>JAFIDM010009631.1:204234219-204277520 GCA_023159025.1 Thereuonema tuberculata
AATTAATTGAAGTAAATATTATTAAGTAAGGGGGGGGGGCATCTGCTTATTTTTGCTTACAAGAGGAGGGGGTGGGTCTAAAATGATTAAAAATATGCTTACGTAATACTTGAATGACCCCTAACTAAGAGAGGAGAGTTTTAAATTAATTGAAGTAAATATTATACTGAAAATAATGATAATATATTCGGTCCCTTAGTATTGAAAGGGAAGCTGAACCATTATTCATTCTTATCACTATTGTGTATTTCTAATAAGAAGGTATAATTTCAGTGTTTTTCAATGATATACAATGCCACAACATATTGTGTATAGTTGAAAAGGTACACAATCCTGTTCTTACGTCCTTTTAACACTGATCATGCACAATAGGGGTAATATTTAAAAAAAAATAATAAGAGATAGTGACTTCCTAGTAAATTTTTGTGTCATATGATGATGTGTCATAATAAAACGTATGATTTTTTTAATTCAAATTTTGATGTATCATTAATATGTTAACATCATTAGCTTATTCATAATATAATTGATTTTTTTTAATTGTTAAGTTACTAATAATTAAACTAGTTTTACTTAATTCAAAATTTCTTCTAAATTAATTTATTTGATTGTTAACTTACAAACTACTATTACAGCAACATTCCTTGTGTACCGCCATCAATTAAATAAATTTCTTGTAAATATAATTGCTAAAAGTTATTCAGTTCTCTAAATACTCTATCAAGAGCAATATCTTTTTCAAGATTAGTATTCTGGTCCTAAAACAGAAAAAGCTCATCTTCAGGGTTAGCCTTCAAGAGAAATGAGTTTTCTTTTTTTCGTTTTTTTTTTTTTTTTTTTTACCTGATATGTTCAGTACCATTTTTTTTCTCTATACAAAACAGTAGCTTAATATATTATAGATGAAGTGTTATTGAAAACATCGAAAAATGTAAAATGGCCATTTTGATCAGAATGATATCGTTTGTGAGATATTAAAGTAACTTTAATTAGGCTGATTAGATAAACCAGCTGGTGCTTCTGTAACAACTGTTGTTTCATTTTCGACAAACTTCTCGCTTAGCAGTTAAAAGAAACAAACAGGAAGAATGAAAGCAGTTATACAATTTAAAAGTTTTAAAAAGCTGTACTAGAAATATTGTCTTTTTAAACTAAAACTCCATACACTCCATATCTTAGTATTTAAAATTGTTTTATTCAAATACTATGCGAATTTTCGGGACGAAATTGTATAGTCATCCCTTCTTCAAGCGAAAAATTAAAATATTCTTTGGAATAAATACAACAAAATAGTATTAAGCATGAAACCAATTAAAAACACGTAGAAGCAATAAATACAATTGTTGTTATAATGAAAGATCATACATTTCATTTTCTTTATAATTTCATTTTCTATCTGAAAATTTTTATAAGTATCTATAAAAGAGATTTTTTGAGATTTTGTTTTATTATTGTCAATTAACACTTTACATTAGTTGTTCTGTGTTTTGTATCAAGTTTTGTGGTTAGTAAAAAAAAAAAAAAAATATGCGTCTATTGTTTTACCAAGAAGTCAAGTAATTTGAAATTAGATGCATTTTTTTGTTTTGTTTTTTCCTTATTTTTATTTGTCTTTCTTTTCATTCCATTTTTAAGAAATTTATTATTTTTTATTTGTTCTTTGGGTGGCATTTTATTATTTCATTTGTTGGACTGTTATCTACTGGTATTTTTGGGAGGAAGAGCAGGTGTATGAAGATAAAAAACAAACGTACATATCTTGATAGTACAGTAAAACCTCTGAAATCCGGACCTCGGTTATCCGGCCCTTATCCTGAGTAATTTTTTTTTTTTAATAACTAAATTCGTTTCTAAATTCTAAAAGAGGAGGCAACAGCAACCGACGTTATGCTTTTTAGGAGGTGGAGAGACTTTACATCAAAGAAATGTTCGCAGCGAGTGAAACAAACAGCTATAATCATTTTTTTTTAAACTAATTTGAGTAGTATTTATTATTGATCTACATATACCAATAATATAAGTAGCCATTTATTGGTCTACATTTTAGTATTTTTGTTTACTAGATTAAATTGTAATTTTTCATATAAATTTAAAGCATTAAAAGAGACATTATATACTAGATGTTTATTTTTTATTTTACAGTACGTATATTGTTAAAATGTAGTTTAACGTATTTGCATCATTGTACTGTATACAATAAATAAGACTACTGTAATTATAAAATACACTTTTTATTTGTATTGTTTTTAATAAACATTTGAGTGCAAAATTGTGAAAATGGGGTTCAATTAATTAAACCTGGCATTATGTCTTCACAAAATTTGAGCTATTGAGTTATTTTAAGAACACTCTCGGTAGTCCGGCTTTTCTGTAATTGGCCTACTGGGCGCCACATTAGCCGGATTTGAGAGGCTTTACTGTACACGTGACTGTCATCTAATGAAATAATTATGTTGTTGAAAATCCATTTCACTGTTATCTTTGAATACTATCCTATGAAGAAACAACTGCTTTGTTTACCATATTGGCCAAGGGAATAACATTTCTATGCAGTCACAGAAACCCCCAAATTTTCAAATTGCCCTTTTATTTTCCCCATTTTAAAAACTTAATGAAATTTAGATAATCAATATACTAACTGGCATTTCTTATGCAGTTATGCTACAACAAATAAAATATAACTTAGGAATGATCTGAATTGTCTTCTAATACATGTAATGTACAGTATAGTTCAGCAATTTTTGTATCAGTGTCACTCATTTTGCACAATTTTAGTTTTCTAAACATGATTCTGTGAATTTAATAAAGAAAACATTATCAAACCACTAAGGAGAAACCACTTTGTTTTCTCAGGGATGAAGATATAGTAGGTGTAGTTACTATGAATTGATTAATGATATAAGCATTTCAGTTTTACAATTGGGATGACAGTCATTTGGAAATGGTGCAGTTAATTACAGATATCTGGACTACTGTTTACTCAAACAATGAAGTACATCATAATAGTAATGAATTTAGATATATTATTATCTATTATATCCTGATGATATAATCGAGACAGTTGCTCTATGTAACAAATTATTGCAGTATTAAAATTAAGACAGTATTTGAAATTAATTACAAGTTGTAGTAGCTAAAATCTTAGTGACAAAAATCCAGCAGACTAGAAAAGGATGAATGACACTTAAGATAAAGTAGTATAGTATTTCTATTTGTACTATTGTTTGAGAAGGAATATCCTTTCCAAATGTGCTTCAGATGATTTATTACTTATAAATTTTAGCAAGAAACAGTCAGCTTCTCACAGTGGCAGTGTTGGAATGGATTAAATAACAGCCTTTATTTAAAAAAAAAAAAAAAAAAAAGAAAAGTTTAATAAGTGGGACCCCAGTTTTCATGACATGTCATGTTTTCTTGTGATATTATTTCCACTTCAGAGTTTATATAAATATTTTTCCTCACTTATTCTAATTCAGATAATGTGGTTTTTATAGTATATACAAGTGCATATTTAGTTTTTTTTTTTAGTTTTAGAATTGATTTCAACCAAATGTAATCGATGCATTTCCAATATGTTTAGGATTTTTTTTCATTTAAGGAGTTACAGAAATTGATGTTTATGTCACTGGTTTCTAAATGGGGTAAAGCTGAAAATAAAATTCTCCTTCCAACTTATTTTGGTGGAAAGATGAATTTTAGGGTCATATTTTGAATTTTTTTGATCATCAGTGTTTGCTTAGATACAAAATGTTTAAATAAATATTCAGGTGCTATTAATATGAACTTTACTATTCTGAATTTATTGTAGTATTTGAAGAGTAAAGAAAAAAGAATGGTTATTTTTCTGCAACATTATTAAAAGGTCACTTGTCATTGTTTTTATATTTTATTTAAAGAATGATAAGCTTCATTTTTTAAATTAATTTCCACTTTGATTGCCAGAATGGTTTTAGTTCCACAGTAAATAAACACTTCTTATATTTTTTTTAATTCTCCTGTGAAATTGTAATTAACAAGTGACTTTTAAAAATTCCATTGGATCTAGCTATTCAAATTCAACTTTATAAGAATCTCAGCCTCCTCTGCCATTTTCTGAAAATTATATTAATTTTTTCTTTCATAATCATTCAGACTTCATTAATTCCATTCTACATTCTCATATATTCCTATTTATACTTTCTCCCATGCCGCTTTTAAGGATAGCAGTTGTTTCATTGATATATCAAAAATTGCAGATTTTCAGATGCATTGTGTTAATCTCCTAGTTACTGTTCATCTCCATCAACAGAATAGTAATTTCATTCTCTTAGAATATAGTTGAGCAGTCTCACTGTTGTGTTAATAAAACTAAAGAAAAAGTATTTAGCTCTCAATTACAGTAAATTGAAAGCATTTTATTCAGATACCATTTTATATATTATGTACATTTCAGGCTTTATTTAATAGTAGGAGACTCAAACAGGTCAAAGCTACTTTAAAAAAAATAATAAAAAATTAAGCCAGTTCCTTATTTATTTGCCTAATAATTATTTTTGTTTTTTTCTTTTTAATCATTATTCATTTAAAATGTTGTTGTAGATATTTGTATTCATCAGTATAGCTATATATCAGATTATCCCAATAATATCACCACATTATTAAGGTAATGATAAAAAAAAAATATATATATATTTTTTTTTATGTTCACCAGTCCTATTAGGTGTAATTACAAAATTAGCCCTGTGTTATAGGTACTGGAAAGTTTCAATATGTGTCTTAAAGAAATCAAGTTTTAACAATATTTTTTATTTAAATTATCCCAAATAAGTTGTTTGAATATTTTTGAATATTTGTTCTAAAACCCAAATTATTTTTTATGTTTGGTTTATTAAAGACCCATAACCAACTAAATCTAGTTACACTATTGTTGATATAATTTTCTTTAATATTTTTATATTTGTGGATATTTTTTAAGATAATACTATATATGAACTTTTCTTCAATATTCAAAATTCTGTACTTAACTCTTTATTTTCAGTTTTTCTTCTGTTTGGTGTTTAAAACTGATATGTATATTATCACAAATTTTGTAATTTAAGTTATTTATATTTTTAATCTGATTCTTTGTTAGAAAACACCAACATTCTAAACCATAATTCAAGACAGAATCTGCAAGAGATTTATAAACAATAAGTTTTTGATTAAATTGGTACTTGTTTCTTAAATAATAAAACATGAATGTGAAAGAATGTAATCTTTTTAGAACATAATTATAATGAATGCTCCAACTATAATCATCATCTATGTAAATCCCTAAGTATTTATGATTTTCTATAAAATCAATATAAGGGCAATCACAATTATTCAAACCTATTATTATTTCTTTTTGTAATATTAGAACGAGTTTTTTTTGTAATTTAAACTGTATATTTGAATTTAATTTCTTATTTTTAGTAGTGATCATCATAATCTTTATTTTCTTTTGGTTAATTTTCATTTTATTCTCGAAGGCCCATTTTGAAATGTTGTTTAGATCTTGTTGAATATTTGTAATGGCAAGATTTTCATCATATGTACTACTGAGAAGTATTACATCATCTGCATAAATGTATCAGATACAGGAAGAAGCTTTTTTCAAGCTAATTTATTATTAGTTTATCATATCGTATACGTGGAAGTATTCCACGCACTCAAATAAAAGCAAGAGAGAAAAAACATACAATTATTATAAATGTAACACACTCATAATTTCCTCCAAAAAATAATACTGCTATTATCATTCTTATTAATAAAATATTTCCATATTCTGCCATAAAAATTAAGGCAAAACCTCCACTTCTAGACTCAATATTAAATCCAGAAACCAACTCTGATTCTGCTTCTGCTAAATCAAAAGGTGTTCGATTAGTTTCAGCTAATATAGTAATTAATCATATTATTATTAATGGAAACGAAATAAATAAAAATCAAGAATAACTCTGAATATCCTTATAATCTATTAAATTGAATATTTCAGTTAAAATTACTATACATAACAAAATTAAAGCTATTCTTACTTCATATGACACAGTCTGAGCAGCAGCTCGAATTCTTCCTAATAGAGCATATTTAGAATTAGAAGATCAACCTGCACCCATTACACTATATACACTTATTCTTCTAACACATATAAAAAATAATAAACCTAATCTTATATCTAAAATTAATCTGAAAATAGGCAAAATTACATTTTCAATTGAATCATAATAGAATTTATAAACGGTATGAAAAACAAAGGTTCCAAATTAGATTCTTGGAGAACGCCACACTCAATATTGTAAGTTTTGACTTATAAAATTATTAATTTTAAATTTTCTATTTTTTAAATAGTTTTTAATGAGATTATGTAAATCACCTCTTTAACAAAATCTTTAAATTTCTTAATAATTTATGGTTTATACTATCGAATGCTTTACTAAAATCTGAGGGCTATGTAAATTAATTGACTATTATTTAAATTTTTATTTATAACATTATTTAAATTATTAAGTAGGTCATTTGTGCCTTTATTTATTTGATATGCATGTAGCTCTTTTTTTAAAAATTATATTTATGAAAAAAATCATTAATAGATTTTGTTAAATAACCTTCTATTATCGTTGAAATGTTAGATAATAAAGATATTGGTCTGTAGTTTTTATATTCTTCTGAATTTCCACCTTTGTAAATGGAAATTATATATGCAATTTTCCATAAGTTTGGAGAAATGTTTGTTTGATATATGTTTTTGAAAAATTCTACAATGAAAAGTGAAAAATTTTCTTTATTATTGTTTATATCTTCTATGGTGATGTTATCCAAACCAGTGGAATTTGTAGTTTTTAATTTCTTAATTATATTTAAAGTATCATTTTTATTTGGTGTGAAGAAAGCAATGGAGTTTGAATTTTTATAATCATTATTTATTTGATTTGTATTTACATAATTAATATAATTTTTTTGAATGAATGTTTTGTACAAATTTTGGAAAACGATGTTTTTATTTTATTTTGATATCAGATTTTGTAATTCTGAGTTACTGTTTTCTTTTTGTAGTTAATATGGTATGTTAATCTTTTATTTATAAGGTTCCATAAATTTCTATTATT
The DNA here is from genome assembly GCA_023159025.1 of Thereuonema tuberculata. NCBI lineage: Eukaryota > Metazoa > Arthropoda > Chilopoda > Scutigeromorpha > Scutigeridae > Thereuonema > Thereuonema tuberculata. The sequence goes on from JAFIDM010009631.1 coordinate 204,241,326, forward strand.
AACAAGAAAGAAGGACACAACCCAGATCCAATTGTCGAAATTGAATGCGAAATTTCTGAAGAAAAGGAGAGATTCCTGATCTAATCATGTTTGGTCAATAGCAAAAATTGGTTTAATAAGGATAAGTTTCTTAAAATGGGTAGTGCGTCATTTGGTTATTTTAAAGAATTTATGGAAAAGTAAGTTTTTTTGGATATTAATGATGTAATGCAAGTAATATTAATATTGTTGTTATTGTTATTTATGAAGCATCATTATTGTTAAGTGTTAATTATTATCAATATTAATGTCTTAATTGTTATCATTATTGATAACTATGCTAGTAAATACAATAGTTTTCAATTGTTAACTCTATATGAACATTTTCAGTTCTTATTTTGTAATCCTTGTGAAATGTAGAGAAAGGAAAATAGTTTCTTGTCCTCTGGTACCACCAGAAGAAGTCATTTGCTAAGAAGGATGAAATATTGTGGAATTAAAAGAGTATTATAATTTTAATAGGATTTCAAGGAGTATTATTAACATTATTGCTATTTGACAAAAATTTGTTTATATATTGGTTTTTAGTTTTGATTATGTAATTTTTTTGACCAATTTCTTTTCTTTTTATAATTCATAAATTTTATTAGTTTTATTATTTTTATACTGAAGAAAAATAAAATATCTTTCTTTCTAATATGTTTCATTATTAAGGCAAGGCATTTAATGATCTATAATTTGCTAATAAATGACAAATAAAAAATGCATTTATGACCTAAAAATAGTAAAAAAAAATGACCAATAAAACATTTGAATTTATTACATTAAACCTTTTTTTTTTTACCTTTTTTAACAGACAACCAAAAAAAAAAAAGTTCTGGAAAAATTTGTTGGCATGAATGAGGACAAGTAAAGATACCGAATAATAAATAAAATCTCAAAGTATAAAAAAAATGACATTGCCTTCCAAAAAACTACTAAAAATGCTCAAAATGATCTAAAAACTGCCAAAAAAATTACCTATCCCTAAAAAATGCTGAAAAATGCCCTAATGAATTGCCTTTATTTAATCAATTATTTAATGTTACACATTTTCATATATGCGAGCCATGTTTCAACCTTCATAGAGAAAACATGCAAAATCATCAAATGCCTTGCCCCATTCATTATGTATTTATTCATCCAAGGTTGCTTAAATATGTAATATTTATTTCTCTTATTGTAATTATTATCAATATTTTCTTCTTCATTTTTATAATTGATTTTTTTTTTTTTAGATTTCGAAATAATTGTTAACTTTTTTATGTAAATACTAGGCCATTCCCCGTGTACAGATTGAGATATGTTGAGATGAATGTTAGATGAAGTAGAGTTCAGGGACCTAAAGTCTCTGTCTCTCTTGTGTCTCTTCCGTTGTCTTCTTAGCTCTTGACCGTCTTTTACGTTCGACTTCATTCTTTCGATCCAAATCTGTCTGTTGTGCTCTTTTCAATCGTTTCCTCTCAATATCTTTTACAATATCGTTTATAATATGTGATGTATGAAAATATACAATCAGCCCATGCTCTTAAATAACAACCAATATACATTCCTAACCTTATTTACTGTTCACAATTTGGCTTGGTAATTCCTTGATTTTACAGTAAATTGAGTTTACAATAAATACGGTTAGGAATTTATATTGGTTGTTATTTAAGAGCACGGATAATCCAAGAAGAATCGCTTAAGGGTCAATCCATACCAAGCGGTCCAGCACCGGTTGCTCGACCATTTTAAAAAAAATTGACTTTTTTACTATTGTTACCCCTATGCATGAGTACTTCAAAACAGGCATTGTTTTTTTTTTATTTGACTTCGTTTAAAAATGGCGTCCTTTTTTGTTTTATGGTTTCCGGCATTTTTGGCCATTGCAAACATTTGCAGTAAATTTGATAACTCAGCTAAGAAAAATGATAAAAAGCTGTGGTAAAAAACATTATTTTCAGCACATTTCAAACTACATTTTATGTCCTATATCTTTTTACCATATCTTTAATGCAAATGGCTGAAATTTAGAACTGAAACTGATATTCGCTTTTGAACAAAAATCAAAGTTTTGGGTTTTTTTTAGCAGGAAGGAATGAAATAGAAAAACTTTAGAATAGAAATTAAATTTTTTTGAGAAAAGATATACAACCAAAGGTTTAGCAAAACATATTTCAGCGCTGTTACTGGCTTCCTAATTTAGTTATAGCTCTTGAAAAATGCTAGTTTTTCATTTTTTTCAAAGTTTGAGCCCCAATATCTCTCGTGGGGACCTAATAAAAATTTGATGTTTACAGTATAAAGAGAACTTTATGAGAGGTAACTGAAAAAAAATTTGAGTTTGATACCTGTGTACAACATTTTGAAGTTCAACAATGCTGGTTTTGGCATTTGTGGACTTCCTCACAACAATGACAACTAAACACCCATTTTCCATTGTTGCACTACCATTGTTAATGGTAATCACAACAATTGCACCTGCTGCATTTGTCACTTCCTGGCAATAATGCAAAAGGAAACACTTTTTCCATTGTTGCACTGCTCGGGACAGACTGAGGAATTAAAGATTTTGGTAATATATAGATTAGGATTTTTATTGAATTTCTCTTTGAATTTCTTCCGTTCGATTAAGAAAGTTAGCATTTAAATAATCTGTGTTTATTAAAAATTTAGTTTTGACCTTTTTTTTTCATTGATATGATGGATAGAATTTTCTTGCTTTTCAATTCCAATTTGGATTCCAAAATGGCCTAAGATATCCCATTGAATGATGTAAGGTTTAATGTTATAATTATTCATATGGGTGAAGCAATTGTCAATACATGTGTTGGGAGTTATATGAACTAGTTGTAATGTTTCTTGTAGTTTTATATATTTGATTTATATAACCTAGGTTATAAAAGAAATTTTAAATACTGATTAATGAGATTACTAGTTTTATTATTTATATTGATATCAATACTAAAATCGTCTATATACATACAATCATAATGTTATTTTCATTTTTTTATTTCTAACAAATTCTTTTTTAATTATTTTACAGAGAGATTTTTGTTGTTTAATGGAGGTTTATATATTATGTAAAAAATTAAATTTTCATTTGTAGATAGGCCTATATGTCTAATACTACATTACATGTTTCACATATAATTAAGTCTTGTATAACATTATTTATCAAAAATTCAGTTTTATAAAACATCATTATTCCTCCTCCTCTGGAGTGCTTCCTGAATTTATAAATCTTATTAAAATCCTGGTATATTAAAACAATGGATCTCTTCTTCTCTTTATAATTCTTTTTGAAGTAAATATAAGTCTAATTTTTGAATTTTGTTATTCATGTTGGCAATTAAATAGTTAAAATTAGTTCTTAAACTACATATATTAAGAAATAAATCATTGAAATTAGATTTTTTTATTTGATAACGTAGGGTTCCACAAATTTATGTCCTCTAGTATATTTAGATCTCCTAATTCAATATTATTTAAAATATTTGAGTTATCCATGTTATTTAATAATCATTTTTCTTTTATTTAATTAGGCCTTATTATAGTTTAGATTTTTTTATTTCTTCTTCATTAGTAATTTTAATCACTATTGATATCTTGGTTTTTTATCCAAATATATGTATACCCTTTCAGTTTTGCTTCTTGTTTAGTTTTCCAAAATAACCTTTTTTATTTATTTATTTTTTTTCTGTGTAAATTCTCATTGATATATTATCTTTCAATTATTATTATTTCCGAATAAATCATCATTGCTTTTGTTCATATTAGTTCTATAAGATGTTAGCGATTTATTTCAATCTCTGCTATTAACAAGTTTTATTATTATGGGTTTGTTTGTCTTTTCGAAATCTTCCAAATCTATGGGCAGCTTCGATTATGTTTGAGAGGTTTTCTAATTGTAAATTTCTTGCTAATTTAGTTATTGTATTGGGGAGATTCTCGTTTTCAGTTTCTTGAATTCCTGAAATTTGAAAGTTTGTTTTTTTTCTCATCTGTAATTCTAATCTATTAACATCTTCTTCAATATTTATTATAGTTTCTTTTAGAATTTTGTTTTCATTTTCAATTTTCATTTGTTTTGCTTGTATTAATTTTTGATTTTGATAATATTTGTCCAATTTCTCTATGATCTCATTGTATTTTTTGTTTAGGAATTACATTGAATCTTTTATCTCAGCTAATTCTTTTAAAATATAGCATAAGATATTTAACTTGTGGAAATATGAATAGATAAATAAAGTCTTAAACACACTCGTAACTATATAAAAGATTTAATATGCACTATTAATTTCAACAGCTATCCGTCTGTCATTTTCGAGTGAGGTAAAAATATAAAATACAGTGGAACCCCGCCATTCGTCCGCCTCGCTATTCGTACAACTCGTTATTCGTCCAACTTTTTCAAGTAAAATTGAACTCGCCATTCGTACGCTTGCTCGCGATTCGGACAGCGTGACCTTGTTACTGGCCGCCCCACGCGGTCGCTTTAGTTCAGTCTCTTGTTAGCTTCCGTACGCTACGCATCATCCACGCAAGCTTCATGAAACTTTGTGATATTTTATTGTTATTTTTTGTTATTTTTATTGAAAATAGTGCCGCCATGGGTCCAAAAAAGATTACTGATTCAACTAAGCCTAAAAGGAAAGCAGTGAGAACGACAATTGAATTGAAAAAAGAACTCGTTGCGAAGTTTGAAAGTGGAACTCGTGTGTCTGACCTGGCAACTCAGTATGGCAAGGGGAAATCAACCATATCGTCTATACTGAAAAAGAAAGACATAATAAGAGAGGCCTATATATTTATTGTTTTCATAGTTTTTATGTATTTTACGCTTAAAGTATTATTACAAAGGTTTAAATAAGCAATCATCTCTGGGTTCTGGAACGGATTAATCCAATTTACATTATATCTTATGTGAAAAAATGATTCGCCATTCGTACAAATCGCCATTCGAACTGCCTCCTGGAATGGATTGTGTACAAATAGCGGGGTTCCACTGTATGTAAAATCTCTCCGGAATTTAAACGTAACCTGATTGCATCCGATAGTGACGACCAGAGAGACTCCGTCCATGATGGACACTGATAACCAATTACCATTGATGAAGTCTTAGAGGAATTGCTAACAAATTTACTCTTTTCTCTAGTTGTTATTTTTCTACATTTTATGCAATTCCATAGGCTTCTCCTTGTAGGAGTAGATATATCTTGTTTTGCTTAGTTATCATTGACAAATTTTTCATGTTCAATTCCACACAATTTGCAACGTAATTCAACTTTCTTCATGATTACTTTACATTCACCATATTTTATCTTATATTTGGTGTAACTACTCATAATAAAAAAGATTATTTATGACACACAAGATTAATGATAAAAAGTAATTGAAAGAAATACTTAAGTTTTGTATAAGGCGAGATGAAGAACTGCACATCGATTCCAGTTGATTTCACGCGCACACATTTTTAAATTCCCTATTTGGGAAAATTCATTTATTGTTGTTTTTTGTTTTTGAATTTTTAGGTGGTGAACATATTTTAAGTGCAATTTTGAGATCCTCCTCATTGGCATTTTTTTTTTTTTAATTTTTAACAGTCTGATGTAGTCAGCTCTAAAAAATACGTTGATGCTATAGATCTTCTCAGTTCACTGTTTAATTTTGTTAGAGATTTGTTTTTGCCACTACCGTCTTGTCATTGTCGTGTTGCAAAAATCACATCTTTTCTAGTAACAAGACATGGATGTTTATCTAAAAAAGGTGGTGGTTTTAGGCAGTTCATTTGTTGACTTTAAATATTATTGGTAATTGTTTGATTTTGATAAAGTAGTCCAAACTGGCTGTTCAACTAACATCTTTTTTATTTCACCATTTGAAAAGGAATATCTTTTTGGGATGCAAACTGTGGAGCAAGTTTTTGGTGGAGTGAATTTATCAACCTATTGTTGACTGCATTTAAATTTGTTGTATGCTATCCAGTTTCCATTGCCAATGTTTTTTTTTTTTTTTTTTTTTTTTTTTATCAGTAGCTAGTCATGATGAGAAACGTTTTCATACTGTGGCAAATTCATTTACATTAAATTGTTATATTAGACTTTTATAATTACCTTTAAATATAGTAAACGGTCATTCCACATCAAATCAACAAAAAAAAAAAAAAATGGATTTGGGAACCTACCATCTCAGATTTTGACAAAACTTCATATACTCCCTTCATTTATGGATGATTTTTTTTCCTCTATCTGAACTGCTTTTAATTTTATAGCCTTTCAAAATTTCATGAAATCTTACACATCTCGCAATCCTGAGACTCTTGGAACAAGCTGCTCTTGCCTACCAAAAAATTGTTTCTCCATAACTAATAATGATATCTCTCTGAAATTTTATAAACCACTCAATGAGACCATGCAGATTTCAGAAAAATATATATTACCTCTTCAAATATTTGTCAAAAAATTAATAATGTACTTGTAACCTAATTTATTGTGTGAAGAAACTGGTTCGAAAATTGGAATTTTCAATATGAGGGCATGACTTTTTAAGTGCTTGTTGTTGAAAATTATCACAAAGAATGCCCCTTCGAGGTGCTTGTATTATTGTAATTTAAAAAAATGTGTATATTCATAACAAATTATGAAATTTAGAGCAAAAAGAAAGTTTTTCTTCTCCTCAACCTGAAGAAGTTTCTTATTAAAAAGAAACGAAATATTGTTGTTTATGAGTAGTAAAGAAGATATTTATAAGTGCGATGTTCTAGTTTTAAAATATGTTAAAGATAACATTCCCCACATCAAATGGGTACATTACTTGAGTGATGGCTGTGCGGGTCAGTATAAAAATAAGTTCAACTTTCTAAACCTCTGTCATCATCAAGAAGATTTGCAGATAAAAGCACAGTGGTATTTTTTCGCCACTAGTCATGGCAAGTCTGAATGTAACTGTATTGTTGGGACTACAGAACATCTAGCGAGAAAAGAAAGTCTCCAGAAACCTCTAGATAGGCAGATTACTACTTCCAAAGCATTTTTTGATTTCTGTGCAACAAACATTACAAAAATTAACTTTCACTTTGTTGGAAGGGATGAGATAGACTTAACCTGCTCTGCCTTGAAAACCCATTTTGAAGTTGTCCAAACACTCCTTGGAACTAGAAATTTCCACAACTTTCAACCATTAAACTCTGCAGGCACTATTGTGGCAAGATGAAGAATCCTCTCTCACTTTCAACCTAAGAAGTCTCCTTCAACTAATTGTGAATGCTGGTGATGTGAATCCTGGAAATTTTCGAATGATATTTGTGGTGAATCAAAATGAGGGAGAAGCTTTTGTCAAATTCCTTCACTCAAATGGACCTTCACCATCATTCTACTGGCCTAACTGTGAAGAATCCTGTGCAATACCTTATTCTCATATGCTCGATAATGTAGAAGCTCCACAGATAATAACTGGGAGAACATACTTTTTTCCTACCTAGTGTACGGCATTGATGGAGAAAATGAAAAAAATTAAAGGCCATTGTAAGACAAAAAAACTGAGGAGCGCCAAACTTGTAAATAATAAATTATATGTAGATGATGTATATTGATAGTAATGGCATAGGTTAATGCCTTAGTCTATTAATTTTTCATATTTATAAGAATGAATTATTTATTGTGAAATATTACTTTAAGAATTAATATATATACACACACACACAAAAAAAAAAATGCCTTATTATTACCTTACACAATATTAAAACCTTTTGCATGATGTCTCCTCTTTATTTATGATAGATAATTTTTAAAACTTAAAAAGCCCCAATACTCAGAAAAGATGGCACCTATCAAAAAAACTGTAGTAAACAATTACAGTGTACTTTCTTCCAATATTTTTTATAATTGTAGCTGTAGGTATTGAGTAAATTTTAAAAAAATGCAACCCAGCAGCAATTTTTTTTTCTTTTAGGAGATACAGCGCATGTCTTAGTGATCATTTTCAACAACAAGCACTTTAAGTTATGTCATGCCCTCATATTGAAAATTCCAATTTTCGAACAAGTTTGTTCACACAAAAAATTAGGTTGCAAGTACATTATTAATTTTTTTGAGGCATTTGACAAATATTTGGAGATGTTTCTGAAATCCTCATGGTCTCATTGAGTGGTTTGTAAAATTTCAGAGATATCATTAATAGTTATGGAGAAACAATTTTTTGGTAGGCAAAAGCAGCTTGTTCCAACAGTCTTGGGAATGAGATTTATGATTTCATGAAATTTTGAAAGGCTGTAAAATTAAAGCCAGTTCATACAGAGGAAAAAAATTTCGGGTAAACTTTACTTTCCGGCACAGGTTTGGAACTAATTTTTTTTTCGATTGTGTGATGTGAGTGGATGAAAATGGCGGGGTTATTTATCAATACATACATCCTGCAGCTAAGCCAACCTAACTTGGCTAACCTAAACCAAATTTGAAGGGTTATATCCTGCAGCTAAGCCAACCTAACTTGGCTAACCTAAGCGTAATTGTTTTTGGTTGAAAAAAAGAAAAGGGTGAAAAATGCTTACCTTATGTTTGTTCGTCTGTCATCACAACCTGTGCCGTAAAGTAAAGTCTAGCCAAAATTTCAGGTGTCTTACACCCATGAATGAAGGGAGTATATCAAGTTTTGTCAAAATCTGAGATGGAGGTGTTCCCTGGCCTGGTTGAATAAAGTTAAGCTTCCTAGTTGACTTCACAGTTGTTAGATAACATACAGTTTCCATATAGTGGCAGATTATCACCATGAAATTCAGCTGGTTGTCTCAATGTTGATTATATTTACAGCTCAAATCATCTGTTAATAAACTTTTCAAACCATTGTTGGCAGTTTGTGACATCCAAGAAGATGTTTTCGTTTCCATAAACATCTGTTATGTTCTTTGAAGCATCATTGTTCCTTTTTTTTTTTTTTTTTTTTAATTCATACAACATAGAATAATCTTATGGGTTTCACTCTTGCCATAATTTCCTTAAAAAGGAAATGCTCAGACATTGCATCATTTTGAAAAAGTACACTATGTGCCACAATTAAAAACAAAGCATGTGTGAATGAATAAATTCTAAGTAATTATTATAAATTAAGGAAGCATTTTTTTTTTCAATAATCATTATTTAATTTAAAAAAATCTCAAACCTTTTTATTTTTTTAATAATACAAGCTTTTACAGTAGTTCTGATCATGATTTAAGGGTTCTAAATGAATTTTGAGGGTGTTTTTAGTATTCATATTAATGGTTAATAAGCTTAATAAATAATGCTTCATTGTTTATTGTTATTATCTTTTATTTTTCCTCTATTTATTATGCTTTATTTAGTTTTTCCTTTCTTTATATGAACTTAGGAAATTAAAAAAACAAAAACTGCTATTGCACATCATTAATAGATATTTTAATCTATTTAATAAAACTTTATTTAATATTTCATTTATTTTTTGAAATTAATAGATAAGATTGAATTATATATATGCCATTCAAATTCTTCTTCCCATGATATATATATATATACACACACACACACACCTAACCCTCTGCTATCGTGCCCAATTGGTGCCGTGCTATAGCAGAAGACATGATAGCTGAACTGAAGAACTTAAGGTAATAATAATAACTGCCTTAAATTTTGAGCTTCTCAGCCAAAAAATTATGGATGCTAGATACCCTTAAGGTTTCGGCTGGTATTGTATTTCAGCCAAATCGGATCAACCGTTCCAAAATGGCAGCTGATAGAAATTTCAAGTTTTTGCCTATCTGCAAACCCTTATCCTGACGTTGTTTCTACTGCTTTTGCCGTTAACTTTGTATGGTTTTTAGGGCATTGGTGTAACTAAAAATAAGTAACAACAAAGTCTATATCTGTTCACAGGTTTTTAAGGGGCGGAGCTTTAGAAGTGGGATGTGACCTCAAAAGTTGTGGTTTGCATAACTTCCGTAAATTTTGAACTTTTCAGCTAAAACTAAGCTTGACTTCTGATGGCTGAATATCAAACCTTTATTATTAAAATATTATCAACAAATACTATTCACAAATCTCAAGGTGGTTGACCTTTGTGAAATACACTTACCGCTGTAGATGCAGGATCAAGATATTTAGAAATGGATATATTTATACTTTCTTTGGCATTTCTTCACCAAATTTGCATTTAGATTTGTAATGTTTAAAATTTGTCAGAGTTTTTCAGATTTATTCTTCATATATACAATGTTTGCTTATCATTCTTGGATCCATTTTGGAATAGTTGTATTTGCCAATGAGTTCTTAGAATGAACTCGTTCATCATTTGATTTCACTACACTAATTTTTGTCGTTAAACAGATAATGTTATTGAATTAATTTTGACTTGTTTCATTTTCTTCAACTCATTTGGGATGACTTGATCAGTACGGTGATTTCTTTGGTATTATCTTCATTGCAGTTACTGATAAGTTAGTGAGGGATTGTTATTCGGTTTTTTTTTTTTAAACAATGAGCTTTTCTATGAAACTTGGTTGTCGTGCAGAAAAGTATATCAAGTTGCATCTGTACAGTTTCCTATTTTTCTAAGAATTTTGATCCATTCTGAGGTTTATCCTTCAGTAAGAATTAAGCATGCATCATTCTCTTTTATTTGAGGTAATACAAAGATGCTAAATGTAAAATGAATTTTAAATTTCAGTACTATTGAAAAATAATACAGAAATGGGACTTAATATACAGGATGATCTTTTTTTAGTTTGTTTATTCTGTTTGTGTTGTAATGAATGTAAAATAAACAGCAAATAAAAAATCTAATTGAAGATTTTTTTTTAATATGAAAATATCTGTTTTTAAAACTTTAAAAACATTATAGCATAAAAAAGAATGTAAAGTAAATATGCAGGAAGTTGACTAAAACTTACTTCAAGTGATAATCTTAAAAGGAAAAAGATATTTAAAATAATAATAATAAAAGCTAAGATGTTTTGAAAATAATAATTTACGTGCACTGAATTTCATTGGTATCATTAATTAAGCCGTACACCCGATTAGATTTGATAAGAACTTTTATACAAAAATTATATAATATACAATTACGACTAGTTCCGCTGTCGAGAGACTGTATTATCTTGATAATACCGTCTCTCGACAGTGAAACTTAGTCGTAATTGTATATTATATAATTTTTGTATAAAAGTTCTTATCAAATCTAATCAAGTGTACAGCTTAATTAATTATGCCCAAGATATTTTCTGTATACTTTCTTTTATTTTAATGAATTTAGTATCAAATATTTTGTGAGCTGACAATTTACATTTATTCAAATGTTTTGTAACCATTCACTTTTAATTTTTGGGAACTTCAGATAGAGCCTTTACAGAGATGTTCATTATGTGTAAGCTTAGGAAAGTAAAGGTGGTATTTGCTACCTTTGTTGAAAAATGCTTCTTCTACATTTATTCTCTTGTTCTCTTAAAGTTCCTGTAATATATCCATCTTAAAAAGAAAGATTCAGCTGTTTCAGTCCTGCACCAAAACTATTCATTTTCTTCTTTGTGCTATGTCAGCTTTTTCTGAGCATTAATTCTCAGATGAATTCATTCATAAAAGATGATCCATTATCTTCATCACTATTAGTCATTAGTGCTAAACTTTAGATTATTTAGAAATATTTTGAAAGTCTTTTTGAAAAGCATTGAAAACTGGTGTTGTTTTTACTTATAACTAGTCTTTGAACAGTAATTTTTTTATTTTTTTTTATCTATTTGAATGATTAAAGAAAGAAAGTTAGTGGATTTTATTTGCTGCTTTTGTTTTGTTTGTTTTTTTGTTTTTTTTTTTAATTGTTTTTCGACGTAGAATTATTGCTTTTTGAACTTTTTCATTTCCATCCCTTACAAACTTTCATTCTGAACCTGTTATGAACTCTGGCAAATAACCATGTTGCGAAGTGGTTTGTTTCTCACAATGTTTCTTATAAATGTTTCTTGCAATGAAGCTTCCTAACAGGAACAGTAGGATGTTGTTTATGGAGATCATGGGTTTTGGAAATACGTATACAGTGGAATCATGTATCCTGAGAGGATTCTCTCTCTCTCTCACGATAATTCAGGTCCAGGACAAGTAAAGTGAATTGAAAATTAATGACCTTCAGCAGGCAGAAGTAGTATCTTATCTCATTACCATGCCCAAAGGAGTCATTCCATGCCAGATCACCTTATAAGGTTACCACACCATCACAGATTTTCATGAAAATTTATACGCATGTAAGGGGTCATAAGATAAAACATTCTGCAAAATATGGGATTTTTAGGTTAAATACTTGCGAAGATATGAATTTTTGAAGTTATTAGTTTTTTTAGGTGATGTGCCCCTTCTTTTACGTATTTTCTTGAATACCTCATCTCCTAATCAATCAAATGGAACCAAATTTGGTTCCCCGTGTATTTGTTTATGCTGAATCCAAAACTTCCAATGAAATTAGCCTAGGACTAAGAGTTTTGTAGTAATGGAAAGCATGTAAGCATTTAAGAAAAAAATTAAATGGCCATGTGGGATCACATTTAAAAAATTGAGACTTTAACCCAAGTCTGAAAAAAGTCTGAAGTAACTGAAAAAAAATAATAAAATTGGTGTTTTGTTCCTGAGCATGGAAAAAAAAATGCAAAGTTGGTATTCTTATTGAATCATGTAAAGAAATATCCAACAATTATTACTTTGTCACTGCATATTTATTAAGTTACCCCTTAAGTTATTAGTCATAGCTCTGTAAGTAGTAACTCTCACTTACAGCCAGGGGCAACCCATATATTCAAACTGAAAATTCACCCGTTTCAATTGCTGACGCTAAGCAGCGAATAATCCAAAATGTTATTGCAAAAATACAACCTTTTAATTAACTTCATTTCCTTTAATAAAAGTGTTTTAATTAGGTGTTACTTAAAATATTTTCAATAAAAATTATTTTTTCTGACAATAAAAAAATAAAATACTAAACTGCTGTTGTTATACAGTGTGTTATGCAGATTTCTACAATATTAACTGATAGTTAATTGCAGAATTTGTAAACAAAAAATTCAAATTCTGCAGTTAACTATTAGTTAATAAAAGTTATTCAGTACGAAATATTTGAAGCACACATTTTTTTTTCCCCCTTTTTCTTTTCTAAATAAGTTTCATTATTTTTGGTTTTGAATCATACGATTCTGTAAAGGTCGGGAATGACTTTTACTCTCTGTTAAGGCTGGATACTTTCACTTTCTGTTTTAGGGGGTTGTGTTTTCCTGCAAAGTTTCACTTTCTGTTTAGGACGGTTGGGTATACCCCTTTGCAAGGATCTAGTGCAACTCGTCATTCTTTGAACTAGCCCCATGGCAGAAGCAGTTGCTCAGCGTTCATTTTCAAATCTTTTAAACACTGTCACAGCACAACTAACTTAAGAACTATTGGACTGAATTTGTTTTGATGAAGTCAAGGAAGAAGAAAAAGAAGTCATGCTTTTAAATGTCTGGGTTGTCTTAATATTTCTGCTGCTAGTTCAGGTTGTCACAACCACCAAAAATTGCTACTCTCAAAGTATGAACAATTACAAAGAAATTGTTGCAACCCATTTAACAAACATAAAAAGACCATCAAGAAAGGTCTGAGATCAATTACACTTGCAGTTGCAAAAGACCACACAGTGTTCAATTCACAATTGTTTGAAGCCTGGTAAGAAATTGTTGACTAGCTATAGCAGACTGTAATAAGGAAAAAAAATATCCATTATCCTGATGGATCTCCTGTACAACTGTCCGATGAATCAGACTGAATCCCTTATGGACACTTCTGAACTGAATGAAGTGCTATAAAATTGGGCTCTAAGCCGGAAAAGTTACATGCAATAGATAAGAAGAGCAGAGTTGTGAATTCAAAAAAGAAGACAAACCAAGTAAGTGTAGCAGTACACAAAAAATTTGCTCAACTAATTGACATACCAAGACCAACACCTGAAAAAATTGTGAATGTGCTGGCTCTGATGACGTAAAACAACTAATGACTGATTTAAAAGGAAAATGCCAAATGTAATGTGACAAGAAGTACTCAAAATAGTTTTTTGAGGTACCAAGTAGTTGGACAGTGCAACACACAATGAATGAATTTCAAGTTTTGGAGTACACAGCCAGAACTCTGAAAAAAATCTCATGGTATATTAGCTGAACTACAGAAATGCAGGGGTCTTCCGGAAAATCCAGTGCAAACTGTAAGACAGTTTTATGAAGAAGACGAGTTCTCTCATATGTGCCCTCGGAAAAAAGATTGTGTATATGTTAACAGTACCAGGGGGGCCAATGAATTCCCAAACAAAATAAAAAGCACCTGCTTTTAGTAAACTTGTATTTAAACTTGTAAAGAATTGTATTTGGAGTTTAAGACTCGATATGAAATGAAAGCTGGGCTTTCAAAATTGTTCCCTTCAACCTCAATGGTGTGTGACAGTTGCAGCTAGGAGGATGCATTCAGATTGTGAGTGAGAACCCACCAAAATTTGAAATTATTGGTGTCTGCCCTACCCCAAGACTGATTATAAAGAAATGTTCAGAAATCTGTCTGTTCCATTGAATCATGAAGTTGTATACTTCAACGATGTAATAAGTGACCTGAACTTGAAGAATTGCAGGCCACCATAAAAAAAAATTACTCTACGAAAATGAGATAGATGCCACTGATACTTGTCAATACAAGCAGTGTGCACAATGGACAAACTAAATCGATTACCATTGCAAGCAAAATTGAAAGATTTTCTGGATGTGCAGTGCATTCTGTGATTTCACTACACAGCGAAATCACAAGCTTCTTATTTGAAACAATTAAAAGAAACCATTTCACCTGACGAGGTGATGTGTTATTGAATCCTGCAGAAAATTATTCATTTTTATGCCAAGATGCAGTTCAAGATTCCACTGGGATACACCTCAAGCTACACTCCATCCATTTGTAGTGTACCATAAAAAAGCACCGAAACTTGTACAGAGTTGGATTGTCGTAGCATATGCATTATTAGCAATTCTAGAGATCATACAGCCCCCACAGTTCACGCTTTCGTCTCAGTGGTCGTTCGTTACTTAATTGAATTGTTATCTGCATTAACTTATGTGCATTATTTGAGTGATAATGCAAGTTCACAATATAAAAATTTTGCCAACTTTTGCTCGCCTAAAGTTAATTTCAGTGAGGTAATAACACATTGAAACTCGCACTATACTTTTAATTTGTATATTAGTAAATTTTATTATTTTAGTATGTGTAAGTTTCAAAGACTTATCCACACACTAAATTTGTGTTAATCAGTTAATTTCAATATTCAGGTCAAATGGGATTTTTTTTGCAATGTCACATGGGAAGAGCCCATGTGACGAAATTGATGAAACTGTGAAGATATTAGTTGCTCGGGCAAGCCTGCAAGCTACTGAAAGTAAAATATTCTGACACCATATGATCAGTTTACCTGGATTAAAGAAAATATCCATGGTGGTTTTTTTTTTTTTTTTTTCATATCAGAAACTGACATTCTAAATAATGCAGCAACAATTCAGTTGCAAATCAATTCTGCAGAAACTATACCCGGAACACAGTCACCACAGATTTGTGCCTGTTAGCCAGGATGAGCTGAAGATATATCGCCTCTCATCAGATGAGCTATATTTCATTTATTCGTGTACTGTGCACTTACCAAACAAAGTGATGTATTGACTGCTATTGTTCTTTCTTTAATTGATGTTTCATGGATAATCAAACAATCAATATGAATAGATGTTTGAGATTCAGATGAAGTTATAAGTGACAAATCAAGAGCAGATGTCAGGTTTACTGACTGATGGAGTTGCCCTTTCTATATAATACAAAACCACATACTGCAAAAGTTCTGAGGCAGACATTACAACTGGTTGGGTGATGCTGAAACCTCAAGCATTTAGCCTTGATTCTTATCCATGTGACTTTTCATGACTTCTGTGCTCTTGATAAATCCATTAAGAGATGAGAGTTCACCTGGCAAACATAGTAGTGATAGAACTAAATTCCATTGTCTGGTCACACAATGGAATCAGCTCTTTAATTGTTATATTTTACTTTTAATCTCATGCATCATATATATGTGATATTATTGGCATTGATAGGCACCAGAAGACTTCCCCTTCATAAATGTAGTTATTTTATTCTCTTCCAGTTATCAGTTTTCTGATTCAGGGAACTTAAATAAAAAAAAGACTTAAAATAGCAATTTATTTTGTCTTTTTTTTTTTTTTTTAACATTTTTTTTTTTTTGCAAGACAAAGACTATTGAACAAAAAACAAACAAATATTGTAAAATATTTTATTTGTAATATAAAAACATAAAATATTTTTCAGCATATTCTGATTGTATGTTTAGTTTCAAGGAAATGAAAGATTTTTTTGTCTACTTTATCTATCTTCAGAAGCTAAAGATACCCACTGGTTGACAGCTGCTATGAGAGCAACCAGTTCAGAACACCTATCCTACATTTCTAATGTAATTTAGATTCTGATCTTTTATCTTGCCTGCATACATTAGATCTTTTTACTGTATATTCTTAATTCAGTGTATATTATTCATTAATTATATAAGTAAGTATATAGGTTGACTTTTAATAAAGTGATTTTGCCAGTAAATTTATCTTTTTGATATTTGATTACACACTTCATATCCACTGCATCTTTGATATATCTTTTGTGTTAACATTTCTCAGATGTTATCTAGAATGTAATTCAATCTGAAGAGAACTAATTAACTTAAAAATAGATTTTTCACATTTTCCTTTAAAAATAAAAATTAAACTACACACTTTTATATTTGTAGTCTTTGAGTTTCATTTGCACAAAGTGAAATATTACTTCTGGAAATTAAAATGACAGGAATGTGTGTTGGTACTTTTTTTTTGTAAATTTAAGAATGGTAAGATGAATGGTGTTGATTCATATATTTCTAACAGTTCTCAAAAAGATTACTATAACTGGTGTATGTGGATGGAAAATGCCTTTATTCGATAATAATAGTAAATTTAATGATTTGCAATCTTATATGGCAAGTGGAATATTTGATATTTTTAACTTCTGTTGCATTCTCTGTAATCTGTTATTCACAAACCTTTTTGTTTCAGACTCCATTGTAAAAGCTAGATAATGATCTCTTTGTTAAAATTACTATCTTAGCAATAATAAAATGGACTAGTTTTCATAGAAAGTTGTTGTTATGAGAAATATTTGAATGTTATGATGGGTATTGGAGATGTATACAATATTTTATTTTGACAACCCAATCAGAACAGATTGCCTTAAATTTCCAAATTTTGTAAATTTCATGAAAGGTTAATTTGTATTATGTATAAGCTTCCTTAGAAACAACATAAATGTAGAGATTTAATAATTTTTAATGAGGTTATTACAGTAGATATACTGAAAAAATAGTTGTGACAAAAATATCTATCATATTTTATTGTATTAATCATTAATAAAGACAGATCTATGTTTCTATATAAGAAAATATAAATAAAAATTTTAATTTCTGAAACTATTTGTTTCCAAAAGCTTTGAAACCTAAGCTATAATGAAGATTCAAATAATTGATTTCATTTGGTTACTATTTTGTGAATTGTTATTACTGTCTGTCATTGTTGACATTCAAAAAGTTTTAATTAAGTATATTCTCTAAGGATAATCCGTTGTTGACCAATTCATGTTAACATTCAATATAAAACCATCACTGGCTTTTTAACAAATGGGCTAATCTTACTTCATATTGATAACTTGAACACCTAGGGCATACCTAGGAGTTTTGAATGGGTTACCATGGTAGGTCGAAATCATTCAACAAAACAAAAACAAAATTGTGTCCTTCCCTGATGGGGAGGGTTACAGACAAACCAATGAACTTTCCAACCCAAAATATAGGTCCAAAAACATAATTTCTTCCATTTTCGGATGCATTGGGTGGGTTGGGGGGTTCTAACTCTACCAACCCCCTTGGTATGCCAATACTTAAATGTTATTATTGGTAATTTCAGAATGCTCTGAAGAAGTACTGTGCATTGAGGGGATGTAATGGTGAATAATGGAAAACAAAATGAGAGGTGTTTCAAATAAAAAGTAGAAAAACCTTCAAATAATAAAAAAAAAAAATAGAAATCCTCATCATTTTATTAATTTTTCAAATTTTTGAGTCTAACCTCAGCAGTCTAACATCTTACCTCTATTTATAGTTCATATTCAGAATTTTTGGTTTTTTGTTTTTATTTAATAGAAAAATTATTTCTGGAATTGGGCAAACAATATTGACATTGTAAATTGAATACTGCAACAATCTACACTTCCGTGCAGCTAAATCAACTCACCCCTTCAGAGCGCACAAAAAGGCGTATATTTTTTAAATGGCTTAACCGATTTTCAAAAAACATTTTTTTTTTGAAAGCCTAATGTTTTTACTTTACAATGACACCATTATCTTTAAAATCTGTACAATATTTTGTTTTATAATGCATTTTGAATGAAAACGCAAGCAAAATGCATGCTTAGGAAAAAAAATTCGGGATACTTAAAATTAAATTACAATAAAAAATTCAAGCAAAACAAGGAAACTTTTATTAATCAATACTTGGTATTGCCTCCCCTTGCCTGTATGACGGCTTGCATGCGGTTCCTCATAGACCCTATTAAGGTTTTGACAAAGTCTTGGGGGATCCCATTCCACTCCTCCTCCAGCGCAATCTTGAGCTTGTTTTTATTAGACGTTGCCGGATTTCTGGCTCGGACCCTCTGTTTGAGCTCGTCACACAAATGCTCAATCGGATTCATGTCGGGACTGAGGGCTGGCCACTCCATCGTCTCGAGACCAACCTCCTCAATGAATTGCTGAGTGGTTCGTGCTGAATGACACCGGGCATTGTCATGCACCAACATGAAGTCTTCCCCGATATATCCTGCATAGGGCACAACATGATCCAGGAGAATGTCCTCAATGTATCGAGCAGTCAGACCCCCCTCCGGCCTCCACCAGGTATGAAAACAAGATCTGTTTTTCCCTCAAGAGATATGCCAGCCCACATCATGCAGGAACCACTGCCGTATGAGACTGTTTCAGCAAAACAGCACTGTGAAAATCGCTCTCCTGGACGCCGGTATTCCCGGCCTCTCCTGTCATTACCATGGAGACACATTCTGCTCTCATCAGTGAATAGGACGGACCGCCATTGCTCGATGCTCCAATTGACGTGTTTCCGAGCAAATTCGTGTCATGCTGTGCGGTGACTTACGGTCAATTTTGGGCCTCTAGCGGGGGCCGTCTTGGAATGAGATTGGCTTCCTTCAAGCATCTTCTGACTGTCCACTGACTAACAGCTACTCCATGAACTTGTCTCAGCTCCTGTTGCAGATCAACGCCCGTGAGATGGCGATTTCGCAGTGAAGTTGAAATGATAAAGGGATCGTCCCTCTCAGATGTGAATCGGTGCCGTCCAGTATGTGGTCTCCGAATGAGGGTACCAGTTTCCTGAAACCTTCTGAATACTCTTGAGACAGCAGATTGGCTCAAGTTTAGTTGACGAGGACTTCTCTTTGACTGTGGCCTGCTTGCAACAAAGCAGCAACTTGTGTGGTGTCTTCTGGCATAGTATCCATGGGTTTGTGAAAACAATGAATTAAACTTGCAGAGATGTGTACAGATGAATGTCTGATAAGCGACTGATAACAAATATCAGTCCACGTGGGATTTTATAGGGGAGTGCGGCGCGTAGCTGGTGAATTCCGTTCAGACTGCATTTTGCTACGTTTACGTTCAGATCACATTCATTTGGAAAATATTGTACAGATTTTAATGATAATGGTGTCATTGTAAAGTAAAAACATTAGGCTTTCAATAAAAAAATGTTTTTTGAAAATCGGTTTAACCATTTAAAAAATATACGCCTTTTTGTGCGCTCTGAAGGGGTGAGTCGATTTAGCTGCAGGGAAGTATAGGGTTTTTTTGTTTGTTTGTTTGTTTGTTTGTTTCTTGTTGAAAGTCAGAGTATTTGTTGAAATAACAACAACAACAATTAAATTTGTGTCTATTTTACAGGTTGCATCAAAATCAGATTGTCCTAAAGACGTAACGAAAAACTTAAGAAAATCGCCTGTTGCAATAGTGAAATTCTTTGATGAAGAATATCTGTAAGTTCACAGTTCTTGGTGTTATTTACTCATATATTTATGTTTCATTTAAAAGCATAAAAGCAATTATTTCTTTTCCAATTTATTGTTATTATTATTACTTGATTGTTCTTAAATTCAATTTCTGTATCAATTTGATATCAAGAATTTTATTTGAATAATTCTTGAAAAACGGTTTCATAAAAAAGGAAAGAAAAACATTTTCAGATTGCCTAAATGAAAAGCACGTCGCTTTCTTAATAAGGTTAATGTAAGGCATAGGTTAATGAAGTTTGTTTAGTTTTGACTTTATATTGCTAAAGTATAATTATTTAAGAATTATTTAAGTCTTTTGGATTTTTTTTGTGTGTGAAGTTTTTTGTTTTTTTTAATGAATTAACTACAAGTTAAATTTGCCTTTTATAAGAGCAATATAAAGTGTTTTTTCCACTCTGATTTCTCCACTAGACAGGTCCTAGGGTACACCCAGCCTTCTAATGATTAGGTATCAGGTTTCTTTCCCAGAGGTTAAAAGGGTTTGGTGTTGGGCTGACCACCCGAACCAAACTTAGTCCCATTGGTCAGAAATGCCTGTAGCCTTCTGCGACCTGCAGGGCCATCTAGGCCTGTAGTGAGATACATTAACTTTTTAATGTAAAGTATTTTATTAGCTTTAAATTATGTGTGATCTAATTTTTTTTGTTTTGCATTTGTTTTCTTTTTTGAGAAGTATAACTAAATACAAGAAATCACTTTATAGGCACATTGTTAAAAGTGAGCATCACATACATCCATACAATTGTGAGAAAAAAGAAGAATTTTTGAAGAGGGGAAAGGGTGAGTACTAATACATTTAACCATTGATTATACTTTGCGATATAAGTTTTGGTCTTAAAGATGCTATTAAACTTTTTTCTATGAACTTTTCATATAATCAATAAAAATTGCTAATTTGCTGATAAGTATTTGCTTTCCTTTATTTATTGTTAGAAATATTGTTTTTGTTTTTTCCTTGGAAAATAGTAAAGAGGTCCATCATGGACTAATGACATAATAGTAAAAAGAAACCTAAAGTTAGTCTTTAAAGTAATATTCACTTATCTTTCCTTTGCTATTTAACTAATACTCGATTATTAGAATGATAATAAGTGAATATGATATTAGGAGAAATGAATAAAATGAAGATTGTTATGATCTGAATTTTAGCTAATTTTCTGTTTTTAATTCTTCAGATGACAAATGATCCCACGTACATTTTTAATTAACAGTAATTAACTATATTGAGAACATCTTTTTATTTTAATAGAACTTTAGAACAGTTATTTTCAGCCGAGTGAGCTTGTCTTGTAAATTTTTGCATATACAGTAAATCCTTTTTTGTTAATTTATATTTTAGAATTAAATTCCTTCTGCCTAACTTTATATTTCTTTTGATATTTTAATATTTTAAATTATAA
The DNA here is from genome assembly GCA_023159025.1 of Thereuonema tuberculata. NCBI lineage: Eukaryota > Metazoa > Arthropoda > Chilopoda > Scutigeromorpha > Scutigeridae > Thereuonema > Thereuonema tuberculata. The sequence continues at coordinate 204,262,942 of JAFIDM010009631.1, forward strand.
AAAAAAACTTTGTTAAAGTGTCACTTTGTTATAATTTTTGACATTTTAATAAAATACTTCCTTTTTTCCATTTATTATATTAGTACTAATTATTTGTAAATTAATAAGATTTGTAGCCATCTGATTTCTTAAATTTGGTGGTGGTCTTTTGATATTAGTGAAAATAATCTAAGAGACTCTTCTTCATTTCTCTTAAAAATTAAAAAAACAAACAAACAGTATCCATTACAATTGAGTTCTGATTGGGTTTCAGCGTTTTGCTTGTAATTATTATTTTGTAATTGCTGTTTTGAAAGTAGATCTTAGATTTCAGATTTTTAGAATACATAAGTTTGGATGTAATTCTTTGCTGTTTAAGAAATTCTACATACATAATGTATTAAGATAAGTTGTTTATTTTTTTTTTGTTTTGTTTTGTTTTTGTCCCTTCTGGATTCTTAATTGCTGAAGAAATGAAATATTTTATCATTATTTTCATTTCATTTTGCTTCTACTTTCAAATTCAGATTTAAAGCTCTCGGGTAAGGATAGTGATTCTTTACGGGAAAAGTTTGATGCTGATGTTATGAAAGCAGAATCTCTGTGCCCATCACCCATCAAGCCTGTCCCTGATGAAGTTTCTTTGAATGCCAATGACAGTGACTGTTCAAGAACTGGTGATTTGTTCCAGGTAACTTCCACTTCAGCTGAGCGATTTGACTATAGTCAAGAACGAAGACGAAGTTCTTTTTTCTCTTCATCATTCAGTAGAGATGATGTTGGTGCAGCGAAAATACGTAAACAACCTTCTACCCCAAAAATCAAAGAAACTATTTACACGTGTGATACCTGTGGATACCAGTCTGTTCGAATTGATAATATAGTGAGGCATCATAAGAGCCACAGTGATCCTTACCATTTTCAGCCTTCCAAAGAGGCTGGTTCTCCAAGATATACATTTGAGAATGTATTAAAGTGTCGTAAAAATTTGCTTAAAGACTCTAGAACTAATAAAGGCAAAACCTATACTCGTCGAGTGCATGATAAGACAGTTTCTTCGACTACAGTTACAATAATTCCAATACCCAAAAAGAGAAAATATAAAGCTGAAGATGAAAAATCCCCTGGTGCTGGACCAAAGAGAAAGAAACTTAAAACTATTAGTAGTGGAAGTGATTCGCATGAAATCGGTGAAGTTCGTACACAGAAAAATTCAGTAAATAGGAAATTAGATGGTAAAAATAATGAAAACTTTGGTGTCAGTTCTTCAAAACATGGTGATGATAAATTTTCAGCAGTTGGTAGTAAACAAAAAGAAAAAACTGTTACCACATCAGAAACGACTACTGTTGCCTGGGAAGATTTTATCAAAGGGAGCAATATACATAGCAAACAATCAGAAGCTGAGGGAGCATACAGCAAAGCTTCTGTAGATTCTCAAGTTGATAAATCAGCTTTCTTAGAAAATAATGAAACGTGCCATCCATCATCAGATTTGCCTCACAATGATGATTCTGATATAGAAAACAAAGATATTTCTGAAGGACCCCTTAAATTAATAAGTGACTCCTCTGATGATTCTGAAGATAGTTTCGTGGCTCTAAAAAGCAATTGTGGAACAATTAGTAAAGGGAACAGTGAATTTTTACATTATTCTGTAGAAAGTGATCATGTTCAGGAAAGTGAGCCTTCTAAGGATGATAAGAATGATATGCCTAAACAAGGAAAATATAAAAAGAATTTAAAAGGTAGAAAACGAGTAATTGAGACCAAACAAGATGCAGAATTTATTTCAGAAGAGCAAAATGTTACTTCATCAGATACAATTATATCTAATGAACTTGAGCCCGAATGCAATTCTCCTGATAAATCAGCCACATCTGATGTCTTCATTGAGAAAGAAAATGATATAATACAACCACATGTTAACCATGAAAATAGAAAGATTAGTAGTGCCATGGCTTTATTAGCAGATTGGACTGATGACCTTTCAAACTCTTCAGAACCCAAAGCAGAAGAATTTCCTGAACATAACACCAAAACAGCACTCCATGACGAAATGCAGAGTGTAGACAATTTGGATGATGAACCAGAGAAGATGATTGATTCACAGGTTCAAATGGAAGTTGCTCCAGAACCTTTGCAGATGGACGAGGTTCAGGAGGATGTGCAAATGGAAACTGTTCAAGCACCAGTGATGATGGAGTGTTTTCAGAAGGAAGAGCAAATTTCTTCGGTTCAAAATGATATTCACATAGTTACTGAAGAAAACAAAATGGATATTGAAGTTTCAGCTGATGATGACATGCAAGAGATGCCTATTCTTGATCAAGTTCAGATCAGTTATGTGCCTGATCAGATTCAGATGGCTTCTAATCAGGTTCAGTTGCAAGTAATATCTGTCCAAGATCAAGAAAACACTGTTTGCCTGCAAGAAACCAGGCAGACTGAGGATGAACAACAATTAGAAAATCAGGTTGAAATAGATTCCATTCCAGAACCATTACATCTAGAATCTGATGAGGAGCCAAACGAAATGGAGTCAGTCAAAAATACAGAACCTGAAGTTTTTCAGAAGGGTGTTCAAAAACCAACAGCTAGTGAATCTGCAAATATGCTAGAACAGATAGAAACAGTTCAGGAACAAATTCATATAAGATCAATTGAAGAATCAGTTCAGATAGAATCAGTTCAGGAACGAATTCATATAGGAGCAGTTGAAGCAGCAGACCCAGTGGAATCAGTTCAGATAAAATCTGTGGAGGAACCCATTCATGCATTACCAATACATCTGGCATCTGAGAAGGGGCACATACAGTTAGACAGTTTTCAAGGAACTGTTCAGATAGTTGACGAGTCAGTTCAGAAGAATTTGATTCATAAACAGGAACATACAGAAACTGAACATCTCCATGTGGAGGAAGTTCAAGACCACTTACAAATAGAAACTGTTCACGAACAATTACCAATATCAGAAGTTCAAGAACAGCTGCATATACAAAGTCTTCAAGAGCACATACAAGTTGAAACACTTCAAGAAAATGTACACTTAGCAACGAGTATTGACAATATTCAGAATCAAATACCTATTTGTGAAGTGCAGCAAATTCCGGTTTCCATAACAGACAGTTTACAACCACATGAAATTGTTGTGGATCAAAGTGAGCTATCAACTGGAGAAATTGTGCTAGAAGGAGGGGGCTTACATCCAGGTGAAATAATGGTGGGAGAGGAGATTGAAGTTCAAGAAATTGAAATCCAGGCTATAGGAGAAGATGCTTTGCAAACAGGGGAGATTGTTATTGGAAATGAAATAGTGATGCAGCAAATGGAAATACCGTTAGTAGAAGAGGATACCAATATGTTGGAAATTCCTGCTCAAAATACTGAATTAAAAGAAACATGCATTTCATCAAATGATGTAATGCAAGCTGATGTGGATCCAAACTCTGTGAACCATCAACATGCATTCCCAAGTGAAACATGTAATACAACACCTTTAGGTGATTATCAGGTGAATTCTGAAAATACAAAGTCTGACTCAAAAGATGCTAGACATTGTATGATATTAAGCGATCATACATCTCAAAATATATTCTGTGAGACAGGCATTGTGACAGGAAGACGGACAGAGTTCTCTGTACGGGAAGAGCATAAATCTGGCCCACAAGATGATGGGGCGACACAGGAAATCTACAGTGTTCAAGATTCACCAGTTGTCCAGTCAACTTATGGCCATGATGAATCAACAAACAGAGATACTGTAAGGTAAGAATAATATCCTTATGTTAAAACAAAATTTACAAATGGTAAGCACTGTAATATGCTAATAATAATAAAAATTAAAAAAAAAAAAACAACTAAATGTGCAGAAGCTGAGCTATTAAATCAGACAGGATCAATCACAGTTCTGTGAATTTAGAAATATATCTTAGCTGTGTTATTTGATGACCAGTGAAGAAACTAAATATGAATTTAGCTAAATAATAATTCCTGTAATTTGTAAGATTATAGTCATCAATAATTTTATATTATAGTTTTGGATTAATGTTATAATTAAATTTGTAATTTATAGTTCAGTTTTTTTTAATTAGATGTTTAAAAATAGAAAGAGTTTATACATTTTTATCTGTAATACATAGATCCTGTTTATACAATGCACTTTTATTCCTGGAAAATATTTTATAATCCATCTTACAAACCTCCATCTATAGTATAAAATGATATATATCTTATTTATTTTTAATTTTAAATTTTCTGTTAAAATTTTATGTATTTTTACAAATCAGCACATTTTGTGATGCAGAAAATAACAATTAAATAAAATTATTTATTTTTATTTTAAAAAAATTGACATAAGTTTCAATGATTAATTAATCAGGGTGGCTCAAAAAAAAGTAACAAAAAAATAGCCCCCCCCCCCCCAAAAAAAAATATATAAATCGAAATGCCTGTAATGGTTCAGTGTATGTACTCTATTGTTCATGTGCATAGTGTGTGTGTGTTTGTGTGTGTCCTGTGTCTAACCAGCAATGTGTTTGGTGCATGGTCTTATTCCAGCAGGAATGTTCCAGCAGGATGGGGCAATTTGGACATCTTGGAGGCGACTTTTCCAAGAGGCTTCATTTCCCACAGATCAGAATTTCCATTCCCGCCCCAGTCGCTACACCTGATGCCTCCAGATGCATATGTATGGGGAATTGTTAAGGAACAAAGTTTCAGTGACCCTACACCAAGAACATGGGCAGAATGATTTTCTCTTGCAGCTGCTGACCGTGGATGGAGGGTTTTCTTACAACACTCACTTCTTCAGAAAGCCCCAAACATATGCATCCGGTGATGTTAGATCAGCAGAGTGGAAAGGGTTTGGAAAATCAATGAAACTTGGTATCACATTACTTCCAAATGTTTCCCATAGAAATGTTCTGAATGCATGTGACGTGTGGAATGTCGTCTCATCCTGTTGAAAAAAACTGGTCACAAAAAAAAAAGGTTCCACAATTGTTGAATCATGTACGAATAGGTATTCAGTGTTTTTAGTATTTTTTGATATCATCTTCAATTCATATCCTGTTTTAAAGCATTTCTTCATTGACTTTGCCCTGGTGATTGCATAATTTGGTTGAAAACATGTTCACGATTGTCATTGACGTCCGCTGTTTTTGAATGTCCAGCACAACTCTTCTCTTGGTGCAACACACTTCTGATGCTTTGGAACTTAGCTCCAACACCCTGCATAATAAAATTACTGGGTGCTCCTCGACCAGAGCATTCTGTAAACTGCTCACACATAAACCGGAACTTTGATCATTTTGCCTTCTTCCGTATGAGTGGGAATAATGCTCCAATTAAAAGACCTTTTCCTCAGTGGACAACATTCCTAATATAAGTTATAGTTGTGCAGCACGTGTGGAATGTAACATACTTAATCACCGGCAGCATGACACATGGGATAGTTTGCATATACTGTGTCCGGCCACTTTATTAGATACACCTACCTAGTACCGTGTTGAGCCTTCTTTAGCTCTCAAACAGCCTGAATTCGTCGAGGCATGGATTCCACAATATGCTGAAAACGTTGAGGTATTGTGTACCATGCAGACATGAGTGTGTCATGCAGTTCCTGAAGATTTGATGGAGGTGTAGGCCTGGAGGGAACAGCCCGTTCAGCTCAGCCCACAAAGTTTCAATTGAGCTGAGATCCGAGGACTGAGCGGGCCACTGCAGCAAGAAAAAGTCATTGTCATGTTCCTCAAACCATCCCATAGTGATGCAGGCTTTGTGCACCGGCGCATTATCCTGCTGGATGTAGCCATCTCCATGAGGATAGACTTAACATGTACGGTCGCACTTGGTCAGCTATGATGTTTAGGTACGCTCTAGCATCCTGACAAGCCAGAGGTATCAATGGACCCATCGTGTGCCAGGAAAACATCCCCGTGCCAGGAAAACATCCCCACACCATGACACTGTCCCCGCAGGCTTGAAGAGTTGTTTTGAGACACGGCAGGTCCAGACATTCATGTTGTTTGTGCCAAATTCTGTATCTGCCATCAACAGATGCAGCAGGAACTTCGACTCATCGGATCAGGCAACCTTTTTCCAGTCGTTAATGGTCCAGTGTCAGTGTTGCTTTGCTCACAGAAGGCGTGCACTCCTGTTCTTTGCTGGTAACAAGGGTACCCGACAAGGCCATCGGCTTTTGTAGCCCATCTGCAACACAATACGTCTAGTGGTGCGTTGTGAGATGGTTTGCTGCGCACTACTGTTGAAGTCTGACGTCACTTCAACTTCAACACTACTGTGAACAGTCTTCTGGCTTGCACAATTCTAGATATCCTCCTCTGGCCTCTGTCATCAACGAGCGATTTTCGTCCACAGGAGTGCCGCTGTCTTGACATTTTCTGTTCATTGCACCATTCCCTATACACCCTTGATATTGTTGTATGCGAAAAGTTCAGGAGCATTGCCATCTCAGATATGCTTTGACCAGCACGTCTAGGCCCGACGATCCTGCCACGTTCAAACTCTGTTAGATCACTACACTTTCCCATTATCGCTGTGGTTTGCTTTCTCAACTGATGATAGGAGGTCTATACTGCTGTATTTATAGCCACAACTGTCCATGTGACTTGCAAATGAGTGGAACTCATTTGTGTGCACAGCAGGCGTGTACCTAATAAAGTGGCCGGACAGTGTATAATTGCAATGTGGCCTGCATTTTCAATACTAAGAACAAAGTTCCTTAATTCTGTTTGAGAAATTATCAAATGTGTTTTGGTTTTAACAATTAGTTTCCTGTTTAATAACATCCTTAATTCATAAGGCAAAAAATTTGTGAATCTTCTGTATGTAAAACATTAGTTGAATTTAAGGATTGTTTTTCAGCCTGTCTTTAAAATAATAATAATAATAATAAAAACTGTTGCCATGTTTAATGGGAAAAGATCCACAGATAATTCTCCTAGCTCCATTCTGATTGGTCAGTTTTACTTCTAGGTTTCTTACCTCACCGTTATTCTTAGAACTTATTATTCAAGCAGTTCGCTATGTTTTCAACTTCTTAGAGGGAGACTGTTAATGAATATCTCAGAAAGAACAATTTGTTTTCAGCAGTTGCTTCTGTTGTCCCAACTGTGTGTAAGTGTATCTGGATGTCTGTGACACAGATTTTAAGGTCTTTACAAAATTAAAGAATTTCCATCGATGGTAGATTAAATAAATCTCGTTCCTTGTTTTTGTTCCAGAAAACATTCTTATTTCAAGAAGTCAGACATAATGAAGAACTTATCTGTTACCTTCTCACTGACCTGCTGCATATTAAGTTGGTTTATTAAGGTTTCTATGAGCTTTTCAACTCAAAAATTCCATCAGGTAGTCAGGGATTGCTGTAATTTGGCAGAGATCCTTAACCCTACACATTTTATTGGTGCATTATTTTCTTAACCTTCTGAGGGCATTATTTTCTTTGAAATTAGTGTACTTGCTATTAGTACTTCTCTAGAAGGAGACATCATGATAGAATGTTTTGATCCTTTCCTCCTTGGATTCTTCCTTTAGGCAGTTTGCTTTCCAAAAATTTTCCTTTTTTTTTTACAAATTATATAGATAATCATTTGTGGTTTGTCATTTTCCAGATTCTGTATGCTATGAATTCCTTTGTACAGTAAATTATCCATCATAGTTTCATTCTGTAATAATGGAAAGAAAGGTTCTAATCCTATTTAATAGCTGTTTGACTTGGCAGCCTCTATGCAAGGAGGAGGCTGTCTTTTGGGAAGTTCCCTTCCTTCAGTTAGCCTATATTGGTCCTACTGTCAACTCATGCTTAATTTTCATGAGAGACCTGTCTCATAGAAAAGAAGGATACCTGCAGTTGATGCTTGTATTTCATCTTGTCAGTTGCAACATCTGCCCTTGCTTATGGTAAGCAGGAGGTCTTGATATGGCTTCTTGAGATCTGTTGGCTGGTCACCTCCTGCTACTTTAATAATAGATTATAGTTAAGCTCAATTGCACTTTTAACCCACATTTCCTACCTTTTTCTGTTCAGATGTAGCAATCTTGCATTCCCCTTGTTAGGCCCATCGTAGATAGAAACAACAAATGATAAATTTAATGGAAAGAAAAGAATGATGAAGTATTAAGAGTGAATTATTACCTTTCCTATACTAAATCTTACAAACAAAACAGATCACTACACAACAGTCTACCAACATCTTTTTTGTAAGTTTAAATCACTGCAAACATTATCAGACAAGTCCAATAAGTTGTTTGTTTGAATTCTTCTCTGTTGTTGCCACACTTTTAACTTGTACTATTCATCTCAACCTACTTCAAAGTGTTGTAGGTTGAAAGTTATATCTTTCCATTGTCTTCAGATCCAGACTGTACCTGTACTAGTTTTCATTAGCACCTCCATTTCGAAGTACTTCATTCAGTAATTTTTACATTCACCTTCTCATTCCTGTTGATTTCTCACCTATCATTGTTTTGATATTGATGGCTGCTAGCTTTGGGCCATCAACATCATTCTATTTTGATATCCTCTTTGTAATTTTAAACTTGACAATGGTTATGTAGTCAAGTTCTGTAGAGAACTTAACTCTGTGATATTTAGGCATTTATTTTCATCTTTCTGCCAGTCTGTATGTACTTATGAAAGATTTTTTGTATTGAAATTGAAAAAGTTCCTTTATGTCTATTCTATTCTGAGAAACAGCAGAGAAGGAGAAATTTACTTCATCCATTATAATAGTCCTTCCTCTCCAATTACATGTATTCTCCTTTAGAGTAGATATTGCTCACCTATCAATAGAACTTACAATTCTAATATCTTCCTCCACTGCATCAGTTCACCTTACAGACACTGAAGACATAATTGACCATTTATTAGTTGACAACTTTTATTCTCTCTTGTCTGGACTATTTTATTAACTAACAGCAGAATCCTTGGAGATCTTATTTGTTAGCATCTTTGCATCGTCAGTATTGGATCACGAGTGTCTTTTTAAACATTTTGTTTGGCTAATAGTTCTGTTTCAATTCCTTTCTTGGAATGTTGTTGGCAGTTGAGAAGAAGTGACCATTCAAAGAACTTACTTAATCTACTGCTTTTACTTCTCATCCTCCCTGATGGATACTCAAATTAGCAGAAAGGACTGCTTTCACCAACACAATGTTATCCAGAATTTTTTGGACTGGCGACATGGAGTTCTAACCAATAAAGACTAGTGGTAGTGGTAGTGGAGGAGTACCGTGGAAACAGTGTACATTTGTCTTTTTTTTTGCATGAGCTTTTATGTAATTTAATATGAGTGGCATTCTGCAAACTTGAGGAAAATGAAAGGGTAGCATGTATCTTATCAAGTTTGCTTCAAGCTTGGTAACACCACTTCAGAGACTCATGAAGTGCTTAGCAAGAGTTAATAATGATAGTGTATACAGAATCCTGACTTTTGATTGGTTCTTGTCAGTCATGGAGAAACAATCACACTGATTGTTCTAGTCATCCTTTAACCAGCAATGCAGATGAAAATCTGGAAAAAATGTGAAGGCTACCCACGATATTTTCAATCTATTTGAACAAAGTCATTGAATATCAAATGAATTCTTTCACATAACTTAAACATGAGGTGAAGTGTGGCCAAATTCAGTTCTTATTTGCTGTCTGAAAAGCAGAAGGAACATCAGTGAAATGAGGATTATGTCAGAAATAACTCAAAATTAAAATTCAAGGTCATCATTTGTTCACGATCCTGAAACCTCAGCAGTCCTAACAATAGAAGAATTTATTTTCACTGCAGCAGAAAAAGTAAGATATGTCAGAAGCAATGTCTACAGTGTGCTGATTGTCATCTTTGGCATGGAAGAATTTGTCCAGAAGAAATGTTTTCCTTTAATTTAGTTGACCAGTAATATTGTCTGATGTCATGAAGCAGTTTCAGAGGGATTTGAGATGAAAAAGACCAAACAAATGGTTTGTAAAGCCTGCTTTACATGCTCGAAATCTTGCCTCAAATCGTAAAGTGGCTCTAAAAATCTGGCACTTGCTCTAAATACACCAGCGCCCTTGGCGGCAAAAATATTTATTTAAAAACTACAACAGTATTAACTTCATGCTGAAATCTGGGTTTTCTTTGTTTGTGGTTTCAATCCACTGCTTCATTCACCATATTCTCTTTCTCCGGGATTTTTTTTTTCCTTTTTCTTTATCTCTGCTGTGAAATGAGTTGAGAATTAATAGCAAAACTAAGCTGCAAAATAAACATGTGGTTTTGCCGACCAACATTTTTAATTGCGATCCCAACAAGAGCAAAACGTGATTTGCCAGTCGCACATGTAAAGCAATGGCATTTTCACCAAGTTGCAATTGACAGACTGAGAGTGTGTAAAGCAGTCATAAGCAGCGTAGTCTTTGCATGATAACAATATTCTGTTGCATAACACTCTTTGTGGTGCTTTTGGTCTTAAACAATATGGCTCCTTGTCATCAGTTTTTGCTCACTGTGACTTCTTCCTTTTTCTCAAACTAAAAATGAAGATGAAGGAGCATAGATGTAAACTGCTGAAGTAATATACGAGGAACCATGTAATTCTAATAATATAAAAAAATGGATTTCAAGAGGTGCTTCCAGAAATGGCAAAATCACTGGGATCAATATCTATTATCCAAAGGAGACTACTTGGAAGATGATAGCAGTAATTAGAAACTTTGGTAAACCTACTTTCCTATGGCTGGAGTCTGGGAACTTTTAAGTAGCACTTTGTAAATGGAACTTTCAAGCCTCTCTAATAACATTAATAACATTATTCTTTATGGAAATGATATGATCATATCCTCAGTCCTTGGTAAAACTGTACATGTCCTTTACAAAAAGCATTGAATAGTTTCTGCCTGTTTTCCGCATCTTTCTAGAATTTAAAAAGGATAAAGTTTTCATTGGTAAATTTGGTTAAGAGCCCAGATATAGTACTGCGATTCCTACATAACTTCATTACAAATTAAATTTCCTCCAAAACTCTTTGTAAAGGATTCACAAGATGCATGGTCAGTAGTCGTCTCAACACAATCCTTAAAGAAAATATCATTGATATAGCAGTAAATATTGGCTAAAAAAATCATTGGTAGAAGGTGCACTTAATGGTATTATATATAAGGTTTTATATCTGTTTTAATTGAGAGTGTTAGTTGTCGAGTATCTGCAGTTTTATAAGTTATTATTACTGGGCAAAATTCCACTTAACCAAAAACTTCAGTGGTCAGTATCTAAAAAATCTCATTAGACTTCACTCATTGAAATTCTTATGTTGTCTTTGATTTCCTTTTCCTTTTTTATGATTAAATTAAATGAAAAATATGATTTAAAGAATTTTGTCATATAATTCCTCATTTTAGCAAGGAATTTCAGTCCATCTATTTTGAAGATAGTTGAAATTAATTAAAATTAAAAGTAATCATGCCTAAAACACCTAAAAAATGTAAGGTGCATCATATTTTATTAGGATAAATAGTATTAAGATATATATAAAAAAAAAGTTTGGTTTGTCACTTTCATTTCATCAGTTACAATGAGCTTTGAAAAAAAAATAAGCTAACTTGATTAATCATTGAAAGAATTTTGTTGGTTTATTTATTAAAAGTAAGTTTATTCATGTATAATCCTTTATTTTAATGTGTGTGTGTTTTTTATAGCTAATGAACTACTTACATCCACCCAGAGCAGAATCTTGAGACTGGACTAAGTTGCTGGACATTTTTCAGTAGATCAAGATAGCAGCAGAAACCTAGGAAGTAGTAATATTTTGTGTTGACAGTAAGCATTGTCTCATGAGTAGAAAACTGAACATTTTCTCAAGTTTTCTTACAGTACAAAGGCTTGCAATCTGTCTTTTTATTAAATCAACTTTTAATGGAGAGAAATATTCCTGATATGAATTATTAAAAAAGCAAATAAAACATATGATATCAAGTGACATTAAAAATATTAAGAAAATTATAATCTTGAAGCTAAGAAAACACATCAATCTGTTTTCAGCTTATAAAAACCTTTTTATTATCATTACTAATGTGTTTCTTAATGTAGATGAATACATTTTGTTTGTAAAAGAAAAAAAAATATATATATAAGATTTAGATTCAGCTCATCATTACATGTATACTGTATGTTCACAGTAACAAGCAAATAGATATATTTAGCGAATAGTTATAAATAAAGAGGTTCTCTTAGTTTTTCCCTAAACTCTGTTTTCACATAATCAAATTTTTTCAAATTTCTTCTACTTTCAGTCAAAGTGTATGTGTGTGTTTTTTAGCTGACAGACTATAATATCAATAGGAAATTGTTTTAATCTTGCTTTATTGTAGCTTGAATTTTATGTTACCATATCTTAATTGTTATTTTTCTTATTTGACTTTCTAAGAAAGTTACTAGTATGTTTTTGAAGTAACAGTTTTGTTTTTAAAGAGGAGATAAGAATTTTACATTGTTATTTTTTTAAGTGTATTTTTATTCTGATTTATATCAGTATTGTTTGCGTTAATGGGAAAAATTGGTTTTATATGTGCCACCTTCTTAAACCCTATTAAGAATCAGCTGTTGGATTGAGAAATTAAGACATTACTCAATGTCTATTCAAACTATTTAAAATTGAATTTATTCCAATTTTATTTATATCATAATTTACAGAAATAGTTATCTATCCTTCCCTGGCTTTTCCCCTCGGTAATGATTCAATCCGTTTTCCTGAACTTGATAAAATAAGAGTTTCTTACAACAGATGTGTCATTTACATAATTCTTTTATTCTGCAGCTGAAGCTCCTAGTTGAAAATTTTTAGTAGAATGCTTTTATTTTTACTAAATTCATTATAGATAAGAACAGCAGAATTATGTTTCCCTATTAAGGCACAAATTTGCTTTCAGTGATCAGATTCTGTGAATTTGGCATATCTACGTTATTGGTAAATCAAATCGGAAAACTCTCATCATGTGTTGTAATTAGATGTAAAATCTCATTCTTCCACCACTGTGATAGTCATCCTAGTCTATTTAACATTGCATTGTCAAATCCTGGCAAGTAAATGGTATGTGCTTTGAAATTTTAAAAGGTCATTCTTAATTAAATGATGAGAGCAGCCTTAGAATGCAGATCAAATGAAACAATAATTCAGAGTAAATTACTGGGTATTATACCATATTGTGGTGGTATGAAGTTAAGATTATAAAAGAAAGAAACTGGGGAATTTTTCAAAGTCAAAAGGAATTTGTTTATTTAGTAAAGAAAAAAATATGTATATATTGGATTTTTATCATTGGAGGAAAAACATTCCTTCTCAACAGTTAAACAGAAAATAATCACGTATAGCTTTAAGAAAGAAACAATTATAATCATGAAACAAGTTTAATATAAACAACATCAATCAATGCAATTACGATCATGATTAACCTAAAAATCAAGAGACGTGAACTCGTAGAAAAGTTTTGAAATGAATTCATGAACAAACTACAGTTTGAATAGGCAAGACAGTGGTGCCATATGTGCATAGATTAAATATTCAAACAATACTTCCTCTTAAAATTTTCCTACTAAGCTACAATTTCTGTTAATATAGTTCTATGTAAGTTTATCTTTAATTCTGTAATTAATAACAGTGGTGGTAGAGATAGAAATTTATAGATTCTTAATAAGTCTTTATGCTAAAATCCGTGTTATGATAATTTACGTTACAATGCAATTTGGAGAAAACAGAGCTTTTCACCTTAAAAATTAATTTTTACACGAGAAGATTATAATGACGTAGCTGGCATATTTTATGCCACCTCATGGTTTATAGGTCTTTGCTATTTTTTTATTTTTTATTTTCAGAACAGTTAAATCAGTTGTATAAGTCATTGAGTTAGAATATGTTGCCATAACTACTGCAGGTTTCTTTTAATTATTTTTATCAAGAGTCATTAAAGGAAACAAAAAAGACTTTGATGTATACCCAATTGAAAATAGGAAATAATTCCCTTTTAGTGATATTAATGTTTGCAAATGATATCACATATCCTTCTGCCTCTTAACCCTAATTATTCAAAAACTTCCTATCCTATAATTGCTAAAAAACAGATAATTCATATTCTTCATAAAAACAAAAATGAAACATTACAACAGAACAGTTATCTGTTGATTTGAAAATAAATTCACAGATAATTGCTTCATTGTAAGTTGGAATGGGATTTTTTCTTTGTGGCAAAATTGCAGTTTCATTACACACATTTATGAGATTGTCTTAGGTGAAGATTTATCATGAGAAATCTTTTTCAGGTATGGCATATTGCCATAATTTAATTTATTATTAATTCCCATTGTTTTACTGCTTAATAGTTAAAATTTAATATTGCTGTTTACATTTTTGTAATACTTTGAAAATGATTTGAAGGAGCATTAGATACTTTAGACAAATTATTATGTATGGAATTGTAACTATTCCTTTTTTTTATTATTATTAAAATGAGGAGGCTGTTAGTTCTGTTTTGGCAAAGCATATTTTCAGTTAATATTATTTATTAAAGATATATTTACATATAAAATTAAATGAGGAATAATTATCCC
>JAFIDM010009631.1:204285617-204331680 GCA_023159025.1 Thereuonema tuberculata
TGAGACATCGATGTGAGGTCTGTATTCAAGCAGGAGGTGGTCATTTTGAACATCTTCTGTAATGGCAACGACCGGCGGAACGAAAAACGTTCCGGTGATTTTCAATGTTGTGAAGGCCATAACTCTGAAATGAAGCATTTCCGGACATATGTTGTAATGAACTATTTTGATTGTCTACATGTGGGAAATACATACCTGAAATAATGCCGTGTATTTTTGAAACACCCTGTATATACTTTAGCAGTTACTCTTTTAATAATTTTAAAATACTTAATTTATCTTCAATATTACGCATATAAAGAATAAAAATGAAACATAGTTAAAAGAAAATCCAACATTTATTCTTTATTGTGAAGCTTTATTTTCTAAAACACAGGGATTTGAAATTGAATTTTCCTTAAATTTAAGTAACAAATAATGAAAAGATAAAAAAAAAAACAAAAAAACACACACACACACACTTCTCTAAAAACAGAAAAAAAAAGCAAGAAACACTAAAAAAGCCATACAGAAGAATTTAATGCAGATTTTCTTTTTAAAGAAATGAAGTAGAATAAAAAAAAAAGCTAATATTATTGCCAAAAATTATTGGTAAGGTCTTCTAGCTCAATGGGGAAGGGCCAGACTAAAAGAGAAACAAACATAATTCTAAAATTTTGGAACTTTCGATGACTGCCTGTTATTCTATTTCTATTCAAATGATCAATCCACTATAATAGTGCTAATAATGGAAAGAAAGAAAAAGTTATGTTTCAAACGTGGATCAGAAGATATAAATCTTCATCAAACACCAGTGCTTCCCTTGAACTTTCAAAATTTTTTAGCAGTGATCACCTCGTCGTAGCTATCATTCATTCATGCATTATGTACTCATGATATTTTTCTTGCAGTCGACAGCAAATCATGCGTAAACAAATTTTGAATAAGGATCACAAATATACAAGGTAAAGTGTTACCCCCTCCCCTAGATTTTTTGTAATTTAGGAATGATGAAAACTTTGATGACAGATTCTGAAGAAAATCATGTGTTTATCTCCCTAGAATTTTTGTTTGAATTGGCCTAAATTATGAAATGATGAAGTGTGCAAATCAGGCTAAAGCACTTCCCCAGTAGGAAATATACCAGTTATTGAATGCCAAATATGGCTTCATATTGAGATGTGGTCCTATTTTATAGTGCTAGTCAGCAAAATGTGCATGTATGATAAATCCTGGCATCATGATTGCCTTGTTGCATCATCCACATCCAAGCAGCAGGACACGCGGACATCAATTAGGAATATCTCACTGTCAGTCCTCCGTGTTTTCAGTTCACCAGTTTCACCCGTTACACATGCACTGCCATCAAGTGTTGGAAGAACAGTTACTATCCAGCCCTTGTAGACTTTTGCAATTGGATACATGCATCATAAGCGACGTATGAAGCCCACAGTTTCCATTGGCATGAACAGGTATCCTTTTGAAAATATTTGTGAACGGTTTTGAAATTCGGTTGAATTTGTTTTTTCTACCTTAAAAAAAAATGTTGAAACTGTTTGTCTTTCCTGGAGTCAATGGGGAAAATTCATTTCTGTGGTTTTTTTTTCCAAAAATTAAAAGAACCACTTATTTGATAATAAAAAAAAAATCATTAGCACACATGGTTTCGTTTAGAATCAGTCATTAAAGTCTTCGTCATTCCTAAATAACAAAAATTCTAGGGGACAGCATTTACTGGACCACCCTGTATACTCAGTTTTGTTCTTTTATCTTCTATTTTCAAACTATTTGTAATTACAACAAACATCTTTTATTCTCTTTAGTATGTTGTCAACATAGAAGAAAGTGGAGAACGATTGGTATAGTGTATTGAAAACATCTTTATTAAAACGTTTAAAAAACTGTACAGTAGAAGGGCTGTTAAATAAATATATTTAACAATCATAGACATATAATAGATTGTAATTATGACTGAAGCAAAATTTTCTTCAGATAAAAAATAACTATAATCATTATTTGCCTTTAATTACAAATATACAATATATCATTTGGGTGGTAATACGCAAGTTGCCTTAAATGTTAATTAAATACAATAATAATAAATGTTTAGAATTTCATTGATAAAAGCATCAAAAATTATAATATTTTAAATGCTGAAATAATTATAAAATAAAAGAGAAATAGGCAAGCAAAATGTCTTCGGTGGAAAAGGGCATTCAGTTTATTATTAAAATGTAGTTTTGTTTTGCAAACTGAAATATATATTTTCTTTTAGATTTTGAATTATAAATATTTATTAGGCTATATTTAATATAATAATACAATTCTCGAAAATTATTATCCCAAACATTCAAATTTCCATTTAGGTTTACTAAAACATCCAGTATTTAAGTTGCTAACTTCTTTTAATTTGCATAGCTTTTAGTATTTTCTCCAACCACTCGCGTACTTAGTAAATATTGAAACTTTAATTAGCAGATAGTGAACGTATTCACTTTCTCTTACATATATCTAGCTAATATTCACGACTCTTATATACTTGCAAAGTAGTGATTGCTAAGCTCCACGTATGCCTTGTTGAGGCAAGAAGAATGAGATGTTACTAAGATTCCTATTACTAGGCGCCACAGTTCGCATGTCTATTTGCAGAGTAATGTGACATAACAGTTGGTTCCTTTCATTCTTCCCATGTCTCTCCTTTGACTCGTGACCTGAAGTTCTCCATTGGAAAATGGAGAGAGCTTTTGGAAACCATCCTCACTGTTATATCAGAGTAGAGAACATTTCTAAGAAATACTAATAAAACAAATTCATCATCAGGATGAAGGAACAGTATAAATAGACGTAACCTACGGCCTGCAAACCCTTAAAAATAATATACAATTTTGGAATTATTTTATTACATAAAAATTAAGAAAAACAAATCCCAGTAAAACTTCTTTTTTGTCTCTCTTTTTTTTTTTTCTCTCTCTTTAAATTCTGAGCTTCGAATGAAAAATGGAATGTTATGTTTCAAAAAAAAAAATCTTCTCAGTTTTGCATTAAGTTTGCATATCTTCTCAGTTTTTTGTAAAAGCAATAACTACTATTTACACAACGGAATATTCTTCTTAAATCAAAAATATGAATTAATTCTTTTACATTTTACATTGATTGAAAGTATACGTTCTTCTGTTAGTTTCCGTATTAATTATTATTATTATTATTATTTATAACTTGTAGCTCTTGTGTAAACTAGGAGACCATTACTGAATATTTTTTTTTATATAAAACACAACTATATTACATTACTGATAAACTGAAGGCGGAAAACGAAGCAGTTAAAAAAATTAGTCTTATTTTCATGAAGCTTTACAGGGGACGACGATTTTAAATTTTCAAGCATCTCTTCTGGTAAAATCGAGCCATCAAGCATTTTCCTTTGCTTTTACTCTTTCGTTAGTCATATAATAACGGAGTCTGACTGTTAATAGCTCCTAAGGAAGGAAAGAAAAAGATTTTATAGTATGGACAGTGTATGGGAACAAAACACTTCAATTGCTTTGGCACAATTTGTTACAAGGTAGTTGCAAACAGTTTCGCTACATCAACATGTTTCCAGCATTTAAGCTCCAAAAATTGAAAACAAAATTTTAGTTCGTTTACAAATCTTGCTTGATTTACGGGATTAATCCGGAAGTTAAAATGATCAATTATTTGATACTCTAAATAAATAATTTAAAAAATATAATTTTTTCAAGAACTGAAGTTACAATGCATTTATTTGGATATCTTGTAGCTACTTCATTGACTTTTGAGATATTTGTCAAAGACTAACATTGATTCATTGCATTACTCAACGACGTTGGAAACGCATGGCAATGGAAACTCTAATGAAAAGTAATAATTTATCACTGCTCTACATTATTGTATTCATAATAAATATTAAGTATCAGTTTGCTTCCATCATAACTGTAGAAGAAAAGAAATAGGACATATCCATTTTCAATGCATTACTGGGCAATCTTATACTAATTTCTTAGTATATTTAATATATTTATATAATTTCTTAGTAGTAAGTGTATATTTACTACTTTTCTTGTGATTGATCTTGGTACAAATCAAGCACTTCCTGTACTTCTTTGTTTTGTAATTACAGTAGACTCTCGATATCTCGAAGTCGAAGGGACGCTAAAAAAAATTCGAGATAGCGAGTTTTCGAGATAACCAAAACATAAAAATTCACGTAAAAACACAAGATACGGAATAATATTCTAAAAAAGAGTCTTGAATAGATGAGAATAAGTATAAATATGTAATGATAGTTAACAATTAGTCTAAATACAGCAATGATAATTTCAATTTTTAAAAGTAGTCGAAAATAATTACATTAAATTGAAAAGAATCTTCCCTGATCCCTCGGAGAGACAATGAAGCGCGTGAGAGATTCTTGGCAAAATACCTCTATTTGCTTCGACACAACTGAACGGCGATTTTTCCGGAAAAAAAATTCATTTTTTACATAAGGTTTTGAGTGAAAACTTTTCGACATAAGAATTAAAATTAATATTAGATGAATATGTAATATCAAGGGGAAAAATAATTTTTCGACATATCAAGGTTTTCGAGATATCGAGAGTATACTGTACTAGCAAAAATGGTCTTTATGTTTGTTATCTAAAAATAATTCATCTTTAGTTTAAAGGGAAAAAAATTCGTTGATACAGAGTACTAACTCTTTTTTTCCCCACATGAGTATTTTTTTTTAATTTTTGTGAAAGTCATATTAACTGTTACTTATAAATTAAAATGGCATATTCATTATTTCTAAAGCAGCTCAGAATGTTCATTGTTTAAAAGTTTTAAGCTATCTTTTTTTTAGTTTATTATTATTAACTTTTAGAAATTAAGCTTGATAGAATTATAGTTCATGTGAGTAATTGGTTAAACTTTGATTCGTATATTAATTTAGAATGCGTATGATTGCCAATCTGCATTAATTATTAGGCAGATTTCCTAGTATTAAAGCATTGGTAGTCAATCTCAGTAGTCTGCAGAATAGTCATTGAGCGGCAGATTTTTCTTTGCAGTTTGAAGATTTCATATGAAGCAATCACACAATATAAATCACTCATTATGTTGTTCGATTTCATTGGTGAATCACTGTTCCACAAACAAATACCACTATTTTGTACGAAGTGTGGCATCACCATTTAACCAGGGTCGAAGAACCGGTAGAGATACTGGATAATGAGCGCCTCGCTTCCGTTGCAGTGTTCCATCAGCATTTCGGAATGGATAGTTGGCCATCAGGATGGGCAGCTGAAGATTCACGTCTTTTTCTACACCTTTAGGCTCAGCAATGAACTGAAATATCAATAAATGAGTTAATGTAGCAGGAAAAAAATAAATAAGAAGAGTATTTGAATATAATATCTTACAGCAAATTAAAACATAATACTGTATATATTGTGATATTGATATTAACTTAGCAAATAACTTACTAGTCAACATTTAAAATTACATTTGACTCAAGTTTGAGCCACTAAAATGGAAGCTTAGGACCACATATTATATTCTCTTTTGTTTTTAAATCGACAACTTAATTGAAACTGAATACAGAACAGACAACTCTACTAAATTTAAACATTGAAATATTTAGATCCAATAGTTAGCTTTTGAGCAGGGATAATCCTGAATATTGTAGTTTTGAGATTTGTGGCTGCAAAATTGATTAGAATATAAAGAAGCAAAGAGCATTCCATCAATGACATATAAAGTTTTAATAACTCTGAATTGACTGCATCCAGAACTCTAACGGTCAGGGCTGCACCAAGGTATGTTAGTGCCGGGGTGCCAGGCAAAAGTTGCCGCCCCTAATAAGCTATATTTATTTTAGCCTAAATTTAATATTTTTTCATATATATATATAATTACATATTTTGCAAATATTTCCTTTCCATTAGTATTTCTACACTAAATTATTTGTCGCCCGCTTCCCCCCAAGACGTGCCGCCCGGGTGCCGTGCACTCCTGGCACCCGCGCTTGGCGCGGCTCTGCTAACGGTAACGAAATTCTTATAAAACAGATGCAAGAAATTCATGATTTTTTGTATGTTGATCAATGATCCAACAAAACTTAAAGCCTGACGAATTAATTATAGAAGATGAGCAACAAATCTTAAAATGTATCGTTTGGCAGTCTTGAAAATGAAGTAACACTATGAGATATGGTTTCACAGGAATTCTAAAACTACATTTATCATGTCGTTGCTCCTAAAGCAGGGCCAGATGAATATGCAAGATGATGCTTAACTAAACTGAATATCAAGAATATTTTGAAGGAACTTTTTGTTTAGATAATTCCTGAACTGCGATCATCATCCCATAGATTTGATTCGTAGAAAATCTGAAACAATTATCTAAGAGGTGATAATATTTCAAAATTTAATGTTTGCTGTTTTGAGTCAGGATAGTTGTACTGACAGGTTGGTTGAAATCCTGTCAATTATACTTTGCGTGACAAATTTTTACTGTGTTCAAATCTATTGATAGCAAATGTAAGTATTACGTTTTAGGAAATCCGAAAACTTGAGAAAAATATTTTCCAAAAATTTCAAAGACATGTTAACTTTGTAATCGTATCTTTTACTTCATTCTATATTCTTGGAATTTCTAAATTCGTTACATTATTAAGTCAAAATACTTACAAATACATCATACTGGATTCGGATAAGATGGCAACCTCTAAGATTTGTGGGTGGCAAGGGTGGAATGTACAGCATCTCATTTTGCCAATCGTCTGTTGCTCCAGAACTCACTTTGCCACGACTGAGTGTTGCTAGTTCTCTCCTTTCTGTCTGAACTACTTTATTGAATGCCATGTACTGGATTGTCTGAAATTACAGAATGGGGAACAAAGATTAAAGAAGAAAAAAAAATAGATTTAGTTCTTTTTGACCATTTTCAAAATAAGATTCTTGAAATATATTTAAAGATTTTAAATACACTTTGATGTTTTCTTTTTTTTAATATTATTTCCACTTCAAAACTTCAATTAGAAATTTTCCAATACATTTAAATATTAATAATTTTTTTAAACTTTTATAACAGTTTTGTAAGAAATTATTGCGTTTGATGATATGAATATAATAATCTTCTATTCAAATATATACATTTGCACTTTAATATTGATTTTTTTTTATTGTAAAAACTATAAATAAAGTTTAGAAAAAATAAAGCAAATCAAAAAATTATTAAAATGGTAAGCTTTATAAAAAAAGATTAAGTGATAATTATAACACTATAGAACGTTTAGGCCTGTTCGTAAAATATTGATTGTAAATAAAAAAATATATTCATAGTATTTATCACTGTATTTTGATCTTTATATTGGAAAGATACTGTGTTATCCTTGATATTTTAGGATACTGTAATATTTATTAGTGCCAAACAGCATCTCTAAAGTAGCACTTGACTTCCGAAATAGGACTATATGAATACGATCAACTTATATAATTTGCTAATTTCGTCTGTCTGTCTGTCTGTAACTCGAATAATTAAGCATTTAAGATAGATCCAAGGTTCTCAATGGTACCATTGAATCAAGGGTACTCAAATTGGATGAAAATATTAGTTCATTTTGTCATTCCATGTTGTTTCCATGAAATTTTAACTGAAATTCTAACAAAACATACGTTCAAAACCAAATAAGTTTGTTACCACTGCATCCATTTTAATGAAATTTGGCATACTTACTCAGTTGTTTACGCTAATTTTGAAACTCAGAACCATTTTTGCTGTAGAAGCTTCGTTCACAAGTTAGCGCAGTATTTAGATTACATTTACTTTATATTTGATAGTTGATAATAAAATGATTTTTCAGATTTTTTTTATGCCTGTCGTCCAACAGGCTTTGCTGCTAGTTAAGATATAATTACAGATTGCCAATTTAATAAATCATGATGGTATTGGAATCATCATGAATGTAGTTTTAAAGTAGCTAAACCTCATGAAGAGACAAGAAAAACTACCATTTCTTTTTTTCAGCAGAATAATGTTACGGAGGGAATCTCAATTTGTTGATAAGAACATTGGAAATTTGGTTAAAAGCAATTAAAACTGATGTATCTTCATGTCATCTTCCAATAGTAATTGAAAAATGAATTCTTCATTTTTTCCATTACAGCCATTTGCTGCTTAACGAGGGGTTAATCTCCAAAAGAGCTTTCGTTCAATGAAATTTTCTAAGCGATGTTAATTTTCGATAGTTTACATGTTTCCAGCTTATTCAATTCAATCTTTCTATATAAATAAAAATGTAAATGTTCGTTTGTTCAAAATCTTAAATCTCCGAAAGTTCTTCACCGATTGCTTTGAAATTTTGACACAACGTTGCATTCGTAGGCTGCTCGGAGGAGGGGGGGGGGGGGCTATAGCCCCTCCCTTTAGATGTGAATATAAATTGAATAAAATGGGTTATTCAAAGGCTGCTGCCTAATAGACATTAATATTGCCATGATGACGATTTCAATTGCTAATAAAAAGCTGGCGACTAGCATGCGCTTCAGACTCACAGGTATAGTCAGCCCTTCAGAAAAGTTAGCCCCCCCCCCCTTTGAAAAATCCTGGATCCGCCCGTGGTTGCATTCGAATACGCGCGTGTTTTTATATACCTATTATGTAGATGTCACACCTGTGACAGGTAAAAACAACGCCATCTGTTGGACGTAAAAGCAACCCGCGCAATAATAAACATTGCTCATGCCGAACAGCGTGCTTCTTGACAGCTGCTGTCACGTAACATTTTCATTGTTTCTGATTGCATTGTTAAATTGAGCCGGGGAAGCTATTGTAGTTACATAATAAAAAAGTATTCAAATGTAATAATAAAACAAATAACTGAAGCTCAACTCAAAGTTTTCTTTTATAGCTTTGTTGAAAGGAGTTATAAATCAAAAGCTTAAAAAATAAATCAATAATAAAAACAAGATGGAGAGTGGGATAGCGAAATTGTGGTCAATGAGAGATAACCATTGATGACTGTTGGTGCTATCAGTTTCGTGGCGCGCGCGAAATTTAAACATCTTCGCCTTCGGTGTTGTGAGATATCCTTGCTTTAAAATCAAAAATGGCAGAAAATAAAAACGTTTAATTTTACCTTGATAACCGTAGATTCGTTAAGCGAAGCATTACTGTGTTTTTTTTTAATTATTGTATGTGGGTAAAAATTAGATAAGTGGCTAAAATGAAACACAGAAAAATGTTGAAAAAAATTTAAGAAATATGCATTTATTAATTTTTAATTCACTTACTGTTAACTTATTATTGATAACAAAATCACTTTTCACACACTTAAGTAGATATTATAGCTTTAATATAGAATTTTTATAAGTGGTATGCCAAGAAAATGAAGAGTCTGACAGGAAAATGACGTCCCCTGACACCCGAATGAAAAGATACAGGATAATGATCACTTCAATTCTTATTAATTGGAAAATGAACTACAATCAACTACTAATCTATGTCTACTGTAGTAAGACATTAAACTGTAATGTCTTACTATAAAAGAACAATATGAAGGAAAATCAACATAACAAAGCCTCTGATAATCATAATCCTTAAAGAAATGGAACAATGAATGTGATTTTAATTTGGAGCAGGAAAATGACGAGTAGTTTAGTCCCCGCTACAAAACCTCTGAAATATTATCAAATTACATATTAGCTTACATTTTAGTCTTCATGTTATGTTCTATAACATATAATAATTATTTTAAACCCAGATTTCATGTTCGGAAATAACAATATTTTAAATTACAGTGAACTGAAGGTGCGAACATGGAATTGTCACCCGGCAGGAAAATGACTTTTCATATACTGCCTTGAAATGTTAATGCCTAATTTTTATTTTTTTTTTATCTTAAACATACTTGATATTATTAATAAGGAGGTATTATAAATGTTTTAAGCATTTAATTTCAAAAATAAACAATTTTTCCGGGTTACAAATGTCGGGAATTAGATTTAGCCACTTATCTAATTTTTACCCATGTATTCTATATATTTAGATATTTCACAGGATCTCTATCATTAACTGAGTGGGTGGAATTAAAATAAAAACATATGACCTTATCATTGTGTCAGGAGATGTAATGCCAAATTTGAATTCTGTGTGTTATGGAAATTCAATATTATATTATTTCTTTCCGAAATGACCTTTTTCAGTTTTGTTAACACACCAAGTTTAAAAAAAAAAATCAATATTCACAAACTTACGTCTTTAGATAAGACAGAAGCAAACAAATAGTCATAAAATTAAAATAAAATAAAATGGATACATTATTATCCAAATTGTCAAGAATTTAAAGTTTGAAATGCATGTACTAAATCAATGGTGAAGAGTTATTATTATGTTTCATGTGTATTTTTTTTTTCTTCTATCAGTGGATCTCCCCCTTTGTATAATGTTTCTTTTTAAAGACATTTATTCACAATACCCATAATTAAACTTGAGAGGATTTGTTTAGTAAATGTGATTTTACCTCAGTAAGCGAGACACGGGTCCTCCTTATTGTTACACTGCTGTGATTAATGACACTGGCTTGAATGTTGATATTTTCACCAGGAATGTATCCACCTCTGTCCAAACGAACCCTAATTATAACACAACCACTTCCAACACATTTCATTCCTAGACGACGCTCAACTTCACAAAACAAAGGTTGCTAAAAAGAAAGCAAAGAATAATATAGAGAAATAAAAAAGTAATAGTATTTATTACTATTATTATAACATCTAATTAAATGACAAAAACTCACTTCTTTTAACTAACGTGAAAATGATAATCGCACGATATAAACCAAATTGTTAATTGAATTGACTGAGAACGCTAAGTCTTACTATTCGACTTAAACATTTTTCTTCATTCTGCTTGAAGCTCATCACACTAAAACAACTGGATGGATTTCCTTAGAAGTTGACACGTTGCTTATTTATGACCCAACTTAATTCATAAGCACTATTATTTTATCCTCCCCCTCTACCTTTTCCCTCAAAATTGACCTTCCCTCCCCATCACTGAATGTTCAGTTCCTATTATATGATGGTTATCTGGGGGTATTCATATCTCTTATATAGTTTTCCAGATCTGTCTGTGTCTAATGCACTTCCTCTGTGTTTGGAAAATAATTTTAATTTCTTGTGAAAATAGAAATAATTTCTACAATGAAACGTCTACGACAGGAATCGAACCTGCAACCTTCTAATCTGAAGTCAGACATCTTATCCATTAGGCCACGGGGATTACATTCATATATATTTAAATATCTTTTATCACTCCCTCTGTGTGTATGACGCAATGAGAGAAACTCAGTTAAAAAAAAAATAACTCATTAATTTTTGTCTACTAGAATAAAATTTACATTTCAGGGTTCATATTTTTAGCTTACTACAAGCGCAGGTCAGACGTGCATTAGATGAAGAAGCTCTTCCTCAGCGACGAACTGAAGAGTCTTTAGAGACGTTTCTCAACATGAATGAAGAAATTAAAAATAATACTTAAACACAGAAAAAATTTCTACTTAAAATACTCTATCTCAACTAAAAGACATCACATTGTTCTCCCGTCACTGTTGACGGGGCGTTTACGCTAATATAAAATATTATCACACAAATTGCAAATATGAAATTTCTGCATTATATAAATAATGAAACATAATTAAACACTTTAAGTAATAACAAATTTTACGTGCCTAATAATTCAATAAGATGGTGATTACGGAAGGCACAAAGGAACCAAACAGATTTCGCACCTCGAATTCTCACCGGGGACAGTCTGGGACAGCCATTTCGTCCTGTTTAGCCAGACAAACTCCACCGATGACAGGCTCTGAAGATGCGAACATATAAGAATCCCACTCTCGCTCCCAGAAGTGGAGCCCCACAAAAGCCACACACAACCAAAAAAACACAATAGTAGAAAAAATAGTAGAAAAAATGTCAAATCATTGGCCTGCGTTTCGCTAGGCTCAAGAGAAAATTGTCTGTAGCATAAAACAAAGGATCCAAACAGATTTTGCACCTCTAGCTGTCACGGGAAGAGTCTGGGACTGCCGTTTCGTCCTCTTTAGGACTCATCAGCCAGACAAACTCCACCGATGACAGGCTCTGAAGGTGCGAACATGTAAGAATCCCACTCTCGCTCCCAGAAGTGGGACCTCACAAAAGCAAAACAACAATAGAAAAAATGCAAATCCTTGGCCTGCGTTCCGCTAAGCTCAAAAGGAATTTGTCTATAGCATAACACAAAGCTTTTAAACTAACCAGTTTAAGTAATAACAAATTTTACGTGCCTCATAATTCAATAAAATTGTAACTACAGAAGACACAAAGGAACCAAAAAAGTTTTCGCACCTCGAGCTGTCACAGGAAGAATATGGGAGGACTGTTTCGTCCTGTTTAGGACTGATCAACCAGACAAACTCCACCGATGACAATCTCAGAGGGTGCAAACATATAAGAATCCCACTCTCGCTTCCCGGAAGGGGACCCCACAAAAGCAAAACACAATAATAGAAGAAATATCAAATCCTTGGCCTGCGTTCCGCTAGACTCAAAAGGAATTTGTGTATAGCATAAAACAAAGCTTTTAAACTAACCAGTTTAAAAAACAACAAATTTTACATGCCTCATAATTCAATAAAATGGTAAGTATGGAAGGCACAGAGGAATCAAAAAGATTTTGCACCTCGAGCTGTCATGGGGAGAGTCCGGAATGGCCGTTTCATCCTGTTTAGGACTCATCAGCCAGACAAACTTCACCGATGACAGGCTCTGAAGGTGCAAACATATAAGAATCCCACTCTCTCTCCCAAAAGTGGGACCCCACAAAAGCAACACACAACCAAAAATACACAACAATAAAAAAATGTCAAATCCTTGGCCTGTGTTTCGCTAGGCTCCAAGGAATTTGTCTAAAGCATAAAACAAAGACTTTAACTAACCAGTTTAATAACAAATTTTACGTGCCTAATAATTCAATAAAATGATAACTATGGAAGGCACAAAGAAACCAAAAAGGTTTCTCACCTAGAGCTGTCACGGGGAGAGTCTGGGACGGCCGATTCATCCTGTTTAGGATTCATCAGCCAGACAAACTCCACCGATGACAGGTTCAGAATGTGCGAACATATAAGAATCCCACTCTCGCTTCACGGAAGGGGACCCCACAAAAGCAATACACAACAGTAGAAAAAATAGAAATCCTTGGCCTGCGTTCCACTAGGCTCAAAAGGAATTTGTCTATAGCATAACACAAAGCTTTTAAACTAACCAATTTAAGTAATAACAAATTTTACGTGCCTCATAATTCAATAAAATTGTAACTACAGAAGGCACAAAGAAACCAAAAAATTTCGCACCTCTAGCTGTCACCAGAGTATGTCTGGGATGGCCATTTTGTCATCTTTAGGACTCATCAGCCAGACTAACTCCACTGATGACAGGCTCAGAAGGTGTGAACATTTACCGTAAGAATCCCACTCTCACTCCCGAAAGTGGGATCTCATAAAAGCAATACACAGTAATAGAAGAAATATCAATCCTTGGCCTGCGTTCCGCTAGACTTGAAAGGAATTTGTCTATACCATAAAACAAAGCTTTTAAACTAACCAGTTTAAGTAATAAATTTTAAACAAATTTTAATCGAGGCCAATCCATAGTCCCGTTCAAAACCCTCCAAATACAACGTCTTCCCACATGTTAAATGCAGCTTGCGACATTTCTCAATCCAAACTCCATCTAATGTCTTTGGTGAACTGTGCAGTGACTTGTAGTAGATTAATAAGTTGTGTGCTGGTGTGGATTCGAGTTTAATGTCATCCATATAGAGTAAATGTGTGATTTTGTATTGTTGTCAAAGTGCCTGAGGTAAGCCTATAGCAGTGTTTTGAGTTGTCTAGCATGTGGCTCATAGGATTCAAGGCGAGGCAGAACCAAAGATGATCCAAGGAGTCTCCCTAGAAAATGCTTCTTCTTATGGAAATGGGGACCTTAGCAATGGAGGTGTTAGAGGTGCGCAGGTGCAATGTTGTGTTCCAACTCATCATTGTGGAATCCAAGAATGCCGTGATCTTGGGGTGTATTTTGTAGAGATGAACAGTGTGTAGGAGCCAGAAATATGTTTTCTTGTAGCTGATGTATGAGATGTGTAAATTTCTATTCTTCTCATACGCCTGCCGCAGGATTATTGAGTCAATAAGGAGCTGCTCCTTACAATCCAGGGAGTTTTTGCAACAGTGCTTCTGTTGTTTGGAAAGGATGTTATGTGTCTTAGTGTGTGCTTCCCATGCAGGGATGTGAACCTCTTGATCCAAAAGTTCTGGACACTGTCTGAAACAGGAGCCTTCGAGTTGTGCTCATGTTTTAATGCTGTCTGTATGTCTGCAAGAGTAAGGTCATGGAAGGTCATCTGTTGTTTGCGCAGAGTACACTGTTTGTATCTTTGTAATCTTTTTGTAAGTGAACTCAGTTTTTGTTTTAGTGTGTCGAGATGTTCCTGAACCTGGGTATGATGGTTTGAGTGTGAGGGGCGAGTGTTTATACTTTTGTATACATTCCTAACCTGGGAGATTAGTGTCTTTGTTTTGTTTCCTGCACAGCCTGGATATGTCTGATATGGGCCTTGAGGCAACGTCTCCAAGGAGGGATGTATTCTTTTGATCGTGAGGCGGGAAATATATGGTGTTGTTTGATCCCAAGTGCCCAAGTAGTTCCCTGTGCTATGCAGTACAGCATTGTATGTATGTCTTATAGCTTTTGGATAATGTCAAGGTGTTGTGGAATAATGTGTGTGTGTTGAGATGATGTATGATTGTGGAGAGTATTTTGATATGTGTACTTTGGGGAGTGGTGGTCTGAGTGTGGGGTTTGTGCCTGTGTCTTGTGCTAGTACAGTGTAGAAATGATCATGTGCGACTTGTCAGTAGTAGTCAGTAGTAGTCAGTAGTAGTACTGTTGGGGCGTATATACTGTGGGGTATAGTTTGTTTCTGTGTTTGCCTTACAGCTAGTGTCTCCCAGTGGGGTGTGTCCTGTGGATGGATTCAGCGACTTCCTTCCTAATTTGTGCAAATGTGGGGAAAC
Organism: Thereuonema tuberculata; assembly: GCA_023159025.1. NCBI lineage: Eukaryota > Metazoa > Arthropoda > Chilopoda > Scutigeromorpha > Scutigeridae > Thereuonema > Thereuonema tuberculata. The sequence goes on from JAFIDM010009631.1 coordinate 204,300,718, forward strand.
AAGATTGTTAACTTCTGTGGAACATCACTAATCCATTACCTGCTGTTTGTTAAGCCCTAACGATGGATAACATATAGTGAATGAGTGGTGTAGTGGCTGTCTATTATTATTACTATGTAAAAGATTCAAACCTTGGGTTTCCCCAGCAAAGACAACATGGTGGATTATTATTATTATTATTATTATTATTATTATGTTTCAAACCTTGGGTTTCCCCAGCAAAAACAATATGGCGGGTCAAGGACCAAAGCACATATTGCCAAGTGTAAAGACGTGTGCGAGAATGATTAGGGATGGGTGCTTGTGTCCATAAATTTCCTAACTATGCGTGTAGTGTTGAGTACCACTGCCTTCTGCAGTTGTGCATAAATGTTTTTGTGAAGTCCTAATGTGCTGAGACTGTGGTGCAATGTGTGAGGCACCAGACCAGTGGCAGACAGAACGATGGGTACAACACGTACTCGATCCTGTCTCCACTGCTTCTGGAGCTCGTGTGCTAGATCGGTGTATTTACTGATCTTGTCTGCGTGAGTTTTCTGCATGTTCTTGCTGATAGGCACTGCAATATCAATTAGATAGGTCTGTTTGTTGACCTTATCAACAAGTGTGATGTCTGGTCTGTTGTGATATATGGTTTTGTCTGTGTGAATGGGGCGGTCACAGTATAGTTTGTATGAGGGTGACTCTAATACGCTTTGTGGTATGTACTTGTAGTACGGTACCTATAATTACCAAGTAATGACTACCTATACGGAAATCGTGCTTCTGGAGCTTGTGGCATCCCAAATGCTGCGGATGATAGCGACGTTATTGTTATTATTATTATTATTATTATTATTATTATTATTATTATTAAATACTAAACTAAAATGTATTTCTACTGATTTGCTGATTTGCTTGATGAATTTTTATCAAGCAAATATGATGACTTAAATGAAAGACAAAAACAAAGGGATAAAGGTAAAGTACCACCAATAATTGTAAAATTTACAAATAGAAATATTCAAACAGAATGATTAGAAGCAAGAAAGAAAATTAAAATTAATAATATGTTATTTGGTAATAATGATACTACACCCTTTATATAAATAAGAATTTAACTTAAAAAAAAAAAAAATCTTTTTTGGTTGGCTAAGAATAAAGCTAAAGATAAAAACTATAAATTCATATGGAATTAGTAAAAAATGGATACAAAAATTGTATCTATGGCACAACAAGATGACAAATTAAAAAAAAAATATAAAAGAAATACTTGTATAGATCACATATTTTATAATGATATCAAATGTAATGTTTATGGTATCATTTCTAAAGAAAACATTTCAGATCACTATATTACAGCTATTGAAATTTATGACAAAAAATTTAATAATTTAATAGATAAAACTGAAAACTTTATAGTTAGGAAAAAGATTACCTTAATAGATGAAAATATTTTGAGAAATAACTTAAATGAGATATTAGAAGAAAAAATTTTGAACATTTGGAAAATTTGAATATATTTTATGAACAAATATTACAGGCCTTAAAAAATAGTAAATATGAAAAAATTATAAATATAAAAAGAAGCTCTCTTTAAAAAGAAAACAACAAATATGGATGAATGAAAACATTTTAAACAAAATAAGGATGAACTATATAGAAAATATAAAAATAATCTTACAAATAAAAATCATTACAATTATTATAAAAGATATAGAAATAACCTTAAAACAATAATTAATAATACTAAAGAAAAATATTTTAGTAAATTTAATAATAAAAATAAAACTAATATGAAAGAAGGTAAAATGTGGATACGGCTTTCACGCGTTCTGAGCTTGATCATCGAGAGTAAATCTGGCTGATGAGTCCTAATAAGGACGAAACAGCTGTCCCAGATTCCCATCGATGATGGCTCAAGGCATGAAAGCAAACGAATGTGCATTTTCATCGTTTTTCCGTTTTTCAAAAATAAAACTACAAAATAATGCTGGAAGAATATAAATGATATTATGAATTAAAACAATACAATTTTAATAATAATGAAATAAATAAATTAATAGATTATACGACAGACAAAAATAAAATTAAGAATGTAGCAAATAAATTCTGTAATGACTATTGTAATATTCAGAATAATTTTAAAAAATGTAATAATAAAATAGACATAAATAATTATTCTATGGTTCTTGAAAAATCATTAATATCGGAAATTAATAATACAGTAAAACCTCGTTAAGTCGTCACTCAAGGGACCAAACATTTTTGACGACTTAAGTGGAGTGACGACTTAGGCGGAGTGGGAATTATTGAAAAAAAAAACCACTGAAATACAATATTTTCATGAATTGCTGTAGGATTTGGTGAGAAAAACAAGATTTTCAGAAATCAATTCATGCAAATGAATGAGTGGAAAATAAAAAATAAAAAAACACTTTTTATAGTTACCACATTTTAATCGTTTTAAAAGAAAGGCAATGTCTGTCTTCGAAACGTTCCAGCCAACCATTGCTGCCGCTGAAATCTTCAATATTCAACTCCTTAGCAATTTCCAGGGCTTTTCCTTTGAGAATCACGGCAGAAATCGGCACTTTTTGCGATCTGGAATGTTTTAGCCATCGAACTAAAACCTTCTCGATCTCGTCAAACTTCGATTTCCTCATTCTCTTTCTTTTCCTTTGCAGTCAGCTTCTTCAATTACTTGTTTCGATGAAAGAATATCGTTTAATGTAGTCCTGGGAAAATGGTGTTCTTTAGCAAAAGCTGTTTTCGAAACATTTCATTTTTTAAAAAGTGCAATTAAGTCTTTTTTTTTACTTTAAAAGATAACGAGGTAAGTTATCGTTTTCCTGGCATGTTAAAAACGTAATCGAACCAGGAAATTGCAAGAGATAAAATAGCCCTTATAGCAGGGTTTACTCGCTATGAAATGAAGTCACACTCAGGAGCGGTCAAGAAAAACGTCTACACTCGACAGAGTCGCAGCGAGATTCCAAGAACCCAAATCCTCCGAAGGGGTAGGACAGGAAGAAAGTGACAGGCATGGTCGAAAATTTCCCGTAAAGGCTTGGCTTTCTTATAGTGAAGGGCGGGGCTGAAAAGATAACACGATGGCATGCAAAATGGAGAAGAAAGATCCTTTTGGCCATTTTTGAGGGTGACGAGTTATCCGGAATAGAATTAAATTTGGTAACGGGTAAAGGAGGGTTAAGTTAAGCAATCCCATAAACAGGCCATGTAGGCCCACGGGAGCGTGGGAGGTAAGGCTCCCAGCGTTTCGAGACCAACGGGACTAGATTGAGGTCGGGCGGTCAGCCCGACGCCCGCCCGCCGGTAAAGGAGGGTTATTTTACATTATTGTGTATGAGACCTTGTCGGGACCAAAGGAAAACGACGACTTAAACGGAGTGACGACTTATCCGGGTGACGACTTAACGAGGTTTCACTGTATTATCAAGAATATGAAAAATAGAAATTCACAAAGTATTGATAAAATTCCAGTCTCAATTGTAAAAAGAAATAAGGACATTTCCTCAATTTTAATAACTATTATAACAATAACAATTATAACAATATTATCCTGATAACTTAAAAATTCCTAAAAGAATTCCTACATATAAAAATAATTGTTACAAAAAATTTTATAATTATAAACCGATAGCTATTCAACCAATTATAAATAAAATAATAGAATCATATTTATCTATTAAAATAAAATATTTCTTAAACAAAAATAATATAATTACCAAAAACCAAGATGCATATCAGAAACATAAAAGTATGCTAACATTATTGGAAAATATTAGCGAAATTATAAACAATAACTTAAAAACAAAAATAACTACTTTATTGCTATCAATTGATCGAAGTAAGGCTTTTGATTTAATAAATATTAAAAAAAATAATTAATAAACTTGAAATCATTGGTATTAGAGGAATAATGCTAAATATTATTAAACAGTATTTTGAAAATAGGAGAATATGTGTGTCTATTAATGATATTCTTAATAATAAGAAACAAATAATACTTGATTTTCACAGGGATCTAACTTCGGTCCTTTATTATTTATTATTTATGTTAATGATCTATTTTATTATCGAAAAAGTTGCCTCTTATTTATATATGCAGATGATATAATTTTAATAAAAAAACATACAAAGAGCTGCCACAAAAATACAAGAAGATTTCAATGAAATACAAAATTGGATGCATGATAATGAGCTATATATAAATTAAAATAAAACAAAAGTTTTATTAATTCATCCGAAAGCACATAATCCAAAATTTCTTCCTAACATTATAGTTCATAATCATTTTTAAACAATAAATTTAAAACATGTACAAATTGTAATAGCATTCAAAGAGTAAATAATATTAAATATTTAGGTATCATATTAAATGACACGTTTACTTGAGATACACAAATTAAAAGTTTACAACAAAAATTAAATACAATATCTTATATTTTTCATCATATAAAAAATATTATCCCAAAAAATTATAAAATAATGATTTACTTTTCTTTTTTTGATTCTTTTTTAAATTATGCAAATTCTATCTGATCAAATACAAATAATAGGAAACATAAAATTATAAATACTTTACAAAAAAAAAAAAAATTCTTAAAATTAGTAATATATTCTAAAAAATACTTCAAATAATAAAATAAGGGAATTCTTAGTGCATAACAAAATACTTACTTCGGAACAAAAACTCTTTTACAATTTAATGATAAAAAATTATTATCAAGTAATTTCGAATAACAATTATAATCTTAGAGATATAAATAAATTTAAATTGAAATATCCAAAAAATTTTAATAGTTATGGAGAATGCCACCCAAATAAATTACTACAGGATGTGATAAATAAAATAAATCTAAAAAATTTGCTAAAATTTTCTAAAATTTCAATATTAAAAAAATTCATTAGAAATTGGTTAATAATAAATATAAATCCTCCGGTTGAATAGAATTAAAATTCTTGATATTTTTTTCTCACTTAGGATAATGATAATTTTTGACTTTGTGATATTTGTATGAATATGATTTATTATATTATATTATTTAAATGCTATTTTTGTATTTTAATTCCTAGCACCTGTTGATGGGATTTATTTTGTAATTCTAAAGCTCCGCGAACACCATCCGATTTTGCACCAACTTAGTCGGCCAACTCCGAGTTGGTCCGATTTTGTCAGCCGCGAACACCATCCAACTCGCAAATGAATTCGGCCGCGATAGCAGCAATCCCATAATTCAATGTGTTTCCCAGCAACTATGGAAAATCCGAAAAAAATCGAGGTTTTGAAATCTCTCTGATAAATTCTGTCGCATACAATTACTGCATTTCAGTATAAACTTTATTTATGCATGAAAGAAACTCGCAATACTCTGATATTCATTGTGTACTCGTTTGTCGTCGACTCGAAGCGGGATAATCGTTTATGGACGCCATTTCTTTCCATGGCCGTGACGTCATGACTGACGTGTTCCAACGCTGCCCTGTGATTGGTAATTTTGACCAACTTTCGCGAGTTGGCCGACTCGAGTTGGTTGTGTAGCAACAACTAAAATCGCTGGCAAGTCGCTGAAAAACGTGCTCAAAGTCGTCTTTAGCGACTCGAAAACTGAAAGTTGGCCGACTAAGTTGGTGCAAAATCGGATGGGGTTCGCGGGGCTTAACAGGACTATGTTTTGTAATAATATATTAAAATAATAAAAATAATATTATTATTATTAATCAATATGTAAGTATCAGAACCCGTTGATAGGAACACTTTCCTAACGGGACTGTACTGAGTTTACCTATCTACGTTAATAAAAAAAAGTAAAATAATATTATTATTATTAATTTTTTACTTAAGCAACAGATTTTTCGGAAATAATTATCACAATCTTTGTTTTGTTTAATTTTTTTGAAACTTAACTTCCTATGGTTAATGTGGTTTCTGACTTCATTAATGAGGTTGTGAATTAGCAATGTATTCTTGGGAAACTACATCTTAATGGAATATTATCACTGTAATACGATTAATCAGATGACAGTCGTAAGTACAAATGGTCGTAACTCGCTTATTAATCAACGACAGCCTTTTTAACGTTAAGTAAACAGCTCAAAACTATTCAGACTTAATTATTATTTTATTAGTTTCCTGATTTTTTTTTTCCTTTTCATTTCTACGTAACCAATTCTATACTACGTTGAATAAACATAGACCTACAGAATAAAGGAACTTTTATTTAACAATCAATCCGCTGTACAATAAAGAACTTATAATAAATAATATAATAGTAATTCTGCGACTTTTAGGGGCGCAGGAGGAAAATAGAGGAATGAGAAAGGAATACCGTAATAAGGTTAAAGAGCCTCTTTGACGGCATCAATATCGCGTGAACAATTTATTTAGACAATAGGCCTATTGAGAGCCAAATCATGATAAATTCAAATTTGAATTTTCAGTCACAAAATCTTATAAATAATTCAAACTTTAGAGTTTCGAAAAGGACCTTTTGACCTCTCTGTTTTCGAAACTATTAATATTTCATTTCTACATTGTTTCAAAACACTGAAACTCGAACTCATTTTGCAATAATTTTGAAAAATAAGATTTATAAATATGTAAATCAACGCCATTTTCATAAAATAAAGCCCAGAAACAAAGAAATTTTATATAAATAGTAAGTCATGGTTTTAACTTTGACATTACAATGTCCTGACGAATGTTTGGAACTGGATATCACAGGCTTTCTCTTACTTTTAAAATTTAATCTCTGACATTCAAATTCACGGACCTCAAAGAGTGTAAACCTGCTTAAGAAGGAAGCATCAGTCAAATTAATGATATTCGAAGACTAGAATCATTGACTTTATTAGAAAGCTGTTCCAGAAGGTTCGCAGATCGTATTTTAAATGTAACTTTTACGTACTAACGATACGTATCAACATGATTTCGGGAATTAAAATTAGTTTAACCGTCGATAGAACAACAACTGTATAAGCCCACAGCGAGTTACGTCATAAGCACTTAAAAATGACCCAGACTGTTAAATGTTTTTATTCCAATTATTAAAGTTATTACTTCTTCCCTACTTGCTTATTATTAATTATAAAAGGAAAAATTAATAATGTTTCATTAGCTTATTTTTTCAATGAAATGTTCTTTGTAATAATTTAATTTTCTAATTGAGTTTTAAAACCTCCGAAATACATTTCTTAACATGAAAACTGCAACGAGATATGTAAATGAATAAAATAGGCGGTCATTCCAGCTGTTTGCCCAAATAATCGAGAATATGTGCTTCTGCCAGAATGTTGCAACGACGATTGGTTTCACCTTGAGAAACACTTCTACGGAAACTTCGAGGAGAAATGGACCTTTATGGAAGCCAATGCCAATTATATCACCAGTTGATCATACGTAAGACAGAACGAGTTACAGTCGATCAACTATGTTGTGCTAAGGGACGTTGCAATTACAGCAGTTTCTGAAGAAAGTACAATCTCCCTTCAGCTTGGAACTGGGCAACGAAGATGACCATGTTCTTTTAATTACAATTAGAATCAAATCGGATTTTGGACAGATTAAAATTAACTCTCTACTTGCATCTAAAACTAATCAATATCATTGAAACTAAAAGTTTTAAAATAAGTTTGATATTTCACTTACTGCTAATATAGGTGATTCCAAATTGAGATCGATTGGATTCATAATAATGAAAACTTGTTGATTCTTATGTGCCAATCCATTGGGTTCCTTAACAGCTGCTTTACAGAAATACTGCACCCATCCATGCTTACCAAGGAAGGTAGAAGGAAGACCAAGAGGAAGCCCTAGTTTAAAAGGGAAGGAATGGATTCCAGGGGATAATATGCAGACACGGTTATCTGAAAATAAAAATAACAAGTGAATGATTAGAAATTTTAGCTATAATTTTGAAATGCATGGAATGTTGAAGGAAAACTGAGAAAAGTTGTTCTAGAATATTCCAATTAAGACAACTGACTCACGAGCACCTAATAACAAAGGTTATCATTCTCATGAAGACTTAGTGCCTTTATTTTGTACAATTTGCTGTGATATTGGCAAAACCAACCGTATAAAATGATCCTGCATAAAAACGTCTCGTCCTATTTTCTTGACAAGGACTCACTTGAAAACATTTCAAATATAAACGTTAAATCATCCAACAGTCGTCAAAATAAAAAAACATACGAAGTTTCAAAATGCAATTTTCGGTTGAAAAGTTACTAGGAGAGAGACACACACACACAAGGACATATAAACAGACCGGAGTGATTTGATCAGCCTCACTTTTCTATTGGAAAGTAAGCTAATAAATTAAAATAATCTTACTGACATTGCTGCATCATTCTTTTTAATTAACATTTAAGTGGATTTTTATTACCATCCTAAGGTATTTTAACTTTAAATTTTTAATTAAAGAAGATAGTTTTGCAATAGTTCAAAAATCAATAATATCGCTTTTGGCTTTTGATGTTTATTAAAGACAATGGAAAACATTTTCCTCTGGTCTCTTCATCCAAATTATTACATTCTATAGAATTTTAGACTCTTATTACCTGGTTCTCCAAGTAGCTTCATTCGAAAATCGATGTAATTTTCTTTATCTAAATGTCGCTGACGATTTCTGTCTGATAGTCGTACAATTCCCTCTCCAGCCACATGGAATAGAACCCCTGAAAAAAATCAATAAGTAAATAAATAAATAAGTCCCTTGTTTTCGAATAATATAATATAAAAGAAAACATATTTTAATAATTATGAATTTTACAAATAAGTTTAAAAATAAATATAAATATTCTTAATAACATTTATTAAAAATGTTATAATTTAACATTAGCGTTATTGAAATAGTGTAATTCTGTCCATCCGTCACAGTAACTGGAAACAATGACATTTAATTTCCAATGGAAAATTTCACTTCTAATGTAAAAGCTCTTTAGTTTACTATCACTTAGATTGTTATCAATTTAACGTCACACATTCAAAAGGTTTTACTGAATAATCATAAATACATGTAGTTTTTAATACGAATATAAATATTAGTTTGAAATTTGAAACTTATGATCTGAGAAAGTGTGTGAGAAGACAGAGAAAAATAGAGAGAGAAATGGAAAGACAAAGAAGGGAAAACGAAAGAATAATAAAGAATTAAATAATTGATAATGTAAAGGAGTTATATGAAAAATGTCGAGATGATTACACTGTTGGTTATATTCATCACACATTAAAGGGGAATTTATATGACGATTGGTATACTACAGAGGGGGTGTAAAAAAGTGATCTGTTCCTATTAGTATTAGTAGCGACATTAAAATTAATTTTCGCTATTAGACTGGGATTATGAATTTATTGTTAAGACGATGACAGTAGAGAAAAATTAGTAATGTTTTTTGCCTTCTAACGGTTAGTGAATCAAAAGTGAAGATATCTAGAAGAGTATCATAACTGATTTCATCAGGATAAAATCGAAAATGAATTTAAGAAATCTTTCTTGTGTTGTTTTTTTTTTTCTGTTGGTAAGAAGCCCAAACTATTGAAGCATATTCTAAATGGGAGCGTACAAAAGAATTATAAAGAAGGATAGAAGTCGTTTTTTAATAATGATCACAAAACCCAAAAGTTTATTCACTTCGCTCGTGATATATTCTACTCAATGTGAGAATTGAAAGAGAGATTGGAAGTAAAGATAACACAAAGATCTTTGATTTCTTTGTGAGAAGAAAGTTTCTTGCCATTAACTTTGTAGTATATTGAATTTGATTACTCTTTGTTATGAATGAAAACAAAAGAACATTTAGGAATATTGAAGTGTAGTTTATTAGTGATACACGAAATGGAGAGATTGTTATCAATATCTTTTTTGAAATTTAAGATAGTTCTCTATAATGCTAATCTCTTTACAGATTTTGCAATCATCTGCATAAATTTAAGTTGAGTTAGTCAGAACGTTTGGAAGATCATTAATTAAAAGGATGAAGAGAAGTGGATCAAGATTGAATCCTTGAGGTACTTTTGAGTTGACTATAAAGTCGGAAGAATTTTGACCGCTAAAGTAGACGAACTGCTTTCGTTCTACTATATAAAAATAAAGAAATTAAATAGCATTTTGATATAGACCATAGTTTGATAGTTTATTGAATAGCAGTTGAACTTTATCAAAAGCTTTTTCAAAATCAGCATAGAGGACATTAACTTGTTTACTTTTGTTAAAGGAGTTAGAAATGGATTGTGAGAAATGACTGAATTTGTAACAATGGATCTTATAGGTAAGAAGCCATGTAGTGAAACAATAATAAGGAATATATAATATATATAATATACGAAATTCGAATATATATATTTTTATTATTATTCCACCATTTTTGGCGGAATTCTGTCACTCTTTCAGTAAAAGTCACCAATATCAACAAATGCTTAATTTGTATATATACGAGTATAAAAAACTAAAAAATAAATAGAATTATTATAATGTTGAAAAACATGAAGTGTCATTGACTAATTAAAAACAATAAATAAATAAAATTTATTCATATTCCTCATTTTTCAATGAAAACGTTGAATTCACGCGAATCGACAATTGTGAAGTAGAGCAAAAAAAATCCTCATAAAAATCTTACATAATTAATATTTTTGTTAATGGTGGTTGTAATTGTAATTAATTAATAATAATTGTAATTAATTTGCACTAATAAGATAATCTTCTTAATAATTGTAATCTAAACAGTGATCACTTGTAAATTGGAACAGTTCCACAGAATGGGTTATTCACCATCAGCCTTTCTCTTATCTCCTACATTTCATAGTAGCCTAATCCTATTTTACAATATAATTGCGAGATCTTATTATTACTCAATCATCCTCTGTGTTATTCTCACAGCCTTTCATAAGTTAATGATTATCTTTTTACTAAATGTCCGATGAAGATCTTCCATTTTAAAATCACATATGAAAATTATTTTGGTGAACTGTGATTTTATTTTTTCAAAGAATCCATGTTGGCTGATTTTTTTGGTTGGATGAAAAATAAGTTCAGCTTATTTGAGATATTTTAATATCTCTTTTCAAAGTTGCAAAGAGATATTGTTTGAAAAGAGATTATTCTCTTACCTATAGAAGCATTCTAATACGTCATCTTTTAAAATAATTGATAATCTTTGCTTTATATGTTGATGCCTGATGAACATTTGATAAGCAAATTCAACTGTCCTTGTAATCCTTACTCTTCACATATTCATCTTTGGGTAATATGAAAATCCCTGTTCTACTACATCTCCCACTGCATTATTTCTCCGTGGCCGTTTCTTCTTTCAATTGCCCTCCACAATTTGCATAGTCTGCTAAATTGATAATTGACTGAAGCATCAAAGTCATTTTTTTTTTTCATGGAAATATAAAGTGTTGCAGATCTAAGAAGGATTAGGTTGTTAGTGGTCACAAGACTACAATTCACAGAATTACTAAATTAAAAGATAAAATAATGACACTTTCTTGAATGTCATTTCTCATTAAAATTACTACATAGAATTAACGAAGTTTTACATTCTAGTCTTTACAAATCTTGCCAAAAAGAAATGCAATCTTACCATCTTTGATTGGGTCAAAGTTGACTCGACAACATGGCCTCATATAAGCCTATTCTATATAATAACGAACAAACTTATATTGCCACTGGATGTAAGATCCGGATGGAGTGAGATTATCACACAACTAGCAAAGAGAGTAAGATCAGTGTCGATGATGTTAATCCTAATCCGTTAATTTTTAATATTATTAACTTCAATTTAATCCATTCTAGGTAACTTGAAATCGACGAAATAAAGAAAATAGTTATAAACACGACTTCCATCAAGCATTTCCGGTTGATAAAGTGTGATAATTCAGGAAATGATTATTATTTATTTATCCGTCCTAAATTCAAATCATTTCATGCGAAATTTTCAACAACTCTGCTGTTGCTTTTCAGGCAAAATAATAATAATAAAAAACAACAACAACCAAAAACCTTCCATTCATAAAACTATATGAATATCAGATAAAAACTTATGTTGTATAGTTATTGGCTTCAATTTACTATTACAGTCAAAACCGAAATAACCAATAAATTTGTAAGAAGTGTATGCAAATATTAATCTATAAAGTACTAAAGATAATGAAAAACAAGAATATTAAACCCAAAACAAATTAGTAATTGCCTCGAACTCAAACACTTGTCTCTACTTCGCTTTCACATGGAAAGAAATTGATTTCATTCCTTGCAAATTTTGATCTTTGGTTTTGCATCCACTAAGGCCTATCAAAAGTAGTTCTTATACGAATGTTATCCGCTAGTGTTTCATTCAAGTTCGAGATTTAGTCTTTGTTTATAAATGGACACCCCCCCCTCCTCCCAATTCTCTCTCTTAACAATTCGTATCTTATATGTTTTGATTCAAAGAAAGAGTAATGAACGAATTTAAAAGTCAGGAGGTTCTACCTTATCTTGATAGTGTTCTAGATGATAAGTTCACACCCAAGCTATAAATTAATAGATTGAATTCATATATTGTATATTTCGTTATCAGACAAATTGATATTACATTAATATTTTCAATTAAAATTATATGAAAATAAATGTTTTAAAGTGTAGTTTAATCTAACAAGGTTGCAAGAAATTCTTCGGAAAACTCATATCATTGAGAAATCAGAGCTTAGTTCTTCTTTTCTAACAATTAAATTAGGCCTAAAATAGGCCTCATTTAGTAAGCTCCACCTAAGTAATTTACAGGAAATTACTTATATAATATCACATCAAAAAAAAAAATATAAAAAAATCCTAATTTCGAAGTTTAAGATTTATGGATTTATAGGATACAAATATTTAGTTTACATTGTGATAAAAAAATCGATGCTGCATAAATATCTCCTTTTTTTTTTCTTTATTGCTTAACAAAACTTTGAACTTTTTTTTACAGCATAAGAATGATAGCGCAGTTAAGGGAAAAACGCAAAAGAATATACGACATTACTTAAAAATTCTGTCTCTTAATATGAGATAGGGAGAAGTTCAATGTAATGTGGTTTAGGAATCTCTAGGGAAATCATACAATTGTTTCAAGATTATTGGTGATTAACAGCTAAGACAAGTCTTTTGATGAAACGCCCACGAGGTCAATGGTATCAAACGATCTGACACCTCCAAAAATAACCTATATCTATAAATTAATATTAAATTCATTAATACCTAGGAGTTTTTTCTCTCTCCTTTTAATACATGTAGTTAATTTATTCAAGAGTAGACAAACTAACCCTTTTATTAAAAATCTTACATAATGTTGGCGATGTCCAATCCAATCCAATATATACTAGTGGAAGATTGTTCTTATCTTCTGTGAATTATTTCCCTCAAAGTTAATCTTGAATATAAAAACGCATTAAGAAAAAAAAAAAATGAAAATAACTGAGATTTAAGTTCCTAGTTAAAGCAATGTTCGTGCAATATATATAAATCAGACCTATCACGTAGGAAAGAACCCCTGTAAAATGCATGTTTCCTGAAACACTTCATCAATCCCAGGAGAAACGATAAATCTTCATTATGGAATATGTCTAATACGAAATGTTTAGAGGAGTCAAAGAAATAGAGAATCATTGAAAGAGTGGGGGTAGAAGTAAAGGGTAACCACAAGATTAATATAGCATTTTTACTTTCCCATTACTTTTGCGCCACCCTGTATGTTGGTGTCTTTTCATACTCACTGTTACATTTATTGGAACAATTATTTAAATTTCTCTTCGGGGTTCTTTTTTTTTTTTTTTTTTAACCACTGATTACTTTTTAACCCCTAGTGTTTAAACTTTTGTCAAGATGAATAATTTATCTGTGATGAAAGAAAAATACAGTAAGAGTAAAAAAAATGATTGCTACAAAACATGATAAATACTTAATAATTTATAAACGTATTAGTTAAATATGGTTAGTGTAAATTATTACAAAGTATATGCATTTTCTTTGATGTTAGTTTTTAGTTTATTTCAATATTTTTGTTTTTTTCCTTGATGATCTGATCTGTTTAAACCCGATCTGAAACAAGGCGATGACGGAAGCGAGTCAGTTAATTTGATCTCGACAACCGAAAGAGTGCGAAGGAGTCAACTTCTGGATTTAGCGTTGTATAATGTTGAGAAATAGAACGTCCCGTCGTTTGGAAACTCACATGTTTATGAAACAAGATTCTTCGATAAAATCTGAGTATCGAAAAGACTATTTTATTATTCGTATCAATGAGAACCAAGTTATCATAATTGTGATTATAGGGAAAATTTGCTGGTCTTTCAAATAAAGAATAACCAAATTAATTCATAAGTCATTTCATCTTCATAATTTCTTTATGTTTTTCATGTCCCTAAAAGCATTAGAAGTTTCATATTTTAAAAATCCCAGAACAGATTTGTTTTGAAGTATGAAATTTTGAAGTATATTTCATTCAAACTGCATTGAAACAACTTATTTCTTAGTAAGACTTTTATCAAAAACTTATATGTGAAATATGTATTTGAAAAAATTAAGAAACCTGGCTAATATAAAGAAATTCGCCTTAGTATACCTAAAATCTTAGAAATAAACAAGAAGAAACAAATGTTAATGTAATTGAAAAGGCAGAGGAAAAAAACCCTCCCTAGCTAGTGATAATATAGTTAGATTTTTTATTCTCTTTCTGTTATTTATACTAATGAACTTTCATTTCTTATATCTGCCGAGATATTCTTCATAGTGGATATATATGTATTCATTTACAACTTGAGAAAAAGAAACAACTCAAATTTAAACTGAAACAATAGCAAACAAAGGCCTTTAATCTCTGTAGTCAATTTCGTAGTTCAACAATCTTACAACATATTTACTTTAAAATTTATTAAAAATAACACAAATAGATAGATCCATGGGCGCCAATTTTTGTAAATTATTTTACGGGACAGGAAGGCAACCCATTGACATAATTATGAAATGAGGATAAATGGGAATAAATTTTATATGTATACAAAATTATCGCCATTATTTTTAATATAAAATGTTCGATCTCAAAATCATTGGGATGGGGGGGGGGGGGGGTGGTAATTCTTGACGAAATTCCTACTTTAATTTTAAAAACTACTAATCATTAATGATACTGATCTTATGAATACTCTGAGGTAGAATTTGACTCTTACATAATTCCACAAAAGCATTCAAGCCCCTGAAGTGCGCATCTAAGGGTGGATATTTCGTGGCTTTTTCAGATTCTATAATTAATCTTTAGTTAGTAATAGAACGTGGATAAGTTCATCTATCGTGGATATGAATTTTATCTATATATATATAGATATATCGAAAACGCCAAACTCAAAGCCCTACCTTTGAGTTTCGCTGATGAAGTGAAAACAAATTCGGCCATGTTTTCACAGAAACAGTATTCTGAATTTTGTATTGAGATTTTTCAAATTTCAGATTACTGTCCGGCTATATATAGATATATATATATATATATCCCTCTAATTAATGAATAAAACTTATGAAATATCTTTAATAATGCTAGTTTAACGTGATTAGGTTAGTTTAGGTTCTTAACTGTGAGTTGTTGATTGACGTGACAATCGATTGACGTAGTTAGGATCCAAGGAATTGTGAAATATTTTAGATTCGAATAAATTAGTTTTAGTTCCTATTGGTGAGATTGAGAATTATGAGGCAATTTCTTTGTCAAAATAATCATTTGTGACAGTTAGGAATTTCTTGAAAAACAGATTAGTCATAAGTTCCATCAGATAGTCATTAGAATTTAAAGGTGTTCCAAAATGAGTTGGTTTACTTTAATATATAAATGTTTTGTTATTATTAGAGAAATTAAGAACTAACGTATTAATAAGCATCATATGATTTTAGTTAAGACAATATAAAACTTGAAATTAATAATAATTACATATAAAACGTTTACATAAAACAATGAAGTACTTTGAGATATTTTTGTAACTAGAATTTACTGCAGAAAATGGAAGAAAAAAAGAAGAATATTTACCATAAGTCTTCTTAATTCTCCCTCTTCTAGACAAATATTCAAACAAATAAAAGGTTTTCCAATGGGTTCACCATTATCAGGTACATTATGCAATATCTATATGAACTATTTTGAATATAAATTTCTTAATGAATGTAAATATAATCTAAAATATTTTTGTTATGCGGATGATATTTTAATAATTTGGTTTGGCACTGATCGACAATTTGAAATTTTCTTCAAAAATATAAACAAAAGAAATAAAGACATAAAGTTCAAAATGGAGAAGGAAGTAAATAAGGAACTAAATTTCCTTGACCTATGCTTAATAAATAAGGACAATAAAATAGTTTTAAAATATTACAGAAAAGAATTCAAGAGTGACCACTTATTAAACTTTGCATCAGGACATAGTTTACATATAAAACGAAACATCATTGAAAATTATTTAAGAAGGATTGATAGGTCATCAAGCTGTGAAGAAGATTACAAAATAGAAATTGATAAAATGAAAACAATTCTAATGAAAAATGGATATACTGAAATTTTTATCGATAATAGTATCCAAAAGTTCAACACATTCAAAATAAAGGAATTGGATATGGATAAGGAAAGGAAAAAAGTGTTTATTCCTTACCTAAATAAAAATAGTATTGGACTGCAAAGGATTTGTAAGAAATTTAACATTGATGTAGGTTTCTATTACAATAATAAAATAAAAAATATTATTTGAAATAAAATAAATACAAGTGACAAAAAAGGGGAAATGGGGGCTATTTACAAAATAGAATGCATGATTTGTGATGCGTTCTATCTTGGAGAAACCAAAAGAACAATAAAAGAACGGGCATTGGAACATAATTCATACATAAAAAACAAATTAGAGGAGAAATCGGAATTGGCTGAACACTGTATGAATAAAAATCATTGTGTAAAAAATGAAATCAAAATTGTATGTATTGAAAAAGATTGTAAAACGAGAAAAACCATGGAAAGTCTACTAATTAGAAATACCAAAAAGATAAATATTAATAGAAATGAAGGTGTTAATGTAAACAAATTTATTGTGGAAATGGCCAAAGAGTTTAACAATATATGTATTTCAAATTGTAAAAATAAGGTGAAAATTAAAGAATTAGGAGAATAGCATTTGTAAGTATTGTTGTAACAATACAATTTCATGAATGTCTCATATCTGTATCGTTTTCCTCTACTTGTTTGTAACGTATTGTTGTTGTTTTTTAGGCTTTGAGAAAGAAAAAAAGTCATGTCTTTTGGAAAATTAAGAAATATTTATTTCAATAAATGTATGGTTTTATACGTTTATTTTGTTTTTATTTTGAAGATTTGAAGACTTTTCAAAAGAAGAATATTGTATTAATAAAGAAAATTGTAAAAAACAATGAAGTATCCATTATACTATATAACAATAAAGCACTTGATTTGTTGACGAATAAGAGTTTTGACTGAAGAATCCAATTGATTTATCCATTTTTTGTTTCTAGTGTTATTATTATTTTTAATCATTTTATTTTGTCACAATTGCTGTAAAACATTCATACAAAATAACTATTTACGTTTACTCGTACCTAGAATAAATTTAGGCTGGTGTCTTTATTCTGTGTGATTTTTCTTGTTTAGAATCTTATGGACAACAATAACTCCAAAATAATCAACCAATCTACACCAAACCTCAGATTTAAGAGCTAAATCTGTGACTCTGGTTAGATTGTGGTGTTTCAGCATTTAAGTGTTACATTCTTAAAGAGCCCAACAATGAAGTAATAGTCATTATATTCTCATATTTAAGAGTACACTAACTGTATGGAGAACATGATACTGTACTCAGATTAGGGCCAAACGTTTTGACTGGCTAAAATATTTTGTATTTCAAACTGCTTGAATCTCATGGAAAAATGGCTTAATTGTTTGCCTTTTTTTTTTTTTTTTTGACTAAAACTAATTCTTTATTAAGAGCTCAAATTATTGCTAACCTTGTCAGTTCCTAGCAAAAACAAGCTTAATATATGTGTTTGGCCACAGAGAAGAAGGTCAACAGAATCAGAAAATTAAATTTCTGATTGTAGTTTTAATTTCCGTTTGCGAAGGAAGTTCTAGTTTAAGAAAAATGATCTCAACGAAATTTCCTAAAAAAACAAACTTGTGATTAATTTTTGGGGAAGATTTTATCGAAAAGGACTACATTGAAATTTAGAAGAAAAAAAAATGTTTAAAAATAAACTTCAAGGTTTTAATTGGATACACAAAACATGCATCAACATTTCACCATATACTCAAGGATATTAATATAATAATATTCATTTTATTGTTTCTTTCATCAAAGTTGATTTTGAAAACATTAAAATTCAAATGACAATTATGTTACTGAATGTAGGGATATTTGGAAGCTAACTCTAAATTGTTTTCTCCTTTAACTTCCTTAATAACTCTGAAGGTCCATCGGATGAGCTTCCTTCCTTCCTTGCATGACTCCTTGTCCTTAATCCAAGGACAGTTTTCGTTACAAGAATCGTGACGACCTCCCTCCCTATTTGGTGACTTTCTTCCGACTGAAACGAACTATTATTGTACCAACAAATTCACTCAAAGAATTGTGTTTTAACTTTGCTTCTTTCCATGTCTATATAATAAATCATCGCTTCTTCATTTGAACTCACTTGTCAGATGAGGATTGTCCATGAGCTATTTTCTAACTCCCACACGGTTATTCACATCTCCAAAGCACAATACAACTTGTTGATTCTAATGGATTACTGGGCGTGGATGCTATTTTTTTTCTCTACAATCATTTTTAAATAATATATTTCGTTCAATATAATACGTCCATTTTGTAGAAAAATTTTAAAGCTGGACTTCTTAACCAGTTTTATGAATTCATATTAATAGTTAATAAAAATATATTTTTTATTTTAATTTTTAAGAGAAAAATTCGAAGAATAATCTTTTGAATAAAAATATTCTGTCGAAAGCACATTAAGCGTTATAAATAGGATCCGGATTTTTAGGTTGGAAACTAAAAAACCTAGATATATGCATGCACTATTATTTAAAATACTCAATGCACGACCAAACAATTCACAATGTAAGTTCTAAATCCATACTTGCTCTTTAAATCACATCGTAACATATTGAAAAAACTTCATCTACACTTCATTTTATTATCGAATTTTCGGAAGAATTTTCTATCTTCCTTCTTCAAGATTACAATGTATAGTCAGGTGATATCAAATTACAAAAAAATTCCTTAGCATAGTTGTTAACAAAACTTAGCATTTTATCCTTAAAATGCTACTAACATATTATTATATTTACAATTGTTACAAATTCAACAATTCTTAATTTTAATACAATTGTTTTATTTTACTAACAATCATTATAATAATCATAATTTTTTAAATTCATCGATTATTACACTTTTTTTGTTCTTGTTCATATGAATTTTTACCATTTCCCTAGCTAAATTTACGAAAATACTCTCAACTTCCAAACCTTTGCTTCTATTGTAATTTAAGTTTCTTGAGTTTCTGATTATTATGCTTTCCAGTAATTTTCTTGTTTTTGTTTTATAATTCACAATGTAACTAAAATTAAAAAAAAAAAATCATCTTCCAACCAAAAACAAAAAGAAAGAAACGCGGCTCTTTGACATCTATTGTGCTGCTCGTAGAAATATGTTGGCTGAGGTCCTTTTTGCATCACAATTGTATAAGATAAACAGAAGTATTTTAGGCTTTATATTATTAGCCACGTATAAACTGTGAGTCCACTGATTAGAAACGTAAGTTTAATGCTCATAGTGAGTAAATATATTGAAGAATTTAAAATCCTAATTTTAATGTTAGATTTGAGTCAAGGATTAAAGAAATTTCGGATCAATAATTTTCTGAGATGTTTCTGTAGTTCTTTACCAAATAAATACTGTACACTCAATATAGGTAACTAAAACAGTCAGGAATTTGAAAACATTTGGTATATATATGTATATATTTTTGTTATTATTGAAACTAATATTTAACATAAATAGAGAGAGAAATTCACCAACGGACAATGCTCTCTATTTATGAATAATTACGGACGTTAAACTTGCTTTCATTGAACCTAATATTTAACAGTTTAAAAACTACATATATGAATAAATATTATTAAGAATACGTATTTCTTAACATTTATATAAAAGGTTTTCAACAAAATATGCAAATAACAACAAAAACACGTGTGTAATACTGTCTTGCGGCTCTCAAACATCTGAAATTTATTGTATGTAGCTCATATGTTAAGCCAGTTTAGCCACCTCTGCTATATATAGTGAGGAATTAGTAATTTCAGCATTCAACACCTCAAGGCAGTAAATTAAATGATTAATTCAATCTTGAAAAGTGAGTTTCCTAAGGCTTCAAAGTTAATTTGTTAATTCCTGCAAAGCGAAGCAGAGTACTATCTTTCCTAAGGTTTCAGAGAAACTTCGCGAATGAAATTTTTAAAAAAATCAAGCTTCATCTTCTTCTTCAACTAAATCAGAACCTAATTCTGTTTGCAAGAATCACATGTAGCTCAAACTTACTTTATTTATTAAGCTGAAAATCTTTTGTAGTAACTTATGTTATTACAAAACAAATTTGAATGTCTTATGGAGTAGATATCATAGATTGAAAATCCCATGGATGACCTTAGGACTTTTCAGTAGTGGGAAAACAGATAAATACATTAGTAATAGTAAATACCTATTTTTTTCTTAATATTTTGTATACAGATATAATATAATTACGTTGTTTTTTTTCTTTTCTAAATCCACAGATTCCCAAGAATAAAATTATTATCACTTAGTTTATATTAATGTTTTATTTTTACCAAGCAGTTAAATTATCTAATCCAAATGATGTAACATGCAGATAGAAGGAAAAGAAAATGGAAGGAGCCTGTGATTTGCATCTTAATTGTTTTTTTTTTTTCTTTCTTTTTTTCCTTGTTGCTGTCTGATTTATATTTGGTTCTGAGAATCCTTTTTTAAGCATGATTCCGGTTATTTTGACATCCGTCTCTTCGTGGAATTCCATTATTTTAATTGTGTAAATATATTAAATGACGGATCATTACAAATCATTAAAAAGAATTTTTAACGAAATTAAGAAAACGAATAAAATAATTAATTTATAAAAGCTTGAATTGTAATGCATGTTTGCTCGTTCAACATTCTTACTAGCAGTTTTTAATAATTTCCTTCAACGCATAACAAGAAATTGTCAAGGAAATCATTCTAGAATCATTCTGGCTTTTGTCTAAAATTTTCTTTTCGGCAATTAAGCAAATTGTCGAACTAAGTCGTATAAAATTAGAGACGAATCCCTAAACAGAAACTTCGGCCTCTTCTTCTTTAAAATCTTCTAATAATATACAATCATTAAACTGAAATGAACTTAAAATTATATGCTTGTGTTCTGTAGTTAAAATAGTTTTATTAGAGGTGATCGTGAACTTTTACCTTAGTGAGAGTTCTAAACCATGCCCACGATTACTGTGCGTGGGTTGAACAAATGAAGAGAAGGCGTCTGTTTCAATTTCCTTCCAACGCAAGAATAATAAAAAGAAATGATATCATAATTTTAAAAAAAAAATTCCCAGAAAGCCTTTAACTTAACCGCAGAACAAAGTTCAAAATAACAATAAAAATGGTAGTATATACTTGTAATTGAAAACACAGCCTTCGATTCTTACGAAATAGCAATGTTTATGACTGAATGTTTTGTAGTTTATGACTGAATATTAACTATAGGTATGTATTTCTATTCATGTTAAATGCATTATTTTTATGAATACCCCATTATCTTTGGCTCAAGATTTACAGATAGAAATACTTCGGGTTGTTAATGGTTAAAAAGAAATTAATACAGATCTTCGTATTATGTATTTTCTATTAAAGATTAGTAATAATGAATATTTCTATGAAAATTTGAGCACTTAAATCTTTTTTAAACATTAAATAAATAAATAAATAAATAAATAAATAAATAAATAAATAAATAATCATGCTTAATAAATTCACATTAATTTTTTTAAAACAATTAACATACAAACTTGACTATTTCTACCATTTAATGGTTAAGGCGCTTCCATCAGATTCCTTTCTTTTTCTACTTCTTTTCTCTTTATTTTAATTGCAGCTTTTAATAGTGAATAAGGAAATATCTACCCCGAAATATTTTTGCTCCTGGGTTTCTCTTTCTCCCCTAAAAACTTCCTTCTCATTTGAATTTTTCTCAATGCTTATTTTACATTTCAGAGTTAAGCACAAAAAAAAAAATGAATAAATAAATAAATAAATAAATAAATAAATAAATAAATAAATAAATTATAAATGGCTCGAATCAATTTTTAACTATATTTCTCGTCTTTTCCAAAATTCTCCGTTTTTGTTTATTGACTTTCTTTTCAAAACAGTCTACAAATCGCTTATTACAACACTTACTTTGTAGTTTCACTATCAGAGAATTCTCGTCAAGTTGAGAGAAAAACCGGTTTTTGTTTGATTTTCTTGGAAGAAAGCCATTAAAAAAAAAATAGAATGGAGTATTCTCCTGATAAGTTACTCAAGTGGAAGGCGAGGACATCTTAAATTCAGTTCTATTGAATTCAAATTTTATGAACTAAATTCAATTCTGAAATATGTAGATCAGTGAAACCAGAATTTCAGATTTTCTTTTTCTCCTTGAGGCGCTACAGAACAATTCTTTCATTATTTCTAAAGTTCGTAGCCTACATCAAAATAAAAGAGACAATTCACGACTTCAGAGAAGAGGAATGTCTCGTTCTGTGAAATATTTTCAAGGTGAAAGAACTAATGAAATGATCTTCTCAAGAGAACATCACGAGAACACAACTGAAATTAGTTAAACTTATTTCACCACATGTCAAGTTTGTTTATGATTGTTTGCCATTTTGTTTTGTTTATAATTTTCTTGGAAATAAATTAAAAACGTGATGTTCTTCCTCATCCTATGTTGATCTTTCTAAAGAGATAATTATAACTCTAGAGCTCATTCTCAAATGAAAGCTATGTTCAATCTCGATTCGTAAAAGCATAACAGTGAAATTGGATTAAATCGTATTATCAATATACATCTGTATTTAAGCTACTGAAACCGTTGATTAAAATTTTCTACTGTTGACATTCACTGGAAGATTCTAGATTTTGAGTTTAGAGTATTAATTAGGCCACTGTCAGTAGGAAATTTTTTTTTTTTATCTGATATCTTTTTAAGGTTGAGTAACATGAAGATCATTTGTATGTTAAGAAAGTTTGAAAAAATGTGTTACGTAGGGGCCTGGATAAATTTATTGGCGATAAAGTGAATTCTTTATTTAAAATGCAATATTACTTGATGTGTTGTGAAATTCCAGCTATTCATAAGGAACTATTTTTTTTATCTAAAACATAACTTTGTTTAAATAAGTCCTAGTAATACTTAAAATACTCATTAAGTAACATTTAGAACAAAATAAGATATACAACGCTTAAAAAAATTTTAAAAAAAAACCTTTTCCTCAAGCCATTTTAGTTAAACAATATGTTCTGGAAAAGTCATAACGAAGAATTGAAATTGCAATACGGAGATTTGTATAACTGCATTATAAAAATAAACAGTACCTCTTACTACAATGTATATTAAAATTTTTAGAATTATTTTTCAAGAAAATAATCATTCAAGAAAACGATATGAAAGATAGAAATTCTGAGAGATACAATCAGACATTACGATATTATCAATAACAATTAAATATTATTGTTATCGAAATTTACAAATAATTTAGTATCTTTCCTCCAAAATCCATTGAATATTTTATGAGTCTAATGATTTTATTTCTTTTTTTTCCAATTTTACAAAAAATAATAAATTCTTTAGAATCAGTAACATATTCAACCGCTCTTGGGGGAATGATATAAATTATGATATAAATTTATATAAATGATATAAATTTGATTTTTTTTTTCTTTTTTTCTGAATCTCTCAACCTATAATAATTACATAGTAGAATAACATGGAATAGAAGTAAAATTGGAGAAGGAATCATTATTTATTCTACGTTTGGTATAGACCTATGATGTAGTAAGAAAAAGTATTTGTTGTTAACAATGAAATTATATAAACCACCGTATGTCCAGTCTTTATTATCACTTTTTCAGAATATAGTGTGTAAATATAGTGTTTGAAAAAAGGCGACACGAAATACCTTGAAAACTTGCTTTAAATAGGAATTGTTATCTTATTCGTTTTATATTTTACATAAAATAGAACTTTATTGTTATTATTATTCACTGATTTTTATTTATTTATTTTTATATAAATCTTTAATCTCTGTTGCCAGCAAGCTATGCAAGTTGTATCAAAAGTGCATTTATTTTATTTTATTGCTGCACTAAAATATCTTTTAAATACTACTAGACAGTTACTTCAGTGCATTTTTATTATTATAATTCTAACTTTGTTTTCTAAGTTATATTGCATGACATTATGATTTACTATTATTACAGAAGACTGACAGAAAATAGTTTTCAAATTTATGATTAGTATATAAGTAAAAATTGATAGAAACAATAACGAAAATAAGTTAAAACAATTGATACATTTGCATCAAATTCGAACTCGATAATAGCTCTCACATAATAATGTAAATAAAAAGAGCAAATGAGAGATACACAAAAAAGAACCAGAAAACAGTATATTGATTGGAGGAAAGCAAATCAGTTGCTGAAAGTGTTATACATATTCCAAATAAAAACTAGTGGCTTGTAATTTGCTTTTATTATTATTTCCATTTTTTTATAAAAGTATCAAAGTAGTTTGTAATCTTATTATCGTAAAGCTGATTTATAATAATTATGAGTGCAATTTTAACGTTCTTTTGAATTGAAAAGCATGTATGAAAACTCTTAACAATTCCGAAGACTTTTTTTTTTTTTGAGGGAGGGATTCTTTAAACCTTGAAATAAATTTAATTAAATATAATTGTTAAATCTGGTTGAACTCAATACAAAATCTTTTCTTTTTTAATTAGTCACTTAAAAACTAATTAGAAAGGAAAATAGTTTGTAAATGTGTTGAACTGCTAAAACTTCAGCTCCATTCCATGCTGTTCTATTCTATTACGTAATTAGTGTAGGTTAAAGCTAAAAGGGGAAAGAGATTCAGAAAAAAAAGGTGGAATCATAAAAAAGCGTGGAAATGTAAGTAACTTCTTCTGATTTAATTGTGACATTCTTTATTTAATCCTGACATTATATAAAAATATCATCAGTATTTTAAGTAATAATAACACTGCAAAAGAAAAGGATAAAAATAGATATAAATCCATTGAATTGGCGAGATCCCTATAAAATACATGAATACTAAAATTACTTTTGCAATTTGCGTCGTTTAAAAACATCTAGAAAATTAGATAAGCAAATGTAACAGAGTGTTTTCTTTCTGAGGTTTATTATTGAAAGTGAAATCAACCCACCAGATATCTTATTGTAAAACAAAATTCTTGTTTTAACAATTTAACGTTTGCACAACTTTGGCTCATGAAAAAGTTTCTCAGTCACGAATTTCAAAGAAGACAATTGTAGATGCGAAATTTTCAAAAACAATAAGAATGAGGAGAAAAATTTTCAAAGTCACTAAGTATTTAAAAGGATATTGCTTTTTCATTATTATTATTTTTTTCCTTTCTGCCACATTATGTTCACTCATCTGCATGCTTCCAGGAGAACTAAGTTACTTTCAGAAGCAGAGCTGGAAAGCTGATGAAACTGGTAATAAGGCTTCCAGGGACCTGTGAAAAAAGTTCCTTGTCCACTCCTGGGAACATATGAGTTATGTATATATTCGTTTTTGTATCAACACTGGCTCTAAAAAAAATATTAAAAAATAAATAAAAACAAAAAACAAAACCACTTTCCCCCACAGTCAATTAAAATAACTGAAATATTTATTGCACATATATTCATTCTATATTTATTCACTTATTCATTCTACTATAGTCTCCAATGTAAGTACGTTCTACTTTGACTAGTGAACCATGTTTTGTAAATTGATGGGAGAAATATTTTAGCACCCATACATTTTCCATAATAATATCAGCAGATCTGCATTGCAGAAGATCTGATTGCTATATAATATACTTCATTATTAGATCTTCAAATATTAAAAGCATAAAAGCATAAAAATAAAATATCTTATTTGAAAAGTTAAATAAAAGTGGAAAAATTAGGGCAACTTCACCAGTGATATAAATATGTGTGTAAAACACAAGTTTATCATTTAATTATGAATTTATTTTCAGTGATTTTATTCATTGCGTAAACTTATATTCGACTTATACCCACTGCAGAACTATGAGCCTAAATTCAGGGAAAAAACATTTCTAAATGAAGAAAAAGATTACAAAAGACAGTCAATTCACACAATTTTACACTTGATTGACTAATAAATCCCAAAATTGGTCTCAAATCTTCAGTAGAGCTTTCCTACTTAGATCTGTAGCAGTTAAAAGTCATAATATGATGTTAAAATGTTTACAGTATATTTATGATTATACGATTGTAGAGTCGTAATGGAAAATCTACCTCGTCCCCGATATAAAAAGAAACAAAATTATCCACTTTTTCTATATAAAGAAACAAATCTAAACCACCTAAGAACCCGCAGTCATCGCAGATACTTGTTAAACGATTTAGCAAAAATAGGGCGTAAGTAAGAGAGGATTTGGAGAATAAAAACATCTTTCAGATTAATCGAATACAAAAGAATTGAATAAATGGAGGGTTGAAAAGCCAATCAGTGTAAGTAATTTTTTTTTTAATTGAAATTTTTTCTGTAAGTTATAGCCTACTCTAATGTTTATACTTTCGGTTGACAAAGTGCCCAAATCACTCCTCCAAGTATATAGTTATGTTATCTTTCAATAAAAAATGTATTCTTCAAATTTACAAACATTTATTTTTTGGGACATAATTTTAAAAAACCTATTTCATTTTTTGGTTTATTGACTTACACTGATTGGCATCTGAACCCTCCATTTAACAAATAAAAAATGAATATGAAGCAAAAAAAAAATCAGACCAAAGATCAAAAGTATTTTAAAAGTGCGGGTATTTTTATTTATTTATTATTAATATTTTTTTTTTCAAGGAACCTCGCCCTATACATGATCAGATCTTGGTTACTATGAGCCGAGGAACATTAACTGTCATTGAACGTCGTAAAAATCTGAAATAACCGAAGATCCGATACACGGAGATCGATATAGCCGAGTTTATTATTGTGATGTAGCACAATGAAGCAGGTCAGGGATTGAACACATTACATATAACGAAGCCGTTAAAAGCTAGATTTTGACAATATCTTGATTAAAAACAAAAACCACCTTACTTTATCCTTAAAATGTAGTGAAAACCTGTTACATGTCAGCTAGATTGAGCAACAGAAGAGTTATTACAACATTTGAACAATTATTCGAAATTCATTCTTTACAAAATTTAATTAGGTCGATATCCTTGACTGGCATTTAAGAATAAGAATTGAATGAACTCAAGAAGAAAGCAAATTCATGAAGACACCTAATTAAGTTACAGAAATAAAATATAAAGTTAAAATTTTCCTATTTTTTTTCTTATTAAAAAATCGGATAATAATTACTGTCTTCCCCTGTTATTTTAATTTTGACAACCAAAAACTATCGAATGACAAGATTATCACGCCCATTTCCTTATAAGGCAATGGACAGTACTAGAAAAAAATGAACAGAAAAGAAAAAAAAAAAAAAGGAAATGTTGTTACTGGTTTTTTTTTCGTTTTTTTCTCTATCATTTTTATTCAATGTCTGTTCAATTTATTTTTGGTGTAGGTGCATTTAACATACACAGAATATAGCTTTAACTAAAAATGATTTATATCTTTATAAACTGCATGGTAAATAGCTTGTGATTGGACAACAGACTTCAATTGAATTTCTTTTTCCTAGGGAGTCTGCTTTAAGAAGGCGGACAATGACTCACTACATTCATTCTATTTTGTAAGTAAGTGAATAATTTATTTTCGTGGAGTTGTTCTGATCTGCTATAACAGATACTATCTATATTAGATGAGTCCTTATCTCTGTTTCCGTTACAAAGCTCAAAATCCAATTTAAGGGACACGTGCTTTAATATTTCACAAGAAAATCAAAATAAAATTTCTTATTAAATGAGAATCTTTAAGTAGAAACTTCTTAATATTACATTTTGGTATCCATTGCTCAAAATTAAAAAAACTGTTCTAAATTTATCTATATATATATATATATATATATATATGGACTGCTCAGAAGCCAATCAGTGTAAGTAATTTTTTTTTAAATTGAAATTTTTTTCTGAAGTCATACTCTAATGTTTATACTTTCGGTTGACAAAGTGCCCAAATCACTCCTCCAAGTGTATAGTTATGTTATCTTTCAATAAAAAATTCATTCTTCAAATTTACAAACGTTGTTATTTTTTGGTACGTAATTTTAAAAAACCTATTTCATTTTTTGGTTTATTGACTTAATCTGATTGACTTCTGAACCCTCCATATAAAACTGGAAATGTAAGTTTCATTTCACTAAGAAACATAGTAGCGTTCATCCCTTGCCGAATCTCCCAGTCTCCGATTTATTTTATTTCAATTTTTTTTTCTAAGTTTTATCTATGGAGATATAAAGAATTTATCAGCATTAATTTCGATAATATTAATTTCGGTAGGAAAAAAAAAAAAAAAAACGAGAAAGTTTCATACTCTTCACCAAAATTTGGAAACTGGTATTGCATGTTTTGGACGCGAAATAATTTGAATCCTCTTGTAATCCTGTTAATTAATTTGATTAATTATTGTTAATATAATGTCTCCCATCGTGACTGAATAATATAACAAGAGAATTGGACTTGTTTTAGCCTCATCGGGCGAAACCCGGTGGGCCAATATTACTCCTGGTCAGTTGATGGGCCAGCATTTTTGTTTGATACAGGAGATGACATTACAAGACCATCCTATTACCGAGTGGAAAAAAAGTTGCCATTCTGCCCCTGAATGTCAGTAAGGAAATTCTTAAAAGTAATACAAGTACTTAAAAAAAAAACATCCTGAAAATTGCAAGATTTTGCTTTGGTTTTAAACTTTTACATTTTTTTTTCCTTCTTTAATTATTGCTTTTAATAAAAACAGAGCGATTACGTTTTATTTTAAAAAATAAAAATACTCAAAAAATTATTTTGAGAATTTACTTTTAAATAGAAAAAAAAATTTCAATTAGGAAATGTATAACTTAAAATGTACTGTATATCTGGTTTCGTCCCTGAAAAAGTTAAAAAACTTCAATTTTCACATAGCCATTTTATAATATTACAATGGTTTAATTATATTCAGATTTTTCTTAATGATAGAAGATTAGTCATAATTGATCAGACAAAAGTATCTAATAGTTAAAAACTGCATAAACTTCAAAATGACATGATAAGTAATCCAAAATTGGCAATTCTAATTGATTTTTTAAGATTTGTTTAATAATCAACATCTTATGAAATAAAATTAACAAGCCAGAAATAATCATAAAACAATAAGTCAACAAAAGAAAATCAAAATATTTCGCCCCAAAACCTCTCGACGAAAAGCTCAGATCGCGAAACCATGTTAGGGATTCTACTCAGGCCCCAGCCAGTTTATATTTTATGAAATATATTATTATTTTAAGCTAAGTAATATACGTAGCAATATTTTCTTTTACTCAGTTGAGCTCACTTTAAAAGCTCAATTACGTGAAAATACAAATCTGAGCAGAATTGAAGAGAAGAGGAGAAAATAAGCTTTAGAATCTTCATGTTTGTCTTTTGATGATAGTATAACTTTCTGAAGCTCAAAACGGCTCAACTCTATATATAAAGTTTTGATTTAAGACCATGATTAGGACCATGTAGCCAATAAATTTAAAATTTTTCATTGAAATAAAAAAAAAAAAAAGTTTTAATCGTTTTCCTCTTAATTCCTATCAATGGCATTTTCAAAATGTTAGTTTCTAAATTGTAGAATAGCCCAAAACAATAACTTTTCTTGATCAACAATAACTAATACTATATTCTACCATAGAAAAAAAAAGGGATCAAAGCCAATGTTATAAAATAACTGTTTGAAAATTGAAGTTTTTTCATGTTTTCAGGGGTCAAAAAATTAATGATTCCTTTGAAGCGAGTTCTAAAAACTATTTCGAATTGTATACGTTTATTTTCAAAATAAAACATTAAAAACTCTGGTTTTAATAAAAGCAGGAAAAAAAATGATTAAAGACTTCATGTATTAGCAAAACTTTTGCAATTTCCAGGATGTTTAATAAATTTTGTAATAGTCTATTAATTTTCTCTAAAAGCTTATAGTGATGTTAGGAGATATTTATATTGAAAAGTTCACGGAAGTAATTTGATTAGAATAGAATTAGCGTCAAAAAAAGATACAGTGTCTGTTTCACAATATTTCATATAATACATCATTTGGCCATTTTTTTTTTTTTTTTTTTTTTCTGAATCTAATGCTTATAATATAAGTCTGCAACTTTTCAGTTTCGTATCTCCATAGATATAGTTTAAACACAAAAAGAAAATAGGGAATAAAAAGTGATTTAACATTGAATGCTTATTGTTTTCCTAGTCTTTATTTCACTGCATGGGTCTACCTTTCTTTTACTTGAAAAATTCCAGTGTTATTTGCGCTGGTTTCGTCATTCTGATGTACTCGCCTCACCTTGAATATTCCAATTGCCTGAATCACAGACGAAATACAACGACGTAGTGAAAGAAATATCTCTAGCTTCAGTCTATAACTAAAATTGCAACAAGAAATTTTAATTCTAATTTCCTTTTTTTTTTTTTTTTTTTTTTTT
>JAFIDM010009631.1:204331780-204368332 GCA_023159025.1 Thereuonema tuberculata
TAACAATAATGTCACATAAAAATTTTAATTCTTTTTTTTTTTTTTTTTTTTTTTTTTTTTTTAAATTTTTAATTTTTTCTTCTCTTTTTTATTCTTATGTAGTTTTTTATTGAAAAAAACTGGAGTTAAAAAAAAAAATAGGCCTATTGTTGGCATAAAATATCCATATGACTCATTGTCTTAGATCTGTTTGCTGTGTGTGTGTGTGTGTTTGTAAACTTTATATATTGTTTTATTTGTCACTTCGTATGTTATACAGAACAGGCCCAAATATTACAATTTCAATTTCCTGTTATAAAATACTTTCTGAATTTATCATAATCAGAGCAGTTTAATGGAAATGAGTAATAAATGCTGGTTCTTGACTTATTCTTCTTCTTGTTTTATTCTTCTTGTTCTAATTCGAACAAAAAAAATCAATATGGACCTCACAATAAATAGACAATATGTACAAGCAAAGTTACAGCTTTTTTTTTTTTATTCTTACACATATTGCCTTACGATGCATTTCAAGTAGGATGCCATAAGATCTTTTGCTTCTAATGCCATAAAAACAGCACTTTTAAAAATAAAAAAGGTAAATAAACTGTCAACAGTTGCGAAAAACCTTTCCAATTTTGATTTCAATTATTCCCAGCACCTACAGAATTAGGCAATTGTACGTATAACCATCCTTTTCTTCTTTTAATACTAAATATTAACCCGTCAAAAGCAAGATTTATAAGTCATGTGTGTCTCTTGACCTCAACATTGAACAGTTATCTCAATAGAACACTAACTTTAAATAGATTTTTTTTTTTTTTGTTGTAGAATAACACGGTTCTTGACCAAAAGAAGCGAAGAGAGAGAACAGTAATAAGAAGGAAAAAAAAAAAGAAAACAAAAACTTAATTGTCAGTTCCGTTTGAAGACCTCAGGTAATGAATGTACAGTTATTTGATGGAAGTGCAGTGTACGGTGATTTGCTCCTTTGGAAGGCTAGCAGTATATCAGCATCTTCCGTAGTTGAAGGTATATTAAAATTCAGACAATTATGTTTCAAAAAGATTTTTTTTTCTAAAACTAATTAAATTAATAATTGGAAAAAAATTCTTAATTTAAAATAATTTTCATTTTTTTTAAAATGCTTAATATTCATCATCGAATTAGTAATGATTTTTTTTTTTTTTATATTGATTATATTAAGTTTTTTTCCTTGGCTTCTTTACATTTTTTTATATACTTACAACTATCTCAAATTTTAATACATTAGAACGGTTTTCTGTGTTGTTACTCAATTTAAAATAACAATTACATTTATTCAAAATCGATATCAATGCCAGGCACAAAGCTAAAGTTAGGATTCTAACTTTAGCTTTGTGCCTGGCATTGATATCTGTTTTGAATTATTTCGGCACGTTAAACTTCTTTTAATTACATTTATCAAGTCTAAATATTAATTTAGGAAAAAATACGAGAACTAAAGAACCTAAATTAAGTACCAAAAAAATGAATTGAGAATTTCTAACTTTAAATGAATTGTTTACAGTCATAATATGTAATAATACCTAAACTAATAATAGTAATAAAAATAATATAAATTTTAGGATCAAAGAAAAAACTGTGGAAACGTTCCGTAAGATAGCTCCTCTCTTAAATACGCCTCTGTATCGAGCTCATTACCGTTAGGTAAAGAATATTCCTTTACACTTTTTTAAGTTGAATAAAAATATTTTTAATATTCCGTAATGAGGAATGCTATATTGGACAGTAAGCGATTGAATATTACAATACTTCAAATGAACTTTTTTACTTAATTAATTTCAATTCATAAACGTGACCGAAATGTTAACTTTGACATCATCTAT
Source organism: Thereuonema tuberculata (assembly GCA_023159025.1). Taxonomy (NCBI): domain Eukaryota; kingdom Metazoa; phylum Arthropoda; class Chilopoda; order Scutigeromorpha; family Scutigeridae; genus Thereuonema; species Thereuonema tuberculata. The sequence continues at coordinate 204,333,628 of JAFIDM010009631.1, forward strand.
TATGGAAAGTAATTTATGCTGTTGTAAGCTGTTATTGTAGGTCATAATCGCTCCTACTTTTTTCCCTTTTTTTTTTCCAATATAATCCGATGTGGAATGCACAGGAAAAAAAAAATGAATTGCTGAATGAACAGAAGATCCTTTGTTGTTGTTCTTTCTTCCCAAGTGAAGGTGAAAGGCCAGTGTGGGACTAATTTCTTCGTGGTCAAATTTGTAATGGTTTAACATTTCGGAGACGGAACTGCCTTTTCAATTGCACTGGAAAAGAAAAAATCACAATAACAACGCTAAATCTTCGAGACGCTACAACCAGATTGCCAATTTTATACGTAATTAATAACGTATTTAAAGTTACGTTAAAATTCGGAGATGAATGTATGAATTTCATTAGGTAAAATCTGAATGTAAGATTAACAGTTAGTTTTCGAATTCTTTTACAAATATAAAATAAAAATTCCAAATTGAATAATTGGTATAGCTCATTGGGCCGTTCTTGTGACCCAAACGACGAAAACATTTATAACTTCGGGTCAGTACAAATTTAATTATGCTTCCTTATTATGCTTCAGGACTGTAGAAAATCTTTTTTTAATTTCCATACAGGAATTTTTTTGTACTTCAATGGATAATCGGACAATATGTCATCTGAATTCGTCTGGAGCAGGAAGATTTTAATACTACTTTTAATTTCATGAATTAATTATTGAATGAAAATGTTTCTCCGTCATTTAAAATAAACTGAAAACAAATTATCTGAATCTCAATCAATTATTATTCGTATTATAATTTCATAACTCATTCTAGTCAGTGATGAAATTGAGATTAACGTTCAACATCTCTTGAAATATATTAGCATTCCACCTCTATGTTTGGGTAGAAATCGAGTATCAGGTGTTACTTTAAATTCCTAAAACGTAGGGGGAAGCGCTTTCCTTTTTATTTGTGTATACGCCCACTTTTTATTTGGTAGCGTTAGAGAGCAATTTCACTCTTCCCTATCACGATTGTAAATATGTTTCCAGTTCTTTCCACTGTAAACACTGTATAGGGATTGGTTTATCCATTGTAGCGTCTTGTTTTCTGTATGTTTTATCCCAATATTTCGCTACACTTAAAAAAAAATCTTATCATTACGTCTCGCGTCTCTGAAAAAGAGGGGAATGTGAAATGGTAAGAGAACCCAAATTGCAGGGGCTGTTGCCACCTGTTAGCACTTACCTGTTACAGGTGTGTCCTCCTCGAGTTCCACAAGCACCCGTCCACTGATAAACTGTCCCGGAAAATATAGGAGATTCGGATTATCGAAGAGAATAAGAAATTTTCGCAGTTTCTTCGCCATTTCTCTGGACCTTTCGTAGAGCTGTGCTGCCGATCCCTTCCTCACCTGCTAGACGTCAGCGCAGCCCGCGGGCCTTCTCTGGTCACGTGACCTTGTCCCACTTACACCAGAGAAACTTTCTCACCTCGGCTCAGCGCCTGCCAATGCGCTTATATGGCTGAAATCCTGCTGAGAGACGTAAAACCCCTGAGAACAACGGTTTTATGTCACTCTTTGACTAATGACAACAACAGTAATTAAAATGGAAACAGCTTGGTTCGTGCGGTGTCACAGTGTTCAGAACTCAGCTTCCTGAATTGGAATGAAAAGGAAAAATTCACTGCATAAGAAAGAGGAAAAAAAATACGAAGAGAAAAAAAAAAAAGGATAGCTGTAGTGGGAGGGTTTATGGCGTACAGAAAGCAAAGTCGGTCAGACATTCACATCTAGAGAAGCGTCTTTATCGCAAGAGTCTAATAACCTGTTCGAAAAGAAATCAGCTGACCGAATTTGGCGTCCGTTAAGAAACACTTACATAAAACCAATGAATAAGAAAATCAAAGGTGATAAGGGCAAAACTGAAATCCCAACAAGTTGCTGAATGGCTAAAACAAAGAAACTTTTATGCATTCAGCTGCGATTTATTTATTGTTAAGTGCTGAGATTAAAATAGTTACAGTAATTTTAATTCAAGTAAATTTTTCAACAATTAAAAATATTACATACAATGAAGCCTCATAAAAAATTAATACCTTTAAATAATGTGTGGTCAACAGGGATAATTAAGCTATGTTGTTCTGACAGGTTTTATATTAAATGTAGTACACAATAATATTATATAAAAAGCAAACTTACATTACTTTCGTCGAAATACTAGGATGTCACTTATAGGTCTCACCCATTGATGTTTACATTACTTTCCTTTCACACATCTGACATAGTAAAACGAAAGTATTAAATCTTCACAAAAAAACGAATACATCGATTAAAATAGTTCAAGAAATGTAATTATATACATATGTTTATTTATGTAGCTTCGAACGAAAACAAAAATTATTACATTCATTTTTGGGGCAGCATTGAAAAAACTTCCAAGACCAGTATTTGGAAACAGGCTCTTCGTTAATAGACTTCTCATAAAATATTCTGACCCACAATGTGTCCTCAATTTCCATTTTGCAATGATGTGTCTTCCGTCTTAATGAAGATAGACTGAATGGATTATCTACTGCAACTACGTTAGTTTTTAAATGACTTATTAAAATCGTAAGCTTTTAATATTTCTCAAAATTAATAAAAAAAAAAGGAAAACGATCTATGTGAATATTTTCCAGTCTAATGAGTTATTATTTGATCTACTTCGACATCATCCTATTGGCCTAATTTCTATTTTAATCTCATTTTTTTTTTTTGTTGTTCTTTTTTTTTTTTTGTTCCTTTTTTATTTTTAATATAATCTTTATTCTTTCATCGAACGAGGTTTAATTCTCTCTGTTTTCTCAAGCAGTTGTCATTTATTATGTTTATGTTTATTATTGCTAAAGATGTTGTCTATTATTAAAAATGTGCTAAGAAATTCTGAAGCCTTTTTTCCCTTTTATTTATGATCTTCTTAATATTCTTAAGTCAATAGCAAGGTAAAGACCATGACATTCTTTTCCTTTATCCACCGACAATCTAACTGATTGTAAATCTTTAAAGTTTGTGAATTTCTTAATCGACATCCGATGATGAAAGTAAATCACTTCATTCGTATTTCCTCGCGAATTCTCGTTGTTCTTTAAACATCTCGCCACTGACAGCGCTCTTCCGTGAAAGAAGGATTGGAGTCATCTGAAAATTTATAATTTCCTCCTCCTGTACCAAGGATAAGATTACGTATAAAAACTTCTTGGAAAGATAGAAATGACACAGCCTTGAGAATAGGTTTTTGACATTCTCTATCCGCACAGAAGATGGGATACACAGCAACACAAATCATGAGAATCTCGGGTTCAAGTTCCTGAGGACCTCTTACACATCTGCATACGACGCGACGTTGAAACTATTCTTAATTTTCAGTTCTGTTCTTTGACTGACTCTAACATCATCCAAATACAGTGCAACTTGGATAATTCGAAGCTGAAGGGACCACTACAAAACTTCGAGTTATCCAAGTTTTCGAATTAAACAAGTTACATCTTTTAACTTTAATTTCAGGTCCACTGAATGCTTGAAAAGATTATTCTGTCAATAAGTAAATATTTATTCAGAAAGATCATGGTATGAAAGACTTAAACACTACCGTATATGTATGTAAACAAAATAAGATTTATATTACCTAAGCTACAGTACATATTACATTCAATAAAGAAAATTATAGTTTTTCAAAAAATTGTGCAATGTCTGATTGTTTTGTAGAATTCAGTCGCTTCAGGTTAGCAAAATCATCAAGCATGTTTAGTGAACGGAAAACAGCTTCACTTACGTTGGTTTGTCCTTCAATGACCGACGAAATTCGCCCAAATGAAAAAGCGCCTCCGACGATGAAGGGATTGGCATTTCTTCTTCACACCCTTTTCCACCTCGCGAATGACGGCGACCTTTTCAGCGAACGTTAAATTCTTGCACACGCGTGGTTTACTGAGAGACATGGTGACACTGACAGCAGGAAGCTCGAATGGCGTCTGAAGCGTCACGTGTCGAACGGTGGCGGGAAGGGGATTTCAGTTGTCACGTGTCGAATTTCTTAACGATGAAACGCCGAAAAGTCGTTATGGTTCGAAATTTTTTATAAAAAACTTCGAATTAAGGAAGTTGAACTTCGAATTATCCACGATTTTTTAACATTGATTTAATAAGAGGTTCAAGGGACCAAGAGAAATCTTCGAATTAACTACGATTTCGAATTAAAGACGTTCGAATTATCCAAGTTGCACTGTACTTGAAATATTTTTCAACTCATGGCACATCATTTTGTTGCCTGAAGAGAAGTAAAGGTGCCTACTATGTTACTGTATTCCTTATGTTGATACTTATTCTTGACGTCCTTCAAGTTATTTATTTATTTGTATTATTATTATTATTATTATTATTCACTTGGATGAGGAAAGAGGGTAGAAAAGTGGAGATTTGTAGGTTACAAGAGGGCACTGTAAGTCCTAGAGTCGGCTCTTCTTCTTATTATTCTGAGATGTGAAACTTCAGTAGCTAAACTATACAGTTAATAAGAAATATGAAATTCTATAAACAAGAGTATATGTGACGTAACTTTCACTAAAGTGAATGTGATGATCTTTTAATTATAAAATTAACTATTTATTCTATTACATTTTACAATGATCTCTTTGTAACTACGGTTATCAGTGTGCCAGTTTTGGTAAAATCAAATCTGCAAAGGAAAATTTTAAAAATTTTGATCAAATTATAAATGCTTCTTTTTTTAAAAAAAGTTTGTTGTTTATGTGAAATGACCTTACAAAATATCACTTAAGAGTAATTTATAATAATTTTGTTTAGGTAGTTTTTTGTCATAAAAGTTAAATATTTTTTTTTTCTTTTCTTCGAGATCATGAGGTTTTTAAAGTTCATTATTTTTGAAAAGTGCTTTAAAATTATAAAAATCAAGGAAATTAACTTAAGATAAGGCCAAGAAATGTCATAGATACGAACATAGTGGATACTAGGGTAATCAATATAGTTAATTATTAGGGTTTTGAAATGGGAAAAAAGTTCTACGATCTTCAATGATCGAATCCAGTATAATCGAGATTGACTGTACAAAGAAAATATATAATTGGATAACATTAGCAAAACAATAAATATATAATCCAAAGAATTAATACTGTAAAATTAATATTTTTTATTGATTGTTAAACTTTTTATATTACAAAAAATATTTTTAGTAAAGACTTGAGAGATTGGTGTGATAGCGCTTGTATCAAAGGAAAATCAATCACATCATTGAAAAGAAAAAGACAGAGAAAGAGGAATCTAAATCAGATCAGTACGTATAAGTGAAACGATTTTAATTCAGATATCGTCGATACAACATTGTTGCTGAATTTATCTTCATTCTATATTTTGTTTCGCTCAGGATCCTGAAAATTACTTTTTAAAAGTAACGGCGTTACAGTACAGTTACCGTTACTCAAAAAGTAACTTGAAGCGTTACTTTCCGTTACTTTTCTGGGTTGCATTTGGCCATTTGTTCCATATACAGCAAGGACTCATTTTTCAATTAGTTAACTTTCCAGTCAATTGTTTCTGCAATTTCTAAACAGAATTATGGTTAATTTGTAATTATTTTTACATAAATAATTACAAATAAAAATTCTTATTTTTTAAAAGACAATTGAGAATATAAAAAAAAAAAAAATAAAACTGTAGAAGGTTCCAACTTTAATTTTTTACACACATCAAAATGGCATTCACTCGTATCGATTGGACGAATCACTTCATTTTTGATACAATATGTTAAGTGATTTTTTTCTGCTTTCTTTTTTCAGTTAATGAAGATATTAAATCGGCAATAAGTTTAGATGACATTTGTGATTTATTGTTTAAATACTAATAAAATTCTTTGTTCTTAGCAGTCCTTACAATATGGTTTTCGTAACTAAAACGTAACCGACTACTTTGTAAGTTCTACCCAAAATGCTAATGAATATACTCGTAATAACAAAATACAATCGCGAGCGTTGCTGATAAGTTGCGTTGATGCTTTTGTTTTGTCTTGTTTTTGTTTTTTGGCTTTTGATTTTGAAATGTTCGTAAATTTGAATCTTTTTTTTTTTTTAATTAACTACTAGTCGGCTACCCGTCGCTTCGCTCCGGAAGCCTCGCGTATGTAACGGAAAACAATTTGTTATTTATTAAAAAAACACACACACACAAATTACATCAAGTAAAATAAAACTAAAATTTTTTTAAAGTTTTTTTTTATTTTAATTTTTGATGTATATATATTCTCTCAATTCACGACTGCTTTTAGAATCAGCGTGTGAATCATATATCTGTGATATATTTTTATTTTTATAGAGATTAGAATGTAATCCTTCTGGTCTAATGCCTAAGATGTCTAACTTCGGAGTAGAAGGTTGCATGTTGGATTCCAGTAGATAACTTGTAGAAATTATTTCTATTTTTGTAAATTACAATAATTGCACCAGACCGAAAGAGAAATAAAAGATTTTCGTAATATAGATACAATTTTCAGTCGCTTTTGAGCTACAAATAGTGAGCTTTCAGTATTCTACTTAATAGAAATAGTGCTTCTTTCTTTCTTGAGTCTCTTTTTTTTATTTCCATTGATACTTTACAGTGGTTTTTGAGTTAGAAATAGTGATTGTTTTTGAGTAACGAATAGCGATTTTTCAGTATTCCACCTAATAGAAATAGTGATTATTTTTTTTTCTGTTCTTTTTTATCCAATTCCAATTGATACTTTTCAGTGGTTTTTGCGTTACAAATAGTGAAAATTATCTATATCTATTAGCTAGGCCATCAGATTGTTCGATATAGATATTTGAAGAAGAGATTTCAGATGGACCTTAGTTGATATAGATGATAAATGAAGATCAAAGCTTGTATACGAAATTCTTCGCAACAAATTGATTGTGAGTATTCTTTAGAGTGAAGATAACCAAATTCTGTTGAATTGTGACTCAAAGACCTAAAGTTGTATGTGAGTTAAGACAACGTTTTCCAATTATATGGCAACTTTATTTAGAGTTTGTCCTTGAGCTTTATTGATAAATATCGCATAAGAAGGTCTGATCGGAAATTGTTTTCTTGTGAAAGTGAATGGAAGTAGATTACCGCATGGTTCCATAGACATCCTATGGATGAAAACAAAATCTCATTTGTGAGTTCTGTTATAATTTCGGTTTCTATGAGATCATTACCGAATGAACAGCATTTAAGTTGGGTTCCATTGCAGTATGCAAACTTGGGATTGATGTTTCGCAACAATATTATTGGAGATCCAATCTTCAATGACAAACGATGTTGAGGAATTCCGCTGAGATTCAATGCGTTCAGACACTTGGGCATATGGAGATGTTCGTGTGATGGATTATCAGAAGTGTCAATTTTATTCGCACTTGTATTGTATGCTCTGTAGTCTCTCCTTGTATTCTTAGACTTATCATTCCATTGATGTTATCGACACTCTCGTTCATCTCGTTTATCCAATTCCAATTGATACTTTTCAGTGGTTTTTAAGTTACAAATACTGATTTCTCAGAATTCTACCTAATGACGTACGGTACTGCGTCTTTCTTTTTTGACTTTCTTTTCAATTACAATTGTTACTTTTCAGTCAAAGTCAGTTCAGTTTTGACAGATAAGTCAAAAAAGCAATATGAAGAGAGTTGTAGTTCCCATGGCCTAATGGGTAAGATGTCTGACTATAGATCAGAAGGTTGCAGGTTCGATTCCTGTCGCGGATGTTTCATTGAAAAAATTCTTTCTATTTTTCATTCTCACAGAAAACTGCGCCGGACAGACAGACAGACAGAGAAATAAAAGATTTTAGTAATATAGATTGTCACTTTTCAGTGGCGTTTGAGTAACAAATATTGGAGATACAAATAGTGATTTTTTTCGGTATTCCACCTCAAAAAAAGAGTGCTTCTTTCTTTCTTGACAATTTTCTTTATTTCAACATCTGCCGTGTACACGCACTTTTTTTCAATATCACACAGAATTTGGTTAAGTAAGAATATTTAAAATACTGCAACGTTTCGGCAATTATAGTTCTAATTGTCAGTTTCGAATTACAAATAAACTAACGGATGGGAAATAAATAAACAATCTTGAGATTCAAAAAAAAAGGTTGAATACATTCCTTATTGATGGGGGAAGGGAAAGGAGATATAAGTCAAAAAACAACATGAAGAGAGTTGTAGTCCCTATGGCCTAATGCAGTGCTCCGCAACCTTTTCTCACCTACGGCACACCAAAGTTTTTCCTAGAATTCCGCGGCACATCAAAAACTAAAATATATAGATATACAATTTATAGATATATATACAAAGCATACTTCGCTCTGTAGTATTGTTTTATTTACTTATTTATTTTATTTATTTATATTATTTATTTATAGTATTATTGTAGAAAAATTATTTAGTTGTAATATTGTCTTATTTGACCGCGTCACACCTGTATTGGCTCACGGCACACCATTGTGCCGTGGCACACCGGTTGCTGAGCACTGGCCTAATGGATAAGGCATCTGACTTCAGATCAGAAGGTTGCAGGTTCGATTCCTGTCGCGGATGTTTCATCGTAAAAATTATTTCTATTTTCCATTCGCACAGAAAATTGCGCCGGACAGACACACAGACAGACAGAGAAATAAAAGATTTTAGTACCGTAATATAGATTGAACTAAATTACTTGAATAATATTTTTTGTATTTTTCAAAATCACCCATCCCATATAGGCGTGGAAAGGAGTTCATTAATTCCCTCTTATTTTAAATATAATTAGAATGCTCCTTTTGAACACCAGATAACATTTATTAATACTAATAAATTTATCAAAAAACTTTTTTTTTGTAATGTATGTATTTAACTCAGTTCATATCGGACATAAATTTTAAATGAATTAGTAGACCTATTGTTTTATTACGATATATTTATTTTTGCCGTTTTTAAGATCCATTTTTTTCTTTCTAAGATCCTTGCTATTCTGTATTCTTTGGCGGGACCACCATTGCCGATGCAGTAGCAACTGCCAGGAACTTTCCTTAGTGATTAATACAGTGATGAAAATCATCCTTCCTGAACTCGTTCTTGAAGGTATCATCGAAGTAACAGAAAAGTAACGCGTTTGCTTTACTCCGTTACTCACGAAAGTAACGAAAGTACAGTTATAATTCCTTTTTTACAATGCATTTGCTGATCGTTATTATGAAAAAGTAATTTATTTCCTATCTCAGAATTTCGCTTTCTTCGCGCAGTCTAATTAGCCTGCTTAATTGACACCACATATCCTTCCGCCAACTAACTTTAAACTTTTCTAAAATTTTATCTATAATTGCGGAAAAACTTAATTCAAGTTTCATTGAAATTAATTGTTCCCAAAATAGTGTTCAGTAGGAAATAATTAGTCTAAAGACACTAGTTAATTTTCAGTTTTACTAGATAATTACTTGTCAATTTATCAGTGTATAACGACACAGTAAGTCGTGTAACGGTGTTTGTTTGTTTGTTTGTTTGTTTGTTTTTTTAATTCTTAAGTTCCTTGCTTATCTAACCGAAATAGATGGAGAACTGATGCTGAATAACATCAATTAACTTATTAGTTAAGGGATTTGCGATATCCGTGTTGATAAAGTTGATCTGGTAATCCAAAGGAAAAAAAAGGGATAGATTAACATCAAAACGGACTAAATTTCGAGTATAAGTAGGTATTTCCCATACGAACTTTCACCGAAAGTGTAGACTCCCGCGTTTCAATGACCATCGGGACTAGTTGAAATCGGGTGATCAGCTGAATGCTCGTCCGCCTTTACTCCGGTCCCTGTTGTACAGAGGGCTGAGTGAATCATAGGGTCCGTCCGGAGGAGAAATAACTTAGGAAAAATGGCGACCTCCAGCCCGTAATCCAGTACTGGATCCACAATTTCGAGTAAAATCAAAGTAAATAAACATTGAAAACTATTATTTTATAAAGGATGGTATTGAGAGAAATGTAATTGTAAGAAATGTAATGTATATTTAAAGTAAATGGAAGAACAATCAATACGCAGCTTGAATTAAATACTGGAAGTTCCTGAAATGAACCTTGACATAACGCTAGATTTAGATAAATGGACACGCCCTAGAGACTTAAACTAGTTTGTGCCATATGTTTGATTTATGAAAGTTTCGTTCACTTTTAATATTCAGTATTTTTGTTGCGTCATTTTTTAATTTTATGAAAGCGCTTTTTTTTTAGGGTACTAAAATTTGTAATTTTATTTTCATGCCTGTCTTCTCTTTCAATTATTTCATAACAGGATTCAATTTGTGTAGATGTATTGGATCATTGATTACATACTGCCTCACTCTCCATGATAGCTGTCATCCGATATTAATTCAAATATAAGATGATGTTATAAATGTAACATATCCCGATTTGCGTATCCTCGTGCATCTTGCATTAGAAACATACCATAAAGTTTTAGTGTTTACTTCCGACTTACGCTCAGCGAAATAGTTTACGTCAAACTGTTATCAAATCTCTTTGTGTTTCACATCTCTTTGTGTTTGGCTGTTTCTCTTTGTGATTAATATTAAAGTGTTTATAACTTTCATTTTAATGTTTTCTTGTGATTAAATTAGAAACTCAGTAATTTAGCTCATAGAATTTAAAACAAAACCTGTAAGGATATTATGTACATTGGCATCTCGTTGTTTTATTCTCAGTTACTCAGTCATGTGCGGATATGACGATCGCAGTGCATTATCTACATTGATAGGTGAAAAAAAAACAAACACACTGCTTCGATTTACGGACAAACTTCTGAACCTAAGCTGTCGTAAGTCCGGGGTATAACTATATTACTTTAATGGCTATTTCACAAAGTAAAGTTATTGTTAACTTTATATTATGTTTTAACGAATAACTGTAGCCAACACACATCTAAATGCAAAAGCATGATCGATTTCGCAAGGGACACTGCCTAGCTTCTTCTGGTGAAATACACAATAAAGCTACGTTCTTATCGGTAAAAGCACGTAGTTCGGAAGCTAACTTTGAGATATGGCTCCATGCCTCAACACTATATGCGAGTGTACGTAAGTCCAGGGAATGGTTGTAGTAATCAGAGTTTAATTGTGAATGCAAATGTTTGTTCTTGGAAATTCTATAGTAAATAGAAGTAAATGAAGAGAAGTGAAAACTTTGTGGTGGAGTTAATGTCAAAATAGGCGTGATTAAGTATTTGCTGTGAAATCATCTGTTCATGTATTGTTGGTCTTTTGGAGTGACAAGATATGACACAAGAGTGGTAATGACAATTCGAATCATTTATTCGTTAAAACTTACAAATATACAGTACGTATATGCACTTAGCGGACAGATCTGTAAGAAGCTGTACGGACTCTCTCTGATCCGCTTGTTATCAGGAGCCACAGATCATCTGCTTTGAATTAACTACGAAACTCAATTATTCGTGAAGGTTTTACGAAGCTGGAAAATGTTATGCGTAAAGTAACGAAATACGTTAATGAAATTTTTTAAATCATAAAAAATGATATCGTAACAAAAAAAAAAAAATCGTTTTTATCGACCTCGTTAAGATTTCCGTATTGTATGTGTAATGCCCTCCAAAGCCCAAACCGAAAGTCGGAGCCCCATAAGTCATATCTCGTTGGAAGTTTGGGGGAAACTGCCTTCTTGTCCATGCTACTTCCGGTTCAGTTAGCCATTGACCGGGTCAAGAAAATAGTTGTAATTGGACAAAATTTGGGTCTATATATACTGAATCGACTATGCCGAGGATAAATACGATAATCTCGACTTTAATGTGGTCACTTCCGGTCTAGACATAGTAAATGAACTAATTGCGGGGCATTGCTTAATGTTGTACTTGAAATTTATTCAAGTCTTTGTAAGAATTACAACGTCTTGAATAAATGAGCTTTGTGCCAATCAACAATAGTGTTTACTTTTAAAAACGTTTGATAGATTGCAACTTGTACGGAGGTTTTGTTTACTACGAAATTGTGAATTGATTTGTTTTGATATATTCATTTTCGATAAAAGGATGTTTTTATTTTTCAGTATAGAAAAAAAAAAAAAAAAGTGCTTAGCTCATAGAATGTAAGTTCCCTTTGTTGCTTTATTCTCATACATAACCCTGTCAAATGTAGATGAAACAAACTGGTCTAAAATTGCTTCTGAGCATCCTGAAAACATTTGGGCACCGAACATAAACGAACTACAGGATTAAATCTCTTAAGGGCTTTTATTTTATTTTTTTTAATTCTTTCTTTCACCATTTATTAACAGCTTATCCTTTTTTTTTTATAATATTTCTCTAAATTTCTTTGGAGGATTCACTTTAACATAAGTTAAAATTAAGGTGCTTGAGTTGTCGGCAGAAAATTCATCTGATTTGTGGTCGTTTGAAAGCAGAGGGACACTGCTTAATCTCCGAATTCGTTCAAGATTTTTCTTTGTTATAATTGAAATACATTTCAGATGCACGTGATAGAAATATTGATAGAATAATTTTGGAAGAAGAATCCGTAAGGACTTAAAATTTAAAACAAAAATTTTATATCATGGAAAATATTTCTTTAAGAATCATCATTAGAGAAAAATCAATTAAAAAAAAAAAATACCATTTGTAAACATTACGTGAATGTAACCTTTTATATTTTTTTTTAAATTTATCATCTGAGTTTAAATAATTCCAGGTAAATAGCAGCAATCCTCATTGAAATGTTAATGCGAATTTATTAAAATGTGAAATTAGGGTTAAACATCATCATAAAAAAAAAAGGAAGACTATAAATCGGAACTTACGTTTAAAACTAAATTTATTTAATGACAATAAATAGCAATGGTAGCTTTGTGTAATATTTTCTACATACTAAGGAATTGCATATCATACGACAAAATAAAATGTCTTATTCAGTCAGAAGTTTTGGTCTTAAATAAATCGCTCTTACAGTATACTAATGTAGAAAATTAAAATATAATCACTCATTCCCATAATTTAAACAGGCTCCAAAATAAAAAATTATTTATATCTCAGTATTTAGTTTAGCTACATAAGAGTTTTCATGATATGCCTCATATATTATATTTGTCTGTAAACTAATGTTCTAAATAAGAAGCAAGTCTTTGTTATCTCAAAAACAAATAATAAAACAATAACATGTTGTCTTATTTCTTAAGCAATTATTTTATTACACTAAATAACGAATAGAAACATAGTTGAAAAAAACTCTTATTGAGACAGTATCATTTTAATGCGTCGGATTACATAATACATACACGTTGCAGGCATTAGCCTTCATCAGTTCAGAATTAAAATTTCCGTTGGTTTACTAACAAGGAGTCGACACACCCTGTATCTTTCAAATCTGAGTGCCCTTTTGTGAGATGAACGTACCCATGAAGTACTTCAAATATATATATATTTTAGTTGTGCTTTTATTTTAAGTTTTTATCTAAGAGTTTTAAATGTAATACTTCACTAATTAAATTCTAGTTTTTCTTTATTATTAAAAAAAAAAACAAAAAAAAAACAAAGTTAGTATTCTCGTTAATTTTGGTTTTTAATTAAAAGTACTTTAATTCAGAAAAATAAAGTAAAACATATACTGTATATAATTACTTAAAAATAACTTCTTTTTTTTTCTTATAATATAAATATTTGCGTATTAAAAAAAAGTTTAGAAAGAAGGTAAAAATAAATAATATAAAAAGAGAAAAAACAAAAAAGAAAGTAAAAAAAAATAAAAAAATAAAATGAACTTAAAAATAAAAAGTTACGTAAGATTTGAACTCCGGACCCCTGGAGTTGCACGCCAGGGAGTTATCCGTTAGTTCACGATAGCACTTGCTATATATATTATTTGAAGTACTTCATGTGTACTTTCATCTCACAAAAGGGCACTCAGATTTGAAAGATACAGGATGTGTCGACTCCTTGTAAGTAACGAGTCACATGTTGGTAGGAAAGTCCATTGTTAACAGATGGTGTTGTTGCTTTGAGGAAGGATTTTTTTATGAACAGTGATATTCATTTCCACTTCTCCCCGCTACCCTCACCCCTCGGAAAAATGGTTGATGTAGTGTTTGTGATAAGTTCTATATTGGATGTACCATTCAGCGATTAGAATGCCGAGTGAAACAACATGAATATTATTATAAATCTAAGAGTTTAGGTAAGTCTGTATTATTCAACCATGAAGTGAGCACGGGACGTCAACCATTTTGCCATGCGGAGAGGGTAGCGGGAAGAAGTGGAAACAGAATATCACTATTCATAAAAGAATCCTTCCTCATAGCAACAACACCGTCTGTTAACAATGGGCTTTCCTACCAACATGTGACTCGTTACATAGTGAACGAACGGAAATTTTAAATCATTCTGAACTGATGAAGGCTAATGCCTGCAACGTGTACGCATTTTGTAATCATTAAACGCATTAAAATCATACTGTCTTAATAAGAGTTTTTTCAACTGTGTTTCTATTCGTTATTTATTTATACTTTTTACAGTTTATTGGATATTTTATTACACTGTTAAGTATAATGTAAAACAAAATGTAGGTGATGATTAAGCATAATGTTGAATCTGTAATTACGATTTACATCAGACACCTGTCATTGATAAATATTTTGTTTGGGTTTTTTTTTCTTGATTTTTACAAAACTATTCAACTGGATGGAATTACTCCGCAAATCTTCGCAAATTCAAATATATTTTTTTTTCCAATAAATAAAAAATCCCTTGATCAGATTATAGAGGTGTGAATCTGAATTGAATTTTTTTTTTTTTTTAAATGGAGAGATTTAAAACTGCTTTCTTGCAGCAACAAACCGATAATGAAAGGCATTGACAAGCCATGTGTTCTTGCACGGATTTCCGCTGCAGGAACAAAAAAACACACGCACACAAAAAAAGAAGTTGTCGTCGTCTATAACTTAGATTTCGAAAGACCAGTTGATATGAAGTTAAAATAGATAGATAATATTAAACTATTAAACATAGATGTTTTTATAAATTGAATGATACAGACTAAAGATTCATCTTAAAAGGGAAAAAAAAAATATATTGAATTAGTTTTGGAATGACAAAAAAAAGATCCAAACAGTCTCGCTAAAAATTATGACACTATTTTCTGTCATTGAGATATCAATCAAAAATAAGTAGATTATTTTTTTCTAAAGATAGATGGATAAAATTAAGTAAGTTTCAAAAAGCAGTCGTATGCCTTAATACTCGATAATTAGCTATTTAAATTAAATACTGATATTATCAGATTTAAAAATGCTACCTTCTTTCAAAGTAATCAGGGCCGTCGCGTGGTTTGTTGGCGCCCGGGGCAAGATTTTGTCAGGCGCCCCCTGAATCTCCAATTCAACAACCAAAAAAAAAAAAAAACGGAATCTCCTGTTGCCGTTGCCGCGGCGCCCTGGGCAAGATTTCATCAGGTGCCCCCTCAATCTCCAATTCAACAACCAAAAAAAAAAGCGGAATCTCCTTTGCCGTTGCCGCGGCGCCCCCCCCCTAGCCGCGGCGCCCAGGGCGATCGCCCCGGTCGCCCCGCCCACGCGACGGCCCTGAAAGTAATAAACAAGGTATATTTGATATGGCAAGCTCGAATACTCGTACGATAAGATACAAAAAGTAGTTGTATCTAAATTTACCAGTAAGATTGCAGCTTTTATATGTAATGTTTATATGTCATAATAATAGTGTTTACGATCTGTAAATACTCCTATACTGTTAGTTTTAGACCTGCCATTGTCTCAAAACAAAGCCGTCGCATGGTAGGCCTACATCGGCGTATGCGAAACATGTGATCCCAAGGATTAAAAAAAAATAGGGAATTTACATATTTATTTTTTAAAAACGAATGCATTAATAATCTTATCTTATAAATTATAATCATTAGATTTATGGAGCATCCATATTTATAAAAGAAAACATTGGGTTTTTCTGCCCGCTACTCTTCCAAAACCATACGACACAGAAATACAAACAAGGTGTCGAATATTAGGTATAATATTGAGGATGGCTACATTTCATTTTTTATCGACATGGGTTAACCGGAAGTACCGTGAGTTAAAGTCAAAGGCTAAACCGTTCATTTTTGGTCGGCTTCCCAGCCAAACACACTCACCACACACACGACTGGCAAGTAACCTTGGATTCCGCAATCATTTTCTCGGTCAGCAGGGAAGTCACTAAAAATTGTGCGGGTTGCTATATATATAAACATGGTTTCCTAGTTAATTATGAAAAAAAAAACAAAAAACTCAAAATAAGATTGGGCCTAACTAAAGTTCTCTTCACGAAAGAAAAACTTTTTATGACGTAATATGCTTATAGATTGATGTTTCCAGGATGTAATAGCGACATCTATTGCTCAAATTCGTATCTTAATCTTATAAACATAATGAAAACATTCTGTTTTTTTATTTTTTTACATTACGAATATATTTTTATATTATTGTTATTATTCAAATAATTTTATATTTTTTTAATAATTTAGCTTTGCTATATAATAATATTGATGTAGAATTTCCTCATATCAATTCCTCCATACTTCATTCAGTATCACATGAAGAATTCGTTGCCAAGATGTTTTGCTTCCGTGGAATTCAATCTTTGACTGAAGTTTCAAATGAATGATATCAAGCGTTGGGTATTCATTCTAAAAACGAATAATTTCACTGATAGTGGCTATAACAATATATAAGTCAAAGTCGTCCGTATCCACCACTTGCTTTACACTAATCCACTTCACGCCGCAGTGGTGAACATTTTCCCAAAGACCCTTCGCAGACAATTTTCTTCACCGTCTAAGCGGACAAATTTGTTGCGGTAGCCGTTCTATCTAACGCTTCAGAAATACATATTCATCACTCTGACTCTTCAAGTATTGAAAAACGTTCCAAATTATAGGTTTAGCTGTGTAATGTCTTCTCTCGCTACTGAAAGTAACTCGCCACTGCAGAGAAGCCATTTCTATGTTTGACGTCATGATTTCCAGGCGAACGTAAGTGATCAGACATTGCCAAATAAGGAGGTTTTTCGGATTTGAAATCCACTGTATCATTAACTCTTCAGCTTCTTAGTGAATAATTTCTGAACTAAAGTGATTATTATTTTAACATATCTTTTATCATTAGTTACTAGAAGACTTCACAAGATAGGCTAGTCGTCAGCTCTATACTATGCGTTCTTTAACTCCAGAGTGAAATGGTCATTTCAAATTGAATCTGTAATGCAGTAACAAGCAAAACCTACTCACTGATTAGACTATATTTCTTTGTAATCTAACAGAAGAAATAAACTTGTCTGGAGAAGGAAAGGGACCTTAGAAAAGCCATATTGAATCTCGTTGAGAGAAAAGAACTTTTAGTGTTGACTATGTGGGTGAGTTTACAGTAACTCGTCCTTTCTTTTACGACGCTCTTCTAATGATATTCTTATTAAATTATCGTGTTGTCCTCGAAACCCCTGTGAAAACTCCTGATTTCTTAAATGTTAATTAACTCCTTATTAAAGTAAACTAAAGTATAACTTTAAGAATCAACTCAAGAATTAACCAAGAAATGCACAAAGGAAATAAAGGCCCTCCCACCCTCAGCCACCATCTCGGGAATCTGGGACAGCTGTTTCAGTCTTATTTGTGCATTTCTTGAGTTGATTCTTAAACTTATTTATGCACGTTAACCGTTTAACGTAAGTTAATCAAGATTAATAAAAAACACTGTCGTTCCAAGGAGGGGCGTTGTGGTGGAGTTTGTAGAAAGGAATAATCCACCATTTTGGACCTTTTTTTTTTTTTTTATTGTATCATAATAATCCTTCTCTCCTCTCACCATATCGAATTCTTAGTCACACCTAGGAATAAACTTGAAAGTAATTAATAGCTAATAATTTAACGACTTTTTTTGAAGATAATGATTAAAAAAAATAACAAAACAAGTTTTTAAAAGTGAGTATATTTTTATTTAAATCATTCAAAACAAAGCATAAAATGAAAATAATTACAATGAAAAGAAATTTAACGTGCCTGAGTAGATCAAGAAATAGGCAAAAAAACGACGGCACAACGCTAAAAGAGGAATTCTCACTCTGAGCTGTTACCGGGAAGTCACTGGGACGGACCGTTTCGTCCTTTTTAGGACTCATCAGCCAGCCAAACTCCACCGATGACAGACTCAGAAGGTGCGAGAGGTTAGTATTCCGGGTCTCGCTCCCGAGAGCGTGACCTCCCCCCGAAGAAATCCTAACCAGAAATAAACAAAAATACATAATACAAATATTCCTTGTCCTGCAATTTCTTTTCATTTTAAACACATGACTTTTTGGCTTTATTTAATGCCTTTATTCAATTCCTTTTGCGCCTAGCAGATTGCAGGACAAGGAATATTTCTATTTTGTATTTTGTTCAATTTTTGGTTAGGAATTCTTCGGGGCGAGGTCCCGCTCTCGGGAACGAGACCCGGGATACTAACCTCTCGCACCTTCTGAGTCTGTCATCGGTGGAGTTTGGCTGGCTGATCAGTTCTAAAAAGAACGAAACGGTCCGTCCCAGTCTCTTTCCGGTGACAGCTCGGGGTGCGAATTCCTCTTTTAGCGTTGTGCCGTCGTTTTTTTACCTATTTCTTGAAAATAATTACCTTTTCGATATTTTAAGAAAATTCTGCTTAGATGTAATAAGAATATTACAAATTTATAGCATACTACAATTTATCGTATAAAATTCTATAAAATTGCTTCCGGAATATTCCAGAAATTAATCCAAATTCTCAAGGAATCATTTTCGGATTTATATATCCGTTTGAAATAAATAAAAAGTACTACCAAAATAGTATTTGCCGCACTCAACTATATCTCATAACTTTTAATATAGAGCATCGAAAATCCCCAAGATTTAGAAAAAGAAAAGACGTAATAATAGCAGAGATCAACAGATGTTACATTAACCCTAACATAGTCGTTAGCCTATGCTTCTTCTCTGTTCAAGTGTTCTAACCTTGGCGTTTATTTGTCTGTAGGTTTTTCGAAAAAAACATTGAAAGACAGGAAGTAACGAATAATTTTCTCCCCGTCATATTTTGAAACTGTTTTTTTTTTTTTTTTTTCTTTGTCACAATCATTCTTTTTATTTTTTATTACATATCATTCAACAGAAATAAGGTAAGTCCGGTTTACACAAAAATAAAAAGAAAGAAACAGTTTTTCACAGATTATTTCTTTTAAAAAAAAAGGATTTTTTTTGCCTTTTCTAAAGTAGCCTTTACATGTGGAAGAATACAAATGAAAATAAAAGGATCATAAGTTATCTCACATGTCATAAAAATACAATAAAACACAAAATAATGAGTAAAAAATAAGAAAAACAAGAACAAATCATCTCTAAAAGCAGAATAAAGGGATCTGAAAAGAATTAACAAATAAAGAAAAAAAATTAAAAAGCATAAGATGAAAAAAAAAAAGTAGCACAATCATTAAAAATGAAACAATACTAACATTGAAAAAAGAAATAAAAGAAAACATTGAAATAAGCATACATATAAATAATAAATAAGATATTTATTTATTTATTAGTATACAGGGTTAGTCAAAATGAATAGGACAATAAGAAAACTATTTTTAGACGAATGTATGTTTATTGTAATCAAACTACAGCTACGTATGGACAGATAAACTATCCAAGTTTTTTCTCACCTTATCTATACGTAGCTGTAGTTTGGTTACAATAAACATACATTCGTCTAAAAATAGTTTTCTTATTGTCCTATTCATTTTGACTAACCCTGTATAATACTAGCAAAATTACCCGTGCTTCGCGGGGGTTACAAAAAAGAGTTGTCCTGATGTGGATGACGAAGAAATTGTAATTGTGTGATCACTTTGAAACTTCTCCAGTTGGTAAAAACGTCACGTGGTAATTACAAATTACGTTATAGACCTGCTACCGCCGCTTCGCTTCGGAAGCCTTGCATATGTAATGTAAAAAAAAATAACTTTTAATTTATAAACTGCCTTCTTTTTCAAAAGATAAATATCAACAGAGTGATAAGGTCTGTGATTGATCAGAGACAAATGGGATTACAAATTCT
This sequence comes from Thereuonema tuberculata, assembly GCA_023159025.1. Taxonomy (NCBI): domain Eukaryota; kingdom Metazoa; phylum Arthropoda; class Chilopoda; order Scutigeromorpha; family Scutigeridae; genus Thereuonema; species Thereuonema tuberculata. The sequence goes on from JAFIDM010009631.1 coordinate 204,353,741, forward strand.
TTGTTTTCATGGAAATCAGTCAAGATGCTTTGGTGGCTCTTATCCGTCTTAGTAATAACATTAGCCTTGTCAATAAAGGAGCTGATTAAAAATAAAAGAAAATACGGCTGTAAAAGTGTCCAGTTGGATACAATTACTGATAAATGTAAATGTGTTATTGACAGTTGGTCATCACTGATACGAATGAGTACAAACTAAGCGGTTTCTGACAGATAACGTTATCTGTTGATTCAAGTAATCTCCCTTTCCTTGATATAAATGATTTAAAAGAGAACTGGATTATAAACACTTCTGTTTTTAGAAAATCAATCCAGTCTTCCATTGAACTCACAGGAAAGCTGTATTAAGTAGGAGTCGAAATTTACATGAAAGAGATCTCAATGAGTCTCGATGGTTGTTTACAAAATTCCTTTTTGGGAACAATTGAAAAGACTTTTCTGAGAGCAAATGTTTTTGAGGAATCCACCAATCCTTTGTAGCCAAGCGCGCAGGGAAAATAAGTCATTTGCCTGACTTTGAGGAGATTAAAATTGTTACCAGGGAAAGTGGTCCGATTGAGAGGAAATGCATCGAAAACATTTGGATACGAAAGCGATTTACAAATATACAGAGGAAGTTTAATTTAGCTACTCTGCAGGTTTCAGGAGGCCTGAAAAAGTTTGGATCCATTCACGGGAGCCCGGAGACTTTTTTACTAGGAGGGGACAAAATATTTTGGATATGTAAAAATGTCGGTAAAAATTGTGGTTTCTACTGTGAAATTATATTAAATACCGTAAGTAAATTACAATAATAAGTTGTAATAAAATTTAGGGTTTTTTGTATCTGTTAGTCCTTTTGTGAGAAAGAAATTACACGAATTATATTGAAAATTGCAGGGTGGGCAAATGCTCCCCTTCCCTTTGTCCATGGATGTGCATAAATGCGGGCGCCCATAGATCCATTTACAGTTTTATATATCAGAATATACATATGTATTTATTATAATATTATAAATATCTGTTGACATATTCTGACCTAATGAACACTTTTCAATCCTCCTTAGAATATTAGTGTCTATTTTATTATATTTGGAGATGATGGTCTACTGTCGATCACTAATTGCTCTGGGCCGAGTAGAAAAACAACTAACTTGAAATATCTTCATAAGAAAGCAATTAAGAGGCGTTAAGACTGGTTTGTAGATTCATTGACCTGTCTCTCTCTGTCCACTCCATTTTTCTGGGAATGTTTCATCTAAATAATTCTCAACGTTGATTGCGCAATATCAGCTCCATCGTGTTGATACAACACCCCGTGGAAGTGAGGTCCAGGGGGTGATGGTTGATATCACATGGCTACTCGTTCTCACATTAGAATATTGTTGAATTTAGGAATCCAAAAATCTTCTCAGCAAATGAAAGCAACTCTTTTCACCAATGACAGCGTTTCAGGTATGAACTAAGTTAATCAGTCATTCTATATCCTTCCGACTTATAGTATTGGTTTTCAGCCAAAGCGTGATTTGTGCCTATTCATTTTTTGTACCATTACCGTTATTGAATTTGATATTTTTTAAGCTGCCTACATTCAATGGCGTAGCTAATGGAGGAGCAAGAGGAGCGACAGCTCCCCTTGAGCACATTTTTAAAAAGTGGGCCTTTTCAACAATTTTTAATTCTTTAGTTCGCTTGTGCGGTAAAATTCGAAGTGGAGTTTCATTTTTCTCACGTTACAAATCATAACTAGTAATTGTAAGTTTCATACATAATAACGCTATTATTGAAACGAGAAATTAATGAATGTAGAATACAATTACTTATATTATAGCTAAATATTGAATGAAATACTTTGAGTAATATAAGAGAAATGAGCGTGCATTTCCGTAACTCACTTGTTGATAACTCAAAGTCAAGATTAGACCAAGGATCATTACCTTATTATAAAATATATTTGTTACATTCTGTTACTGTCGTTAAGTTAACTTAAGTCGCTATATCATGTCTATTGTTAAGATTGTCTAGAAAAAAACAATCTAGAAAATTGTCTACTTTTCATTCGGGAAGCACCCGACATCTGATGCGCCAGAGGTGGTACCCTCTGAAGACTTGCCCAGGAGATGGAGATGATGCCCAGGCCGCTGTCGTTGCTCCTGAGGTGTAACTCTCTAAAGACTTGTACTTTCGACCTAAGGGTTGGTGATAGCATCCTGGCTTCTGTGTCTGCACAGATGGTGGAAGTGGAGCCCCTAGAAGACGTGACCACTTCAGCAGACTATCGTTCAAAGGACGAAGATAACAAAGTAAAACTACGTGCAATCATTGACACACATATGGAATACCTAATAGATCCACGCCTGTTTTGAGAAAGACCTGTAACACCTGATCTTATACGTGCTTTTATTGAGTTAGGTTCTTGTCAGGCATGCTGTAAAGATAATTTAGATAGTTTTGCAAAAGATGAAGCTGGACGTCATTCCAGTGCAACTCGTACAAGAAACGAGTTAAAAGTGATAGTAAAATGGATAGGTACTGGTTGGTTTATTCACCAAGGGCAAAACTATGCTTTGTTTTGTTTGTTGGCTTGTTGCATCGGTCAGATGGTTGGAGTGATCCAAAAACTAGTTGCAAGACTTTTGTTAAAGGTACACACAAAATTGAAAAACATGAAAAAACTGACTCTCAAGAAAGCGGAGAAAGATCTTTTTCTTACCAAATTTGTTAGTTCAACGACAGAACTGTCTTGGCTGGCCTTGTAGCTGCGGAAAAGAAAGAGATAGAGAAAAACAGGATGATTCTAACCCGTATTATAAACGGGGTTCTCTTCTTGGGAAAACAGGGATTGGCAATTCGTGGTCATCGCCAGTAAGAGGTTTAGGTTCCCTAAGTACAAATGAAGGCAATTTTCTGGAATTTACTAAGGTGTTTGCCAAAGAATGATACATTATAGAAGCAACATTTACTGAGTGATCAAAATGCAACACATCTCAGCCCTGGCATCAGCAGAATTGATCAATTTGGAGATATGTAACAGTACACGGTGGAACGATTTATACAATTCAGCGAATAATCTCCTGGAGCAAGGGCTGAGGATTTTTTTCAACATTCTTCTTCCAGCATTCAAGAACTTAGAGCTGTGAAAAACTATGCGTTGGTGTCAGTCTTTCGATGGAGCAAGCACCATGGGGGGTGAAATATCTGGTCTCCAAACAAAGATTAAATAAGTTGCTCGAAATTTACTTTTACACACTTCTGTGCACATAAGTTAAATTTGGTTCTAATTGATGCAGTAAGCTCTAATATTCAAATCAAGTTGTTTTTTGGAACTCTAGAAAGTGTCTATACCTTTTCTTCTGACAGTTTACATCGTCTTCCAGTACTAAAAGAAGAACAACCCAGTCAGATCAAATCTTTCGTACTGACACTAAAGAAACTGTGATACTAGATGGGCTTCCAGAAAATCCAGTAGGAAATGCAATAGAGGCATTCTTGGAACAGTAGAGGTATTTCGGAAACACTCAGTACTTATGAATTCATAGTTGTTCTTGTATTCTGGAGTAAAGTGCTAGAGAGGTTTTCAATTTATCCACATATTTACAGAAAAGCAGTCTAGATCTGGTAACGGCTTCTCATTTGATTCAGCTTTTTGAAGAAGATATTGATGCAAAATCGAAAAGCCTTCCCGATTGGTCAGTTAAACTGCCCTGTGATTGGCTGAATCGGGAGGCCAATCGGCTACGTACAAGCTCTCTCTCCAAGCGACGGACCGCACAGAGAGCTTTCGAGCAAGCCAGTGGCGGACCAGAAGGGAAGGTTAAGAACATTTGAGAATCCAGTCCGATATGTATATATACCTGTAAATAAAGTGTGTGTTCCTTAGACTAAACCACGGCGTTAGTCTCTGTCATTTCGACCATACATCAATATTAAAATTCTGCGAAATGAATTGTCTGGGTTAGCTTTGCTCTCCATTGAAAGAGAGCTGGCTAGTGAGGTGGATAATAATAAAATAATAGATAACTTGGCTAGAATGAAATCTAGACGAAAAATACTGTTGTAGTTTCTTCATACATTTTTCACATTGCTTTGTTTTGTTTTCATTTTACGTTTAACATTAAAATAATTAAATAGCACATATTTTTATTATGTACTTCCTTTAAAACTGTATCTTTCTTGTGTTGTGATTTAAAGACAAAATATAAATGTATACTGAGTTTAAAATTGTTTGGTATGTATAAGTATCATGGCGCCTTATTTTATGTCTTGTCTTTCAAGGAACAACTTGTCTTTCATTTTGGTCATCTAAAATGAACGGTTTAGAAGGTGACCTTACGTCACGTGACTTCTGGTTGACTCATGTCGATGCAAAATAAAATCTAGCCATCCTCAATACTATACCTAACATTAAGGTGACCATCCGTCCTCCTTTTTGAAGCTCTGTCCTCCCTTGAGAAGTGGCCTCCTAAATGTCCTCCTTTTGTAAATTCTGTCCTCCTGTTTGATGTTTGAAGAGTAATATGTCCTCCTTTTTGATATGTGAAGTTTAAAACCTTTTTTTTTTTTTTTTTTGTTGAAAAGATAGGTTTAGAGCGTTTTTTTTTTTTTTTATTTGGTTGAACAGATCGGTTTAGAGGTTGTTTTTTTTTTTTTTTGGTTGAAGAGATAGGTTTATACCCCTGAAACTACTGATAACATTTTTTTTCCTTCAAATTATTTGCGTCCTCTTTTTCATTTTAGAAAAAATGGTCACCTTACTAATATTTGACATCTTATTTGTATTTCTGTGTCTTATGGTTTCGGAGGAGTAGCAGGCAGAAATAAGCCAATGTTTTCTTTTATATAGTTAAAGTTAAAGTTGCAATCAGGCCCAGAGGACCGTGCAATGCAACTGACGGTAGGCTCCAGTGTTCAGAACCTACGGGACAAAGTTGAGGACGGGGGGTCGGCCCGTCGCTCGCCCGCCTTTAACTCCCGGGAAAGAAACCCGGTACCCATTCTATAGAGGGCTCTATATTTCTCTAGGGCCCGTTTGGAGGAGAAAGAAGCGTGGAAAAATTCCCGTCCTCCGCCGAGGCCGGGAATCGAACCCTGCACCTCCAACCCGAAGCCAAGCGCCCTTACCCACTCGGCTACCAGGCCCACTTTCTTTTATATATGGTGAAGAATAAGTTTCAGCCGACACAAAAATAAGTTGTTGTTGTTGGTTGGGGTTTAATGGCGCAAAAGCAGCTGTGGTTAAGCTGCACCAACAAATAAGTTAAAAAGAATAAATATATAAAATAATTAAAAACATACATACATGCTCTGGAGCTTTCGAGCTTCCTTTGCAGATCTCATTGTCGAAGCTCGAAAGTTCCGGAGCATGTAGGTATTGTATATGTATTTAGTATGTATGTATTTAGTATGTATGTATTTAGTAAGCATTGTGATTGGTTTACTAATCGCTTAACCTTATATATATATAAGGTATGCTTGTTTATTTGCTTTTTTTTAACTGTGTATTATTCACTATTTTTTTCCTCACTATTTTTATTTATTTTCCCATTGTTATTAATGGTTTATTTGCTGATTTGAGTTGATAATAATATTGTTATTACAATTTTGTTTATTAGTTGTTGTTTCAACTTATGTCTTTGAATTTTTTTTCTTTTCACTTTTTGTTTATTTACAATAAGGGCCTTTCTTCTACTTATAACTTATAAGAAGATTTGTTACATTTTCTTCTTAGTTTTAACCTCGTCGGTTTGAAATATTCTATTTTATTTTATGGTATATGATATACTTTTTGTACTTCATTTTTTAGTCTTATGATCTAGATCAGCAGACTAATATTCCCGTTTTGTCTGTCCGTCTGTGAACAAGTATCATTAAAATATCATTAAATTATCATTAAAATCTCATTAAATTTTAATGATTAAATTATGATTGCACAACAATCATGACAATCGCAACAATTGCGTCTTTTGTATTCGCAACAATCACATTTATAGTGATTGTTGTGATTGTCAAAATGCGCAATTGTTGCATTTATTAGAAATAAACACAAGGAAATTAAAGCAATATCAATGATCAGAAGACGTTGCGAAGCATTGTGATTGGTTTACTAATCGCTTTCCCTACCTTTTTTTGCTTTTTAACATTGTTTTTTTCTTGTTTTCTACAAAAAATAAAACGTACAAACCAATAGAAAAATTGGAATAAATTGGTTACAAATATGTTCATATTGTAATGTGTTCGAGTATTGTAATGTGTTTGAATTTAATTTATGCGTCCCTTTACTTCCTTTGTGGGCGGCGGGAATGCTGGTACATGAATTTACGGCTTCATTTTTATAGCTAATCTTTTTTCTTAAACTTTTGGAGACCCCAGCATTTTCTTCTTTACGATAAAGCTTTCAATCTGTCTGCGTTTTGTTGGCTACACAATACTGATGCTGCCATCTATTGAGCGTAAAAGAAGCTATAAGAGCATTTGTTTTTTTTTTTCTCTCTCCATATTTTTTAAAAAAGCTTTTTTATTCTATTAATTTGGCATTATTAGTTCAATTTGTTCTAATTCATTATCTTAAAGAATACTGAGAATTTTAGATCTTTCACATAATTATCTTTAATCCATTTTTGCATCAATATCTTTTTATTCCCAGGTTGTTTATACTAATATTGATGAAAAGTTGCTTTTGATGTATTTAAAAAAAATGAGATGATTTTTATTATGTATTATTTTAACTAACTTCTGATCATATCAAACAACAAAATATTAGCCGATATTATCTTTAACCTGATTATTTATGCCTCAATATTTTAAAATGCCTTAAATAACTGTAAAATGAAACATTTTAACAATACCTGCATCTGGGATATCGGTAGAATTAAATTTTGCAAATAGTAATTTTAATAGCTTCAATAATTATAATATAAATGACATTTTGCTTATAAAACGAAAAAAATTAATTCAGATTCCAATTACGTTATTCAAACATATGCAAAGTGAAAGGAACAAAATGATTAAATTTCAGCAATTCAATGAAATTAAACAACCAATTTTTTTAATGGCTCATAATAAATATAATTTTAAATGTAATATTAATTTATTACCAAACGTAATTATTTACTATATAACATTGCTTCAAACAAAAATTTATTTATCAAATTTTCCCACTCATTCATCTTAGAATAAGATCAACGGAATATTTACTTTTTACTCTTAAAGTAAACAATACATAATTATAGTAAAAATAACAACTTATTTACAATCTTCAGTAAGTGAATAAAGCGGACTGTAATGACTTAATTAATTTATGTATTTTTTTTTTAAATCAGAAAAAGAAGATAAACTGGAAGAAAAAAAAATTGGATAATTCAAAATGTGTTTATCAATGTATGTATAGTCCGTCTAAGTCAGCTAGGCAGTCCCTTCAGGCGTTGGGACTGAGAACTTGAAAAAATAGGGGCGAAAGGGTATAAGATAAGTGGGGGTAGGGTGGAAAGATTACAACAGTGTTGGCAGAGCTTGACCTCATTATTATCGGCTTTAAATAACTATATTTCCGAACAGCTGAATTCTCAAAATACTAAAAAAAGGATCACATAAGGCCTTTTTTTAATTCCGTAACAATACCCTGATACCCTTTCACCCCTATTTTTTCAAGTTCTCAGTCCCAACGCCTGAAGGGACTGCCCAGCTGACTTAGACGGACTATATTATATTGTATTTACAAAATCTTCGAATTCTTGTTGCAGTTGTCAAGGAAACCGATCAATTATCTACTGTTGGTCACAAAAATCACTATCAAAAATCAATACCATATTTAGGAATATTATAAATTAAAGTAATCTAGTTAATTAATTAATACTATTATTTATGAATTAATTAGATGTATGATATAAACATACGATTAAAATTTCAGCTTGAAAAATAAAGCTTATTTGATTTATGTAAGGTAATATCAGCTTCTAGTAGTGCTAAATGCAGCCAAGCGTCAAAGCATTGAATCATACACATCTTCTAATTAGTAATGAAGTCTGTCCAGTTTTAATTGAAGACATTGTAGGAGATACGTTCTAATAAATTATTCGGAACAAATCCGGGGATCCTTCGAATCAAGCGAGAGTGTTGAAACCTTGTCGACTTGACTGGACCTCGTATATTGAAAGAATAAAGCATTATCCTGCTGCAAAATGGCAGCAGCAGGCATCAAAGGAATGAAAAGAAATGGGATAGTAGAATCTGGTTGATGTATCGTTGTACAAACCCAGGAGTACAGTGTACCCACTACAAGAACAGGAGATGTTGTAGAATTACAACTTATGACTTCAAAGATCAGAATCCATACTATATGACATAAACATAAGCATCTGATACATCCACGCTGAAGCGAGATTCATTGAAGAGAATGTGGTGTCATTCCTACTCATGACTGAAGATCGACGCATCTTTGGGGTGTATCTGACGACGATAAAATTTCAATCTAACTTCAGACATCAGTAGATGTTCTTTATGAACACTGATGAAAGCGATGTAGCACCATAGAACGCTGGATTACCGTGAATGTTGGATCAGTCCCCATCCACTTATAGACAGGTAAGACAGTCTTGTCTTTCTCTGAGGAGTGTGGGAGATCCAGAGCAATGTGCGGAACAAGTTGCAAAACGTATATATTGTTGCATACACCATATTACAATACTTCTAGCACTACCAAATGACAGAGAGACTCACTGGCTCATGCATTTATATGCAGTGGCGCACCAACGCCTTTGGGGGCCCGGGGCGGGAGTTCCATTATTCAACAACCAAAAAAAAAAAAAAAACAAATCTCTATTTCAACAACCAAAAAAAAAAGGAAATAAGGCTGGTGGGGGCCCCCTAGGCTTGCTTTTCCAACCAAAAAAAAAAGGAAATCTTGCTTTTACAATAAAAAAAAAAAAGGAAATAAGGCTGGTGGGGCCCCCTAGGCTGGTTGATGGGGCCCCTCCCAGGCGGGGGCGGATCGCCCCCCCCCCTGGTACGCTACTGTTTATATGTACTGTACGGCTCCGTTCAAACTTGTCCAATTGCTAATCTAGTTCAAATTGATCTATTATAATACGATATCTTATACTCATACTGGCTTCTAGTTTGAATCACAGTCAATGTTTTCTCTGTTATCTGTTACAGCACTTTTTTCTTTACATGATTGACAATACGTATATGTTATCCCTTCTTGATACATTGTCCTGTCGCAGCTTTGATAATTTAAATATATTATTAACCTGAATCCTTTGCGTAAATTGTGCGTGTAAATTGTGTTCCTAGATAATTTAAATATATCTTCTTACTATTTATGGTAAAGATCTGGTTTCAATAGATGTATTCTTTGTGAATGTTATGATTTCTGTATCTACCAGTGTATGAGAAAATATCTTGAGAGAGAATTAAAAACAATTATTCCGAAAATAATCTAATTCACTGCTCTTTATTATAAAACTTGTTTATTATTAAAAAACTCTCGTACTTTATCAGGATATTTCGTAGGGTAATAATCTTTCCCTGCTTCTTCAGGCTACATTTTGAAAAAATTTAAAACTAAGGCAGTCATAACAAAGAATAAGGTTCATAATGTAAGTTCTATACAATTATTACAAAGAATAAGTTCTATACAATTACAACAAAAGTAAGGTATCATAATAAATTATTATTCAACATGGTTAAAACAAAAATAAATTAAAAAAATAGACTTATTATTCAACAATTATCCTGAAAAAAATACAAATAAATGGTTATGCAGTTTTACAATATTTTTTGAAATTTTCTATTACAAATTTATTAATTTCAATTCTTTTCTGTTTATTAATACAGTCAAAGTTATTAATTGACACATGCTTCCAGAATGAAGATGGAGTTAGTGTCTGTTTCTTGGAAAAGGTATTTGACTTCCGGGTCTGAGTTCTGTTGTAATTGTTTGTTAATTCTTTATTATAACTGCGTTAGTTTTAAATTTTTTTCAAAATGTAGCCTGAAGAAGCAGTGAAAGATTATTACCCTGCGAAATATCCTGGTAAAGTATGGAGTTTTTTTAATAAAAACAATTATGTTGTTGTGATTTATCACCAGATTCAATTTTCGAATCTTTAGTCATTGAGCTACACTCAATGATGGGATAATTAATGGTGCTGTCGTTTGGATAATTATCCAGGACGCACCTGTAGGGTGACAATGAGACTTTGCCGCCTATGAAGAGAAACAAATACAGAAGAGAAAGAGACGTTCAAGCACCACACCCGGATTCGAACCCAGGTTCAGACATATCAGTCGCATGGCAGGCCCTCGCCTTGACCACAAGACTGTGTCTAAACGCCACAAACAATTACTACTCAATTTCTATGAGATTTTTTTTCTTAAAAATATTCATATTTTTTATTTTAAATTAAATATTTTTTTTATAAGAAAAGGAGCAAATTTATCAAATTATTGTTAATTATGGATTTACTATTTTATTAGTTTCCTTCTGATGAATATAAAAAGATAAATTAAATTAAGACTTATTGCTTGCGATGCGGGTTGGAGGTCGCGGGTTCGATTCCCGGCCTCGGCGGAGGCGGGAATTTTTCCACGCTCCATTCTCCTCCAAACGGGTCCTAGGGTCTACCCAGCCCTCTGTAGAATGGGTACCGGGTTTCTTTCCCGGGAGTTAAAGGCGGGCGGGCGTCGGGCTGATCCCCCGGCCCCAACTTCGTCCAGTTGGTCGAGCTGCGGGAGCCTGACCTCCCGCGATCCCACAGGCCAGCCATGGCCTATCGAAGGGAGAAACTTTAACTTACTTATTGCTTGCGAACCTATACATAATAAATAACAAATTCCTAAAAACAAAATGGCTTTCCCATTGAAGAATCACTTTACACGAAATGTATGTTTTAAGTTTTATGTAATGTCTTCATTTGTCAGCCATGTTCGGATGTTCCATGATCCACTAAAACAGTGTTTCTCAAACTTTTTCGGTTCACGGCGCACTTTTATATGTATTTGCAGAAATCCCGCGGCACATCAAACTTTGTTATCAAAGCAGCAAGCTTTTTTTATTGCTTTCTTTGCTATAATTTAGTAGAATCCTTTAAAAAAAAATACCTAAGGTTTATAAAAATACAAAGTCTTATTTCTTAAGCATTTAAAGACTCCCGAAATATTTTTAAGCCAGTTTAAATGTGATTTAATATTTTATTAATCCTAATTGTTAGAATGAACATAAATGTTTCTGCTTGCCCAGAGTATTTAACGTCTAGATTTTATTCTAAATACGAGCAATTGACTAGTGTAAAGATAAATATTACAGATGCATGTTCAGAATTTTCTCGCGACTGTTTGAAAAAAAACTTACACTGAAGTACAGTACAAGATAGATCCTAACAGGCGCCATAAGCTAACGTGATATTACGATTGAACTTCGTCACAGTTCCTCATTTAATTTATTTCAAATATATTTCAAATATTTCTTTTTAGTTGTCACTTTTTGACGTGGCTATTTGATGACTAGGAGGACAATACTTGTTTGCTTTGTTCTCAGCCATCGTCCTATTCAAGAGACAGCTTACGACTAGATTCCTGCAATTCAAAAATATTTTCCTGGAGACCAAAAACTGAGTAAAGCTTTGTGGAGAGCAAATAATTTTAGGCTGCTAAACTACACTTTGGTTGATTATCAAATATTTGGCTTTCTTTCTTGTTTATATTTGGAAGTTTATGGAAATTTTGAGATTTGCCGAGTAACTCTGTAATAGATGGATACCTGATAAGAAGCTTATTAAAACTCAGTCAACAGACAGACAAACATGTAACTCCAATGTAGAGTCTGATGAGATTCTGCATAAAGCCTTCGTGCAATCTCATTGTTTTCTTAACAATGAGACTGGTCGAACGCTTTTTATGCAGAATCTAAGGAGAGCCCACAGTGGAGTCCAATTTGCTAACAAGAAGTTGAATGAAGATATGAGTCATTAATGACAATAAGTGTCTCTGCGTGTGACATTATATGCTCTTCAAGTAGATCTGAATCCATTAATACATCTTGGATAGATGATGTGCCCAATATAAGACGTTGCTTTTATTTATGCAAAGAACAACATTTTCATTGCCGAAATACCCGGATTAACCTTTTGACAATATCGTCCTAAATATTCAGAGACCCCGATGGAACTGACACTTGAAACATTCTCAGGACAAAATTTAAATGTCTATATAAGAAAAAGATTTGTAATCATTTCCTAATGACTTTCTGATGGTCCTTATTTCATTTATTTCTTTATTTCATTTTTTCTGTGGGCGTAATTACTAATTAATAATGATCTAATTGTTACCTCTTTGGTATTTAACAAGAGTGTTCTTTACCTGTAATTGGAAGTAAAATGATGAGTAGATAACCTCACCGGACACAAAATTAGTCATCCCCTGGAGAAATCACATTAATACTGGGTAACTGTCTTTGGCCTGGATTCGGTTAGGAAGGGAGTCCACCAGGTTCTGCATGTATGTCACATCCAGTTGACACCATTCACTGAGGATGAGATCACGTAATTCCACCAAATTGCTGGGATACTGATTTCGGCGTTTCACCAACTGTTCCAAAAGTCCCACAGATTTTCAATGGGGTTCAGATCAGGCGATTTAGTGGGTCAGTCAATTTGCAATAAGATGTGTGAGTGTTCATCATACCAGTCACATATGCATGCAACCCTGTAAACTCTACTGTTATCATCTTGAAACATGGGAGTGTCAACAGCATACTCATCATGAAAATGTCGATTGAAGGGCAATACCTGATCATCGAGAATGTTTAAATAAGCATGCTGGTTCATGTTAAAGGTCACCTCAATGAGTGGGCTCAATGAAAAACAACCCCAACAGACCTACCTCCGGTCTGAACTACACCCTCCACACATTGCGAATGAAATGCTACATTGGGCAGTCGGTGCACTCGACGCCGTGCGTCATTTGAAAAAAGGCAAAATCGTGATTCGTCGGACCACATAACACGCCTCCAGTCAGCGACTATCCACGTTCGGTGATTTCTGGCCCTTTGGAGACGTGCAACTTTATGTGCGTCTGAGAACAATGGCCTCTTGCGAGGTATCCGACTCCAAATGTTGATTGCATGCAGTTCCCGTCGCAATGTTTTCTCGGAAACAGATTGGGATGGACCTGCATTTACTGAGTGCAGCAATTCTCGTCGGATTTGGAAGCGATTTGCATTTACAAGCTGTGAAACACGTCTCCGGTCCCTCTGGCTTAGAATATTTTTCCGACCACAGTTCTGACTTCGTGTTTCATGGCCACGAGTGTTACACCACTACTTGTACATATTGGACAGTCCGCTTATAAACATCAACAAATTCGGCAACTTCACTCACCGTGTGGTCATGGGCACGGCCAAACACAATTGCCCTTTTTGCTACTCTGTCACATTCTTGCATTTACCCATCTTGATGAACAATTCCGACATTGAACAACAACTTCCTCACTCAACATTACTGCTTTATGATCCCATAGAAACAATCCGTGCTCAGTTGACCACGTGACCGTCTATTACGTCTGTACCGGTTTCACAAAACCTCCGTGCATCCGCACCAAGGGGCAAAACTCCGAACGGTGGTCCCAAATTATGAGAACCTCCGAACGGCGGTCCCAAATTATGAAAACCTATTTAATGGCAGATAACAGTATGAATGTGAAGGATAACACATAGCCAGAGTTATTAGATATCAAATCATATAGTTTTCGCTCAACCTATTTCAGTATTGTCCGAATATGTGCGACTTATGACTAAAGCGTTATTACTCTTGGTGCTTGCGATCTACCAGCCATGGTACCAGGTTCCCCCATCAAATTCCGGGCCCAGGTACCAAATGCAATACCGGGCCTCCCCCCCCCCCCATGTTATGAACAAAATCAAAAATTCTTAGCCAAAAATATCGCGAAAATACCACACGATTTCATACTTCTACAGCAGGGGTGGGAAAATTTTTGTAAGGTAAGAGCTACCTCAAGTAAAAAAAAACCAACGGAATCTCCAAATCGACAACAAAAAAAAAAACGGAATCTCCGAATCGACAACAAAAAAAAAAATGACATCTTCAGAAATCTGATATGCGGTCACCCACAATAAACATACTGTAGATCTCAGCCCGGACCCCGGTGCTTTGACGGCCGGACCCCGGTGCTGTGGGACAAACTGACCCCCCCCCCCCTTTGTGGGGGCCCTGCATGGCACGTTTAAAGTGAATTTTAAGCAACAATACACAATGTTTCATTAATAACAACGTTGGGACCGCGTTCGGAGATTTTCATAATTTGGGACCGCCGTTCGGAGTTTTGCCGCACCCAGGGTGACTAATTATTTGTCCGGTGAGCTTAGTTCAAGATAAAATACTGGACTCGAATCGTTAAGACAAACATATATTTTTCAATAAATACACACTTGGTACAAATAACAAATAATATATGAATAAAAGTTAAATATCTTAAAATGTTATTAGTCTTAACATAATCTCTTTATGGAATTAACTTCCATTCTGGAACAACATTAAAGCATTATTCTATCAAGGAACACAATTGACACGCACAATTTACGCAAAGGATTCGCACCCCG
>JAFIDM010009631.1:204368732-204384180 GCA_023159025.1 Thereuonema tuberculata
TGATGGATGAAATGAAAAGATCTTTGTCATCATGGATTGATGATCAACATCAAAACGATGTCCTTCTGAGTTTTTCCATTATCAAGCTAAGGCTCTTAGTTTGCATGAAGATTGGAAGACTAGATTAAAAGAAGATTCTAACACGGTGCTTCAATGGCTGGTTCGACAAATTTCAAATGAGGTATCTTATATTATAAAAGCGTTATTCTGTCTGTCATAAGACTTTACGTTTTTCCAATTTCGTGACCAAACTATAAGAGATAGATTCAAGTGGATAAAATGTAGAGCTTTTTAAGACAAACAAAATGCTACAAAAATCTTTGGAAAAAAGTTTTTGGTTTCCAAGATGGCGCCTTTTAAAGGGTCAAATTTTGATTTTTTCTCAATTTAAACGAAAAGTATAACAGATGGAAGAGAACATTATATTGAGAAAATGTTGGTATTTGAAAGTTCTATCGAACGATGTATCACTTATTCACAAACGCTTCAGCGTTTGCAAGATACATGCAAAAATGTGAATTTTCGGTGTGTGACGCCGACCCGCAATACATCCGAGTTATTCGGAGAAGCCACAACGGGCTGGGAAGTTATATATTCTCCGACGATCGCAACATTAATTTGCTAAATAAATAAAGTTTGTTTTTTGAATTCTATATATGCAAGGGTTCCGGAGCGAAGCGACGGTACCCGGTTATTATTATTATATATTATAAAAATGAATATTATAAAAACGTTATTCTGTCTGTCATTCTGTAAGCAAAATGTTAAATTACAAATTACTGAAATGTTACTAAAATAGAGAATCTATTCATAAAAAATGAAAATATATTAAACAACTGTCCAACTATACTGATTGGCAACGTAAATATAGATGTTTCAAAATGAATAAAAACAATGCAGTGCAAAAATACGTGAAACTTATGTGCAGTAATGGTTTCAAAAATTGTACAGTTCTTACAACAAGAAACAACTGTATAATTCATGGAAATACGAAAACAAATATAGATCGTATTTTCATAAATAAACATGATATCGAAACACCAGGAATAATATGTAAAGAACGAATCGGATAAGAGTTGAAAATGAGAAAATAACAGATCCAAATATAATCTATAAAGAACTAATCAATGATGTTAACAAAACAAAATTCATGAAAATCTACATATATAAAAGAAAAGTCCTGACTGACTCACCGACTGACACATTAACGCCCACCCCAAACCCTTGGATCTAGAAAGCTGAAATTTTGCACAGAGGTTTCCTTTATGATGTAGACAAGGAATAAGGCCGGATTTTTCGAAATTCTTACGGGATAGGGAATAATCTGGCAAACTGACGAAGTGTATGGCGGCAACCCCAGGTGTGTGGCGCCAACCCGCCAACCTGAGTTAAGAGGAGAAGGCCACAACGGGCTGGGAAGTCGTATATTCTCCGATCTCAATATTAATTTGCTAAATAAATAAAGTTTTTTTTTTAATGCTATAGATGCAAGGGTTCCGGAGCGAAGCGACGGTACCCGGCTAGTTCTTTACATAATTTTAAATTCACTGGAGGATCGGCTGATGCAGATAAAGAAGTTGCAAAAGAATTTATTTCCTCATTCTCCAATATTATTGTATATGGAGAATATTCTACTAGCCAAATATTCAATGTCGATTACTATCATGGAAGAATGTGATCCCAATGGAGAATATATATCTCAAGTACGTAGGACGATTGAGAAAGACAAAGATTTTTATAGAACTCTTTATCAAGAAAAGAAAAAAAAGGGTGGTAATCAACTAACTCTTGACAAGTTTATAAAGAAAACATCTGAAAGCACTTAAACACGCCTCATTAACTTAATTATGTTGTATTTTAAAATATAATTTTTGATGTGTTTTTTTTTTTTTACATCCCTCTACTTTCGAACATTCAACATTCACATACATTTTCAGGAACCAATTATGTGCGAAAGTCGAGGGCCGCCTGTATGTCGTTTGAAGTGTTAGCTTTCAATTCTATTTTTTCAGTTCTGTGCAATGTCACAGTCCGATCTTCTGCGTATCATATTTACTGTAGCCAAAGATTGCACAATCAAAAATGGAATATTCAAAATTATTGAACTTACAGTATTCTGAGTACAGTATTCTCTTTACAGAGAAGATGAATTGATATTAAAGAAGGCATCCGTTCAACTTTCCCTTCAAATATCCGCACAATAATACAAAAAACGCTAGGAGTTTTTGGTGTTACGGTGCTAGTCATCACAACCTAAGGCCGATCTAAAAAAAAGAGCTATCGCATGTTCCAACCAAAAACAAAAAGGGAGTTACAGATTCTGCTTTGGCGTCTCCTTCCACAGTCTCTCTACTTGCACCATTTAATTGCCTTTACAAGTTAGACTTTTTTTTTGAGATAAAATTGATGCAGAAACATCAGGTAACAGCTGATCTAGAGTACATTTCCAATTTAAATGAAAGAATTTTTATCTATTATATTGTTTTTTAGTGTAAACAATAGTAATGAAGTTTTTATGTAACAACTCAGGTATTTTGCTCAGAATGATTTCCTTAAGAGTAATAAAATAAGCTGAAAAATAAATAAAACACCAGCACTTAGCAAACAGAGATAATCCACAAAGAATCTTAATAGATAGTAAGAAGTAATCAATTTGAAGACATTTTGGGATTTGATGAGCAAACATTAAAATGCATTATACAATAAACATTTGATTATTTGAATTTTCAATTATATTTTGATTATGTACTGCTATAATGCCTCACTAAATGACTAACTTATTCTTTCTTTACGATTAATTTGTTTTAGATATTAAAAAATAATTCTATAATCTATCTTAATAAGTAATAATAAAATATTCTATATTTCTATAGTTTATTAATTTGTTATAGTTTAGACGAGCGAAGGAAGTCTCTCCATTCTCAACTAGATCACATTTTGTGAACCGTTTTATTCAAAATCTACAAATAGCTAGAAATACGAAATTTTCCAAGCCCACCTAGAATTCCATATAGAAGTGCACAATCATATTTTCAACACTTAAAACTGTAAATTTTATAAGAATTATTTGTTTTAAAAAACTTGGAAAAAGTCATAAGAAAAGGCCGTTAGTTCTGAAAACGAAACAAAAATGTATAAATTCCTAATAATCCTACAGCGTCGTAGTATTAGTCACTTTGAAATAACTTCAATCTTAACATGTATAAATAGTTATTATGCAAATTTTCGGAAGTGATTTTAACAGTGCGGGTGTCTACTCAAAGCCCGGCTTTTTGCTAGTATTTTGCCATTTCTAGCTATTATTAATTTCTTCTGTGTGTGTACATTACATGTCATATTTGTAATGATTGTTGTCATTCTTTTAAAGGTAGTTCTCTGTTATAATAAGTGGGTTTTAAGTAAGTCAGTTACTTTACTTTGACTTGATATAATATTATCAAAGTTGTTGCCATTTAAATCAAAAGTTCTCGTCGATAGATTTTTCGATATCAAGGACTCCCTCGTACAGATCACATAAGCGGTCTTTGTCATCATGTTTTAGCTCATAGAAGCATCAAATATTGCAGGAATGGAAATGACTCCTTTAAGAATTTCCTGTATAGAAAATAAACTACTGTCTGCCTGTTATTCAGCATTAACTTTTTGGACTATCAATAAACTATGCCAAGACAGATATTTTTCTTTTTATTCAACAATTGATTGAGAATAACAGTCAACTCCGAATATTTAATTCATTTGCAATTGAATTGCATGTAAAGATAAGAAACTCTTCCATTGTTTGATCTATCATTATTAATCATTAACATTATCGTTTTCAGACAAATGAACCGGTGGCAGTGAAAACCATCCTTTACTATGGCAACGACGAAAATAGAAGCGTTTTTTTATTTTCGTATTTCGAGATTAAATAATTTAGGATAACTATGACTCCTTAAGCTTGCTTGAAGTGGTAATAAAGATACGGTACATGAAATTATGTGCCTCTTAGGGTTGCGGGAAGTAAGGTTCCCGGTGTTTCCTGATCAAAGTGACGAAGTTGAAGTCAGGTGTATCCATTCTATACAGAACCCGGACCCACTGGCCACTAAAAAGAGATATAGGAGATATGGGATTAACGAAATTGCCTTATCCAATTTCGAGAAATAAATAAATACATAAATAGGGTTATTATTGTCAACAATTGCAGATAGAATAATCTAAAAATTATAATTTGCCAATTAAGTTCCAATGTGTTATGTAATACTGATGCACAGTTCTATATTTTATAAGAATCCGGTTAAGTTGTTTTTTTTTAAATGGATGGTAACAATTACCAATTACCAGCGACTGGACCTCTGGATGTTATTACTTATGTGATTCTACGCTATTTCTGTTTTAGTGACATATTCTCATTCGGCTTTTTTACGAAGCTATTAAATATTAGAGTGTTATAATGAGGTTATGAAAGTATGTCACAGTCGGATGCAGCAATAAAATCCAACGTGTCACATAATTATATCCGTGTTTGTGATAGATCGAGTGTCAACTAATTGTCCGGTGTTAGACCTACCTGACGTTGGGGACCCGGATACCCATCACTAGATATTTGGTCTTGATGAGCAAAAAAAAAAAAATAAATAAATATCAGTAAAAAATAAGTGGGATTAAATACTTTTGCCTTTTTTTGATTCCAAGAAACACATTGAAATGACGTTCAATGAAGTGACATTTTAATTATAACAAACTTATAAAGAAACAAAGCAATTCACGTGATCCCGTGCAATTTGCAATCTATCAAACGTTTCCATTGTTAAAAGTAACACTACTATTGATTGGCGCGCAAAACTCATTTACTCAGACCGTTGTAATTCAAGGGTCAAGTACAATTTCAAACGAAGCCCGCACTGAGTTCATTTATTAGGTCTAGACCTCCATTTTGTATCATTTCGGCAACTCTAATTGGATTAAGATTATCATATTCGTTGTTATTATAGTTGATTCAGTACAGATGAATAATTCCAAATTAATACAATTACTACAATTTTTCTGACCGACTCGATTGCCACTTAAAACCAGTAGTGAATTGGACCGGAAGTCGGGTTTTTAACCAAATCTCCTGGCCATGGAAAGTCCATTGAGATGTGCTCCGACACCTGGTTTGGGCTGTGAAGAGTGTTATGCGCACACAGATACGCCAACCCTAATAGCTTCTCTTTTCGTATTTCATACGGCGCAGCTAAAAATTACAGTAATAAAAAACAAAAAGATAAATAGCTTCATCCTGGCCTTTTTTAATACATCTTAGTTATCAAGTTATCCCGTGCCACAGCAGACATCTACAAGCTTCTTTTTTACGATCACTACTCATTCTAGAAGCTTCAAATTAGAATACACAAGAAAAACTAACGCTATGCTCAGGTCTCCCACATGTTGACTACCAGCTTTGATAATAGGTGCTAGATTATACGACGGGTCGCTCAGAATCTAATAGGTGCGCCTTCTGGAAATACCCTAGATAGTTGCCATAGCATGCTGTATAAATACTCAATGCTATTGTGTTTACAGTAAAATACAGTCGGACCTCTATTTAACGAAGTCGCTAAATCCCGAAAAAAAGTTCGTTATATGGAAAATTCGTTAAATAGAGATTCACCTTTTAAAATTACTTTAAACTACATAAAACAGATTTAAAATACATAAACAATAAATATTATTAAAAAAGTAATAATTTTAATGACATAAAGCATTAATTACCACATGCGTACTTAAATTTTACTAATAAAGTCTGTTAATTTTGTCTTTTTTTTTGAAAAAGTGTTTTCGCTCAGAGTACGTCTCGCATCTTTGCAATGCACCAAAAACCCCTTTTGGCGTATTTTCTTCAAATTGTAATCCGGATTGTTTCAAATGATTTTAGCATTTCATCATACGAAGGTTTTTTGATTACTGCATCATGTTCAATTTCACCATCTTCATTGCAATTCATTGCTGTATTGTTTTTATTTTTCACACTGTCCATAATATCCGATTCAGTTAGTGTTTCCGAGGTCTCAACTTCAAAATCAAGTGAAAGATAACACTGAAAAACAAATTTTAAAAGTGGCGGATATCTTGGTATCCAACACTTGTTCTAAGACAAGTTAATGCGTGCTGATTCAAAATATGCAAACCATTTGTCTCTATGACCCACCTTTTTTTAGATATACTCCTTCAACCATTTATATTTCACTAGAACAATTATTGTTACATGGAGTACTAATGAACAGGGCATTAGCTAAGAAAATAGTGAAATTGAGCCCCATGACTCATGTACTATACAGTAATATCTAGTTCAAGATATAATACACACGTAAAATCCATACACACTGAAAATACTTCCTTAATTTAAGGTGTGTTTGGTTTGAATTTCTTGTCTGTAGACTTGCGTTTGTGCTGAGCCTTTGGCATGTCATGCTGAAGTGTCCAGCAGTAGTCATCCAACATTGCTGCCCTCCGTCGACCCTGATACCGTGACTCCATCACCGAGATGTCCTGGTAAAAACGTTCACCATCTTCATCACTGACTGAACCTAGGTTTTCAGGGAAGAAGTCAAGATGTGAGTCGAGGAGACGAATTTTCAGGGGCATGTTGACAGCCAGCTGTTTGTACGCACTGATGCACTTCTTCACAACATTTACATAGTTAGCAGATTTATAATTTCCAAGGAAATTGGCTACAACTGATTTGAATGCCACCCTTGCATTTTTTTCAGTATCATTCAGTAAGTCTTGGAAGTGGGTGTCAGCAATTACCTTCCTTACTTGTGGACCTATGAACACACCTTCTTTCACTTTCGCATAACTCAACTCTGGAAACTTGTTGAACAGGTACGGAGAAGTATCTAAGTCGTTGTCTAGTGCCTTCTCGAAATTCTTCATGAGCCCCAGCTTGATGTGAAGCGGTGGCATGATAACTTTGTTACGGTCAATCAACACCACACGAAGGACATTTTTATTTCCTGGCTGCATTCTGGTTCTGATTGGCCAATTTTTCTTTATGTAGTGGTGCTTTCTATCTCTACTGTTCCACTTGCAGATAAAACAGCAGTACTTGGTGTACCCTGTCTGCATTCCCATGAGAATTGTGATAACGTTTAAATCACTACAGATATACCATTTGTACTCATGATAGCATAGTTTTTCAAGAAGTAGCGACATAGTCTCTTTCAGATAGTAGAATATCCAACCGGTAATGATGCATATTTGTTTCCATTGTGTAATAATACTGCTTTCAAACTTGTTTTAGATGAGTAGATGAATAATCGCCATGCTTCAATGCTGTTTTCCACCCCGAGGCTAGACATGAGACCTTGAACTTCCGTACAATAGAAAATATGAAATTCTTTGCAATGAGTGACATTAAGTTCTTTGTGTCTGTGGCGAAAATGTGAATTTGTTGTACCCGGTGCAAGCAAATTAAATTCTTTAAGATGTGAACCGAGCAGTTCAGCTTGACTTTTGTTAGTGCCAGGTCACGTACGAGGTCACAAAGATCAGCATTGTCAATTAAAAGAATACCTTCTCCAGATTGGTAGTCAGGTCTGATACGTTGCTGGAAGATGAAAGAGAACTTTCTTCTTGAGTTTCTTCATCAACTGTATATTCTGTAGGGGCTACTGGTATTGGACAAGCGGCTGGATCATGTGGAATTGGTTTAGAAACTGAAGGAACGCCTGGATACTTTACAGCTGCACGAGTTTTGTAGGAAAATCCGGTGACATACAACAAACAGAAATAAGTCTGTGGTGTGGTTGCTTGACTCCACACCATATCATAGGAACTCCGAATGCCAGATGGTTGTTTTTCTTCGCTTTCCTTATCCAACCGCGCAAGTTCCATGCATATGTCAAACAGATGAACTGTGGTGCCCACGATTTACCAGTATCCACCTTTGAATCGAAGTATAGTTGATATGCTTTCTTCAGAAACGGAGTAAAAGTCTTCCTATAGGATTTGTCTGTTAGATAGCCGCACACATAGCAAAACAGATCTGGTGAATTTATGCACTCTCTGGACGCCATAATATCGCCTTGAACTGACAATAAAAAAGAAACAAATGAAAGATTTGTAATGCGATATCGAAAATGTTTTAAAGAAGTACCTTTAATATAACTATTGTCACAGACGACGAAAATATTCTGTGGCGTTGTATGAAAAATTACAAAAAACGTGGGGGTAAAAAAAGTTGAGGAACGGTGTTCCATGAAAATTAATTTTTGTCAATATCTTCAAAACCTGACGTGATAGAGCAAAACGGTTTTCAGATTTGAAATCAGCATAAAAAACTACATTAGAAAAAGTAATCACCATATTTATAGCTTGTTTATCAGTGTAATCATCAATCAGCCCATCATCGTTAATTTCTTCTGTTTCCCTCAGCTGCATCCACATTTCTTTTATTTCCTCTAAGGGAATATTAATAATAAAAACATTTCAAGGAGAAAAAAAAAATATTAAAGATACCACGAAAAGGTTCATTAAATAGAAAATGCACTTCGCTATTTGGAGGTTATTTTACGAAGAAATTAGCGAAATGTTGTTGGTTCCAAAGAAAAGTTCGCAAAATAGAGAAATTCACAAAATAGAGGTTCGTTAATAGAGGTCCGACTGTAGTTGCAAAAACATAGAGTCGGACAGGTCTACTTAATAGTAATAATAATAATAATAATAATAATAATAATAATAATAATAATAAAGACTCGAATTTGGAGGGTTTTGAACTGGACCATGGTTTGGCCATCCAATCCATGGAAGAGGGAGAGACCTACAAGTACCTGGGCTTCCAGCAAGCGCGCGTCATTGACAACGCAAATATCAAAAATGCACTGAAGAACACATACCTTGCTCGAGTTCACAAAATCCTCAAAACACAACTCAACGCCAGAAATAAAATTAAAGCTATCAACACTTTTGCCGTTCCCACACTAACATATTCGTTCGGCATAATTCCATGGACAAACACCGAACTCGAAGCACTACAACGCGCAACACGCACTACATTCACGAAACACAACATGCACCACCCCAAGTCCGCTACGGAAAGGATGACTCTTCCCCGCAAGGAGGGAGGCCGAGGACTCATCAACCTCATCACCCTACACGAAAAACAAGTGCATACACTTAGGGAACATTTCCACCAAAGAGCAGAAGACTCCTCACTTCACTCAGCCATTGTCAAGGCTGACACACACCTCACACCCCTGAATCTCGAAAACTCTTCTCCAACACTCACCACCCCTGACACCCACACTCAGCAGCTGCGTGAATCATGGGCTCGTAAGGAACTCCATGGCAGACATCATCACGAACTCAGCCAGCCTCATGTCGACATGGAAGCGTCGAACAGATGGCTGACGAGTGGTGAGCTGTTTGGGGAGACCGAAGGGTTCATGATCACAATACAGGACCAAGTCATCTCCACACGCAACTACAAGAAACACATTCTACATGATGCAAACACACATGACGACAAATGCAGGAAATGCCACACTACGCATGAGACGATCGACCACGTAATATCAGGCTGTCCCCTTCTCTCTCAAACAGACTACCTCCACCGACACAATCAGGTAGCATCGTTCGTTCATCAACAACTAGCACACAAACATTCACTTATTAAGAGCACGGTCCCGTACTACAAGTACATACCACAAAGCGTATTAGAATCACCCTCATATAAACTATACTGGGACCGCCCCATTCACACAGACAAAACCATACATCACAACAGACCAGACATCACACTTGTTGATAAGGTCAACAAACAGACCTATCTAATTGATATTGCAGTGCCTATCAGCAAGAACATGCAGAAAACTCACGCAGACAAGATCAGTAAATACACTGATCTAGCACACGAGCTCCAGAAGCAGTGGAGGCAGGATCGAGTACGTGTTGTACCCATCGTTCTGTCTGCCACTGGTCTGGTGCCTCACACATTGCACCACAGTCTCAGCACACTAGGACTTCACAAAAACACTTTACACAACTGCAGAAGGCTGTGGTACTCAACACTACACGCATAGTTAGGAAATTTATGGACACAAGCACACATCCCTAATCATTCTTGCACACATCTTTACAGTTGGCAGTATGTGCTTTGGTCCTTGACCCGCCATATTGTTTTTGCTGGGGAAACCCAAGGTTTGAAACATAATAATAATAATAATAATAATAAAAAGTACATACCACAAGAGTATTAGAGTCACTCACACATAAGCTCTATTGGGACCGCCCCATTCGCACAGACAAAACCATATATCACAACAGACCTGACACCACACTTGTTGATAAGGTCAACAAACATACCTATCTCATTGATATTGCAGTGCCTGTCAGCAAGAACTTGCAGAAAACTCACGCAGACAAGATCAGTAAATACACCGATCTAGCACACGAGCTCAAAGAAGCTCCAGGATCGAGTACGTGTTGTACCCATCGTCCTGTCTCCCACTGATCTGGTGCCTCAAACATGATCAAATCCGCAGGGATTTTCTAGTCCCCCTACCATAGTATCAGCAGTATAATTTTCTTAAGGGCATGCTACATTTACATATAAGACAGCAGATACATCTTCATGTAAATTATCATATAATTGCTGCCATTTGGTCCCATATTTATAGGGTGCACGATGTGTTTTATAACTTTTTTGTTTTCTGGCCCTATTTTTTTTTAACAAAACATCAGAAGGAATAAGAAATTATTATTATTATAAAAAAACAAATTCCTAAACTTGGGTTTCCCCAGCAAACACAACATGGCGGGTCAAGGACCAAACCACATGTTGCCAGGTGTAAAAAGTGTGCAAGGGAGGTTAGAGATGTTACGGATGTGTGGGTGTGTCCATGAATTTCCTAACTATACGTGTTGTGTTGAGTACCACAACTTTCTGGAGTTGTGCAAAAGTGTTTTTGTGAAGTTCTAGTGTGCTGAGGCTGTGGTACAGTGTGTGAGGCACCAGACCAGTGGCGGACAGGACGATGGGTATAACACGTACTCAGTCCTGCCTCCACTGCTTCTGGAGCTCGTGTGCTAAGTCGGTATATTTACTGATCTTGTCTGCGTGAGTTTTCTGCTTGTTCTTGCTGAGATGTCAATGAGATAGGTCTGTTTGTTGACCTTATCAACAAGTGTGGTGTCAGGTCTGTTGTGGTGTATGGCGTTGTGTGAATGGGGCGGTCCCAGTACAGCTTATGTGTGGGTGACTAATATGCTTTGAGGTGCATATTTGTAGTATGGGACCGTGTTCTTAATAAGTGAGTGTTTGTGTGCTAGCTGTTGATGAACGATCGCTGCTACCTGATTGTGTCGGTGGAGGTAGTCTGTTTGGGAGAGAAGGGGTGCAGCCTGATATTATGTAGTCGATCGTCTCATGCGTAGTGTGGCACTTCCTGCATATCTCGCGTGCGTGTTTGCGTCATCTAGAATGTGTTTCCTGTAGTTGCATGTGGGAACGACTTGGTCCTGCATCGCGATCTTTAACCCTTCGGTCTCCCCGAACAGCTCACCACTTGTCAGCCATCTGTTGGACGCTTCCTTGTCGACATGAGGCTGGCTGAGTTTGTGGCGATGGCTGCCGTGGAGTTCCTTACGTGATTCACGTAGATGAGTGTGGGTGTCGGGGGAGGTGACTGTTGGATAAGGTTTTCGAGATCGGGGGGGGGGGGGGGGGTAAGGTATGTGTCAGCCTTGTCAATGGCTAAGTGGAGTGAAGAATGTTGTGATCTCTGGTGGCAGTGTTCCGTAAGTGTGTACAGGGCCATAACTAGCTTTTTTGGGCCCCTGGGCAAGACCTCGTCACTGGGCCCCCTACACTAAATTTTATACGAGACAGGACGGTAGTAGGGAGGGGGGAGGGGGTTACTATTTTCGGACAGGTTCCCAAAAAGTTGTTGAAAGGCGTACAGTTTTTTTACTATAATGCGAATTTTTTCGATCTTTCTGGGAACCCCCCCCCTTCCGCCTGGGCCCTGGGCACGTGCCCCTATTGCCCATGCCTAGTTACGGCCCTGAGTGTGTATACTTGTTTTCCGTATAGGGTGGTGAGGTTGATGAGTAATCGGTCTCCCTCCTTGTGGGGAGGGTCATCCTTTCCGTCGCGGACTTGAGTTGGTGTATGTTGTGTTTTGTGAATGTAGTGAGAGTTATGATTGATTATAGATAGGTGACCTGGCGTTGTTCAGTACCCACAACAGTGTAAAAATAAATATCTGATATTGGACTATAGTTTGATTCTTTATTTCTCGACTGAATTAGTCGTAATTCTGCCAAACATTTTTCGATTAGAAAAGACAAGCTCTCTAGAAGGCTAAGAATGAGTTGGAGTAGTTCATTCATCACTGAATAGATGGCGCCATTAGTCTTGTAATTGTGAATGAGAAAGATCAAAAGTACATCGAAGATTTAAAAAACAACAACAACAGGTCCTTAAACAATAATAACAATAAAATATTAAACAAATAAAAATACGCCACGATCCGTAGCCTCAGATAGTTCTCAGATCTTTTGCCAACTTTGAACATCTTAGGTCTTTGGGAGACTTAAGTTTTGGAAGATAAATAAATACTGTATGTACAAAAATATTCTGGTAAAGCATTAGTCCTTCCTAGAGCCTTATAAATTGATGAAAAGTATTGATATCAATAATAATATTGATAATAAATAATAATATCAAAATCAGAATGTATTTGTACTGGAATATTTTGTATTTAGCACTGTTTTTAGGCTTCTATGATTTAAATATTTTTTGCTATTTTTTAAGTAGGTCTAAGCCTGCTTAGCTATTGTTTTCTTTTTAAATTTTATTGTGAAATAAAACTAAGAAATAACTTATTCCAAGAATACAGAGAGAATGTTAATAAGTAACTTCCTAGAAGGACAAGCAAAAATATTTAGTCCTGCTTCGCGTCCGGATAAGAGTCCCTGATGCGCAGCGAAACTCGACCTTAATATTACGTCAAGCATTAAGAGAAATAAATAGATAGAAAAGATAACTTACGTAACTTATGAAATGTAATAGGTTAAATAATCCGACCAGCATTGGGAGAAAAAAGCTTCCGGAAATTTTATATTCACCGGAAGAGGAGAATTCGAGATGTTAACCTAATTCTCGACTAACAAGTAAGTACTAACTTGTAAGTTTAACTCTAGTTAAAGCCTCAATCCACACTTTGTAGTGGGCTGGTAAATCCTAGGGCCCACTTGAATCCTCGCCCTTGTTATGGATCAATGATTGACTGACTTTATGCTCATAGAACTTGGCGTACCGAGAGGGAGGGGGAATTGGTAGGGGTTGTAGCCCCCTCATTGCTTCCGAAAATGTTAAAATCTACGATTTTGGACATTTGTTTTTGGGAGTTGGAAAGTTCATCGGTATGTTTGAACCCTCCCCATTCGGAAAATGATACAAGTTTTTTTGTTTTGTTTTGTTTTTTGGGTTGAACCACCAAAATGGTTGGTTATTTGTCTGATCCACGACGACTACTTGATCCTAGTACAATTTGTATGTTGGTTTTCCTTGCATTGAAGCAGATTGGTACTTAGAATTCGCGTTTGCATACAAATTAAAGTTTCATGCAAATGATTGGTGAACAGTTTATGTAACTTCACAGCTTTCGAACGTGTAACGTAAACTACTAGAGATATTTGAGATTACTTCTTCCGCTTTTGGCCACATCGCTTGCAGGCATTCCGAGACTATTTCAATGATAAATTTTTATTAGTTTTCCAAGAATACGGTCTTTGATGACGACTGTGTTTTGCCCGCCATTTAACGTTTCTTGTTTCCGTCATATGTCTGATGCTGATTTGTCGAGGCTGCTGCGCATGAGTGCCATTGAGCTCTTCTTACATCTAATTTGTTACTTCTAAAAGACCCTCGAAAATCTGGTCATCTCCTATTTCGAAGCTGTCAGTTTTAATAAAATTCCTCTTCCTATTTGAATTGATCTGCATTTTGTCATTATCGAATTCCATTTGAATGTCCTCATTGAAGTAGATTTGAAAGACTTACGTAAGACTGACATACATTTTCAAACCATCCATATTAATTAATATTATTGCATTTTTTTAAAGAAGAATTTCCATCAGAATTTTCTATAAATTTTCTATAATTTATAGAAAAAAATTATTAAACTAAATATATATTTAAATCAAATTTACTCCACATAAAAAAATGCATGCATTAATTAGCAGATATTCAGAATTATTGATTTCGGAACCAAAACTATTTTCTGAGTCCAGTGGTTTTAAGGTTTTCTCTTTCAAATGGTCAATTTCTCACAATTTGTACTAATAATAAAAATTATCCTAACTGGTGAGACATTATTTTAAAAATAAAATTATATATTTCACATAACAAAAATATTTTCATTATGTTTGATTATTTTTGAATTTTATTAGGTACAACGTATTAAGCAAATATATTTACATCTATTAATTTTTCAGTTAAGCAAACTGAAAAACCTTGCAACTCACTTTCGGTTAGAGCTTTTTTAGAAAAAAAAAAATATGTATTAGATAGGAATGGTTAGTCCGATGGTAGTCTACTTTCGAATTTTAAGAATAAGACAAACGTAAATATATGGAGTAAAATATTCCTCTCTACAATTTATTAAAATCAAAATATTTAATTTAGTAAAAAAAGTAATTTTCTCTAATTAATTTAAATCCAAATACGGCTACTTAGTCAGTGCAAGACCCAAAAGGCGTACGAGGGGAAGAGAAATATATTATTCGGATGGGAAATGACCCCTCAAGAACTAAAGACAACAAAATAAAAAGCAACAATAGGGGTCATTTCCCATCCTAAGAATGTTATTACAGTAGAACCTCGATTATCCGAAACTCTTTTAACCGGAACTTCGTTTAACCGACGTCGGTTTCCTTAAGTTTGTTTTTTGGTAAATAAACAATATCACTTCAAGTTCACCTTCGGCGGCAGCTATTCCTACTAAAGGCAGTGCCGACACGCCGATATCTTATCTCTTTCTCCCCCCACCCCCCTCCTGTTGGAAATTCCATTCTATTGTCCCCTTTGCCGGAAATTCCATTCGTCTCCAAGACCATCTGCCTTTCTATTGGCTACTTTCTGTCCGACTCAGAAGCGTTGGTTTTTACCGAAATGTAGAACATTCATTTATGCCATGGAGCTCACTAAACGAAAACGCAATAGCGATGAAGACGACAGCGAAAGTGATGAAGACGAGGTGATCGAAACTTCTAAAATAAACAACTCCGATGCTTTTGAATATTTTGCTAAAGGACTGATGTGGTTGGAGCAACAGATTGACTCTGATTCTACAGAACTTATGCTACAGAAACAACTTCGGGACAGAGCGGAAAAAAAACGCGACGTCAGTCGTGCTTACGGCAGAGCAAACTTCCGTATAAGTAGGGTCAGAGGCGTATTTAAGTGGGGGGGGGGGGGGGC
>JAFIDM010009631.1:204384580-204403565 GCA_023159025.1 Thereuonema tuberculata
AGTATAAGCCAATGTAAAGTATGTATCGTACGTCGTATGTACATTTACATTGCATTTTTCTGACTTGTGTGACATCTATTGAACAAATTTATTGTTTATAATTATAGTAATATAATTAAAAACATCACATTTAGTTATTTTGAATATGTGTACATGTTTAAAATCCAGTGTTAAAATTTTTGCTATCTCCTGACGGCCATTTTTAAGTGCTCTCTTTTATCCGGAATTTTCGATTTACCGACGGAGCTCCGGTCCCGATCACTGTATTTAAATAATTTTTATGTTTTTTTTAATAACTTGGATATGTAATGTCGATGTAAAATTTCCTCATATTAATTCCGCCAGACTTCATTCCCAGCTCCATGTGAAGAATTCGTTGCCAAGATGTTTTGCGTCCGTTGAATTCAATCTTTGACTGAAGCTTCGAGTAGCGTTGGGTATTCACTGTAAAAACGAATAATTTCACTGATAGTGGCTCTAAAAATATGTAAGTCAACCATATCTACTACTCAGTGGCGTAGCTAGAGTTTGTGCGGCCCGGGGCGGTCACAGAGTTTGTCGCCCCTCTCAATACATATCAAACATACTTAGATAAAAAAGTCAAAACGACGTGTAGGACATTTCCCGACCACTGCAGAAGAACAAAAATGCCGCCCCCCAAAAAAACGTGCCGTTCAAAATCATACGCATTATTTGAATAGTAAAGCGTTTCTTCTTTGGAAGATCACCTTCTTTTACTGAAAGAAACTAGCATATTCAATAAATTGTATGAAGTCAGGATTTTTTCCCAGAGTCTTGGTGATCAATTTTTATCCATTTCCTCGACACTTGAGAGACTCATATATCTGCAGGCTCGTACAAAGCTAATAATAGGACCAGGCCAGATGGGAAATGTACGCCACATTTCATTTACTCTTTACCAAAAGGTCCCCCTTTGCCTCTACCAGGAGGGAGTAGGCCCCTTCAAAATCGTGGGCCCATTCGAACTTGAAATGAAAAATTTTCTAATGTAAAAGATTGTCTCTAATCCTCAAATAAGCATTCGGTTTTTCAAGAAGATCATCCAGCCGTTCAAAAGTTATTAAGAGACACTCGCGCACAGACTGAGTGATTTGATGAGCCTTCCTTTCCTTTAACCAATATTCACTATTAATAATAGTAAGCATTTGCTTTAACTTCCTCAATCTGACTATAAGTATTTATAACCACTCTATTTACAAATTCATAGATTAACGTTAAAATTCAATAATTCCAAAATAGTAAAATTTCCAAATATTTCTTATTTTCTCGCTCTCTTTTATAACTGCAAGCCAAAACAAAATATTCAAATACGTCCCAAAGAAGCGGAGCAACTCTCCCCAAGAATATTTCATTACCAAACTTGCTTTGATTTGTCAAAGCTACTCGGTAATAGGTTTTTATGTTATGCAGAGGTAAAATTAATCACATGTATAAAGATGATGAAATTGAACTTAGCAACATTTAAAATATTATTATTGAGCTACATTAATATCAAGGGAAAATGAATAGACTGAAGGTCAAAGTGCACGTTCTTGTTTTATATTCAGCTTAGAAAGTGTTTTGAAATTTTAACAGATTTCCAAAATAACCTTTTTTTAAATAAATATTTTAACTGAATTTATTATTTTTTTTTAAATTTCAGGAAGAGATCTATTAAATATTTTTAATGGATCTATTATTATTATTTTCAGTTTTTATACGTTAATCAGATTTAAGCGCTATGAATTCTCTAATATATCTTGAGCTCATTTTTAACATTTAGAATAGGTCTGTGAGCTCATTATTTTTTTTCCTTTTTTTTTTTTGTGGACCAGTGAAATTTTCCGAGACCCCACTTTTGAATCACCACTTATAAAGAAGACGTTTTGCTTTCCAGAACTTCCTTCCTTTACCCAAACCCTTCCGGGATCTTTAATCCCCACAAAGCTTCTCCACATCACAGACAGCATGAGGAATCACTGCGAGTCAAATTGTTACTCACCACATTCCAAGTTGACCCACTTTTCTTATATCATTTCAAACATTAATTTTTGTATTAGTCATTCAACTGACTTTCTTTTTTCTTTTTAAGAAATAAAAGCAGTTTTCAGTTTCTCCTAGTTTATCCTAAAATTAGTATTACATAATTATTTACGTTACATAAGTATTACATTCGATCGATCTGGAACCTTTAATTTTCTGAATTTTAATTTCAGTGGAACCTTTCCAACTAACATCAATGATAAGAATATGCATCTAAGCATTAAAGAAATTATCATAAAAATTGTAATTTTGATTTTTGTAACAATTGTGGCATTTTTGGGACAGAATAAAATAATAATAATAAAAAAAAAAATCCAAATTGCATTGGTTCGATGCGGGAACGTTTGTTCTTTTGTTGTGGAGCGGCGCTAGTTGCTGGGCCGGCGGCAATGGAGGGGGATGGTCTCATTTTGGGCCAATCAGTGAATGCATTGTCTTCTCTGTTATTGAGTTTGTGGAAATACCCACATGGAGGTAAAGGCCATTTGTCTACTGAATCGTCACTGACTTTCACAAAAAAAGACGTTTGTTACGTGATTATGGTGCGATTTTCTCCATTTAATTTCAGGATCCGGCAATTTCAGTTCTTTAATGACGATGTCAGCAATAGTAAAGCTATATTTAAATACCTAACTCCAGCTTAAAAGACGAATTTATTTTGTCGACCAGTTCCGTCCAGTCTAAAGTGCAAATCTGTATTGTTCTACTCAATGAATAGGTTTTGTTCTATCTTTTAAGTCGGGCCACAGCTTAGGAATAATCACTGAACAGTGTCGAGTTGCGAAGGTAAGTACCACTTAAACTCATTTGAAATCCTACTGTTCCACCTGTAATATATAAAGTTTATTTCGGAGAAACGACAGAGCAACCGGGAATCCAATCCAAGAAAAATAACTGTGCAGCTTTAGTTTCTT
This sequence comes from Thereuonema tuberculata, assembly GCA_023159025.1. Classification (NCBI taxonomy): domain Eukaryota; kingdom Metazoa; phylum Arthropoda; class Chilopoda; order Scutigeromorpha; family Scutigeridae; genus Thereuonema; species Thereuonema tuberculata. The sequence continues at coordinate 204,387,538 of JAFIDM010009631.1, forward strand.
TTTTTTCCTTTTTTTAATATTGTCACTTTTATTTAGACATTCCGTTGCAAATCCTGGGTATTGGATGCACTTCATTACACAGATTGAGGTAAAACTTAAATTGTTTTACGCATGCTAGCCAGTTCGTTCTCTCAATTCCTATTCATTAAGAAACCATATTACTTTTTAATGCACAGTAGCCTTTTTTTAATTTTTTTTTTGTAAATTATAAAACTTATGATTTTATCAGGTTGTCATTCGAGATCTGAATTAACTTGCGATCCTTTGCTTTGAAGTTGTTAGAAACCTGGCCCCACCCTCTTCTTTGATGTGATTAGAATTTCAAATTAACTTAACGATTTAAACTTTTAAATTAAGTGCAATTGTTTAAATTCATATTTTAAAAACTTAAATACCTTTTGTAGAGTATTAAAAAGTTCAAACCTATTATTTGAAAGTAAATTACATGTAAATTTTATTTCCATAAAGCTTTATTGATAGCATTAAATAATAAAAAGTAAAGTATAGACGTTCATGAATATGTAAAGTTAAAGAAATCAGCAAAGCCTGGCAAATCACGTGGATTACAATCTATGGAATCAGCCCTGGCCATAATAGAGTAGTTTTTGAAAAAGAGTAACTCAGTCGATTTTTCTTTCTTTTTATTTGATAGTGAACAACTTTTGAGATGGAAAGTGGATCAGAAACCGATGGAGCAAGTGAACATCATGCCCTGCATTCTGCCAATGGAAATCATGAGGAAGGATTGAGCTCTAAATTCAAGAAAGCAAGGCATAAAAGAAGACCAACTCGAATTGAATTGGATGAATACAATTGGAAGCGAGCAGAAACCTCACCAAGCGGGTCTTTTCGTAAAAAATTTGTGGTAAGTGATATTAAAAGTTTTATCTTTTAGTTTGTTTGTTTTTTTTTTTAAACATTTCTTTTCAACGAAGGATCAGTAGTCTAGTTAACATTTATGTTATTGGGAACATCTTAAAATTACAGTAGCAATTGTGTTTTGCCTCAATGAAAGAACCCATTATGGTCTTCAGACTTTCTTGCCTAACCTAGGATGATTGTTTGTCTCTTCCTTCATCAGTCAAATGAATCGACTCTTAACTAAATACATTCTGGGTGGATTCAGAGTAGATATAACTTATCCAGAGATATCAGAAGTGCAAATGCCAAAATCTTAAGATTAGACTTTTGTTATTGCCAATGCATAGTTAATTTTGTATGAATAAACAGTTATAATTCTTTGGAAAATTGAACATTAAGGAATTAGCAGCATTTATACTACAAATTTATTTAACATTTTATCAGAAAAAGAATAAAGTATGAAAATATTTTGTTTACATTAAACTCGATAAATTAACTTAGATAAAAGGCATTAAGTATTTATATTAGAAGAATATAAAATATCAAGTTCTACATGAGATTTAAAATTCTGTAAACATAATGATTTTTTTAACTCAATAAATAACTTTAGTTAAATTTTTTTAACCGGTATTGAATTTCCATTTGTATTAAACTATTTTTTTCATTATGGATAAAAATGAATAAAATTATAAGTAATGCCCTTTGTTAATATTAAAAGCCTGAGAATATTTAGAATTGATTGATTTTTAGCCTTAGGGATTCTGTTATTTTTATGAAACAACATTTTAATTACATATTTCAATTTTTTTTAGTTTACTGTTCCTGGAGTTATGAAACAGCAAAAGCCAAGAGAATACAAGCTTAAAGCTTTTGTTGTTTTCTTATTTTTTCTGATTGTTTTATCTGTATCACTCACCTATGTGTTTCACAAACAACGACAACTACAGTTGCTTCAGGTAAATTAATTTACTTTTCATTATGTATACTAAATATAAATTATTACCATAAGCTGGGATCATTAAGAACATTCAGGATGATTAATGAACCAATTGGAGTCTTTCATTTAATCTTCAAACAACAAAGTAAACTGTGTTATTGGGACAATTTCATTCACTTTGTTTCATTATGTCAGCTATAAAGCAACAAAATACAGTGTAACTTGGATAATTCGAACGTCTTTAATTTGAAATCGTGGTTAATTCGAAGATTTCTCTTAGTCCCTTGAATTTCTTATTAAATCAATGTTAAAAAATCATGGATAATTCGAAGTTCAACTTCCTTAATTCGAAGATTTTTATAAAAAATTTCGAACCATAACGACTTTTCGGCATTTCATCATTAAGAAATTCGACACGTGACAACTGAAATTCCCTTCCCGCCACCGTTCGACACGTGACGCTTCAGACGCCATTCGAGCTTCCTGCTGTCAGTGTCACCATGACTTTCAGTAAATCACGCATGTACAAGAATTTAACATTCGCTGAAAAGGTCGCCGTCATTCGCGAAGTGGAAAAGGGAGTGAAGAAGAAATGCCAAATCGCCAACGAGTACGGGATAGCACTGAATTTCGTCGGTACATTGAAGGACAAACCAACGTAAGTTAAGCTGTTTTCCGTTCACTAAACATGCTTGATGATTTTGCTAACCTTAAACGACTGAATTCTACAAAACAATCAGACATTGCATAATTTTTTGAAAAACTATAATTTTCTATATTGAATGTAATATGTACTGTAGCTTACGTAATATAAATCTTATTTTGTTTACGTACATATAGTGTTTAAGTCTTTCATACCATGATCTTTCTGAATAAATATTTACTTATTGACAGAATAATCTTTTCAAGCATTCAGTGGACCTGAAATTAAAGTTAAAGATGTAACTTGTTTAATTCGAAGTCTTGGATAATTCGAAGTTATGTAGTGGTCCCTTCAGCTTCGAATTATCCAAGTTGCACTGTATATTATATTAATCAAGGGTGTCTTGACTTTTGTAAATTGTTGAGGGTGGAGGAAGGCATCCTTTGACTTACTTTTGTGTCCCTCTATTAGTAGAACAGTAAGCTTAAAAAATAGGAGGAAATTTTCATGGAAATAATTATCTCAGTAAAAACCTTCATTTTAAATGCTTGATATTGTAGAGGTCAGCCCATCCCCACCAATGAAAATGACCAGGCCCCATATTATGGATGAAAATGTAATACCAACACGTATTTTATCCATTTTATCAATAAATTATGTTCTGAGAAAAAAGGAAATTCATAATATTTCTCCTGTGAAAAGTCAAATTTCTGCTTCAAAAAGTTAATTCTTTGATTATCTGGTGAAAGTTTGAAAGGTTTCAAAATTTTTAGGCAAATTTTCAGTCATGTAAAAATTGACTGTTTACAGAATATTTTGAAAATTAAAAACAAGAAAATATAAATCCCACATGCTTCACAAGTTCATATTTAAATTTTCAGAATTTTAGGTGCATTGATAAAAGAAGTAAAAGGTTTGCAGTCGCTTGAATAGCTTGAGTCGGAACCTTAAAGAGAAAGAAAAAAAAAGGAATTAAGCAAGAGCTGAAATATTCTGTATGAATAAAACCCTATTCTGAGATTAATTTTTTTCTTTATTAACTTTAGCTAGCTCAGGAAATACTACTTTCAATATTTTTATTATTATTTTATATTTCTATTTTTTTGTTTTATTTTTATGAACTGCTGAGATAAAAATTAGTGTATTTATTTTTTTTCAAAAAGGTGATTTTTATTTACTTGAAAGAATTTTGAATTCTTTTAGAACAGAAAGTTATCTTAGAAATACTGGAAAATAAGTTGTGAATTGCTTTTAAAAAACCCTTGAATTGATAACTCTGCTATTATGCAATTTAATACATTAAGTAGATGTCAGAACTAGGAAGACTGAAGAAACAGAATTGCGAATAGGAAAATAATTAAACTTAAAAATTAAGTATTGAAATGTTTTTCTCAATACAAATTTTACTGAGAGTTTCATCTGAAAAGAAAATTTATGCTATCTTGGATTGCACAAAAAATATTTCTTTAATTGGATTTTTACTTACATTTCTTTAAAAATGTATTATAGTAAGCTTTTCTGTTTTTCTTCATTTTTACCATAATTAGTAATCTTAAGTAGAGACCTTATTTTATGGTGAAATAAATTGACCTACAGCGATATCATAAAAGGCTCTAGAGTGGTGATTATTTCAGGTTTATTAATTTTTAACATAGATCACACTTCCCCCAAATATCTCATTTTCAATTAAGTAAATGTAGAAATACTACATAACATCCAGTGTAAACTTGAATTGCTTAATTAATTATCAAACTGTAAATATAATTTTTAAGGTTTAAATGCAAGAAGAATTTACATTTAGCATACCACACACAAACAAATTTCACACGTTATATCCAGAGTACATATACATGAGTGTCTCAGCATTATCAGGGCAAAGATTTGATCAGTGCACTGAAATCGGCTAAGAATCTCCTCTCACTGTAAACATTTGTTGTGGAAAACCACACTGCCTGTAGGGATTTTTCAGCCCAAATACCAAACCCCTCAAAACCTGAACAAATCGCCTTCTGCACTATCTGCAGCTTCCTTCACTTGGATTTGGAGAGTGGAATACCCACGAAGGAAAACATGTTGAGAAATGTTTTTCAACATAGTGTGCTATGTGCAGAAAATTCCTATGTCCTCATTTATTGAGCATGGCTTTAAATATGGGAGGTAGAAAAATTTGGAGATGGCTTAGAAAACTTCTCCTGCCAGGTCTTCTTGTAACATTTTTTTTAATCCTGCTCATACTCTTTTTTACAAGATTTTTAATTTTATTTTCTTTCCTCTCTCCTGTGCCTCAAGTGCAGCAGAACTCTTTGACACCTAGAATTATGAACTAAATCAAATTGCCTAATCAAAGAATTAACTCTAGGGACAAGTTTGAGAGGCAGTTTCTACAGTGTTCTTACACAAAAGCAGCCTCAAATAAAATTGTTTTCTTCTCATTGCTTGAAATGCCTCTCACTACACTGTTGAATTCTAGTTGACTGAAGTACTCCACAAGGTCAACAAAATATTCACCTACATGTCGCTTGACTAGTGCTTCTCATGTCATTTAAATCAACTAAAGTCACAACCAAATAAATGAGAAACTTGTTTCAATGATTTCACAATTATTTCATGCTGTTAAGCGGCTTTGCGTTAATAAGCCTATTTCGCACTTAAAAAAAAACAACTTTATAATTACATATTTATGTAAGTTACACCAAGTTAAACAAATACAACTTTTACAAAACATTGCAGATATCGTTGCTACCAAAAAATAGGGTCCCTAATCATAAGGCATTCTTTAAATTTAATATGTATTTATTTATTTTCAGATTGAAATTGGAGATCGCATACACTTTCATGAGAACACCAGGCTTATTCGGCTTGTTGGTGGCAATAAACATGATTTACTGTCGGGACAGCTTGGTTTGCATATAACAGAGGATATTCTGCCCTACAACTGTTATCTCCGTGAGACTTATGAAAATCGTTGCCTGGAGTGGAAGCATATCGCAAGATTAAGACTGAGCTTCAAGCTTCATAAGGAAACCAAAACAAGATGTTATAGCATTCATTGGCAGAGTTTAAGTCACAACAGAGAGCCTCAAGATTGCTTTGGTTTGGAAAATGCTCATTGGTTCGGTGTTGGTGAAATGCAGAACCAACCTTGGCCTTTAGAACTGAATACCAGTCATTCTTGGACTCCTTTTGTTACTGGAAATCTTTCTTCTGATTTATATGGAAGTGTTTTAGAACCTTATTGGTTGTCATCACGAGGAGTTGCAATCCAAGTTGATCAGTCGGTGCCCTTATTAATTAGTGTTAACAATTTTAAAGAAAAGCAGCTTTGTTTGTTTGCAAAACACAAAACTGATCCATATGAACACAGCAAAAATGATCTACCTTTTTTAAATTACACAATCTGTACAAATAAAGATGTTAAAGTGTTGCATAAATTCATTGCTCAAAAATTCAAATTAAAGTATATCATGACAGACACTATGAAATTAGTGATGGAAAACCTTGTTTGGGTTGCAAAGCCAAACAGTGCTGGCCTAACAGATGGGACGACAATTTTTGGATTTATTGAAGAAATAATAGAAAGCGGTATCTCTGAGCCAGGAATAATTATTATAGATGGTGGATGGCAAACAGAAGATGGTGATTACTCTTTTGATACTAACAGATTCACCAATCCTGAAACCTATATAAGATCCTTACGCAATAAAGGATTAAAAGTCATAGTGACTGTTCATCCTTACATCAGTACATCTTCAACCAACTATATGAAGGAAGTTTCCAAAGGACTATTTATTAAAGATGCACTTGGTCGAGTACCTAGTCTTACAAAATGGAGTAATTTAAAAAGTGCAGCTATACTGGATATCACCAACAATCACTCTACACATTGGTTTCAGTCAAAGCTGAAAAATCTTAGAAATCGAAGCCATGTAGATGGGTTTTTCTTTAGAGGAGGAGAAAGCAATTTTCTTCCTTATCATTTCACACTTACAGAACCATTAGCAAATCGAGATGCATATACAAAGCAATTTGCAAAATTAGCTATAAATTCTGGATTTGCGTTTGGGATTTCATCAGCAATTGGAGTTCAGGATCTACCAATATTTGTTAGTCTTTCACCAAGAAATTCTTCATGGGATCATGTAAATGGAATAAAATCAGTTATTCCGGCAGTTCTTAGTCTTGGCCTAATAGGTTACTCCTTTGTACTTCCTGGTTCTGTTGGTGGTGAAACTCAAGACATGAGTATTCCTGATGAAGAACTGTATTTACGATGGCTACAAATGTCTATATTCCTGCCGGTTCTTCAGTTCTCAGTACCACCAATTAAGTATGGATATGACATGAACAAACTTGCCAAGGAGTACTTTGAACTGAGACATAAGTCTATACTTCCCCTTTTGAAAAAATATGCATTGGAAGCTTCTAATACTGGTTTGCCCATCATACGTCCTTTATGGTGGATAGCACCAAGTGATAGCACAGCTTTACGTATCGATTCTCAGTTCTTAATTGGTGATGAACTGATGATTGCACCTGTTCTAGAAAACGGAAAGGAACACAGAGATATTTATTTCCCAGCAGGATACTGGAAAGATAAAACAGGCATTGTACATAAAGGAGAAAAATGGCTTTACAATTATGAAGTTAAGAGGTCTGATATTGCTTATTTTATATGGAGTGAAACAGAATTTCCTAAGTAACTGAGATGTTCACTTCATTGCTATGTGAACAAAGTTTTAATCTATTTGTAAGTCAATGGCATAACTCAAAATGAAATATCTTTATTTTATATTCATATTGTTTTGTAACTAATAACTGTAAATATTACATTTTTTTAAAGAAAAAGCAATGTTCAATGGATGACTTCTGATCATTGTAATAGAGACAGTTTCAAAATTATTAATAATATTAATGCTAATTATAAATTAGTATTTCATAAGAAATCAAGAATGTTAAACCAAGATTTGTAACTGTCATGTGTGATGCCTTAAAAACAAAAAAACAAAGGCAATTTTACTTCCGACGAATTTCTAATTTCTGATAAGATGCACTTTATCTTTTTATCCTCCCATCCGTGCACACCTTCATTAGTTCTACCTGGTGCTAACATCATACCATTATGCTTTTACTCTTTCTCATTCTCCATTGCGTCTAATTATTCTAAAGGCTTGTTCGCACTATAGCGTTTTGCTGCGTCAAACGTTAAGTTTATGTAAGATAATTGCTTTTGCGTCTCAGTTTAAGGCCAAACTTATATCTTGAAATCAGCGAACATCTGCGTCTCCTCCGACGTAAAGCCAGCCAATCAGATCTTGTGTGTGAGCAACATCCAATCACAGAGCACTGACGTATTCCTACAACTTTTGAAGATCGAAAGCAAGTTCTCTGACGCCATTTTCTTCACCGCTTCGTTGGGATCGAAGGTTATTACGAATTAAATATCACATTGAGGAGATTAATTTTCGAAAATAAACAATATTTTTACTGAAATAAATTAATGCTATGCGTCAGAATGTGCAGATCTCACCTTTGTAAAGAGATGTAGCATGTAAATCAACATCAAAGGTAGCGTTAGCCAATCGGAGTGTGTGTGTTAAGCAACAGCCAATCCGAGAGCATTGATACAAATTTTGCCGGGAAAACGGAATATTGGCAATTGTGATCGCCATCCATTTGACCGTCGTTCGTCTCCAGTAGTTTTTTTTGACAAAATTTGTTTTTAATATCTGTACAACGTTTTTTTGTTTCATATACTTCTTTATGAAAGAAATAATCGCTTGTAAATATTCATAAATGTAGGTTTTTAAACAAAATATACATTACAATTTCGAATGTTGCATGAATTTATTAAAAGATGAAGGTTAGTATGTCATAACAGAATTGTGATCAGCCACTGCATAATACTGAAGTACTCCAATCCCTAAGAAAAGTATGATAAATTTTCATAAATAATATCAGTAGCCTAAGTGAACAAGTGACTAAAATCATAAATTAAAATAAGGCTAGGAAAATTTTACTGTTCCAATGATAAAGCACAACATGAATATGTGGTTTCAGTATCCCTCCTGAATGAATTTACTGCTTCACTAAATATAATATATTTGTTTCTAATTTTTCTTAAATTCCCATAAACATTTGCTAATGTTTTCTTTTTTATATATGACTGCTATGTTGTTTGATATTGGGTGTTACATTACAAAAAAAAAAGAAGAAATTTCACTAAAGTTTTGGTTTATATGATTGAAGTGCAGAAATTGTTTTGGAATCTTATAAGTTTCTTTATTATGATTTCTGATAAAAAAAAAATAAAATAAGCATTATTATGTTTGGTTGATTCTCATTACAATAAAGAACTGAAGTTACTTAGATTCATTATCTTCATAATTCATATGTGCTTTTATATTGTCTCTTAAAAGATTACAGTTGTAGGGTCAGTAAGCTTCTGTTAGTAGGTGATGTGTTATTTACCTTGAATACAATAAATTATTGGCAGTCAATTTTCTGCAATTCAATTTCATATTTTTTTATTCTACTCAATAAATATTTGTTGACAAGTACAATGAATTTAAAATAGAAAACAAAATAACAGGGTTCTCCAGAGAAGTAATTATAATCCCTCAGCAAAATATGGAAACATGAAAAGTACAAAGTATGAAACAGGGTTTTCAATGTACGTATTCATATAGTAAATATAATGCAAAAAAAATATTATGGAAACGTGGTTGAAATAAAACAGATGCAGTAAAGCAAAATAAATTACACAAAAAAAATACTCATAAATTAAAATAACGCTAGGAAAATGGTACTTTTCCAATGAATAGGCAACATATCTAAATCACAATATAAGCAGTTTCCGCTTGCCGTTAACTTGCGAACGCAAGTTAACGTTAAAGTGCGCTCTGATTTTGCCGCTGACGGTTACACGACTTTTACGCAAACACAACGCTGACGCTATAGTGCGAACAAGCCTTTAATATTACCTGTCCCTTTTATTAAGGAAAAAAGAAAAAAACTTTACAGATTTTGACTATACTTTAAGTGGTGTATGTTATTGAAAATTTTGAAGAAAAAAATATGAATACAAGCATGGAAGATACTGGAAATAACAGAAAGAGCATTATTCCTTATTTATGAAACTGTTATGCTAAATGGTGCCTCGTAAACGAATTATTATATTAATTAGACAAAAAATAGGCAATTGTAACTCGAAGTATAATTATTAAGGTTTTCTATTACTAAGATTATTTCTTAGAAGTTATGTACTTGTACTTTTGGTATTTTGCTGTTTCCTTAAACAGCAAAAAGTAGAATTTAAATTTGGTGATGGATTTTAAGAATAAATAAATAAATAAAGAAAAAATTAAAAGTTCAGTTGAAATTATCAATATCTTAGTATAGCCAAGAAATATGATACTTAGAGCTATTTAAAGAGATAATTCTAGTTCATGAATTAAAGAATTGATTCATTTATATTTACTTTATTTTTAGAAATTTACTCTTACTGTAAACTGTTTCAATTAAAATTGTAGGGGAGGGGGAAATAGAAATTTTCAAGAAATCAGATAAAATTGCCATTTTTTTTTTTTATTTAAATAATAAAAAAAATTGTCTGTAAAATCATCCAAAATTGTTCTTCAGGCACTCATTGGCATTTTCAACCATTTCCAAAGAATTTCACCTACAAGTGTGTTTTGTGTAGCATATTCTGCTTAAAGGATTGTTTATGTACTATTGCAGTTAATTTTCTTGGATGATTTATCCGATTGCTTAACCATTTTTTTCCCACTGAAGCTAATTGTATTATTGGTCTGAATTATCATCAAATTTGTTTATACCTAGTGATTATTCAAATGTAGCATTTGCTATATTAATATCGTTATCAGTTTTAAACTGCTATGAAATAAAAGTACAAGAAAATATTGCATTTAGATGTTAGGAAAATCACTTGAATACTAGTTACTTTCAAAATTGAGGTGGTTTTTATATGCATTTTTGGTGGATAATTTAAAGTTATGTAATATGTACAGGGTAGCTGGAAACCTATTTTCTAAATTTAATTATTTTCATTATCATTTTTAAATTTAGAAAAATAAATCGTTTCTAAATTTTAATTTATTGTTCCCTATAAAGTTAACATAATATATTGCTACTGTGTTTAATGAAACAGAATATGGATTATTAATTTGTCAACCAAAGTAACAAATTCAAATTCGGGTCTTTTTTGTTTTTGTTTGTTTGGATGATGTGAAGTCAAGTTCACTTATAAATAATTGGAACTTGATGCTTTTTCATAAACTAATGTAAATTAGGTCTTTTAAATAAGTTTATATAAAAGTCATCTTGAAAATTCCTGCTTCCATAGTCTTGTACAACCTGAAACCATCTCTGGATACACTATCTACCAATTTTTCTAGAAGGCACTCGTAGCATTCATAAAAATGTAGTTTTCAAGCTCAAGGATTTCCTGTGGCTTTATATTGTAAACTACTGCTGTGGACTACTCCGTGGAAGTAAGTCACTTGGTGTTTGGTTCAGTCTGTGGCAGCCATTATTTCAGGCCACGGCAACCTATGCATTGGTTAGCAATGTGCTCATTAAACCATTACTGTACTACAAATAGAGGGAAACTGATTTTTATAAAAGATGGTGAAAGTTCTTTCACATTTTAGAACCTGGCTTAATGAACATTTTGTTTGCCCAATGGGTTATTTGTTACCAAATGCAAGAATGGCCTAATGAGAATCCTAATGAGAACTTAACCTTTTTAAGTTCTGAATTTTGGGATGTACTAAAGAAACTGATAATATGAAATGAGGGGTATCATGGAGCTTGATAATACACTTGTTATATTATTACTAATGATCTTACATTCTAAGAAAATGTGTGTGTATCTGTGATTTTAAAATGTATGAACAACACTAATGTACAAAGAAGCCTTTATATATATATATATGAACCATATTCTTTGCTTTAATACTAGAGGAGCAATGTATGTTGCTAATTTTATGACCTACAATAAATAAAAAATAGTTCAGGCCTTTTCCAGACATACTGTGGGAATACGACTTTTTATTAAAGTTGTTGCATTTTCATCATTCACAAAAAAATGTATGTAATCATTTCTTATTTTTGATGTATATTAACGCATAATAGTTCAAAATCTTTTGTTCCATTTACAATTTTTATTGTTTAATCAAGTTCTGCTGAATTATTCGGAAAACTTTGACTTAAGAATTTGATCAGAAGAAAGTAAATTTATAAGTAAAAAAAAACCAAACAAATAACTCCTGAACGATGCATTTAGTTAAACAAATAAATAGCTGACCTGCCTTTAGTTTTAGAATAAAAGTAATAGTCAAGGCATGCTTCATTGAGTGTTTTTAGATTGTGATAGCTAGATATCCTTTAAATGTTAAGGTCCACATCTTCTATTCAATAATGGCAATACAAGTTTCATCGTTGGCAACAAATGTGATTTTTGTCGGAACCCTTTTTATCACTACAGCTGAAAAAAACCAAATAAAATAATTATAACAACTGCAAAGTAAATTACTTTTTAACTTAAGGGACAAGTGCATGATACTTTCTTTAGAAGGTGAATAGAACTGTAATGTTTCATCTAGTCATGTTTTGTTGAATAGCTTGAATTAAAGATTGGATTCTTTTGTATCATCCCTTCTAAATAGCTAGTCTCTACCTCAACAACATGTTGAAATTCATACAATTCCTCATACTATTAAATATTTTGAAGTTTTTAGATCTTTTCACCAAGTATATATGATCATTGGTATCATAAATATTAGAAATAAAATTACATTTTTCTTTATATTGAATGCAAAAATATATAGTATTTTTAAAAAGCAAAATTCAGTAGTATCTATCAAACTTTAATATTATTCAGGAAAGTTTTGATAGGTTTGGGCTTCCTTTCACCAAGTAATAATGCGGATTGCATTCTTTATATATAGATATTTATGAATTTTAAAACAACTACAATGAAAACTATGGTTATTGAAAGGTATTTTATTAAATAGTTACACTTCTTTTGTAAACATGAATAAAATATTAGTAACTGTTCGGATTCAGATAATGGAAATGTTAGTCTTCCCGAGATATAAAAAAAAAAAAATGTCAGCTAGATTTAATATTAAATATATACTTTTTAAAATATATCTGTTTCATCCCTTTACAACCACTAATGCGTTTGTGGTTCTGTCTTGCTGGTTTCTTTTAAAGGACAACCTTGTTAAGGTAATTCCAGCTACTTCTATTTCTCTGGCTTCAAACGTAAACATATTTCTTATTAAGTAATGCAAATGTAGAATGTATAAAAAAAAAAAAAAAATGTTCTTGCCCAATTACACATTTTTCATTAGCATAAATAGTAATTTATTTAACTTTTAAACATTTGTACATATTTGAAAAATTGCATTTTTTTTCCCTTTCAGCTATATTATATCTAACTTTTTTTATAATTTTGGTCAAGAAGACTAATTAAATAATTGCAATTTTTTTTTTTTTTTCCAAGACATTATCTGAATCTAACTTAAATACTGATTTAAAGAAATAAAATTTAGCTTCTTAATATCTCAGGACAATTTGATGCAGAATACATTTTAATGCGTTTTCTGCCTGAGATGTCTTTCAGTACATGTGTATTTCTTTCTTTAGACAATTTAATAGTGGATTGAGGGATTATATAACTTACTAACATTTAAAGCAGCATAATGCCTATTTGCCAATTTTCAGAGTACAAAATATTAAAGAATGTTTTTTTTATGTTGAAACTGCTGTAAATATTTGAATTGAATAAAAAACTTTGTATAAAAATAAAAAGTTTAATAGCATAAATATGTTATTGTCAGCATGGTTTAAAATGATTTATTAAAAATTCATTTGTTTTGTAAGCTGAAATAACTCTTTAAACAATATGAGTTGCTTAATTTTGAGCTTGTCCGAATTGTGTTTGGATAGTTTGTTTTTCTCATATATTGTAAAAGATATTTTGATTATAAACTTAAAAGGATCCTAAGATTCCCAACATTCCATGGTGACGATGTAAAGTATTTAAAAAACATCCTTTGTTTCTTTATTTGCCAATCTCTTAATCAGGAGAAACACAATTTGTATATGATACTATTAAGTTGTAATATACTCATAATGTTAATCCAATTTAGATCTCAAATTATTAAAAAATAAAAAAATCTTTGTACTGATAGCTTTTAATCAATGTTTGTACTTTTTTTTAATAAAACATTTTATGCATGATGTTAAACAGGAAAAAAAAATCTTATCAATAAATATTTCTTTTCAAAACTTTTTCTGGCCCTCATTTTGAAATAAGCTTGCAAAGATTTTTTTCTACAAAAATGCTTCAATTATCCATAAGGATTTAAAATTGAGACCATGATGGATAATAGAATGTGTACATTAAAAACATTACACTACAATGGAATTGATCATCGAGCTAGTTTATTTTCCTTTGTAAGACTTTAACTTAATAAAATTTAATTAAACTTCAATGGGGATAATTCCTAGGTCCGAATATTTCAATTTGCTTCACTTTAATGATTAATATATGTGATCATTAAGCTCTGTGCCAAATATTTTAATTTTATTATAAGTATTTCAATAAAAAAAAAAAAACCTCCTTTATTTCCCAATAATCCATGGGGGGTAAAAAAACATTTTGCTTGTGACGTCACTTTAGTATAAGCCGAGGCCGACGAGAAACGACAGGCCGAGGTGCTGACGTCATTTTTTTTAGTCACGTGACCCAAAGAGTCTGAGCGAATTTCATTGCCTTGAAGCTTCAGACTCGTCACACTAAACATACTGTGTCTTTTAGATTAAAGTAATTAAAAATGTGAAACTTAGACTAAAATAGTTTTCAATTGATTTTCATAAATTTTACTTATCTAGTAAGTATTTAGAGTTAATACTTATTATTATTTTTATTTAATAAAACTTGAAAAGGCCAAACGATTCGTTTTATTTTAGTAATTACTTAGTTAATTTTTTTTTTAAATAGATTTTAAAAACATAAATTTTATTATTTAAAAAAAAATAATTATTTAAGATATTTATATTATTAAAATATAGAAAAGATAACTTACTGCTAAATTCATCCTGCTCATATTCACTAACAAATTATTACACACAGATGCAACTTATGTATATATTCATGTAATATATGTTGAGAATTTCAGTTTAAAATTTTTAAGTTATAGTTCTAAACTTTTTTAGTGAATTTCCAAAAAAAAAATTAAAATATGTTGTGTAAGAAACATAATTAAGTCCAGTAAATTGCATTACTTTTCTTGCTATGGATATGAAACAATATTAATCATTTTGTTAAGAGCATGATGTTCATAGATATAACAATATCTTTATAAAAAATAGTAATAATAATAATAGCATGTTGATTTTGGAAGCATCATTTTAGCAATGATTTCAACGAAACACAGTGCACGTAAAATATTTATTCAAATTACTGTTATTTATTTAGTATTATTTTTCGTCTAATTTTAAACCATTGAACAGCAATTACACAAAATCTACTTTTCAAAAATTATATTTTGTATGCATACACAAATCAATATATATATATATATAGTGCAATTTAGTTAATTTTTGATTTATAAAATGATTATTAAATACTGAGATTTCTTAACAGTAACTTACCTTTCTCCTTTACAATTGAATGTGATTCCAGTACAGGTCTAGTTATTAAGAGAATTCTTTTTCAGTACGCACGAGAATGTTTTATTTTTGTTACGTTAATATCAAATAATTCATGAAAATAAATGAGGAAATATAATCTATGTACTTGCCATATCTTCTTAATAACAGTGATACAACAATAATCACAAATTTCTTGATGAGGTCTTCCATACCTAGAATTTTTTTTTTTTCTTTATTTAAATAATCATCAAAATGGTTTCTCTTTCATATAAATTTTTGGTCCTGAAAAGGACCTTTTTGATAGTAACCCTTCTTTCTTTTCCAGTACTCTACATTCTTTCTCCATGTTATATCCTTCTTTCTTCCGTCCATTTTGCTCCAGTCTTCTTTTTCGCCTTTTCTTGAAGACCCTTGAATCCTCTGATTTTTTTTCCTGAATTCTTCTCTTCTCTCCACCTCTTCTCCATCTATTTTCATTTCTTCCATGTCTTTTGACCTCTTTGATCTATGTAATCTGAGTCTTGGGGTATCAAAATAAACTATTTTTTTTTAATAATTTATTCTTGAACAACAGTTAATATTTACTGTAATAACTTACGCAAATTTTAAAAAAGCATTAAAAATTATAAGAATGAAAACAAAAATTCTTAGGTCATTCACTTTCTTTCTTAAATTCTGCTCCAGTCTTTACCATTCATTCTCTCAAATATCCCCTTCTTTACACAGACTGCATTCTTGCACTAATTGACATCACTCATCTTCTCACATATTCCTTTCTACATTCAGTCTAAACAAACATTTACACTGCACTCACTTGCACATATTCAAATCATTTATTTTCTAGGGAATAAGAGATTCAAATAGGCTGACTGTGTATATTTACAGGATGACATATTAACACTG
>JAFIDM010009631.1:204403575-204460322 GCA_023159025.1 Thereuonema tuberculata
TACCTTCACAGCCTAAACAAACATTTACACTGCACTCACTTGCACATATTCAAATCATTTATTTTCTAGAGAATAAGAGATTCAAATAGGCTGACTGTGTATATTTACAGGATGACATATTAACACTGACTATATTGACTGGCTATGTGTGTGTGTGTATATATATATATATATATATATATATATATATATACTATGCTTTATGTACCTAACTATCTTATAAAATATAGTATAATATAGCTAACTGAAAAACAACAAGTGTAATTCATTTTTTTTTAATTCTTGACTAGTACAAATTACAATAATTGGATGAGTACATAAAGTACTTTAATAGCTCATAATTAAATTGTTTTATTCTTCAATTTGATTAAAAGTTCTTAGTTCAATAATATTAATATCTATGCTCGGCATTGCTTAAGTTGCTTAAGGAGTCTTATCGTTGAAGGATCACTAACACACTGATTATGGAAGTTCACACAAAGTAAATCACATGATGTTCTGTCACTGCTTAATAAATTAATAAATTCACTCACTAAAATACGTTTGCTAATTTCTCCCTCTTTCAAAATTAGCACACTAAATCTTCTACTTGAAGATCAATCAAATAATAAACTTATAGATTTAATCACTATCGAAGTAACACTTGGTTCTTCTGTAATTCAAAAGCACTAACTATTTTGCACTATCTCGCCGATGTCTATTATCTTTACTTTAAGATAAAGTTGTAATATCTGCTTCTTCAAAATTATTCACTTGCTACTGTCGATGATATTCACCCGATAAATGTTCGTTGTTATTTCGTAGATTATCCACTTGTAACTTTTAGTAATGTATCCACAGTTCTTGAAATGATTTGACTATGTTGACTTCTTATGACAGTTATTTCACACACTTTCGCTTGTTAACTTTCCGACTTCTCTTAATTTTCCCGCTTGCTTGCTTCAATAAACACTCGAATGAATAACCTGCAATGTGGTCTTCTTTTGAATCAATCGTAGGCTTTGTATAGTCTTCGTTTGAATCATAACACAGCGAATTGAATTAGGCCTAACGGGTTTCTGCACAATGAAACTATACCTAAAAACTAACTAACCGTATATAAATTGCTGCCAACTTGTCTTATATATGTTCAGCAAATCCAATATATTCCAGGGTTGATGAAATAGATTGCTTGAACGTTAAAAATAACTTATTTTAACATGCTTTCACAAGACCGCTATCGAGAACCGTTAACCCCTCTCCTAGGAGGTAAGACTCTATTGATCACGTGATTTCTCAGCGCCTCGGCCTGAGATTCTCGTCGGCCTCGAGTATAAGCAAAAGCAACGTTCGTTGTGTGTGTGTGTGTTTTTTGCAGTGTCTTTATTGCTGCTTTAAACTTAATAATTCCTTTTTTTTTTTTTTTACAAAAAAAAAAAAATGAAAAAGGATTTTTGAAAGCAAAAGCAGGTAATCTATGTGAAAAAAAAAAAAAAAAAAAAAAATATTCATTCATTTAATAATTAATGAATTGAAAGAACGATTTGATAAATTAATTATTTTTCGTAAAATTTCTAATTTACAAACAAAATTAAATATTGACATCTTATAAAATCCTGCTTTTGATCTATCTTAAGTTTTATACCTTCAGTTTATTTTTTTAATTCTCCTATTTACACTTCTGAATTTACTATTTAGAATAGGATTGGGCTTCATTTTATCTTATACTATCTGCTTTCAGAAATTTACATGTACATTTAAAAAAAAAAAACTTACTGAAAAATATACAATTTTGAACTGTATAGGTACAGTTGAGACTTCAAATTTTAATAATATATAAATAATAATAATAAATAATCAATTATACAAAATTCAGTAGTTCAAACTTCGATTTTTTTTTACTACAATTTATACGTTAGCTCTAAAACCAGATCTATTTAATTGTAAGCATAAAGTAATAAAAAGAAAAATTTAAAAATTAATCAGTTATGTCAGTAGTTTTTTTTTTTTTTTTTTTTTTTCTAAAATCGTTTAGTTATGAATTTCAGTAGCAACATTGTTACATTATACACAGAATGAATGAAAACACTAACTATCGTTTCTTTTAGAAATCTAACTTCATTTCTGAATTTATTACGTACGGATATATTACAGGGTGTCTACAAAATCTGAATAAAAAAATTCCCTGATTTTTCCCTGATTTCATGAACAATTTCTTTTAAAATTCCCTGATCTGTTCAACCAAAAAAAAAAAAAAAAAACGATCTGTTCAACCAAAAAATTCCCTGATTTTTTCCAGAATAACAAAATTCCCTGATAATTCCCGGTTTCCCTGATTCTGTAGACACCCTGTATTAATTAAAAATAATTCCAAAATAGTAGGATTGTGAATTTATTCGTTTTATAGCTCTGAAGTCAAGCTGGTAAACGTCACTCTAGTTACAACTCCTACTAATATCATTTATTGAATTTTAAAGCACAGTTGATAAGTCATTATTTTTTAAATTTTTTGCATGATCCACCATGTTAGATGAGAGCACATGGCTTTCAACGACCGGCGATTTATCAGAATGTAGATTTCGTTACATTAACTGATAATTAAATATAATCATTCTAAATAATAAAGATTGTCAGCATTCAAGTTATTCATTTTATTTACATTTAAATGATCCTCACATACACTGTGTAAAATTTCGGACTGAATGTCTTATTTCGTCTTACAATATCTATCTATGCTTTACGCCATTTCGGATCTAACGAAACTCTTAAAATTTTTATTTTGATGTGTAACAATTGTTGTACTCTTACACAAAGGTTCAATACACCATTATGATTTTCCACGGCTACCAAGACTTGGTCAAAAACTAGCTTCTTAAATACAACAGTCCTAGAAGAAGCGGAAGTTTATATACAAGTGATGTCACAGCTGAAACAAAATGTCAGCCAAGTGTTTTTTTTTTCTGGGCGTGGCTAAAGCCTCTCTTCTGCTCTATTTCTTGATGAAAAAAAAAATATACCAAATATCCTAAAATCACTATTCGCGTCTATTTAAGCAATAACATTTTGTTAGGAACTATCCCCATTACCATTTTTTTTTTACATTAAGGTGACCATTTTTTCTAAAATGAAAAGGAGGACGCAAATAATTTGAAGGAAAAAAATGTTATCAGGGGTAAAAACCTATCTGTTCAACCAAAAAAAAAAAAAAGGTTTTAAACTTCACATATCAAAAAGGAGGACATATTACTCTTCAAACATCAAAAAGGAGGCCAGAATTTACAAAAGGAGGACACTTCTCAAGGGAGGACAGAGCTTCAAAAAGGAGGACCTTATTTACATACAAATCTGCATACATACAGTCCGTTTTCGTTTAGGAGAGCCTTCAGCGCTTTTGCGCATGCGTCAGGTCTCCTGCGATTTCTTCCAAATAGGGGCGAGGAAGATGGGATGTTTACTTTTTATAGTGTTAGTTTACTAGTAGCTGGGTTCTATTTGCGCTTTTCGGGAAAGAATAAATACTATTGCAAAAATAAAATATCTTTTTACAGATACTAAAAGAAAAACAGGTCTTAGGAAAGTGTCCATCTCATCGTATCATCCCTTTGCGGAGTAGAATCGTCTGTGTTGTCGTGAGTCTCGCATTTCAAAACGAACAGTATTATGGTACAGTAGGATTGTGTGATGTATAATCAAAGTTCTAATTATAATCCAATTGCTGACTTCAGTTAAGTCTTCACATGTACCCATACTTCGGTAATTACAGCTTAACAATTCAATAACTCAGACTCGCCTTTCTTACTATTGTTTGTAATTCAGTTGAATTGAAAACAGATGGATGTTACATGTGTAGCAATGAATTTGACATTCTTTCAAATGAATATTTAAGAAGAAAAAAAAAACTTAAAAAGGATGGTATTGCTGACAACTTACAGGAATAAAGATTTCAAACAAAGAATTGTTTTTAAAGCACTTGCCAAATAGTGAATCCTTTTCAATAGTTCATAATCATTCAGCAACGTGAAAAATGAAATTTTTATATCCCATTTCATGTTAAATTCTTTAATTAATAATAGTAAAAATTAATATTTGCTTCTCTTAAATAATTCATTTCATCGACCTAAACATTAGCTAATGCAAAAAAAAAAAAATCCAAACTATAGCTACTGGTTGAAAAGATATGTACAACGGATGTTATGTGAATAATTCTTATTAATCTCAAAAAGCAGTATGCTTTCATTGATAACTGTCTGAAAAATCTGAAACTACATTTGTTAAATGCATTGGCAGCCATAAAAATGAATTACCCGGAAATATTGAAATTATATACATAACATGTTGCAATTAAATTGTAAATGTATGCAATAAAATTTGAGCTTAACAAAGAAATCTTACTTGATTCACAGTAGTAATCAATAACTGGTTTGGTCACCTCTATCATCAATGCATGACGAGTAAGATACCAAAATACTGATGCATACATGTTTTCATAGTGTTTCATATGGGAAGGTCCCCATTCCTCCTACAACTGGTAGCAATGTTTGTAATCGTGCAGATATTGATCTCACAACCCAAATATGTTCTGTAGCAGTTAAATCCAGAGATCTTGTGGGCAAAGATATGGTGTTTTTGTAAGAGTCTGCAGGATGATCTATGCTGAATGAGATTATGTAATGCCTGCTACAAAAGAAATAACAGGAAATGGGTAGCAGAATCTTATCAATGTGTAGTTGGACTGGCAGTGTAACATGGTGTTCTTGGTTCATCATCTGTCTTGGATCTGATGACACTATAGATCAGAACATTGTTGATTAATTTTAAGTAATATTCATATAATTCAGATTAAGTTTAAGTAATCACAATACAGTCACATTAACAAATGGAAGGCTCAGAGTTAAAGTGAACCAAGTCCCTAAACTTCAATTTCAAGAAAAAGACATTTAATGAGAAAAGTTTTTAAGAAGGTCTATGGGAATGCTGTTTATTATTTTAATGCCTTTCAGACAGTAAGATATTTACTCATAAACTAGTTGACCCGTGCGAATAATTCGCACCAAAAAACCACTTTTGAGAAATAATAAACAAATCCAACAGCTGTCGTGCATGTTAGTTAAACCCATTGTCAATAGATGGCGCCTTCTCCATTTTTATAAAAAGGTTGAACCGTGCGAATAATTCGCATGGTATCTTGATCAGTCGCCGAATGGTAATGTGGAAATAAATAAATGAACAGATTGTCAATAGATGGCACCTTCTACATTTTTATAAAAAGGTTTTTAAAATAGAGTTTTTTAAAGAAAACAGAAATTTAAGCAGTTTGTTTATTTTTCGTCATTAGCGGTGAACGTAATCTTCAAAATATCTCAATCATTGATTTTGATGAAGTATTAAGTGAGATAAAAAAAAAAAAACCACCTTTGAGAAATAATATATGAGAAGTTGACAAATTGTTATGTTTTTTATTGTAGTAACTCGTTTATTTTTATTACAATATAAATCTTTGTTTGTTTTTTTATCTGTTCTTATTAAATAAACGATGAAATATCTTTTTAAAGTGCATTTTTATTCCAAAAAGGATGTATTAGAAGTTACGACGCTACAGCATTATTTGAAATTTTGTTTCGCTTTCGAAAAATAAAATTAAACAAATTCAATGATTAAAGCGTGTCTAAGTTTTTATAAAAAAGGTTTTTAAAATAAAGTTTTTTAACGAAAACATTAATTTAACCAATTTGTTTATTTTTCGTCATTAGCGGGGAACGTAATCTTCAAAATGACGTTTCAATCATTGATTTTAATGAAGTCTTAAGGGAAATATGCCGTTCCGATACAAAAACACCTTTGAGAAATAATATATAAGGATGATACTTGCGAGGAGAAACGTTGATTTAAGTGAACATAACCTTCAAAATGACGTCTCAATCATGTGGCCCACCGACAAAAAAAAAAAAAAAAACAAAAACCCCTTTGAGAAATAATAAGCAACTCCAAAAGCTGTCATCCATTTGTTAAACATAGTGTGCCTTCTACAACTAAAGGTTTTTAAAAAAGGTTTTTAAAATAACATTTTTTAACGAAAACATTAATTTTAAACAATTTGTTTATTTTTCGTCATTAGCGGTGGACATAATCTTCAAAATTATATGTCAATCATTGATTTGATGAAGTATTAAGGGAAATAAAAAAAAAAAAACACCTTTGATAAACAATATATGAGAACTTGACAAATTTTTAGGTTTCTTATTGTAATAATTATTTTAATTTTATTAAAATATAAATCTTTGTTTGTTTTTTTATCTGAAATATCATTTTAAAGAGCATTTTTATTTTAGAAAAGAATATATTTGAAGGTTAAGACGCTAAAGTAATATTTAAAATGTTGTTTCGTTTTCGAAACGAAGTCGCTTCTGTTAAAGCGTGTCTACATTTTTATAAATCTCCTGTGTGCAATAAATGAACACAGGAGATCACGGCAGTATTTTTCGTCATTAGCGGGGAACATAATCTTCAAAGTGATGTCTGAATCATTGAATTTGATGAAGAATTAACGGAAATATGGCGTTCCCACAGAAAAACAGCTTTGAGAAATAATATATAAGGATATATAATATTTTTAAACAATATATATATCATCACCTATCTAATGAGCTGCCCGGTAGCGGAGTGGTCAGGGCGCTTGGCTGAGGGTTGGAGGTAGCGGGTTTGATTCTCGGCGGAGGGCGGGTATTTTTCCACGCTCCTTTCACCTCCAAACGGGTCCTAGGGTTTACCCAGCCCTCTGTGGAATGGGTACCGGCTTTCTTTCCCGGGAGTTAAAGGCGGGTGGGCGTTGGGCTGACCACCTGACCTCAACTTTGTCCTGTTGGTCACGAAACGCTGGAAGCCTGACCTCCTGCACCCC
Source organism: Thereuonema tuberculata (assembly GCA_023159025.1). NCBI lineage: Eukaryota > Metazoa > Arthropoda > Chilopoda > Scutigeromorpha > Scutigeridae > Thereuonema > Thereuonema tuberculata. The sequence continues at coordinate 204,410,453 of JAFIDM010009631.1, forward strand.
AAAAGGCCTTTCCAGGCCTGTAGAGGGACACTTTATCTATTGAGCTAGTTTACTTAAAATGTGAAGAAAATGGACTTAGTCTACTTTAACTCTGAACCCTCCATTTGTTAATGTGACTGTATTATGATTTTTTTTCCCCTTCAAGCAAACTGAGAGGCTGGGATATTTTTTTTTTCAGGAGCTTTAAATGTTTGCTGTTTCCTCTTTATGATAGGCCACTAGTTCAGATTGTATTCATTATATCTCCTCTTGTTCCAAACTATTGGCCCACACAACCATTTCTATTTTAACAGATTTCACTGGCAGCCAGGATCCACTCCTCTTGACATACTTTCCAGTGACCATCTAATATCTCAGCTTGGCATCAAGAAATGGAAGATTTCAAGTAAATCAAAGCTACAGAAAGTTCAAGGAAGATACATTGGGCTGCAGTAAAATTGCTAAAAGGGATAAATACATAAATATACATGGGAAGCCAGAGAAACCAGATCAATTATAGACTATGTTATTATTAATGAAAGTCTTTAAAGTAATATCAGGGATACAAGAGTTTTAGAGTTGGTGAAATTGACAGTGATCGTATGTTGGTAAAGAGCAGATTAGAATTTCTTAATAGACATACACCTTTCAGTAGAAAAATAAAACAACAACACAAAACCATTATATCATAAACATTTTAAAATTCATCTCTTGGAACCGGGAAGTATTTGAACACACTATAAAAATAGATTAGAACCCAGTAAAAGCAATCACCAATGATATTGAGACTGAATGGAAAAATATCAAAGCAGTATTAAAATTAGCAGAGGAATGTTTGGGATATAAGCAGGGGCGAAGCGTGCTATGAGACATTGAGACAGTGTCTACCCAAGAGATAGAGAGAATAACATTATTTGCAATTTTAAAATTTCACTCAAGGAAAATTTTGCGTCGTATCGGCTCACGGAGTAAATAAACCAACGCTTTGAGTCCATTATTGCCCGCTGTGGCGCTGTCTGTTCCTGAGACATTTTCCTTAACAACTCCGTAAGAGGGCGCACCATACAGGATGTTTGTAGGACGCGAGCATGTGCATCACAGGAAGCAGTTCGTGGGGTATAGCAATTCTTAAGACATTCTCCTAAACGTCTCTTAACTGTTGAGTGTTGGATATTATAACGTATTTTGTACTGTTTGTCCACTACGATATGAGACTTAGCCACACCTCTTCAAACAGAGAATACATTTCACAAAAGGGTTGAAGGTTGTAAAAGAAAAATTTTTGGAAAAAAAACAAGATTAGGAAAAAATTTAAAAATACTTACTATTAAAGAAAAAAATTATTTATAAAATAATTCTGAATAACATTTATATTGCCAATAGGGAAAAAAATAATCAAAATAATGAAAAAATAACTAGATACAATTGGTTAAAAATCTTTCAAATCAATAAAATGAATAATAATTTTGGTCTAAGATTGGAAAACTATATAAAATATAAATTATTCAGTCAAATTAATTGGGAAAAATATAATTCTAAAACACTAAAAAGTATTAAAAAGGTTAAAATTTCATTAATCGCTGACGTAATTCATGAGAATATTACTCTGAATTTTTAACTTTTAACTTTTGTTACGTTTCTACTTAAAATATTCACAAGTTTGCATGGAATACTCGCATTGTTCATATTGTATCTTTCAAACGGCTAAATTAGTAGCAAAAGAAAATTTAAAATGTCTACCCTTACTCGAAATACACGCTTCGCCACTGGATATAAGGCGCACAAAAAGAAAAAATGGCTTAGAACCTGGAATGAAGATATAAAAGAAATAATTGAAAAGAAAAAACAAGCTCTCAGAATTTACTCACAAAGCAAAAACAATTATGATTACATCAATTACAAAAAAAGTACAAGCACAAGTTAGAAAAATGTCTAGAATATTACATAAGAGAGGATTGGAAGAAATATGTTAAATCTTTAGAACATGATATCACTGGACCACAGATGACAGGTTTTAAAGGTTTTAAACAACTCCAGAAAGCAGTAAAAGATAAGCTTAGAATAAACTTGATCTCAAAAACTGACTGGATTAGACACTATACAGAACTTTGGAATGAAATGTATCAATCAGATAATAGAAATAATGAAAAAGAACCAAACAATACCCTAACAGATATTGGTAATACAGTCCGACCCCGATTTAACGAACCCCTATTTACCAAATTTCGCGATTTAACGAATTTTTCTTTTTCCCCGATTAAAATGAAGGTAAAAACCCCTATTTAACGAATTATTTCAACAGCCGAAAAATTTTTTTTTTTTTTGTTAGTTTGGGTAAACATACCTAATGCAGCAGGATATAAATGACGCTGTATTTTCTTCTCTCCATAAAGTCGAAAAAGAACTTTTTCGAGTCAGGAATCAAGGAAATTGTCAAACATTACTCAGTGCATACTTTAAAATTTCAAATTAACTAGTGCGTAATTATTCGCTGTATTATTAGCTGCTGAATAAAAAGTGTACAATTTCTAATTACGGATATTTTTGTGTAGTTGCTAATTAGGGCTGTTCCAAAAGTGCAGAAATTTTTTATTTTGGACCCTGATATTACGATTAACCCCCGATTTAACGAATAAAATTTTCGGTCCCCATGAATTCGTTAAATCAGGGTCCGACTGTATATCCATGGAGGAAATTTTAAAGAAATCTAAGAATAGAAAAAAATCCTGGCCTAGATGGTATGTGTGTGTCATTCTTCAAACACAGAGAATAGCTTAAAAGAAAATCTACTTTATCTGTTTAATAATACAGTGAAAACTCAATTAACCGTCACTCTCTGTTATCCGTCATCGTTCACAGATCCTACTTCTCCATAAAATACGGGACATTGCCGCAAAAAAAGCTCAAGCCTCGAAGAAACAGAAGATGACTGATTACAGCTTTAACAGATAAACCTTATTATCTAGTACTGTTTTATGTTTCTACGTATTATTATTTGTTTGGTGTTTGACGATATGTATTTGTTACCAATAGATTTTTCTTTGTATTAATTTATTGTTTGCCTTTCGTCCCAAACCAGCATTGAAATTTCGTTACTGTATATGTTTATTGCAAAATTTCTGTTATCTGTCTATTCGGTTAACTATCAGTCCCGGTCCCGATGGTGACGGTTAATCAAGGTTTTACTGTATATGGAAAACTCTTCAAATCCCAAAGGATTGGGAAGTTGGAATAATTATAACTTTGCATAAAAAAAGGCTCTTAAGACAAATGTGAGAACTATAGAGAATAACACTTTTACAGACTGCCTCAAAATTATATGCCAAATGCTAGCGAATAAGCTGGTAAATTTTATGGAAGATTTTTTAGAGCAGCAGCAGTTTGGCTTCAGAAAGGGAAGAGGATGCACAGATGTTACATTCACATTACAACAAATTTTAGAAAAAAAGTGCTTAACTTGCCAACATTCCTTTTATTCATTAATTATGAAATATCATATGATAATCTGAATAGAAATCTGCTGTGGAAAATTTTAAATGATGATGTTTCTATCCAATTAATTATAATGCCATCAAAAGTCAAAAGTCTATAGAGAAACTAAAATTTGCATTAAATTCACAAATTGAAACCTTTCAGAATTTATTGACAAAACAAAGGTGAGAGACAAGGAAGTGGCCTTTCTCCAGTACTCTTAATATCGACATCAATAAAATACTAACAGCAGAAAAAAATTATAACAGATGGAATACCATTAGGAAACAATGTAATATTAAATACACGACTATATACAGATGATCAAGTGCTATTACTAAATCAGAAGATGAACTACAAATTGCTGCCAATACTTAAAATAACAGAAAAATATAAAATGAAAATCACCACCACCAAAACAAAATCTATGGCTGTGTGCAGAAACAACATCCAAAGGGTAAAAATCATGTTGAATAACAAAATAAATAGAACAAGTTTCAGATTTCAGATATCTAGGAAACACAATATCCCACTATAATAATGATAACAAGCTAGATTCAAATTTACAAATACATAATAGAATGAATGGCATAATAAGAAATTTTGGAAAGCAAATGTCCAAAAAAACACAATTAAGATTACATAATTTAACATCAAAGTCAGCTATTAAATACAAATTGGATTCTAAAATAACAAAACAGACCGAGATTGGAAGCAGTACAGATGAAATTCTTATGAGCACTTCTGGGACTAACAGGACTGGACAAAAGGAAAAACACCAACATTCAATCACAATTAAATATTGTTCAAGAAATCGAAAACTTTAAGAAAAAATGGATGCCAAATAAGATTCCAAAATTAGCATTTAGGTACAACGCTTCAGGCAGGAGACATTGCAGATGCCCCAGAGCAAGATGGAAAGATTAACCAAATCTGCAATAACAACTTCAGTGAGACCTAATCCAGAAATGTTCATACAAGACAAGGATTAAGGCCAGAAACTTTTTTGTGTCATAGAACTGCAACAAACCTTATCCCCGTCGATCTTCATCTTTTCAGTCATATCACCATCAACTGTGTTGATTTCTTAAAATATTTTCATGATATCCTCCTGGAAATATTTTATTTTACTTGGCTTTGCTGTTAATGATGCATTGCCAGTCATCTGAGCAGTGTCCAGTTGCTATCATGAAACCTTTGCTGAACTTTTCTCTACATTGCTGGACTAAGTCAGCTCAACTTTTTATGGCCTTAGGCCTATTTAAAGTAGCATGTGCCTGGTTCCAGTTGAGATAATCCAAGGGAAATGATTACCTAACATTATTTGTCCCCTGTTGGTGAAATGTACCTTTGTGTCATGACATTAGTTAACATCTATGGATTTTATTTCATTTCACAAGTCCAAGGTAGGTCTGTATAATCCTGTTCACAATAGCATCTACCATTGTGGAACAGTAGCTAGAGTATGGACAGCCTCTGACCATCTTTATGTGGAATTCAGATGTGAACCTTTCTCATATGGTGGCAGGTTTTTAGTCTTATTTATATTCTTTTGCAAATAACGACAAAAACAATGCAATACTAAAAATAAAATAAAATAGAGATATATGCAAAACTAGTGTAAAGGCCTTTACCGATATACAAATTATTAAAACTTCATCACCAATAAATCCACCAGGCATTTTCAGAGGGCAATGCAGTCAATTTGTCAGAATCAGCTACAGGACAACATTAAGAATATTATTTGTAGCACTATAGTGCTCATCAAAGTCAATTATTTTGTACGGAAATGATCCTCCACAAGAAAAAACTGGAGACTTGCTTCATCTTCTTTGTGAAAAGAAAATGTTGCTTCTATATTCAATGAAATTGACTAGAGCAAATATATTTTACTATTAAATATTTAAGCTGTAGCTTTTCCCTAATGTCATTTTCCATTTCAAAATTTTCTCCTGGACTTCAGTCTTGTTTGATTGGAGAGCAAATGTGATCATTACTTAACCCTATGTTGCATGAATTATGAAATCACTAAAAAATTATTTATGTTTGTAACAAATGGATTATTCTAAGGAATTTTTGTAGTAAGTTTTTTTTTTTTTTTTCATTTGGCGATTTAGATATGAAATTAAGAAATTGTTGCTTGTAGGCAACATCATGCATTTATAGATAAAAATTTTGTGATAGCTTACTTTGTCAGAAAACTGTAATATTATATTTAAAAAGTTATATGTTGGGTCATACTGATTTTCTTTCATGGAATGTCTTTACATCCAATTGGCCTTTTATCTTTGCCTTTAAATGTGTACACCAATGACTGCCCAAAATCTCGTTCTTAATTTTCAGAGAATCATGCTTTTGTATTTTGTCATCAAAGAAAATAGGCCCAACTTGCTGGCTTAACAAAGTATTGTCAGTTGCGAAATAAAACGTTCTAAATATGAAATTTCTTATTATAAAGGAATTCAATAACAATCTGCCTTTTTGTTAGGCAATAATATTTGTATTTATTCTCCGCCAATCAAAATAAACAAGATGGCGACTAACGATATTTTCTCTCGTTCGCTAAGCATCATTTGTACAAGCTCCATAAAACATTGTGTTATTGGTTATTTTTTAATATTTTCATTGCAAATAAATGTAATAATGGGTCCAAAACAGAATAGTGATCTAACCAAGCCTAAAAGGAAAGCAGTTAGAACAATTGAACTGAAAAAAGAACTCCTAAGTTTGAAACTGGAACTCGCATCTTGGATCTGGCAATGCAATATAGTTTTTATGCATTAAGTATTATTATAAACAAGCTGTGCCCCACGGTTTCACCCGCATTAAATTCGGCCCTTCTCGGTAATGTTCGGTTCTTGTCGTGCGGCCAAGCCGCCCCATCAGTTGATGTTTATGTTTACTCCTCAGCTTCTATTGGTCGTAGCGTGATGTTATATAGCCTATAACCTTCCTCAATAAACGGGCCATCTAACGCAAAAAGAATTTTTCAAATCGGGCTGGTAGTTCCTGAGATCAGCGAGTTCAAACATATAAACTCTTCAGCTTTATATATTAAGTAAAAGATTAAATAAGCATCTTCTGGAGGGCTGTAACGGAATAATCCAATTTACATTATTTCTTACGGAAAAATTTGATTTAGCATTTGTACAGCCTCCTGGAACGAATTGTGTTCAAATAGCGAGATTCCACTATGTATTCTATTGAATATATACTGACATATTATATTCCCACTGATATGAAATTACAAAATAAAAATTATGATTGTCACTGAATGTCAACAGTTCATTTCAGAATTATAAAATCGAGGAGTGAACTTGATATATAAGAAAATATTAAGATGTTTTTCATAGCCAAGTCAATTACCAAAGTCAACAAAGATGTAGAAAAATTTCATAAAATACACTATAACAGTAGAGGAAATTTTCGAAAATTGATAATGTAACTAGAGGATGAAATCCAAAGCTTTATAATAGAAATTGGCAACCACTTTGATAATGTCGAAATGTAAACAATACAATCACACATTTCAATAAAAATTCAATGCCCACTGAACATCAACAGTTAATTTCAGAATTACAATCTGAAGGAGTTTATCTTAAAAAAAAAAAAAAATAATCAGCTTCCATTTCTTCTGTACATCAATAGTTCATTCAGATACCTAGTCATGTGAACTTACAAAAGTAAATAATTATCATATTCAATGAATACGAACAATTCATTTCACATCACTCATGAGAACTTACAAAAATAAAAAAAAATTCATTTCTAATGATAATTATATAACTAATGTCTATGACAATATATTATCTACAAGTAATATTTTTTGTTCAATATAGAATACAAATATTACATATAATTTTTCATTGATCATAAAAGTAATGGAGAAATGAATGATTTTTAAGATTAAATTTTATAAAAAAAACTCCGAATTCTTGGACTTTAAAAAAAATATTTAGATGGATTCTAAAAATCATTATATATAAATATACATTATAAATTTGTGTGTGGTATAATATGTCTGCTTAAATAATTACAATGTAATTTCTCTAAGGTAGTATATTTAAAGGTTTTTGATATATATATATATATATATATATATTCCTGAAATATTTTATACGTACAAATAATGGACGATTACAAAAATATTAACTAATAAAAAAAATAGTGTCTTGAAGGGAGATCCTAAATTGTGTTTGTGCTTATAAGTTGATATTTTAAAGAAATGCTTCAAAAATTATGAAAAAAATTAAGGCTAAATATTTTTTTCCCTCTAAATTTTTAACAATAGTTATTACCTTCCATTGTAAAGGCAAAATACTGATACTTGAATCTTGTTTTCCTTCTGGTGGAAGAATACATGACATCATCTTGTAAGCAGTATGCATAATTGGAACAGGATACTCTTACATCACTTGGGCATCAGACAATGTTGTCAATAAAAATATTAACTTATTTTTTTTTTTAATTTTTTCTATGTAGTTGCTAGTCATAGTATGGGATCCTTAAATGCATAGTGCTGCTTGTAGACAACTGCTGAAATCCACATTTTGCAAATAAATAGTTCTAGCATTTGTCAGACTTAATTAAATTAGAATGCCCCAATTTTTATTATGCTTTTTATTTTGTTCAAACAAATAAGTAATTGCAAGATCTGACTTTCAGACTCAACGCTTAGAAAAGTATCCTTGATAAAAACTTAACTATTGGGAATGTTGATATTACAACTAGTCAGAAATGTCTGATAACATTCACACTAGCTTATACACGTGACATTCGAAAATCCGGCAACCTCCGGACCTGAGGAGTGCCGGATTTTTTTATGGTTATATATGCTGTATATATTTAACAGAAAATGACTAACTGTATAGTCCTTTAAAGAAAGAAAATTAAACACTAAATGAAAAGCAAATGAAATTTTAATGTTAAACAACTAAATAAAACAGTTCTACAGAATTCTAGTTAAACTGAATATATTTCTACAGAATTTGCACTCCAAAATCCATGCATGAAATCTGAAGGAACCGGGTTATTTATGGCCGGAGTTTTGAATGTCAACCTGTATATCAAACTTTCATTTCTTAATAAAATTGGAACTCTTCTTGCACTATTTCATCCAAGTCAAATACAACAAAGAAAGTATAATTTGTTGCCTGTAGGTAACATCAAATGACTCAAGGTTAAAACAATGAATAGGATGTTGTCCAGTTAAAGCTTTTTTTTTTTTCCAAAGGCATTTTTAAATGTCAATTTACTTATAACTATCAACCTACTTAAAATTTGATCTACATTATTTATCAAGAGGCAACCAACCTTCAAATTCCTGTGAAATCTAAATGGTGTAAGTTGTAATTTCAATAATTTTTAACGTAGTTTTTTTTTTGCAAGATGAGGGATTTTATTATAAATTGCTTTTCTAAGCTATGAAATATAGTCGTTTTTACTCGTAACTTTTGACATTTTATTCTGAAAATGATTTTTGTGTCGATATATATATATATATAATGCACTACAATATTGCAGTATTTCCTTCTATGGGTAAAATTTTTTAAAGTGCTAGAAATATAAATTTAAAAGTTTTTTAGTAACAATCCTCATTACAAACTATTTGATGTCTAAAAACTTCCAACAATCTAAAACTACTCATTGATAAAAGTTTCTATTCATCATTCTTGTTTCCATGCCACTACATTTATTTGTCAACAACTAATGTCAGTATCAATAAATAACTGTAATAATTCAAATGTCAAAACAAAATTACTTCAAGAAGCTTTTATTAATCAAGTACGAAGAAATCTTACTTCAGATTTTAATCATTCAAAACAAACTTCAATTTTTTTAAATTTTTATTTTTTTGTTTAATACAATATTTATAATTTAAGCAGCTCCTTTTTCCTTGTGGGCTGCCAATTTCCTTTGTTGAGTAATAACATTGGATAGTTCATCCCTCTTCCTCTTGGATCTCAGATGAGTTCCCAACTGCAATGAAAAGAAAATGTTTGATTAAAGCAATTATTTTATAATCCAGAAATTGGGATGACAGCCAATACTGTTTAAGATTAAAAATGTAATATACTTTTACACATAAAAACCACAATATACAAATTACAGATCAAAAAAACTCTTTAGAAGCACATCATTTTTCAAAATCATTTTATTCAGTCCTATCTTATCAATTGTGAATAATCCTATTACACAACTTTCTTCCACAAAGAAATACATAGCTTTAAGTATTTAGGTTTTGATAAAAAATTTCAAAAAAGGCGGAAAATAAAATAAAGAGATTCTGTTTAAAACTAAAAGACCAGTTGTACGGATAGAAATGGTGCCGAGATTTTTACAAAACCATATATACTTCATAATTTCTGAGAATAATGTTTAGGAACTTTAAATCTCTTAGTGGATGATTTACTAATAAATCTACAACTAACTGGGAAAGTTTTCTGTATCAGCAAAAATGAATGATCAATTACATCAGTCAAGAGAGTTAAGCAATCAGATCCTTACATTATTTAATGTAATCCAGATCACATTTCAAAAGAGTTAGCCTCTTTCTTCGGTTAGATCAAATAAAGATGATAGATAATTCAATTTTTGGGGGAAATATTTACTTAATATTTAGAAATAAATAAATGAAAATTAACTTTGTCATGATTTTTTCCTGATATTGTCTCAAAATGAAATGCTGAAGAAAATGGTTATTTTCTTGAAAATTGCCTTTTTCAATTATTCTTCTGGTATTGTTTAGCTGCTTCTTTATTTTAACTACAAGATTGATAAGGGGAAATCCTTATGAATGTTCTGGTCCTTGTATAGTGTAATAATCTTTGGATCTATCTCAGGATATTATGTTCCCAGCAAGTTGGCAAACATTTCCATTACTTGAAATTGTTTTGCTAAATTACTGCCATGAAGTTATTGAAACAAGCCTCCTATTAAATTTTTTGAAGCCATTAATCTTCAGATAAAAGCAGACAACCTTTGGACAGCATCTTAATCCAGCAATTTTTCAATGAAACTTGCCTACCATTATTTGGCCTGTTGGTATACCAAGATATGTTGATTGACTTTTGAAGACAAGGATAATCATCCAAATAACAGAAATCTTTTGCTGAACATTCTGACTATGCAGGTGAAGATAACTAAGCTGCAACTTCCTCTTTTATGATGTCATGCATTTCTTGTAGTTCATTAACATATATGCTGCTTCAGTTATATCGATAAGAAATCCAGTGAGCAGCTATAAGGTGCAACACCCTTGATTCTCCACTTTAGCTGGAAAAGAATTTGATAAACAAATGTTGGATCGATACGTTGGCACCGACAATAATCGCAAACAGTTCAACTCTACCAAAAAAGGTTTTCCAGACAGTCCTGATTCAGTCGAGATGCCAATATATACTTGCTCTTCTGAAACTGAAGCTATGAAACATGAAGAGATCTGACGCTAGTTAGGAATCCTTTCTGAAAAATTTAGTTTTTCCAATCTTTATTCCTTTGCATATGCAAAGCTTTTCAACAGCCACTTTGAAAGTCAAATTGCAATCCAAAGGCACTGGCTAAGGGATTCTGATAATTCTGGGCAAACCTCAAATTAAAAATATCAAAATTGTTGACGAGGGTGAAGAATTGTGCAGCATCCATTTCTTGTGACAATAGATAGTTAATTCTCTTTGGTGAGAAAATGATTGTGCAGTTGAAAACACTATCGATCTCGTCCTGAAGTTGAAACATGTTAATGATATAGTTTTGGACAAATTTATTTTATTTCAAAATTACCAAAGGAAACCAACCAAGCAATTTACATTTTTTCCTATGATCTTTATCTATGAATAAAGCCATGGTAGAGGTGGTTATATAAATATATTCATCTAGGAGTGGTTTCACAATACAGTAGAACCCCTCTAATCCGTCACCTTTGGGACTGGGGATATGGTCGAAACGCAAAAAAGGTTGGATTATCAGAAAATACAGAAAAATACGGATTTACAATAAAATATACGAATTTACTGCGTTGTCAAGCAATTCAAGTTTAGGCTTTTTCAATGTTTTGCGATTCTTAAACGAGCTTTCACTATCTACCGTCACTTTATATGCAAGTAAACAACACAATGACGAGACGGGGGGGTGAGTCACCGACAAGTTCAGCCGGCTCGAGCATGGTCGGATCAACCAGAGTGGCGGACGAGAGGGGTTCTACTGTAATTTTAATAATGGTGGCACATTGGCAAAACACCAAACTATGTATCCTATCTTCTTGATTGTATTCTGTTTAATTCATCTCATCAAATAGGATGCAAAGCAGCCCACTATAATTTAACTGGTTACTGTGAATTATCATGAACTTCAAAAACATACTGCGAAATTCCTGGATGACATCCTCATTTACATATTATACATTTATCATTTACATAATAGGCTTACATAATTCCTATTCACAAAAATGGAGCATATAATAAATTTTTATAATTATAGACAGATTTCTATTCTTTCAAATACTTAAAAAATATTTTGAAAGTATTTTTTTAACTGGAATCAATATGAATAACAATAATAGTAGTAAGTGTAAACTTTTAAATAATTTATATAACAAATAAAAATTTAAACGAAGGAAAAATAAAGTATGTTGCCTTTATTGATTTTATTAAGGTATTTGATAATGTTAATCATACTTATTATAAAAAAAATTAGAAAATTACGGAATAAGAGGTAAATAATCTTTTAAAAAACTATCTTAAAAATAGAAAATTCAAAATAACATTAGTAAAATTTATAATATAAGAAATAGTGTTCCTCAAGGCTCAAAGCTGGGTCCGTTATTATTTATCTTATACACTCTTCTATATACATTATGCTGACGATATTTTACTTTTTTTAGTAACAAAATTCAAGATTAAGCTTTTAGATTACTTCATGATTATCTCAACAATATATCTAAATGGTCGTTTAACAATAGAATGTATATCAATCATAATAAAACTAGTTATAATCATTAAGAACAAAAAATAAAAAAATAATTATAATTTCTTACTTTAGATAAAGCAACATGCTCCAATTTAAATGATATAAATTCAATTAACAATTGATAATGTAACTAATGTTATCGACACTGTAAATAATCAAAAGTATTTAGGTTTATATGTTGATGATAATTATAACTGGAATTCCCATTATAATTATGTTGTTAAAAAACTTCATACGTTTACTTACAAGTTTTATCATTTAAAACATCTATACCCTTTTTAAACAAACTAATAATCTTAGATCATTTGTTGATTCTATTTTGGATTATAGCTTTAACTTGCTGGATATTTTGAAATAACTATCAAATTGACAATATTAACAAAATGATCTTTAAATTTTTAAATAATATTTATATTAATTATAAAAACAAAAACTACAGAACAAAAAATTAAAAATGAGATATAAATATATTAAAAATTGAAGAAAAATTTATATATAATATATATATTAAATAACTTCTACAAAATTAGTTTCTACTAGATGTAATTAGTTATATGTTTTTGAAATTATAAAGCCATACAATTATTTTGGATTTAAGATTCGATGATTATATAACTATAAATTATTTTGTCAAATTAACTGGGAGAATTCTAATAATAGCAATAAACTTATTAAAAATCAATTAATTTATGATCTAATTAATAATAGAATAAGAAAAAAAATTAACTTTTTTTTCTTTATTAAAATTCCAGCACCTATAACACAGGAGTAATTTGTGTAAATTTCACCTAATAAGACTGGTTTACACACAAAAATAATTAAAAAAAAAAATTTTTAAATTTAAACAGATGACAATAGAAATTTTTGCTCATTTTGAAGATAAAGGTAACATTTTCTGTAAACTATAGAGTAAGGGCTTTGTTGATCTGCTTCCCTTTAACCCTCACTTACACGGCTTATGTGGCAGAACAATTTTACACGGGTGGTGCACTGAGTGCGCCACCTCGTTTTTTAGCAATCAATGTTAAATAAACTGTTACTCGTCGAACTTTTTCAATCTAAATGTTATTGTTTGGATTCAGTAATAATTAAAGAAGCATGCATCCATAAAAATTTTATTACAAAACCACTTGAAATTTTTTAAAAACTGAGAAATGCGTTTTTGTTTTCTAAACAGTATCTTGCATGAAACTACATAAATAATGTTCAACACTTTTTCTATGGGTGTAATAAAGACCTAAAAGATACATAACAAATTAGTCAAACATTAAAAAAAATGTTTTTAACAGTTTTTGTTGTATAGATATTTTTTATGAAAAATTCGCTCTCAGCTTGCTCTATAGAATTTTGTTCTTCCGAAGTAACTTCTTCCCCCATATCAGGCCCATAATCACATTCTGAATCAGAATCATGGACACTATGCTAGGATAGGAGGGTAGGTGGCGGGCCAGCCCCGTCCTCTGTTGCTAAGTGATTTTTTTTTTTACTTTATTGTTGCATGGCGCACTGAGTGCGCTATGCCGTGCGTTTGAGGGTTAATAAGATACTCAAATTTGAATAATTTGATATTATCTGATGGATAAAGAAGTTCTATTACATGTGATACCTCTTCATTAAGCTATTTTTTTTTTTTTTAATTTATTCAGCTCTTTTGCCTGCCACTAACTTAAGAAATGTTTCCTAAACTTCTGCTTTAATTTTGAAATTTCATTTGTTATATTTCAGCCATTTCACTTTCTTTCCCAATTCAATAAGTCTTTTTTCATTAAATAACAAACAGCAATACACATAATTAAAAATAAGTACAAGTTAAAAAACAATACATTTTTCTGACAGTTGTGCAATTCTTCAGGATCCCTGTTGTATACTAAGAAAGAGGACAAGATATGGCTATGTAAAAATGGTGTAAGTTTTCTGAAAACATATTCCTCCTTGATTTATAAAATGAAAAAAAAAGATGCAATTTGAGAGATAATGTGAAGTTCATAATTATAAGTTGAATTTCCAGTAGATAACATTTAAAGGTGGGGGGGGTCCAGTTTTTTTTAGTCTTTTTAAAAGCACTTTTCCCTCATGTAAATTTTAAATATGGAAAGTTGAAATTTTCATGTATTGGGAAAATACTCTGATTAGTTAGCATCACTAGTATTGTCACTGCTATGTGCATACAAAACCTAATTTTCCTGAGAGCAGCAAATAAGTTTGGCAAATTTATTATTAAAGTTGTGAAACAAGATTTAAGTAAACTTTCAAAATAACATCACTAATGATGAAGCCATTAAGATACAGAAGATAGATTATCATTTTATCAAGTCACTGTTCTTTTGGCTAGCAATTTATGCCTTACTCAGGTCGGTAGCCACTGATTTCACTGACAGAATGCTTTTGCAGCTTAGTATTTGACCTTTAAATTAATCTTTATCAAAAATAAACAACTCTTTTAGTCAATATGTCCAACTTAAAAATAATAAAACCAAATAGCAGTCCATTAAATAATTTTATCCTGTTTAAGTGCAAATAAAATAAAATATACCATAGTGTTTATTTTGTTGGCTTACAAAAATAGATCACCATAAATATGGTACGTGGTCATTTTCAAAACTCTGTCTATCTTGTTAAAATACCTTGTATAAAATGAAATCAAAATGATGGAAAATACTGTGGACACAAAGTTGAATAGCAGCATCTCCTATAAATATGGAGTTGTACCACAATCACAGAATTGTACGATTAGTTATTAACATTCTAATTTTAAAGTTATCTTTTTAATTATCACCTTAAATAATAATTTATTTGCCTTACAAAGGTTTCCTAATACAGTAGAACCTCATTATAACGGACAGTTTTAAAAAAAATTGTAATAATAATAAAGGATGCTAATTTTTATCTGACGAGTTTTACATTTCCAAGCAAGTGATTAAACATCGATCGAACAAAACCAGCAGAAAATAAATTATTTTTTCAAACCAATGAATGTAAGCAATCAACATGAACCAGGACCTTCTGGTTCTAAAGATTAATGCAGTGTATACGTACA
The DNA here is from genome assembly GCA_023159025.1 of Thereuonema tuberculata. Lineage (NCBI taxonomy): Eukaryota > Metazoa > Arthropoda > Chilopoda > Scutigeromorpha > Scutigeridae > Thereuonema > Thereuonema tuberculata. Next base: position 204,425,904 of record JAFIDM010009631.1, read on the forward strand.
CATCTTTTTCAATTCAGCCTACTATGTTGAAGGCTGTTTTTTTATTTGATATATAGTAAACACTTTTTGTAGCTAACTATTGTACTTTCATTGTACACCCTGCTGCATTACACCCCTATAAGAGTTATTTGTTATAAACCGGACTTTCATTAAAATGGACAACCTTCAGCCCCAATTAGTCCGTAATAATGAGGTTCTACTGTACATAATATATACGAGGGTGCCTTTCCTTTGCCTTAAGGGTAGTCCCATCGAGAAAGCAGACAGGGAGTCAATTACACACAATAAAAATAAAATACAAACAGCATTACTGGTAAAGTGGAGGGGGAAAAAAAAAACCAACAGAGCATAATATAAAATACATTGAAACTAATAAAATATAATGGGGATAAAAAGGAACAATTAATTTATAATAAAAGTGAAAAAAAAATTACAAAATTGTGGAGTTTAGATCTGGTGATATATACAATCTTCATAAATAACTGAGATAATGAAATATATAGCTAAATAATTTCATATAATTCATGAACAGCAATTTTCGGCAAAAGAGATTAAGCCTAGCTCAAATAGATGGAAAGTAAAAAGAATACTAAGAGAAATAGCGAAATAAGGAAGAGAGGAAAGGGTTGGAAGATATCTGGTGAGAGTAGACATTTGCAACTTGACAACGGAAATGAAGTGCCAAATAAGGATTTAGATGAAAATAAATAAAGAATAAAAGTATACATACCCTTTTCTTAATAAATTTGAGGGCTCTCTTATCCTTCGAAACTTTCAACAATTCCATAGCTCTTCTTTCATATGGTGCAAAACCACTGACTTCTCTGATGATGTCTCGAATCATTTTTGTGTGTTTGTATAATTTCTAAAACAAGAATTCAAAAGATTTTTATAAATTACATCTATATTATCAAGAAAGTCTTAAAAATTTTGAAGACAAAATTCCTATTAGTTTAAATAACATTAAGTGAAAGTTATTCCAAGTAAAAAAAATTGGCACCTGGAGACATTTTACTGTTTATAGTTTCTGAAGCACTACTGTTTTGTTAAATATCTGTTTTCGTACACAATTATTCTTATGAAGATGTAGCTCTTATTATACATTTAAAGCAGTCACTTACCCCTTTATTCCTTGAAGGTCTTCGTCTTGCAACATTCTTGGTAACTTTATGTCCCTTGTTAAGACCAACACACATCTCATATCGTGGAGCCATGGTTCTAAATAATTAAATATGACCAATTAATTCAAATATGAATATATATGGAGTGAATAATATTGAGTACAAAAGAGATTATCGCTTACATTCATTTAAAATTATTGCAACGAAGGATTTCATCCCTTTGTGGACAGTTTAGGGAAAATCATGCATACATGCATGATCAGTTTCAAAATTTTTTTCTTCAGGTTTTCAGAAATCCCTGAAGCCTGATTGGTAAGTAGGTCATCTGTGATTGCTAATCCTTTCAAAAGCATCAAAATAAGAAATGTAATTGGTTATAGTGCATTTACTGTAAATCTGAGAACACAATCTCGGTTAACCAATCATTATCATTTCCTTTCTTCACTCGAGTTATTGCTTGGTCGTGTCTGAATTGTTGTAAGTTACTTCTGGTGTTTACATCAAATTCGTCAACGTACCACAATGCTCAATTTTTATTATTTTTGTTGGTTTTGCAATATTAATATATTTACATATTTATTCATTTTATTTATTTCTGTATTTCCGATTTCATAAAAAGTTTGTTTTTAGTCATCCATTTCAGTTATCAATGCCGGCAGCTCTCTTTTCTTGTATGTGAGGCTTTGGTTTCCTTAACAATATTGAACACTGAACAAGATGAAATACCTGCTGCTTCAGCCATTTACGATAGATAAGACTACTGGAAATAAAAAATAACATTTCAAATGATTCCTCTCAATTGACTCTTCAAAGTTTTGTTGGCAAAACAAACTGTGTGTGTTTAGCAGCCGCCATGTTCACTTAGGTGCATATGAAAGTTCAATTATTTTTTTTTATTATATATAAATAAGAAAAAGTTATGTTCATTTTACTGTTAGTTTATTAATTAATTTTTTTTTTCTAAGAGGTATTCAAATATGTCAAAAACATGGCAGTCCACAAAAAGTTAATAAATCTTAAGAACATTTATCAGACGTTTTTCTCATTAGGATGTTTTTAATTCAAGAATCAAATAATGACTATCTATAAACAGTTCAGAAGACCATAAACCCAAAGATAAAATGATATTTAAAGCCATTAACGTTTGCTCGTGCTTTTTTATTTTGCAAACAGCGACAACCTTTACAGAACTCCATTTCTTAAATATCCAACATTTTGCTTTTTAAATTGTCATTTTCATACAAAAAAATTATCCACTATAAGGAAAAAGTTCAAAATGCAATAAACTTAGCAATCAAGATGTAAAAAACTAAAAATAAGAAGTGATCTTTTAAATTTAAACAACCTTGGATGAATACGAATATACTTATCAGAAGAAAAAAATAAATTTAAAAAACATAAAAACAACAGAACTAATAAAAAATATGAACTAGAATATATAAAAAAAAATATAAAACTTTTTTTAAATAGTCAATCTTCTAACAGAAATTTTTGGTCCCTTATTAACAGACATGTAAGAAATAAATGTAATTATTCAAATAATCATTTAACCTAGTTATTTCAATTTTATGATAAAACCATATCCAAAATGTTCAGAATAACAGATGAAGTAAATGTAAGCAATTCAATGGTGTTGTTACCCCATAATTATTTTGAGATTCTTATTATAAATTCAAAAAGCTAACACTAATTTTTCTATTGGTCAAGATTATATTTCCATATAAGAAATTAAAATTTTTAATATTTCACCTTTAACTGTTGAATAATTTTATATTTTTTGTACTGGATTGTACCCAAATTTATGGAAAATTGCCTGATACATTAGGGTGGCAGTTTAATAGATTTCAATAATTATAGACCAATTTCTATTATACTGAATATTTCAAAGATTATGGAAAGTTATTTAACAAAAACAATATATAATTATGTTAATAAAAACAAAATACTAAACCCTAATCATTATGCAAATCAGATCAAAAATAGTACAAGAAATTTACTTTCAAATCCTAAAAATAGAATATACTTCCTTGAATAATGGTTATTTCATTTATATTGCTTTTGTCGATTTCAATAAAGCGTTGTTAGCATAAATCATAACATACTACTTAAAAAATTATATTCTTTAGCCTTTGGGACCGAATTTATAAACTACTGAAAAATTATCTAAGTAATAGAAAATTTAGAATCAAAATTGGGAATGGTATTAGTAAGTTGTATAATATTAGAACTGGAGTTCCTCAAGGTTTCAATTTGGAACCTTTGTTATTTATTTTATATATAAATTCGTCAAATTATAATTTTAATAAATATCAAGTTTATATCTTTTATTGAGTAATAGTAAAAATCAATTAGAAGCTTATAAAAGTTTGTTTGATTTTAGATAAGAACCAAACTCAAAATCAGGGTGTCCACAGAAAAATGGAAATCAAATTCCCTGACAATGTGAACATAGCCAGCCAACTCTCCCCCCCCTTTTTTTTTCACTCTTATTTTTTAAACGTTTTTCTTTATTGGATATTCTTCACTCAAAGAAAGTTTGAATCAAAGTAAATCAGTTATGATACATGTATTTCTCTAAGATAAATCTGCAGATAACATACAGATACATGTAAATATTATAGAAGTGGTCGACAAAATAAAATTATGAACATTATATAGTAAGTTTTATCCTTTTATCAACTCTCATTTAGTATTGTTCACCACCTAATAGGAAAAATGTGACATAATTCTTAAATAACATACATATTAATACACCAAGTTTCTTCTTTAACACACACTATGAAATTACGAGGAAACAAAACAAGTATTAACTTTCAGAAGAATGAATTTTATGCCAGAGGAAATGCTGGGAAAAAAAAGAATTCATGATCTCATGAATATGTGATAGAATTTAATTGTGTTAAAGCCTGCTGTAGCCTTCATTACAATTTCATTTCCGACTTTTGCCCTTTTTTTTTAATAAATTCCCTGACCTTTTTAACGATTATAGATCAATTCCGTGACCAAATTCCATTTCCCTGACTTTCCAGAAAGTGGACACCCTGAAAAAATTGGGCGACTGCAATAAAATAGAAATTGTTCATACTAATCAATAAAAATACCAAGATGTTTACTATCTATGGAAAACACATGGAAACTACATCAGAAAAAATTAAACAGCTGTTTATTTATGCTTGCTCATGTTAGATATATACTTTCTATGAAACAAAAAGTAATCATTTACAAGTCTTTAATCGATCAATTGTAGACTACGGTCTCGAATATTAGCATCATTTAAATAGAATACAATTGAATAATATAAATAAACTGATATTTCGTATAACTAAAATTAATCATTTATAAAATTATTTTAAATGATTTTTTTTTTTAACGTCAGATCCGAAAAAGGAAATTTTCTTTCGCATACTAATGCTAGAAATTGACAGAATATTTTTGATGTGCCTAAGCCTAATAATAAGTTTGGATATAGAATTATTAATTTCATTAAATTAAAATTTTTCAACCAAATAAAATGTCAGTACTATACTAGTAATAAAATTAGAGATATTAAAAACACAATTAACTGCAGACATCATCGATGAGAAAATTGTTTGGAGATACTAAACTTTTGTTACTAATTCATTTTAATCTTATTCATATATTAAACAATCAGCATCTATAGCACATGTATAATTTTTATATAAATTATACTTAATAGGACTGGTAACATTAAAAAAGAAAAAAAAATATCTCGCAAATCCAAATCGACGAAGTTTTAGAGAAAAGTATGTTACAAAACTTAATGGCCATGTGCAAGTGTACGTATTTCCTTCACATTCCAGTATTCTCTATTTGAATTAGAATCCTCCCACCACCTTTTTTAAAAAATATTATAATAATTTTATAATAAAACAATTTACAGAAGCTTCATTCCGTAAAGTTCTATTTAGATCCCAACCAACGTGTTCAAAAATAATTTAACGCCATTATCAACAATTCATATGGGCATATTTTGAAGTCTTCAAAAGTTCTTCTTAAAATTCTTTTGCTCGATAAAATATATATCAGAAAACGATTACTTACTATATCAGCAATAAATAATACTTAATATTAGTTCACGATAAAAGTTTTTACGTTAGATGAAATTGGATTTTGAATCTCCAAAAACCACCTCAACTTACAGATTTCAGGATCAAAACCGGAAAGGGAAATGCCAATGTCAACTCTTCCCACAATGCCTTTCGCGATTGCGGCGGTTTAATACAACATAGAATTTGCTGTTCCATTTATTAATATCTAAATAACTTTACTGCAAAAGCAGTTAACCAAGGCAATTGTCCTATATTATTCTTCACAGCTAGTAATTGTTATCCCTCATCCCTATATTTTTGGTATTTGACAAGTTAGTTAAGTTCATTAAGAGGAGTGGAGGAAGAATATCGATTCATGCCCGTATACAATGAGTATAAATATTTGGGCAAAACTCCGAACGGCGGTCCCAAATTATATAAACCTTTTTAATGACTGATAACAGTAGGACTGTGAAGGATAACACATAGCCAGAGTTATTACACATTAAATCATATAGTTTTCGCTCAACATATTTACAAAAAAAATATGTATTGTCCGAATATGTGCGACTTATGACTAAAGCGTTATTACTCTTGGTGCTTGCGGTCTACCATCCATGGCACGTTTAAAGTGATTTTTAAGCAACAATACACAATGTTTCATTAATAACAACAATAACGATAGCATTACACTTGACACACTGTTTCATTAATAACAACGTTGGGAGCGCGTTCGGAGGTTATCATAATTTGGGACCGCCGTTCGGAGTTTTGCCTAAATTTTCCCCATATCAATAAATTAAAGTAGTGATACTAATTAAAAAAAAAAATATATATTGTACTCTCTTTCCATATAATCTTAAAGATGTCAAGAGAGACACAGTATAATCATAAGGTGCTAAATCGGAGAATACAAAACACCGCAGGCTGCCTTGTTACCACTTCCCCAAGAGAGGGAAAAACAGTTTAAATTAGTATGAGCATGGAGTAATATATTAATAATATATATGAGCTCAAGCTGTTGGTGCGAAGCGAGTGTGCCGATTAGCTTTGGGTTAGGTAAATTGAGGTAACAAGCACTCCAGAATGTTTATATTGAAAACATTTTGAAAGTACTATGTCCCGCGGACTGTTCCTTCACCGGCAGCTTTGTACCGTAATCTCCGGTTTCACCAAGGGATTAAATGGGTAGTCGTGAATAAAACCGAACCATTGGAATTCGAATTTTCTTAAAAAGTTAAAAAAAGGGAACCACAGTTTTCCATCGGTTTTAATAGGAAGTAAGTACTTCCGAATCGTTTCGTTCGAAAATTATGAAAATTGGACTTAATTCCACTGCTTCGGTTTCATTCACAATCACCATTATATCTTCAGTATAAGCACTCTGAGAATAGTTTATTAACTATATATAAAACATTAACAAAGCAAAATAATTGTATTTAGAAGACTTCTGTCTAGATATGATTTATTCTGGACCTTTGTCTTTGATCTCACAAAATTTTTTGTTTTAAATTCTTTTTATTGGTTGTGACTCGTTAATATTGGACATTGTTATTACTAAATACTAAACTTAAAAACCTCTATAAGTGCAGGGTTTTAGTTGGTCTCAGCTTTTTGGATTTCCTTTAATTTATCTTTAATACATCATCTTTCCTTTAATTCGAAACTGAAAATTGTATAAAATCTCGTTGATCTCGCGAGAAGGATGGACTTCTCGGATTGGCTGATTGCATCATTTGTTATTAATCAACTTGCGCGCTTGCAGGTTTTGAGAAATACTATAATGAAATAATAGTGTTCAATAATATATGTACTGCTTTTTAATTATTATAACGCTGTATCATTTCGCCTGCATTTCAATTCAAAGAGAAACTAGCCAGTATTCATTTAGAATACAGCGAAAGAAGAGTTATTAATTTTTTTATTCATATTGAAGGCGGGAAATATGAGCTAATGCACTGAAGTGATGGTAAATACTTTAAATAGTCTTTTCTCAATATAATTTTTCTTTCTATATTTGTCTGGAAGTAAACAAAACAAAAGATTCTGCTGTTCAGACTCCTATGTTCTTTTTTTTTTATGATTTTCGGCCTAACGTTCCAAATACAAATTTACAAGTAAATATATTTAAAGGAATATAATATATGCTTTTTAATGATAATGGTTTTGCTGTGAAGAAAATTAGAATTACTGATTGAAATAACCTCTAATTAAAAACATAATTCTTTCGATTTTTTTTTTTCAATTAAGCAAAGGAATTTTTCGTAATTGTGAAAAGTGTTTCAAAAGAAGAAGTAGCAATTATTTGAAGCTTATTATTATTTTTATTTATTTGTTCAGAAGTACTAGCGAAAAAGGAATTTCTGAGAATTATTCATTGACGATAACATAGAAATATTCTGAGAATCGGTTTAGCTGGATAAAGGAGAATATGACATGCGGGTTTATAATTTTAACAGGTAAAGATGTCACATGAGATTCAGCCAAGGTATGTGTGTAATATAATTTAAAATAATATTTTATTGAAATTATTAATCTTTATTGATTATTTAAATTATATGATTAGAATTCTAATTTTTATGTAATTAAGAATTTGCTTAAAATTGTGTTGAAAATGTTTATATAGTAAATAAGGTTGCTTTACCAATAATTTACCTTTTTTTTTTTAAAATTAATTAAAAATCTGCTATTTCTAGAAAAAACTATCCAGTAGATAAAAAAAGATGACCATTAAATTGTTTTCAAGCTCCTGAATAATATTTGAATTTACTTATTTGCTCAGAGCAGAGCTGTATGAACCTGCTTCTGATTATCTTTTCTCTCGCATCTTCACCAAAAAGCCAGCAATGAGTGATTTTACTCTTGACCAGAGTACAGTCCATTGACAAGCATACTTCCTTTGTATTGTGCGGTCAAGTCTCCCGCATGGACCTTTGTGTTTTATTACTAAGCTGACTCCTTCATCACAATAAAGAGAAATTGAAAATGAAATGCACTTGATAATATTAAAATTTAAAGATTAATCCCATCTTTTTATCCTATCTATTTTAACATTATTAAGTAAGTGCGTTTCATTTTCAGTTTTTCTTCTTTATTTCATACACGCATGCTAAGCCTTCTCATCCTTCATCAAAATATTACTTGTTCCAATAAGTCCAGCATTAAAGTTAAAGTATGCCATGACAGGCCTGGACAGGCCTTTGGGGTCGCGGGAGGTAAGGCTCCCGGCGTTTCCTAGCCAACAGGACTAGATTGAGGTGGGTGGTCAGCCCGACGCCTGCCCGCCTTTAACTCCCGGGAAAGAAACCCGGTACCCATTCTACAGAGGGCTGGGTAGGCCCTAGGACCCGTTTGGAGGAGAATGGAGCGTAGAAAAATTCCCCGCCCTCCGCCGAGGCCGGGAATCGAACCCACCACCTCCAACCCGCAACTAAGCGTCCTTACCCACTCGGCTACCGGGAATAAGTCCAGCATTGTTAACATTTATTATAACCACTTTTGACTTTTTGGGTTGACTTTCATGTCATATTTTTTAGCAGTGAGCTCTTAATTTTATGACTGCAGTCAACCAATTAAAATCAGTAAATGAAATTTAAGCAGCTATTGGGGCATCTGAGATATCTGATTTGCTTTGTCAATCAGGCAATGCTAGCTTGAATAATACAAAATGAATTCACTTATGAGGAAATAAGAGTTGTGAATACAGGAGATCAAAATAGTTAATTTTTAAATTCTTTCAATAATTGAGGTTTCTTAATACTAGAGAGTGATATTATAGAAGTAAAGTATTGTATAAATTTCTTTAGTCTCTTTTTCAATTCTAAAGTCAATCAAAATCGTGAAACATTCCATAGTTTATAAAATCAACAATTTTTTTTTCAGAAAATTTACTTTTAAAAAACTTAGTCGGTCTCTGAATTTGCCTTCAACATCAAGTGATGGAAAACCTATTGAAAGTGGGAGAAGTCTTAAACTTGAACCAAAAAAAGAACAAACTCTTCCTTCATTTATTGGGAAAACTCCATTTGTTAATTCAGCATCAACTCCAGGAACATCCATTAAGAATTTGAAACCTGTAGCAGCTGTTCTACCATCAGCAGATCTGTAAGTTATTAAATTATATTATTAACAATGTATTGAATTTAGATTTACAGGGATTCTTACACATAAGTTATATTTGTTATTCCCTCAAAATTTGGATTAGATCCCATATCTGAAAAAACCAACTATCTTGAAATTTCATCTGATCAAATGGTCTAATTGGCAATTCTCATTTATTTCCTATTTTGTTTGCCAGTCTGATCAACCTACAAAATTAACTGAAAAGTTAAGGAACATTTCTGAAATAATACTGCAGGAGTTAAACTGTCATCATGCAGATATGTATAGAATACATCTGTTCTGCTGATTCTCACTTCTTGAACTACAGAAATACACTAGTCAAAACAATTAAAGATCACGGAAAATATCATTAGGATGATGTGTTGTCAGCGACAATATGAACTACAGTCTCTTATATCCCTCCACAACGTAGAATAAGCAAATTCTGTTCACATAGACACTTGCTTCAAGCATTGGTGATGCCATAAGAGAGAAGTGCTATTTGTGGAAACTTCTAGTAGCCATCCATGGGTAGTGTGAAAGTTTGTTTAGGGAAATGGGCAGGTGGTACAATGCCTGAATGGCATGGAGAGCCATAGGAAGGGTGGAAGCTGGGCAGACCATAGCAGGAGGTAGCAATAGCCAATGGAGTGTCTCAAAGTATAAATTCACGACTATGGACTCGATTTCAAATGACACGAAATGTTCGACAAAGACAAGGGCAATGCCATCCACAAGCAACTACAGCAAGGGACGACCGTTACATCTTGTTAACTGCCTGCCGGAACAGATGGCAGAATGCAATGGGACTGCAATGTGCGCTTTGAACGACGACAGGACGCAAGGACTTCAAACTGTTTAGCCTCTATACATGCAGGCCCATGTTGAGTGTCGCATTAACCGCACAACACTGTACAGCCCGTAGAAACTGGGAGGAGGAACATTGTGATTGGGGGCACGCTGAATGGTGTCGTGTTGGTGTTCGTGATTCAGTCTCCAGCCCTTACAATTGACGAGTCTTCATCTGGAGGGAAAGTGGAGCACCGCTTTTGTGCAAGAAAATCCCAATATAATGGTGTGAGCAAGAATCAGTATTTGTGGATGTACTGGCCTCCACTTCATCGAAATGGCAGTTTGACAGCCCTGAGGGAATAGAACCGAAAATTGCATATTTCGTATTTCATGCGAGTTTGATTAAAACATTTTTTACCATTTAATCATTGCATGATAATTCCGAAACAGGAATTTTTTGAATAAAGCTGTGCCAAGTCTTTTTTTCTTCATTTTACTGAACAAAATGAAATCGCCAAGATGTAAACTTAACTACTTAAGGTTAGATAAGAAAGCAGTTTCATAATTTGTATGTGTTTGCAAAGATAATTTAAAACTCTCAAGAACACTATAATGTTCAGGTCTTTTATAATTCCATGGTATTTTCTTTTTCTGACGAAGGAATGTTTTATTGAATTACTGCTGTACTATTATAATAACTTCAGCAATTGAGTTTTTTTTTTTTTTTTTTTAAGAATATAATGGTTATGACCATTTCTATAAAATATTTTATTATTATACAGCTTTATTCAAAGCTAAATTTGCAAAAACGCTTAGATGTTTGTTTTTTTTTTTGTTTTTTATTTCTATTGAAATATACAATTAAAATTAAAAATACACAATTAAAAATTTATTTGCCTTTAAATTATCGAATTTTGTAGAATTATTTAGTACATTTTCTTTTACCCAATACATTCTGAATTTCATAGGTTGGCAAATTAATTAACTGCTTGATAATCAAAGTTATAAATATATATAAAAAAAAATATAATTTTCTAGATTTTTTTTAGGTTTATGCTTTCTGAAATTTAATTACAAAATCGACAGTTACAAATTGTCAAGAATTAAGGAATATTATTCAGAAAGAAATGGAAAAAAACAAAAAATAATAAATAACATACAATGTGATGATTATTTATGCAAATAAGATATAAAAACAGTTAAGATATAAAAATTTTAATTTACAAATCCATTCCTTGGAATGAAAGACAAAATTTGATTGAGTAAATAAGGAAAGATGTCGAATTACTGTAGCGTCATACTGAATTGCAAAACAATGTGGTGATCCATATCTTAAATAGCACAGTTTAACTTATGAGTACGAAATAATACGTTAATATTATGAAATTGCTGAAATTTTACAGCCACAGAATGCTGCCGTGGCTTGGAATCTGCTACCGATATTTCTTCTTTGAAAGTAGAGAAGTCTAACTGCTTCAGTTTTTTTTTGTCTTGATAGCAATAAGCCTTTACAAAAGCAAACACATTGTCGATGTCATACAGATGCATTTGTAATATTTAAAAATAATTAAATTATATCCTTCTTTGATAATACAGTAATACCTTGAGATACGAGCATCCCGACATACGAGATACGAGCAAGTCTTCGAGCAAATTTTTACTTTGAGATACGAGCAAGCTTATAGACGCCGATGCTAGTTGGCCTCACTCTTTTTGACGACACATGTCTTACTCATTTCCGTAACATTTTGAAAGGGAGACAGAAACAAATCTCCCTTGATAGGTATTTTGTTAAAAGGCCTGCGCCAAGTAAAAGTGAGGGTAGTCAGGAGAAAAAAGTTAAGAAAGGTGAAAAAAAGTAAAAAATACAAATCGAAAAAAGCAAAAAAAAATAAAAATAGAAAAGTAAAAAAAAATACGTAAAGTTAATTCTAAGTTTACGTAAGTTACATAGTGTACGTGTAAGGTACGGTACGGAATCAAGTGTCTACGTACGGGCCAACTCTCTTCCCTCCCTCCATCTTCCGCCATTAGCCGCTACCAGGGCCCCCACAAGGGGGGGGGGGGGGCAGTTGGTCCCTGAGCACCGGGGCCCGGACTGAGATCCAAAGGGGGCCCGGGCTTGTCAAATTGAAGCCCTTCTCTTTTTTTTTTTTTTTTTTTCTTTTGGTTGTCAAATTGGAGATTCCCTTTTTTTTTTTATTTTGTTCATAATGTGGGGGGAGAGGGGGAAAGGCCCGGTATTGCATTTGGTACCTGGGCCCGGAATTTGATGTGGGGTCCTGGCCGCTACTGCATCGTCTGTCAGTAAGAACTAATAATTAAAACCACATTTTATTTTATATCACAGGAATCCTTATATACTATAATTTTTTTTGTGTGTGTATGTCTCTATATCAATTAAAAACATGTTTTTTCCATTATTATTAGCAGTAATAAGGGAGTTTTTTAGATGGAACGTATTAATTTGTTTTCTGTTATTTCTTATGGGAAAAAAAGATTTGAGATACGAGCATCTCGAGTTACAAGCTCGGTCATGGAACGGATTATGCTCTTATCTCAAGGTATTACTGTATATTGCTGTCGTGTTCTCCAATAGGCTGTAATCAACTCTACATTCAATATGAAAATTTTGGAAGGCTTACAATCATTTCATCAAAATCAAATCTTTTAGTTCACTCTCTATATCCACACGGGTTAAAACGAAGCAAATGGCTTTGTTTATCCCACAAGCCAAGCAGTAGCCTGGTGGGATATTTTGTAACTACAAAGCCCCGCCTATCCTCAAGTGGTCCATTTATATAAGTTGTTTTTGTTTGATGTTCCCTGATGTAACTTTTCTCCTGCGCCTATTTCAGCTCTGTTGGATTTAAATCTGGATAATATGATGGTCTTGGTCTTTAAATCACTAGTCCGTGGAAAGGTCCACTCCCACTTACTTGACACCCTTTCACCCCTATTTCTTTCAAGTACCCAGTCCCAACGCCTGAAGGGACTGCCTTCCTGATTTAAACTGACTGCAAATTGGACTTAAATCATTGAGCATGCATGTCTGAGATGCTCTTGGCAGTTGCATTGCAGCTAGGTCGGCACCTCCATCAACTCTTTCAGAGCTGGAGATTGCCCTTCTGAATGAGTGGCAAAGCATCCCCCCAAGATCTCATGATCACCTCATCGAGTCCTTGCCACACAGGTGTGCAGTGGTGTTGGCCATTCGAGGAGACCACACACCATATTAACGGTTGTGACCATGTCCTTTTTGAGCTGTTTTACTCATTGCCCTACAGTATCTCACATCATGTGAACATTGCATAATGAGCCCCAAGGGCATTTCTTTTACCCATACTACATCATATTCTACTGTATCTGATATCCGAATGATATTTCACTTGTAAAAAAGATCACTTTTACATAATTTATAGCATCATATCTACTGTTCCTCTCTTGATCCCCAAATTGTTTTGATAAGTGTACATTTCAAGTTATTTCAGATATTTCTACAATAAATTTCAGAAATATGCAGAGTTCGAAGAAATTTACTTCTTTCCTCATTGGCTGAACAGGATAGTTTAGCACTGCAGTTTTATGCTACTAAATTGGATCCTTGCCCAAGAAGCCATCCCTATCACCAGTTTATTTATTTATTTATTTATTTATTTATTTATTTATTTATTTATTTATTTATTTATTTATTTATTTATTCGGAACCAGAGATGCACACAATTCCTTGTATTCTAAGGAATGTTCTTATCTTTCTGATAGTCCTTGCTCTTCCTTACTGAACACCGCTGTTGTTTGACATCCATTTCTAAATTCGCAGAAAATATTTTTGTATAAACTTTCTTTTTCACTTATACAGGATGTAAATGAATGCGTATTTCAAATTTCTAGGGTGACAAAGAGGATCACTTTTTAATAAAAAACCCATGTTCGGAAACTGCACTGTTTCCCTCCTAAAGGCTCCATTTAGATAGCATCTCCATGCTCAGTCGATTTAACTCCAACATACTTTTTTTTTTTTTTAACGGGCCACAACAAAGAGTATTGTTTATAAGGTCTTTATTGAGTTGGAGCAAAATGTGATTCAACTAATTAACACAGCAAGACATCCAGACCAGATATTTCTGAGAGGGTGTAGCAAAACATGCATGGCAGCTGCAGTGCTTTGATGTGTGGCTGCCATATTCAGCATCTCATGGAGAGCATATGAATGAATGAAAAATAAAAGATCTTTCTGCCATGCACGACAAAAAAAAACAAAACAAAAAACCATTCAAACTACAAACTCCCACTACATGCAGGAGGGGCTGTAGCAGGGAAACTGCATTTCCAAACAAGGGTTCCTTATCAAAAAGTGATCCATTTTGACCCTTTACATGTCCTAGAAATTTGTAATGTGTGTTCATTTACATCCAGCATAAGCTGTAAGTTACATCAGGAAGACTGATCATGGCTCATTAAAAAGAAGCAACTAATGAATTGTCTTGAATTGCAATGAGGTTGAGATCATTATTTGTCCATTTAGTATTATTAGGTTGGAAAAATCCTAAAATGTCGGTTTGGTTGACCTGCAAATATCATGACTTCTAGGGAAGTAATTAAAGCATGCTTTAGGTATGTAGTTATGTCGGTTGAAGGATCATCCCTACTGCATTTGTTATCGACTGGTCACGAGGTTCTTTCTGTATTCTGTGCCCTATTTTGTGAGTTGAATCAAAATATGGAGATGTTGGATATTCGACAATTGAGTTCTTACGAGGCTTAGCAGCAGCTGAAGCGAAGGGGAACATATGTAGTGTTTTTGTTGAAGACCATGTAAGCGAAAGGACATTGCAGCGTTGGTTATGAAAAATTCTGTAATGGAGATTATAACGAAAAGTATGCTCCTAGAGGACTCCATAAAAATTGGTCTCAGCCGAGGAGGTGAAAGAACTAAGTGAGTCTGACCCACATCAAAGTTCACAGGAAAAGACTGAGAAACTAGAGGTATCTCACACAACAGTTTTATGCAGCCTGGAAGAACTTGGCAAAATGTGGAAGATGGACAAGTGGGTACCCCATGAACTCACAGAAGAAAACAAGGCTATACATCACATAATTTGTTCTTCACTCCATCTTTGCGAAGAACAAGAGCATTTCTTGGACAGAATTGTTACCTGCAATGAAAAGTGGCTAATGTATAACAATAGGAAGCGCTCATCATCTTGACGAGATAAGAACAAACCCCCTGCAGCAACTCCTAAACCGCTTCTTCAACCACAAAAAATTCTTTTGAATGTTTGGTAGTCCACGGCTGGAATTATCCATTGGAACTTTCTTCCCCAGGGACAGACCATTACAGCAGAGGCATATGTGTCAGAATTGACTGAAATGCACCAAAAGCTAGGAAAGATAGAGCCTACACTGGTCATTCGCAAAGGTCCCATTTTGCTTCACTATAATTATTATAATGCAAGACTACATAAGGCAGAATACATCTGCAAGAAACTTCACAAACTTGGATATGAGGTTTTGCCTCATCCGCCTTATTCACTGGACCTTTTGCCAACAGATTTTCACCTATTCAGACATATTGACAATTTTCTGAAGGGCAGAAGATACCTCCAAGATTGTGATCTCATAAAGGACATCGAAGAATTCCTGCAATGCCAAACCAAGGATATGTGCAAGAAAGGAATTTATAGCTTATGACAGTGTTGGCAAGATTGTATAGATGTAGATGGAGCCTATTTTGAATAACAAAATTACGCTCAACACTCAAAAAAACAATTTTTGAATTTGTTCAACCCAAACTGACATTTTAGGGTTTCCAGCCTATTATATGATCATGTAAAAGGCTTGAGAAAGAGGAGACGGTGAATTATCTCCTTGAAAATTCGTTTTTCTGGTAATAAATGTAGTATTGTGACATTTATTTCTGATAGTGTGAATGATGTTTAATAATATATATTATAAAAGAGAAGATTTTAAGGAAGAAATATGGGTTGTTTGTATACAGTAAAATGTTAATCAGTCTTTACTATTAGTTATTATGTCTAATGTGCCACTGAGTTCTTCAGGTTTAAGATTTACCGCCTTCAAGGAATCTCCGAGAGCATTAATCAATAAGAAGGTTTTTTTTCCTCCAGTAGTCAGTTCTACTTTTTTTCATTCTACAGATCTATATATATATATATATATATATATATAATAGCAATTATAAACTCTTGATGCCAATTCAGTTGTGTATAATCTGTTGATATTGCTATTGCAGATCGGTATTCTGCATCAGTGTTTAAGTTGAAGACAGCAACCTTGCTGTCATGAAGTTTACCCAAAATACTAACAAGTGCTTTTCCTTGCCAAGAAATGATAATTTCTTCTAATCTCTGAATTTAACAAAGATTGGAAGGGTCTTTACATGTTTTTATATTCTGATTTGATATTTGTTCTCAATTTTAAAGTTTTATCTAATTTGCCTAAACTGGTAGCCTATTTAGTTATATGATAAATAGATGTAGCTATTCTTATTGTTAAAATTTTCGTAGTGTTATTAATAAAGATACAGCTTTTTATGATTGCAAACCTTGATTTGTAATGTATAAGAACTTTGTTCTGAATAATAAACAGGCTTTTAGGCTTTGATGCCTATGTACATGTACACTGCCTGCTCAATTGAAAGTGGACACCTGTGGTATGGAACAGACGCTTTATGTACAGCATGTCTAATAGTGTGTACTGTGGCCTTTTGTCCTAAGCATAGCCTTCACACGCCGTGGCATGCTCTCCAGTTTCTGATAGCAAGTATTTTTATCCACTCCTTCTTCAAAGCCTGCACAAATTGGATGCATGTTTGCAGTCGCATCGAACGCACACGAATCCAGGCTCTCCAATTCATCCCATAGATGTTCAGTAGGGTTGAGGTCTAAACTCTGGGCGGGCCACTGAAGTTCCTGAACATTTTCTCCTGAAACCAGGCGCTGACAACACTGGCGTTATGGCATGGCGCATTGTCGTTCTGGAATGATGGCCCTTCACCGAACTGTGACTACAACTTAGGAAGCATAGAATTGTCTAGAACGTCCAGATACTGTGTAGATGCCATGTTACCCTTGATCACAACCAATGGACCACGTCCAAACTAGAAGAAACACGACCACACCACCGCCAACTTCACTGTTGGGATGACACACTCAGTTAGCAGCCGCTCCCCTGGCAAACGCAACACCCAGGTGCACCCATCCGATCGGTAGACTGTAAAGGGTGATTCCTCGCTCTACATAATGCTCTTCCAGCAGTTCATCGACCAAGACCATCGTTCTTTACACCAGGCCACATGACGCTGGGCGTTAACAGGGGTGATGTTAGGCTTGTGGGCAGCAGCCTGACCAGTGTACCTGAAGGCTTGGAGCTCCAGATGAATCGTCATGGTATTGACAGTTGTTCCCATTGCCTACTGGAAGTCCTGCCGCCATTGTTCCGCTGGAACAGCCCTGTTCTGTCATACCAATCGCTTCAGGGCCCTCCGGTCTCTATCAGTTATAATGCGGGCTCAGCCACCTCCATGATGTCTTGTTTCCACTCTGTCACATTTCCACTTCTTGATAATAGCACCCTCGGTCGACTTTGTCAGGTTCAGTGTCGCTTCTATGGCTCGCACACTCTGGCCACTAATGTGGCAACCTATGACTACACGTTGAAAATCGCTCAGCTGCTTTGATGGTGGCATTTTACCTCAGCAAATGGTTAGGCACCAAATGACTCCAACTACACATGATCCTGTTGTTTTATAACAAATATATTCTAATTATTGCCCGAAATTGCATGGGTTGTTCCACTACGGCAGGTGTCCACTTTCAATTGAGCAGTCAGTGTATGTCAATTTCTTAGTGTAGTATATCATTCTATAAATATTTCAGCATGTCATTATAATATTTTTGGAATCTGACTCAGTTTGAAGCTTGACTTTTACCTAATTCCTTATCAAACTAAAAATTATTGCTATAGAATAATCAGCACTCAAAAACTATATAACAAAAACCAAAGTAAAAGTAATTTTACTTATTTTCAGTTATAATAAATAAAAAGGGAAATTTCAAGTTTAAATAGCTTTGTATAAAATGGCTGCTTTATAATGTGTTGAGAATGCTGCTTAATTTTTGCTTAATTTCAAGCACTTCATTTCGCTGTCAATCTTTAGCAGTTTAACTCTTTGTGATATTTATTTCACAAAATTCTACTCGCTAAGTCACAATTCAAAGTGTCAGCAGCATATATTTGAAGTGCAGATATTTAATAAATATTCGTATTCAACAATAACAAATTCAATAGTAAAATTCAATAATAGTAAAATTCAAGTTTCAGTTTCTTTGTAAATTGATAAATTAAAGAGGTTTAATAAGATTATATCAGTAACCATAAATAAGATTTTGTTCTTTTTAAAGTAGTTTCTTGCTCAGTAGTGTCGATTGCCTAGAACGATGATGTTATTATAGAGATGTAATTAATAACATAATTTGACTTCATGCTTTCTAATTGCCATCATATGCTTTTCTATTGATAAGTAGGAAAGAAACTAACCATATTAAGAGCAGTACTCCATCCACTTCTACCACTTGGCCTTTGAACTGTGATAGTGATTGGGAAGATTTTGTGGAACCAACTCCAAAGAAAGGTACTTTAGAGAGAGATTTTGAATTTAAATTATTAAATCCTAATTTAAATTTTGCATATTTCATTTAGCAGTACATTCAATTCTGATCTATGAAACACTGCTCTGTCAGAATCGTAAAGGGTTTAATATGCCACTCCACTTGTATGATTTAAATAGAATTGACCAATCTTACAGATTATACTTTGAAGAAAATAAAGTTGATTAGCACTATAATATATTTTTTGTTTCTTTTTTTTTTATGGATTTCATGTCACTCTTAATGCTTAAGCTTCACAGCAAAGAAGTTGCTTTTGGAATGCTTTGCTATAGTTGACTGAATGAAGAAATAGTAATAACATTTTCTTTGATGGTAAATTACATTTCTGTTAATGATTATGATGTATGTCTCGAGAGATCCCTAGATACTGTATTTTTATCCTTTCCTTTATTTCGTGTTATAATGATGGAGCATTTGATTAATCAACTGGAGATTCTTTATTATTATTAAGTTCCTATTCTTGGGTTTCCCCAGCTAAAACAGCATGGTGGATCTTAGACCAAAGCACATGTGCTAAGTGTAAAAAAACTGTGCAAGGGGGTAAGGGATGGTAGTGATGTGTGGTTGTCTCTCTGAATTTCCTAACAATGCATGTTGTGTTGAGTCCCACATCCTTCTGCAGTTGTGCATAAGTGTTTTTGTGAAGTCCTAGTGTGTTGAGGCTGTGGTGCAGTGTGTGAGGCACTAAACCAGTGGCATACAGGACGATGGGTACAACACATACTCGGTCTTGCCTCCACTGTTTCTGGAGCTTGTGTGCTAAGTCGGTGTATTTATTGATCTTGTCCTCGTGAGTTTTCCACATATGCTTGCAGATAGGCACTGAAGTGTCAATGAGATAGGTCTGTTTGTTGGTCTTATCAAGAAGTGTGATGTCAGGTCTCTTTGAAATTTGTTTGGAGATATCTGTTTGAAAGAGAAGGGGGCAGCCTGATATTATGTGGTCGATTGTCTCATGTAGTATGGCACTTCCTGCATGTGTCTTTATGTGTTTTTGCATCGTGTAGAATGTGTTTCTTAAAGTTGCGTGTGGGGTTGACTGGTCCTGTAATGCAATCATGAACACTTCGGTCTCCCAAGCAACTCGCCACTCGTCGGCTATCTGTTCGACACTTCCATTTTGAATTGAGGCTGCCGTGGAATTCCTTACAAGCCCATAATTCACGCAGCTGCTGAGTGTGGGTGTTGGTGGTGGCAAGTGTTAGACAATGGTTTTCGAGATCCAGGGTGGTGTGTGTGTTAAACAATGGTTAAGTGGAGTGAGGAGTGTTGTGCTCTCTGGTGGAAGTGTTCCCTAAGTGTGTGTACTTGTTTTTCGTGTAGAATGATGAGGCTGATGAGTTCTCAGCTTCCCTCCTTGTGGGGAAGGGTCATCCTTTCCGTCGCAGACTTGGGGTGGTTTATGTTGTTTCATGAATGTAGTGCGTGTTGTGCATTGTAGTGCGTTGAGTTGGGTGTTTCTTGATGCGATTATGCCGATGGAGTATATTATGTAGGGACGGCAAGTGTTGATGGCTGTAATTTTTTTTTGGAGTTGAGTTGTGTTTTGAGGATTTTTGAATGCAAGCACTGAATATGTTCCTAGAGTGCAGTTTTGATGTTTTTGTTGTCTGTGACGTGTGTTTGTTGGAAGCCCAGGTATTAAGCCTCTCCCTCTTTCGTGGATTGGATGGCCAACCCACGGTCCAGTTCAAAACCCTCCAAATTCGAGGTCTTCCCGTATATTATATATAGCTTGCGACATTTGTCGATTCCAAATTCCATTCCAATGTCTTTGGTTCACTGTGTGGTGACTTCTAGCAGATTAGTAAGTTGTGTTGGTTGTGGCATAGAGCTTAACGTAATTCATGTGGAGTAAGTGTGTGATTTTGTATGGTGTCAGAGTGCCTGAGGTAAGCCTACAGCTGTGTTTTGTGTTGTCTAGCATTTGGCTCAAAGGATTCAAGGTGAGGCAGAACTAAACAGGACTCGAGGAGTCTCCCTGGAAAATACCTCTCCTTATAGGGATGGGGAGTGTAGTGATGGAGGTGCTCAAGTGTTGTGTTCTAACTCTTTATTGTGGCATCTGAGAATGCTGTGATCTTGGGGTGTATTATGTAGAGAGATAGAGTGTGTAGGAGTCAGGAATGTGGGACCGAGTCGAATACCGTCTTGTAGTCGATGTGTAAATTTCTATTCTTTGTGCGAACCTGCTGCAGGATTACCAAGTCAATAAGGAGGTGCTCTTTATAATCTTGGCAATTCCTGTGACAGCTTTTATGTTGTTTGGAAAGGGTGTTATGTGTTTCAATGTGTGCATAGATTTTGTCTGTAAGGCTGGAGGTGAAGAGTTTTTAAAGTGAAGGGAGACAAGTGATTGGACAGTAATTTGCAGGGTGTGCCGTTTCAGTGTTCTTGCTCTTAGGTATGTGGCATCCTGCGTGAGAAAAAGAGGCATATGTTGTGGGTGTTGAATTATGTCAGTGAGTGTAAGAGCTAGCTTTCCATGCAGGGACATGAACCTTTTGATCCAGAAATTCTGGACGCTGTTTAGACCAGGAGCCTTTCAGTTGTGTGCATGTTTTAGTGCTATCTGTTTATCTGAGAGTAATGTCAGGAAAGGGAATGTAGGGTAGGCATTCAGTAAATTGTTGCATGGTGATCACCTCTGTGATGCATGGTTCTTTGCCATTGTGGAGGATAGGATTGGACCACAGAGACGACCAGTATTCATATTACATCCTCACTGGTGGGAGTGTTTGTGTTGGGTGTGGTAGAGGGAGATGTAAGGGATCTATATAACTTTTTTCTCATTGTATTGTCAAGTGTTGTTCTGCTATTTGCACAGAGTGCACTGTTTGTATCTTTGTAATCTTTTCGCAAGTGCACTCAGTATTTCAGTGTATCGAGATGTTCCTGAACCTGGGTATGATGGTTTGAGTGTGAGGGGTGAGTGTTTGTGCCCTAAATTTCTTCCTAATCTGGGACATAAGTTTCTTTGTTTTGTTTCCTGCATAATATTGTATGAGCCTGACTATGTCACTTCCAAGGTCGCTGATGTGGCTCTCATGTCTACGTCACAAGGGGGGGGGGATTTTTGGGACCGTGCAGTGGGAGATATATTGTGGTGTTTTGATCCCAAGTGCCTGAATGGTTCCATATGCTGTGCAGTACAGTGTTGTGAGTATTCTTCTAACATTTAGATATTGTGAAGGTGTTGTGGAATAGTGTGTGTGGAGATGGTACATAATTGTGGAGAATTCTTTTGATGTGTACTTTGGGGAGTGTAGGGTCTGTGCCTGTGTATTGTGCTAGTGCAGTGTAGAAATGATCATGTGCGGCTTATAATATGTCATTAGTTGTACTGTTGAGGCATGTATACTGTTAGGAATAGATTGTTTCTGTGATTGCCGTACAGGTAGTGTGGTTCAGTGAGGTACGAGGGTGGTTTGATAACTTCTCGGAACGGAATAGAAAAAAAAGTACGCACATCACTGAAACTTTTTTTTTTTTCAATGTAGTCTCCTTGTAGATTAATGCACTTTGTCCAGCGATGTTCCAGTGCTTTGATCCCATCTCGAAAATGAGATTCCTCAAGGCCTGCAAAATACCGGTCAACTTCAGCTATCAGTTCTTCTTTTGAAGAGAATCTCCGTCCACTAAAGAAAATTTCCAGTTTTGGGAAGAGATGGAAGTCTGACGGAGCCATATCAGGCGAATATGGTGGGTGTGGCAACAATTCATACCTTTGTGCGTGTAATTTTGCCATGGCGACAGCACTTGTGTGCGGGCATGCATTGTCTTGATGGAAGATGACTTTCTTCTTTGCTAAACCTGGCCTTTTTTCATGTATCTTTTGTTGTAATTGGTCCAGGAGGTTAGCATAATATTCTCCATTAATTGTTTTCCTGCTGGGGAGATAATCTACAAACAGAATCCCCTTCACATCCCAGAACACTGATGCCATGACCTTTCCAACCGAATGAATTGTCTTTGCTTTCTTTGGTGGCGGAGAATCAGCATGTTTCCACTGCTTTGACTGTTGTTTTGTCTCTGGGGTATAGTAGTGGTCCCAAGTTTCATCTGTGGTCACAAATCGGCGTAAAAAATCTTGTTCGTTTCTCCTAAAACGGGCCAAGCATTGTTCCGACATATCCATTCTTATGCGTTTTTGATCCAGCGTCAAGAGTTGCAGCACCCATCTTGCAGATATTTTTTCATATGTAATTCTTCAGTTAAAATGTGATATACCCTTTCAGATGACATCTGGCAAGCTTGAGCAATCTCTTGCACTTTCAATCTGCGATCCTCAATTACCATTTTGTGCACTTTTGCAATGATTTCTGGGGTAGTGACACATCTTGGCCGACCACTGCATGAATTGTCATCTAAGCTCTCCCGACGGAATTTAAATTCGCTTGTCCATTTTGCAACAGTTGAATATGAAGGAGCAGAGTCCCCCAGTGTATTCTGGAAATCGGCATGAATGTCCTTTGCTTTCATACCCCCTTCTTTACGAAGTACTTAATCACTGCTTGAATCTCGACTTTTTCCATTGTCACAAATCACTACGCGGGAACAACAATAGAGCCACATCACCGCCGCAGCTGTCCTCCAAGAGCACTGACGTGACTCGTGTTTACAGGCAACAGTCGAATGAATATCACGTGAACAACTCGTGGCGCTAGCGTTGACCTCTGGTGGTGATTCCGAGAACTTATCAAACCACCCTCGTAAGTTGTGTCATGGGGATTGATTCGGCGACTTCTTCTTTAATTTGTGCAAGTGTGGATGGGGGAACAAGACTGTTAACTTCTATGGAATGTCGCTGATCCGCTACTGATTGTTTGCTAAGCCCTTACGATGGATGATAAGTGGTGAATGCGGGAAGTAGTGGTCTGTATCCTGTTAGATGAGTCCCTAACTGTGTAATGGTGTAGAAGTTGTACATGAGAGCCTGGTTCATCTGCGATGACCATTGGATGCTCTGGATCAGTTTCTTAGTCTTGGTGGTCTCCTGCTCCGACACAGATGAAACACTTCTGACCGTTCGGGCTGGATGGTGTTGCTTGGGCATTGTGGTTGCTATACTACAGAATGGGGTGCCACTTTCTGCACCACCACCTGCAGGAGACTATAGTCCATTTTTCAAATGGAGGCCTCTGCTGCCTAACTCACGAACGCAGGTGACTTTAGCATGTGCCACACCTGATGCAGCATGATCAACACTACAAGACCTCATCATAGATGGTAGGATCCATAGGGGCTTATTATTATTATTATTATTATTCCCTAAGTGTAATATTAGTCTGACAAATTATTTTAATAATTGTAACTAATAGACTAATAAAATTGTGGCTTCATCAATTAAAAATTATAACCACAAATTTATAACATTATTAATCCTATAAAAATTCTACCAGTTTATTTGAAAGTACAGTCGGACCCCGATTTAACGAACCCCTATTTACCGAATTTCGCGATTTAACGAATTTTTCGTTTTCCCCGATTAAAATGAAGGCAAAAACCCCTATTTAACGAATAATTAACCCTGAATTAACGAATTATTTCAACAGCCGAAAAAAATTTTTTTTTTATTAGCTTAGGTAAACAAACGTAAACTTACCTAATGCAGCAGGATATAAATGACGCTGTATTTTCTTCTCTCTATAAAGTCGAAAAAGAATTTTCTCGAATCAGGAGTCAAACATTAGTCAGTACATACTTTAAAATTTCAAATTAACTAGTGTGTAATTATTCGCTGTAATATTAGCTGCTGAATAAAAATTGTATAATTTTTAATTATGGGTGTTTTTGTATAGTTGCTTATTAGGGCTGTTCATAAGGTAAATGCAGAAATTTTTTATTTTGGACCCCGATATTACGAATAAACCCCGATTTAACGAATAAAATTTTCGGTCCCGATGAATTCGTTAAATCGGGGTCCGACTGTAGTATAATTTTTTAGTAGATAAAATTTTGTATTTATTTATTTACTTTTTTAAGAGATTAAATGAAATATCTTATCATTCAAGCCAAAATGTTGATTGAATATAGATTAAAGATATCACAACATTTTTTTTTATTATTATTATTCTTATGAAAATCAGAAATATAAATATTTGATGGCTTTATAAGCAGCATGTTTTAATTAAGATGGAATTAATTTGTATAATATTATATAATTTTTCATTAATCTACGTTTAAAAAACAATATCTTGAATTCTTGAATAATTATATGCAAATTAATGTTTTTAGCTTCTAGCTTCACACGGAGTGACAGAGAAAAAATAAAAACAGTTCCAGAGACTCAGTTCCTAGATTTTGGAGATGTTAAACTAAATGACAGTATAATTAGTAAACAGGTAAAAATACAAGATATATATTTTACATTATTCATGTGAGGATAAATATCTAAATTTCCCTTTATTGAATATAAAAGAAATACATCAGTTTGCTTGTAATATCTTAAGCTGTTGATTTTGAATTGTAAATTTATATGCTTTTCTCAGTTCAGTATCCAGGTTGTTCTTATTAGGTAAATCAGTTAATTGACTTTAAATGTTACATTGAGTTAAAAGTGCCTTTCAAAGTTTCTTGGATGGGATTTAATTTAAGGAAAGGATATTTTAAGAAACGATGATAATAAATTAAAAATTCAGGCTTTCATCAAAATTTAAACAAGATACATACCTATTTACATACATCTTGGTAAAATAAAAATTAGAAAACTAATCATAAATGGAAAGCCTTTTGAGTCAAGCTGAGACTCTGGGACAACTGTTTTGAGCATATTAGGCTCTTCTCAGCCAGGGCTACCCAGCAAGCAAAAACCTAAAAGGCATTCAAGGGGACGAATAATATATTCATGATGGGATAAGTGACCCCTCAAAACTAAAGATAAGCAAAATAAAAAACAACAGCAAAATGTGGAATTCAAAACCTTGGGCAGCCTTACGCCTCAAATAATTACATTAGGTTGCCATTTATTGAAACATCCTTAATAGAGATTCATTTGTTGGTGAAGCATCGGGACTATCTAGACAAACACGAACTTCAAACACGAAACTAATCATTTGCGTGTATTTGGTCGAGAGATTCATTGAATTTGGTTGAGAGATTCATTGTTATCAAAGCTTTTTAAAGATATTTTTAAGTCAATCAGATTCAGAACTAGACTTATTTCTTCTATCTATCAGTGTTTCATAGATTTGAAAGGTTTGTATTTAATTTTTGTGAATCATTATTTGGCTTTTAGATAGACATAACTGAACATTAAAAAAAAAAAAAAAAAAATTATTACTGAAACACGAATGTAAGCTTTCTTGATCAAATACATGCAAATGATTAGTTTCGGGTTTGAAGGTCGTGTTTGATTGTCTTGATAGTCCCGACGCTTCACCAACAACTTCGGTGGGCATCCTCTGGGGAGAAAGGCAACCAACTGCAAAATCCTCTTCCGCTCACATCGACAGTTGAATTTAAACCTGAAGAAACAGTCCCTGATTGGTAGTTGAAATTACAACAATACAACACACTATACATTATTGCCGCATCTCATACAACATAAGATAATGACATGGCAATGTTGCTAGATCGCAGAAGAGGTGTTTTCACCACTGTGAACCTTAGAAGTAAGGGAAAAGATCATGTGGTATACAAAAGCTTTCCAAACAGGAATCCAAACACTATTTAAGTTTTGCTTTTCTTTCCTATTAACTGTTACAGCTCCTTCCTTTACTGCTTTTCTTCCATAGATTCATAATGTTACTGATCGTATTGGTAAAGCTTTATTGCGTTATAATATTAGGACTGTTTTCGGCCTATGAGTAAGATTTCTGAACACTTGAGGTTTATCACATATGAACACATATTGCTGGAGTATATTGTTGACTACATAGGCATTATTTCTGATTTGTATAAAAGAATTTCAGTGGGCCGTTGTTAGGTCTAGTAAGGAGGAAAAGCACATTCCACAATTATAGTGTGTTTTGATGAGCTTTAGAGCAAATTGTGTCTCCTCCTTTTGCTATAGCTATGTATATTTGAATTGAAATGAGACAAGTAAAACAGTGGCATTAATCTTATTCACTGATAGCATCATGAAGGAATAGCATTTAGTTGGAATTTCACATCTGATCTTCTGACAGTCACTACTCATTATTAGAAACATACATTTAATAACATATAAACATTACTTCTGTTTGGGCAGAAAAAGATAAATGGATTTAATGAGGAAATTGCCAGAATGTAATGCAACTGAAATAGAAGCAATGGAAAATAATGCAGTTAACTTTGGCATTGTAAATTTTGATTTATAGTATGGGAAATAAAGTAAAATGAATTTGAGAATAATCACATAATAATTTTTTAAGTTTGAAAGTATTTTAAGAAAATAAAAACTTTATTTTCATACTCATCACAAATTATTAATAACTGCATTTTTTTTTTTTATATATATATATTTAGATAAAAGGTGGATCACAGATTAATAAAACATTGTCTGACTCTCATCTTTTGGAACCCTTAAGAAAAACCAAAGATGATTTTCTCCCAATTTCACCATCTCCAAAAAAAATTTCACCATCTCCAAAAAAACGTAACAGTAGTTTTCTGTAAGTTATTGTTTTAATTTTCTTAAGTAGTTTTGTATTGCTAAAAGACAAAAAAAAAAAAACATTGGTTGATGATTGAATTTTACATCATTTTATTAATTCCTTTCAATAATTAAGTTATAGATAAAAAATGTTTTTTTTTTTTTATATGTTAAAAAGTTAAAGGATTCCAAACAGGCCTTAATGAGTCTCATGAGATAAGGCTTCGAATAGTCTCAACGGATTAAGTTGAGGTTAGGTAGTCAGCTGACACCTGCTCATCTTTAACACTATGAATAACCCACTGGCCATTTTATACAGGGTGAGGGAGGCAAAAAAACTGATGAAAAATTCATGAGCCCAGTTCAAGGATATTTCAAGTATCGAGACCAGTTCTTCCAGCCTGCAATCAAGTGCTTTAACTCTTAACTGAGACACATTTAAAACATGGTTTTCAGACTATATACAGGGAAACCTGCTAAGTTGACCACCCAGTGGTTCCACGTTTTTGTGGTCAACTTAGACAGGTGGTCAACTTACCAAGGGTACAATACTTACTTTTTGATTTTCATATTTTAGCATCTGCGTACTACTACTATACATGTACATAGTATAGTACTAAAAAATTACACAAAATATGAAATCAAAATGATACAAAATAGGAATAATATTGCTTATTAGGGTTAAACATCAATTATACATACGTATTAATTATTGGATATTATCATAGTTACTACTGTATGTACTACAGTAGTAAGTTGAACAGAAACAAGTTGATGATTGTACATTTTGCCAGGAGGTTTTCAACCAACGAATTGCATCATAATCTGTGACGGATTTTGAAAATTCGGATGAATCTTTACATTCATCTGCTTTTGTCACTAAAGACTGTAACATAATTTTGCGGTAATTCTGCTTCACTGCACAAATTATTCCTTGGTCAAGGAGTTGAAGCACACAAGTCAGATTTGGAGGCAGGAATTTTATTTCGACGTTTATTTTGACACCCTAGTTGTCGGCGAAATTCAAAGTAGGTTTCGTCTGTGGAATGGACGTTAAAACGAGCCTTAACAATTCTTTCTTTAGAAAATTAGAAAAAAAAACAAACAGTATAAAAGTTGTTAAAAAAACATAGAAAAATTCTGGAAGTGGTCAACTTACAAAGGTTTTGAGCTATGCTTTGTGACAAATTCTACCTAATTATCTGGTCAACATACAAGTTAGACTGGTGGTCAACTTATAAAGGGTTCACTCAATGTTAAAGTAATTACACCATTCCGTTCCTGGTCAATTAGGTCAACTTAGACAGGTGGTCAACTTATAAAGGTGGTCAACTTGACAGGTTTCACTGTAATTATAAGACATAAATACAGTAAAACGCCTACGATGACTAAAAATGCAGTGCATCCTTATAGCATGTAACTGTACATCTCGCTAAGTTATCTAAATCAGTTTTTATGACAATCAATAAATTAAAAATAAAAATCTCAATAATATTTTTTTGTCATTCTATTTAATTAAATATTGATTTTTTTTTATTTCCATCCATTAATATTTGTAATTTAATGTAAAGGAATGCTTTCCAGAATATTTACATAATAAACTTAAATTTTTATTCATAAGAAACATAATAGGGCAATAAAGAATTTAAACTCCAGAAATTGGGCTAAGGAGCCTCTAGATTTATAATATTTTTTTTTTAATGTCATCTATTGAAAAGTGTTATCTAATTCTATAATATTTAGATATAAAAAATATTTTTCAGTTCTTCGTAGGTTGAGTGAGAGACCGAAAGTTCTTTACAGTCACCAGCTACTTGATAACTTGTAGTTGGTGTCTGTGGCTAAACTCTCAACTACAAGTTATCTTGTAATTGACAGTCAATATGTTAACACTTTCGCTACAGACCAGTTAATTACAGTCGACCCCTGTATATTGACCAATTTTGAGGTTTGGAATAAAAGTTATAGTTTTGTCATGGTGTGGTATATTTGAATGAAATTTTGTGGCTTTATAGAGGACATTTCCAGCTTTAATTTGATACCATGAACATGGAGATATGATGATGTATTGAAAAAAAAGTGCAACAGAAAAATGAAAAGTGCAACATCTACGCAACAATGTGTTAACACTACTGACCAGTAAATTGCATTCGACCCCTATATACTGCCCAATTTTGAGATTAGGAATAAAATTTGTAGTTTTTTCATGATGTGGTCTATTTGAATGAAATTTCATGGCTTTATAGAGGACATGTCCAGCTTTAATTTGATACTGTGAACACGAGGATACAATTAAGTATATGATGTATTTTCCTTGAAAAATATCTTTTTTTTTTTTAGAAAAACGAAAACAATAATTATTTTTTGCACTGGTTATAATACGAGGGTCGTTCAATAAGTAATACGACACATTTTTTATCTCTGCTAAAATTTGATGAAAAAATGTTATATTTTCTGTACAATATCTTCAAACATTCCCGCACTTCCTCAAATTGTTTCATCATTCTCTGCTGTGTGGCTGCCTTCAAGATGGCATCTGTGAATGATATGCGTTCCAAACAAAGAGCAGTTATTGAATTTCTCTTGGCGGAACAGGAGTCAAATATTTACAAGTGCTTACAGAATGTCTACAGAGACCAGGCATTTGATAAAAGCACTGTGAGTCATTGGGCGAATTGTCTGTCGTCGTTGGAAGAAGGAAAAGGGAAGCTGTCTGATCATCTGCTCTAGCCAGCCGCACACAGCTGTGACTCCTGCAATGTTGCAACATGCAATGAACAACACAAAATTTAATTTAGATGCTTATAGTTTATGAGTAAAAAATTGTTGTTCAGTACTGCATTGCAAGCTTTTGCGTTACAAAAATGTATCGTGGAACAAAGTGGCAATTTTGAAATTCAATGTGTTTTCATAGAAATGAGCTATAAGGTTGAAATTTATTTTCCTGGCAAATTTGCGCATGCTCTTTCCGAAAATTCCAACGAAAAGGGAATAGGTATCTTGGTTTGGGAGATAAAACTTATTAAAAAGTCAGTTTTAAAATGGCCAGTATTTTGTGGTGCATATTTATCAAGTTTGTTCAGTTATTATTAATTCACTTAGAAGCATGATTATTTTATTTCAATAGTATGGGTAAAAGTACCTTTCCAGGTTCCAGGATTTGAAGCTTAGGCTGCTGTAAGAAAAGGTGAAAGGAAGCCTCGAACTGGCCACGGAATGGAATTTGGCCTCTACAAAAATGGCCAAATGGCTATGTGGGCAGTTGCCTAGGAGGTTCTTATTTGTTGAGAGGGATCATGAAGGTATGAAGCTCAATTGACCAAAAATTCAAGTTTGGCCCACAACTCTTATCTATTTTTAATAACTAACTAAAAATTTGCTTCCGATCACTATAAATCGTATTCTTTCCCTGACTAAGTGCATTGGAATGTTAACCTGCAATATGCATATTGTTTTATAATTGCATATGCTACAATATTTAAGAAAAAGCAATTAAACATATATACATCATACAACATATTTAATCATACTAGCTTGATACAAGATTCAGTGCAAGGACATCATTGGAACAATACCCAAGTAACACTGCACCCATTTACTGTGTATTATATGCATGAAGATAAGCTGCAGTGTCTCAACCTGTGTGTTATTTCCGACTACATGAAGCATGAAATAAATGCTGTTTGCATTCTTTCCTAACACCTGTAGTGAGTCATCTGTGCCAAGTTGTGCTATCTAATTTTGACAAGATAATTTACTTCAGTGATGGTACGGGAAGCCAGTACAAAAACTATATGCCACCATAATCAAGATTTTTGTATGAAAACTGAATGGCATTTCTTTGCCACAAGCCATGGAAAGAGCCCCTGTGATGGCATTGGTGGAACGATTAAAAGACTTGTTGCTAGAGCCAGCTTGCAAGCCATAACTTCTGGTCAGATCACCATACCTTTAGATATGTTTAAATGGTCACAAGAAAACATCAAAGGCATTCACTTCATGTTATTTACAGAAAAGTAGGTACGAGAAAATGAAAAGAAATTCAACGAAGCACGTTGAAGCACATTACTCAGCTGTGAAAACAATTCCAGGTACCAGGTTGCACCATAGTTACATTCCAGTTTCCAAAAGAGCATTAGAAATGAGAAGGGTGTCAGGGGACCAACACAGCACAAAGATTATTCTGACTGCAGAGAATGATCCTGAGGATGTACATCCTTTTTTTTATTAATGACCGTTCCGATGTTCTGACTAACACACAATGTTTTATCTGTGCATATGATTGCAACATCTATAGAGATATTAGTACCATACAGGAACTGTCTCAAATTTAAAAAAGATATTGATAATTTCTATACTTGATCTATCACTAATAAGCTACATTTCAATATTCCTAACTGTTCTATGATTTCTTTCCCAACAAACAGTAATCAAATACAATAAACTATGAACTGAATGGCAAGAAACTATTTTCTCACAAAGAAATCAAGATCTTAGTATTATCTTCACTTCCAATCTCTTACAGTTCTCACTTTGAATACATTAGAAACAAAGCTAACAAACTTCTGGGCTTTGTGTTTCAACAAGGCACAATCTTTAATAAAATATGGACTCATTCTTTAGAATTCTTTTATAATTTCCCATTTGCAGTATACATCAATTGTTTGGGTCTCTTAACAACAGACTCATATTAAACTTACTGAAAAAAATACAAAACAGTTTCTTAAAATTAATTTTCCTTGAAACTTTCAGATTTTATCCTGATGACATCAGTTATAATACTCTTCTATATTCTTCTCTTTTGATTCACTAACTGTTAGGAGAAAATAATTACTGATTTTGCTATTTTGAGGCATTAAGAACCAGAGTGGGACTAATCCTTCTGAATAACTTTTTGAGATATTGAACACTAAAGTTAAATACTTGTACAAAAATCTGGATTACACATATCCTTTTTTTTTTTTTTTTTTTGCTATTTTTGGGGATAATAGTGATAGAGCATAATCCATTTTATCGAATGGTAAACCATCTTTCATACCACAGGTTGATGCAAACAAATTAAAATCTCAGGATTTGAGGGTTAGCAAACAAAACAAACTGTAGTTATTTTTTCATTGATTCATTCAATTTTGCTTGACTTGAAAGCTCTTTCCTGCTATCTTTTCTTTCTGGATTTTATTTATTTATTTACTAACAATTAGGATTTTGGTTACTGAGTCGTTGGACATTTCTATTATGTTGAATTAAACTTTCCTCTACTTTTGTATTCTCTGAATACTCATTTCAGTTTCAAGAATGAAATAATAAAAAAACAGAAGCCAAAAATGTACATACAGGGTGATTATAATTAAAGTTCAACTTTCAACATGCTTTAAAAAAAAGAACCACTGCTCAAAATGACCTGAAATTTGAATTGAATATACTCGAAGAAAGGGGAAATGGTATGACAAGAAAAAAAAAGTTCCAAATGTTAGCAATAGATGGCGCTTTAAGCGTCATAACATAAATGGGTTCAGCTACAATTTGAATCGCAAAACAACGGCTATGGCAATAGTTGCACTTTAAACCAACTGTACTGTTCAATGTGCATGAATGTATCAGTTTTTTACTGAAGAAATGAATTCCAAGTCATTCAATAATTGTGGCACTGTAAGTTTAAAACCCATCCACCATGGCAAGGTCGTACCACATCGAATGGGAAAAATGAAAAAAAAAAACCCAGATCGGAGTGTCTCGAGTCACGTTGGAATGTGTTGTGCAATGTATGCCTTCAATTCAGCTACGTTTCAATTGGACCACTAAACACAACATTTTTCATATAACCCCACAGCCAGATGTCACAAGTATTAAGATCAGGTGATCTTGATGGTCAGGCTGTTGGAAAATGACAGCTAATAATTCTATCATTTCCGAAATGCCTCTTGAGCAGCTGCTTCACAGGCTTTGCAATGTGTCGTGCACATGACTACACGTCTTGTATTTTGCATATTATGACGCTTAAAGCGCCTTCTACTGCTAACATTTGGAACTTTTTTTTCTTATGCCATACCATTTCCCCTTTCTTCGAGTATATTCAGTTCAAATTTCAAGTTATTCTGAGCAGTGGTTCTTTTTTTACAGCATGTTGAAAGTTGAACTTTAATTATAATCACCCTGTACTTCCACAGTGGTGACACCTTCACCTTTCCCACTGCCAAATTGCAACTAAATAGACTTATTTACTGCCTCTTGGCAGAAACAATCCACAAAATCTGACATTAAACTTATAATCCAATCACCAGTGGCAAAATGCTTTCGATTACTGTTAAATTCCAGATCCCATATGTGTTGCATCATTCTCCATGTTTGTGTCATCCAGTACTTTATTCTCTGATAATGAAGTATGCACAACACTCAGATATTGTTTGAGCATCATCTGTCACACTGGATAATTTTAGCATATGAATTGCATATAGGAGTTCTTTCATAAAAGAAAACATTCAAAAATAAGCCAGGAATCAAAATAATTTGTGCAGGCTTATAAATAATAAATTTAGAAAAAAAATGAAAAGCTTTCTGCATTTTTGACTTAACATATGCTTTATCTGTTTTTCCTATTTACTTTACAACAAAAGCTGTCAACATTTTTCTGAAGATTGATGTACAACTTTGTCACCTTCAAAATAACTGATTCATTTCTAAAATTATCATCTCCGTACCTTTAAACACTAATTAGGCTCCTTCCATCCTTTTTCTACTCGCGTGCCACTCCAGAAGGCATCTTGATACATCCAAGAATGACAGGTAAAGTTGTTGAGACAACAAAACTTCTCATTTTATGTTTACACTCTTAATCTATAGTGCAGTCTGATACTTCTTATTGTCATGCTTCCTACAAACATCACTCCTGCTGTGGGTCTACCGACACTCCATCGATATCTGTCATTCTTTATAAGAGAACATTGTTCACTGCCCCAACTTCATTGTATCCAGTGGTCAACCTTCTCCACTCCTGAAGTTGTTAATATTAGCAGGGCCGTCGCGTGGGCAGGGCGACCGGGGCGATCGCCCTGGGCGCCGCGGCTAGGGGGGGCGCCGCGGCAACGGTAAAA
>JAFIDM010009631.1:204465322-204485445 GCA_023159025.1 Thereuonema tuberculata
GTTTTTTTTTTTTTTTTGGTTGTTGAATTGTTTTTTTTTAGTTGTCGAACCTGGAGATTCGTTGCGTTTTTTTTTTTTTGGTTGTTGAATTGGAGATTCAGGGGGCGCCTGACGAAATCTTGCCCCGGGCGCCAACAAACCACGCGACGGCCCTGAATATTAGTATTCCTTAATAGGTATTATTCATTAAGCTGTTGATACTACATTCTACATTCTCTATTTTTAGTCATCACTACATCTCCATACTTCTATTTGATTTATGAAGCAAATTTGAAAACCATTATCATTTTTGTAATTCTTCCTGTTTTCCAGTAGGTTCTTTTCTGACATCGTAAATGACAGATAACTTTTTGATCAGTTCTCGCTCTGAACTGTTTTATTTCCATTTGTCATTTGTCATTTTGAATAAAGACATTTTCATCTGTGAGGCAAAGGTTTTTTTTTATTGCTTGAACCTTATTTATTGACTTCTTGAACATTCTCTTTCAAATTCTCAATGCAATTGATTTTTTTTTTTTTAATCAGTGACATTGTTTTTTTTTTTTGTTTTTTTGTTTTTTCACAAAAATTATTCAGATCTGGCACATTTTATTTGTAGGTTAGCTATTCAAATTCACTTGTATCTCAACTGTTGGCGAAGCATTCATTCTAGTCATTAATTTCTTGAGCATCTTTATCTTTGTGGTATTCAGAGTTGCTCAGTTTTGCCAGTAATGTCTCAAATCACCATGGCAATTTGAATTTCTTGAGGCTTTTGAAAAAATTAAGCCATAAGGTATTATTTACAGACTTTATCTTGCTTTAATCAGTTTCTACTTAAAACAGTGAATAAGATTAAAATTGCAGAACACAAAATACTAAGTAACTCTCTCTGAAAATTTTTCAAGTTCACATATATATTATTTACTTTACAAATTATTTGTATAATCGGGCTTCTTTCAGCTCATTTTCTTTTGAAGATG
The DNA here is from genome assembly GCA_023159025.1 of Thereuonema tuberculata. Classification (NCBI taxonomy): domain Eukaryota; kingdom Metazoa; phylum Arthropoda; class Chilopoda; order Scutigeromorpha; family Scutigeridae; genus Thereuonema; species Thereuonema tuberculata. Next base: position 204,466,285 of record JAFIDM010009631.1, read on the forward strand.
GGATTTCTTGTTCACTTAAACCTCTGTCCACTGAAGATTAAGCTTTTTTTCTTCTTTTATTTTTCTAATTTAGAATAAAAGCATGCAAGCATTGCACCAGCTTTCTGATCTCAGCACTATCCTACCCCTGGTATCAGTTTGCAAGGTTTCTTAGGATATTTGTATCTACTCTTATTACTCCTCCAATTATGTTCTGGAATTGCTTTCTTTGTAATATTGTCGTATAGATTTGCTACTTCTTTCTTTTCTTCAGGAAACTCCATCTTTTATTGTTTGGAATTTAGGAGAAATTTTTGAATAAAATAATCTTTGAAAGTTTCCTCCATTTAGAAAAAGGATTCTAACTATTTTTAACTATTTTTTTATTCTTACTAAAAGGCGAAGTTAAGAGCTGTTGTTTCGTAAGCAATAATGGAGCTAATATACTGAATTGAGTTGTTTGGAATATGTGCTTTTTGTGCTTGCTAGGCTAGCATTTTGTCTTTGTTGGACTTTCTGTTGTGCAACAGTTATCTCTCTTTACAAATACATTTTAATTCATTAAAATATTTTATGTCAATTTTATATTTTTTAAAGTACTAGAACATCAAATGCTCCTGTAATGATGGAATGACCCAGATAAAGAAACTGATAGTTAATGAGAATCTGTTCGTTAAACTGTGCCTCAAGGATAGAAATTGAGACCTATATCTGAAAAATCTCCACCCCCACCTATCACCTCCCCTGCTTAAGCTTAATGTAAGAAACTGTCACATGGGAATTGTTCTTTTAAGGCCAAAACTCACAAAAATCCCCAACATGTATGGATAGCTTATGCGTTCTCACCTCATGTTGTTCTTAAACGTTTGTGCCATCCCTAAAGATGGAATATGCATAGTATTTCAAAACTGTCGGATTTAAGCCTGTTTGTTTATTTTACATTACCAAGTAAGTGTATTTTATTTTCAGTTTCTCTCCTCCATTCTCCAATGTTTATTTGCAATTGTTGGTAGATTCTGATATCAAAACATGTTAATTAATAATGGTTTTTAGTGTTTAATGAGGAATTTGTTTACAACTGTTTCTATATCTTTCACCTTCACATGATGAACAAATATTTTTTATATTTTTTGTTTATTTATTTCTTCACTAGCCATTTTTTGTGAAGCTGTGAATTAGTGTAGCCTTGATAATACATTAGCGTTTGTGAAAAATGGAACACCATGAAGGAATGATGATAATCACTTGAAACATATAGGATATGCAAAGCAGGGTATGACCTACAAATGATTAGAATTGATCATTTGTAGTGTGATTAGGCATATCTGGGCACAGCAGTGCCCTTGGAACTGTCATGGTAGGGGTATAAATAGAGGGTTCTATAGGAGCCACACGAGTAGTGCATCATGGACAGAGCTGTAAAAGTGTCTCCACGATTCACTATGCCTTGTCAACAACTTGGGGAGTTTGAACGTGGACGAATGATTGGTCTGTGTGAAGATGAATTTTCGTACCGTCACATTGCTGCTTATATGGGACATAACACCAGACAGTGATGCGCTTGTGGAAGCAGTAGACCACAAAATGTGACGACACCATGGGATGACAGACACCTCTTCCGAATGGCAGTGATGTACTGTTAGGGTCATCGCTAGTGTTAGCACAATAGTAAAGCACTGCATTATCTTCCTTTACAATTTGAGGCCATCTGCTACACAGAGGACCGGTTGCACACATCCCTTTGTGGTAGATTCCCTTGACCCTGAACCATCAACACCTCAGGCTACAATGGGCTTGTGAATGCAGAGAATAGCATGCTGATTGGCAACATTTCATGTTTTCTTATGAGTACCGCTTTAACTTGGGCTACAATGACTGCTGCACATCCATTAGAAGGTATCGTGGTGAGCATCTGCTTCCAGCATGCATTGTAGAGCATCATTGAGCACCGAATAAGAGCTGCTTCGGTATATGTTCTGGCATAGAATTGAAGAGGCTTTGGATGGTGTCCTGGGGAATTGCTTGCCAGGCTGTTTGTATGCGAGTCCACAGTTCATTGGTATGGATTTGACGGGCCAGTTGCCGAGTGATCATATCCCAGACATGTTCAATAGGCGACAATACTGGCGAACATGCAGGCCAAGGAAGAAGTGATATCTGCCGTGCTGCGAAGAAAGCTCGAATATTCCTGCAAACATGTAATCAGGCATTGCTCTGCTGGAATATAGCACCAGAAATGCTCTAAAGAAAGTGTACGGCTTCAGCCTCTAGAACTTTCCTGATGTATCTGTCGCTGTTCAGACCGCCCTCAATTCGTAGCCGCCGAGATCGCACATAGTACCCAATGGTGCCCCACACCATCACACCTGGCAAGGAATTCTCCAGGACATCATCCAAAGCCTCTTCGATTCGATGCCACAACATATAGCAGCTGTTATTGCAGCTCGTGGAGGCTTCACAAGATACTGATTTTTTCAGATTATAATTGTTGTATTGTGCTGATAATGTAATCACTTACATACAGACATCATTAATATGTGGTATAAATTTCAGTCTCATCTCATGATTCTTTCATGGTGTTGCATTTTTCACAAACACTAGTGTGGTTACAGATTATACAGTGGTGTATATGATATCAATAAAGATTGCTGACTTCAAATTTCTTTATTTCAAATTATTTGAGATATAATTAAACAAGTGCTAATTGCAGTTCTGAATAGATTCCTCATAAAAACATCAATTTCTCTTAACAAAAATTATTAATTTTTTTTTTTAGAAGAACTTGAATCACATAATATGTTTACTTGTATTTCACAGATCACAGTCAAATCGCATTAATGTGCCTGCCAAACAAGAAAATGAAACTCTTTCAATTAAAAGGAGCAGAATGTCACCAATTGCTTCAAGAAGGGTTATTGAGGTATATCTAACAGTAGTTACCGTACAATAATTAATTTTTCATTTTTTTTCATATCACACAGAAGTTATCAGTAATTAAAAGTAGTGTTCTTGATTTGGGGAATCATATTTCAAGCATGTATTTTGCTCATACAGAGATGATTAACAAATAAAACATTCAGCTACAGGGTACATTTATATTCACTGATCCAAAATGATGTGAGCAGTAAGAGTAGAGTCTTTTTGTGCTTTCTGATATTTGCTTCTATTTTGTTTCAGATTTTCCTTCTGTACATTTCATTAAGAAGCCACCAAGCCGAAATTGCTCAATTATTATTTTTTCATCCTTCTGTTCTTCCTCTCATGATCTTTTATTTTAGTTAATATTGGTTGTTCACCTGGCCACTTTTATTCATTATGCCCATTTTTCAGGTGCCATGAGGTATGCTCTTCCGTGCATTTTTTGAACTTTGTTTCTACTGACATCCAGACAATCTTCAGATATGAATTGTCATTCTTTGCCATAGTGAATCGACTTTTTCAATCTCAAAGCTATCACATGGCTTATCTTTGTTAATCAGCATGTTGATGTTATAATGCTCTTAACTTGAAGTATTCACTGATTCATGATCTATAAATGAATATATTACCTCAGAATGACAAAACACCTGATGACATGAGGATTAATATATTAGGATTAATATAGTTCTTCATATGGTTCTGTTAAGAGTGTTAGTAAATTTTCTAGTTTTTAATTTGCATATAAATGCTAAAATTATCATGAAAAGGAACTTGCTTAGATCATGAAAGAAAGATGCTCATAACTAGTTATTAAAAAATTTGAATGTTTGTACTTTTATAGCCCCCTTTTTTTTTTAAATTGTGCATTTAGTTTATTCCATTACTTAGTCACAGTACTGACATAAGTTTAACAAATTTTACATAGTGAAGTTCTCAATTGATTTATAAAGCTATTGTCTTTTCTGTTTATTCTTAGTATGTCCTTCTCAATAAGATAGCAAATGAGATCTGTTCCATAAGTTGAAGTCATCTTTGAATTGCTTGTGGTTAACTCTGTTTATATGATAGAAGACCATGAGCTCCTTTTATTCATTTATTGGTCAGTGGTGTTTTCTACTTATCCTAGCCATGCATATAGATCAGCATGAACAAAATTTTGCACTTGAAGTCACATCTAAAAACCACATTTAAGTATCTTAAATTGGATGAGAGAGGAGGATTGAATTGTCTTCCTTTTACTGTTAAAAACTTATCTCGGGTATCCCATGAAGTTTATGCCTTATATTTCTTCCCATACTTTATTTTTTTTTTTCAATTTCTAATTGGCTTATTGCTTCTGAAGGCTCACTCTGCTTTTTCTTCTGCCATCTTTGAACTGTTGGTTTATTTATTCTCATTTCCTTAGGATTTTGCTGTCCTCTGGGCCTGGAATTGTAGCTTCTGCTTGAAGATCCAAGACATTTTTGTTTGGAGTCAAATTCTATTCCAGTCACTTATTTTGATCTATCAAAAAAGTGAATTCATCTGTTTCTTCAATGCTTTTTTGCTGTTTCTTAGCTATTGCTTGTCAGTTTGCTTCCACTAATTATTATTCAATCATTGAGGTTCTTAATGTGGCTATTCCCTTTTTTCATGATAGTTTGCAGTTATGATTGTGAATAGATGCTAAATCAAAACATTTTGATTTGAATTAAGAAAACTTCTATATAAAATGAATCTGCTTAAACTTTCTTTTTTTATCTATTAAATATATTTATATTTTGATTTTCTAAATAGTAAGCAAATGCAATTTTACATGTATTTTTTTTTTATAGACTCCTCCTAAAGCTACATCATCATTATGTAAATTGTCTTATCCAGTTGCTGCTGCACCAGATTTCAATTTGTCTCTTTCTTCAAGCTTGGAGATCGGTGATCCTAGGTAAGCATATGATAAATTTAATTGAAAAAAATGATATAATTTATCTCGGGCTTCATACCAAAATGTTACATATAAACTTCACAAGAGATATTTATCAAAATATTATTTAAGTTAATCAGTTGTCTACCTTTAATAATCACTGTTGTTAGGCTCATTAAAAAAAAAAAAAAAAAAAAAAAAACAGTCGAAGTATCTAAACCTGAATAGAGAAAAGAACTTTTGTGATTTATACTATACATTTAAATGAAATTTCTTTCTATGAATTTTTACTATTTATCAGAAAATATTTGATGCTCTTAACATCTAAAGGCATATATTTGCATCTGCCTATAAAATTATAATTAGACGGAAGAAGTAAAATCGAAGCAAACAATCTTACTACAATACCAGACTTATTCTGAATTCGCATTCATATCATTTCAGTTATTTTCAGGTATTTCAGTTTTTGGCACTTCAGTATATATGCATACAGACAATAATGTAATTGGCATTTGGTCGTTTAGTCCATACCTAGAAATTGTAGGCACTACATTTACTTCAAGGCATACTGCTTGAAAAAGTTACAAAAGAAGGCTACTTTCCTGTTCTGTTGGGAATAAACTGGCCAATCGGAATCGAGGTTTTTAAAGAAATGTGAGATAGCTACCTTAAACATGTGCAAATCTCTTAAAGGACCTTTTATATTTTCATCTTAACTTTAAAAATGGGATTTTCCTACACTATAATACTTAAAAAAACTGACAGTAGACGGCGTGAGCTTACATAATACACAGCTAGCTAATTTTTGGCTAAGATAAGGGATATCCCCTTTTACCACTAAGCCCTTCAATTTCTATTTATTTCCTTGTATCCTAACAGTTCGTATTACTTATTGTTTTTCCTTGTCTGTTGCAAATTCAAGCTCAGGCCCTTCATCTTTAGTCTCTTTCTTGAATTCTTCTGCTGCAGTTTTGCTTTTTTTGGTTCATTCATCCTTATTACTTTGTCATTATCACCAGCTAGATATGGCAGTGTGAAATTTTAGACTGGACTTCAACATTTTTCTTTTCTAATTATTATTGAACCTGTCAGAAATGCAACCTTCCCTATCTAACTTTTATTCTTCTTTTCTCATCACCTCTCCTTGCATGGTGATGCACATGATTTCTAGAACATGTCTTTGTCAGTGCCTTTACTCCGTTCCATTTCCACTAGTTGCTACTCAAAACCACCCTTTGCTTAGTATTTTTATCTGTTACAGTTAAAGTCCAACATGTGGCTAATGTTGAGATTACATGGGAAGTGCAATGGGTAATGTTGGGGGCTATTAAGGCTGGCATAGATCTCAGTGAGGTTAATTGATGCTGATAGACTAATCTTACAAATAGTGAGAAATGCCAATCTGGAAAATAAACAGCTCTGCAAGCAAATCCTTTCTCCCCTTTCCAAGTCAGACCCCTGGGCTATGCAACCTTGATTGTAACAAAGGGAAAGGGGCTAAAAAGCGAGTCTCCAGCATTTTATCCAGAACCTTTTGGAATAAACCCTGACAGAAAATCCTGATCCTCCAATGTGGTGGGGGTTGGGCATGAGGTTAACAGCCCCATACTATAAAATGGATTTTGTTAGGGAACCAAAGCAACAGCCTCAGAATATGGATGGATTTCTTAGTAGATGGCTAGGGGTGGTATACGACCTGAATATTGCAGCATGGAAAGAAGATGGGTGTTACTGGTTGGAAGAAGAGAGTTGAACACAGAACTGTTCGGAGATGTGTTGTGGAGGAAGCCAAGGGCTGTAGTGCTTTTGATAATGATGAGTGGGTAATTTTGAATAAAGTAAAACTGAAAATAGTTTTTCGACGTTTATCTGGATAATGATGACATCATCCAGACACACTTGGATAATGTAACACACTACAATTAAAGAAGGAACTGTCCATTCATAGTTCGTTTGAAGCTCATTAAACCGGATATTTTTTATTAGCTGTTTGATATCTACCCATTGTAAATTTATTTGGTAATTTCCTATTTTAATTGAGGTAAGGTAATTTTTAGAAATTTTCAATGTAAACATCCTTGATTGTAGCATCATACCTTAACTTATCTAACCGACAGCTAATCGGCACACACGATTCACTCGGGCACTCATACTTTCCCACTAAGCTGTCAGGAAATAAGTGGGAAAAATATTTAACTTAGTATGAGCTCAAGCTGTTGGCACAAAGCTCCAACAGGGCCCAAGTGAATTGTGTGTGCTGATTAGCTGTAGGTTAGGTAAGTTGAGGTACGACGCCCTCCAGGATGCTTATATTGAAAAATTTCTTCCTTATTCAACCGTAGAATATTACATTATCCAAGTGTGTATGGATGATGTCATTGTTACCCTTTGAAAAACTTTGAAAAACTGTTTTCAGTTTTAATTTATTCAACATTATCCACATATTTTGAATAATTTCAACATGATCTGGATAATTGTGGCATTATCCAAAGTTGGACTTTACCCGTAACATATCTATACCATTGTTAGCATCTGCAATATAAGTGAAATTAGTGTTTCAAAATGAAATCTACTTGTAGTTATTTCCATCCCTCTCACTTACAGAAACTCTTTTCCTTGTCAAATAAGATTTAATTGGCAGTGCTATATCTACAAACAAAATAGTCACCTTAGGCCTTAGGCATACATTGTCTTATAGACTAAATATTTATTAGGCTGTCCAGATTGTGTTTTCAAGTTATTTGTGGGGTACATGCAATTTCATGAAGGTACAAAACTTCAATTCTGTATCGATCCTAAAAAGCATAATTTCAGTAATAAAATTTAATTTTTTTTGGAATATTAAGTAGTTTGTGTGGATAATGTACATTATATCTAAAAAAAATATTCTGTTCATGATCTGCTTTATTTTAGAAATAATATGAAATGTATTAGGCCAAGTTTATTTTGGTATAAAATATTTTGTTTTAATATTTACTTTCATTTCCAGCAAGCCCACATCAAAGAATGTACATGTTACCCCGAGTGATGGAAGTGACCGATTCTCAAGATGGATAGAGAGGTCACGTTCACATTCTGCTCTGAAAGCTAACCTTCCGGTAAACTATTTTTCATAATTTCTTAGCATCTGTTATTGAGAATACACGTACTTCAAACTGTATAGTTGCATAAGTAAGCAGACAAAGACAATTGTTTGTTAGAACTCTTTATTATTTGGAAATTTTGTAAATTATGTTCTGAAATTGTTGTTTCTATTCCTCAAACATTTCTGCTCATCTTCAAAATTAATAGTTGAATTTAGCTTTATGCTCCTTTTGATACATCTGTAAGCCAGATAGTCATAAGTTCTCCTTTTATTATTTTTGTAAACAATAACCAGACAGCTTTGCTTTGGTAACTTAGAAAAAAAAAAAAATCCAGCTTTGTTGCCTTTTTTTTTTTAAAGTCTGCATAAGCAAATTAATTTTTGAACATTATGAAGTGTTCCAGGATAACTGAGAATTCTTTATTTCTAAAGAAGTAACTGAATCGTACAAAAAATGACTTTAAAAAAAGGAATCCTAAATTTCTTCTCCATTTCCCAGAAGTTGGTCCTCATGGATTTTTTTCCCATTGGATAGCGCTGATGCATAAGTGGCGTAATATGATTGAATCAGGCGTTCTGATATGATGTCATTGGTTTGGATGCTGATTGGCTATTTGACTTTTTCAAATCTTGGGATTCCTTTTTAAAGTCATTTTTTGTACAATTCAGTTACTTAATAAAGATCCTTTGACAGGATTGAAACCGGTTGTATTTATTGTCTCTTTTTTTTTGTCTGGTGGGCTGTAATTAACTATGACATTGGCACAGGTTAAATGTTTCTTGATATGCTTTATTGGAAGTCAGTCTATAACATGATAAATTTTATAAACAAATGATTTAATGTGCCACAAAGCAATCAAAAAGCATAAAGAAATGATACAGAAATAAAATTTAACTGAGTCATTTCATGAGAGTCTGGGATGGCCGTTTTGTCCTTTTTATGGACTCATCAGCCGGACCCACTCACCAGATGAAATGCTCAGATAGTGCAAAAGTGATAAGGGAATCTACTCCCACTCCTCGATGTGGCCTCCCTCAAAAGACGTTTAAAAAAGAAACCAAAACAGGCATAATTTCAAATCCTGACCTGCGGAACCGTCAGGTGCAAAGGAATTTGAATATAAAAAACCAAGCTGAACCCAACCTGATTAATTTAAACAAAAGATCTGACATGCCGCTAAGTAATCAAAAAGCATAAAGAAATTAAAAATTATATCTGACCTTTCATTGGTGAGAGTCTGGGACGGCCGTTTCGTCCTTTCTATGGGCTCATCAGCCAGACCCACTCACCAGAGGAACTATAATTATCTTTTATTATAATTATCATCAAAGACTTCTTATTATGTATCCTTCATGAATGAAGGTCTTACAATGAAACTGCCAAAATAAGATGTTCCTTTTCAGTCTTCTGCAGTGCTTGACGTGCTTTTATCAGTGAATTGAATTCTTCTTCTTTGTCATAGAAGATTCTCATTAAGCAACGCTACATTTATCTTAAGGGTTGTAGCTCAGAAACTCTTGAAATCCATTAATTATCAATAACTTTGTTATTTTTAAAAATATTAAATGACAGGCAATTACCACCACCAGTTAAACATAATGCCATAACTGGCATCACCTTTGAGCAATGTGAATGGTGTATTACTGCAAGAAGTAATAATGTTCACAGTGCATACAGGAAAAAAACTTATCTCATTATTTTAATAATCATGCTGGATATATTTTTACATAAAATACAATATTCTGAAATGGTGAAATTTACTAAATTCCAAAGTGTTACTCCTCTTATTGATTCTCTTCTACACTCACTCGTGTATTGTCGGTCTTGATCCTGTTATCAGTGATCATTAAATACATCTGAAAAATTTAGGATAAGAAGTGTTGCAAATTACCGAAGCATCACTCTATTTTCATCTTCCTTTATATCTTCATTAAAATGCAGAGTAAAAAATATTCTGAAAGCTGAGTGGAATTATGAAAATCCCGATTTCCTTTTTCTAACCTACTTGTTAGTTGTTACAGAACAAAACTCTCTTTGTAGATATTTTATGAGTGGATTAGACTCTTGAAAGTTTCATAAATCTTTGTCCTCATCTGCTAAGCACAGGTTGATCAATCTTCTTTGACAGCACAATTTTCAACTTTGAATGTTTCATTAGCTGTTTAGTCATTACCATTTGAACTTTCATAGCAACCTTTTATGCTAGTTCAACCTTCTGTCAGTGTGTCTTACATTTCGTGGGGCATTTGGAAATGATTTACAATAGTATTTTTTTTATACCTTATTTATTATGCAACATGATTCAACAAACATCTCTCAATATACTCCCCACCAATGTTAATGCATCGTTGCCATCTTCCTGGTAACTTCATAATGGCGTTGCAGACCTATTCTTTGGGGGTACTTTGCCACCAATCATTGGCAGCTGCCTGCAGTCCCTCATTGTTTGTGAATTTTAGTCCTTGCAGTGAGTCCTTTATGTTGTTGAATAAAGAATAATCAGACAGATTATTCAAAAAATCTAGATCTTCATTGTGGATTTCCAATAGCTGATGACAGACTTCCACCCTTTTGTCCTTCTGTGCCTGTGTCAAGTCCCATGGAACCCAATGTGCACACACCTTTTTCATGTTCAAATCGTTGTGAATAATGGTGTTGCAGGATTGCATGCCCGTGGCCTGTCTTTCACTCCAATTCATCAAAGGTTATGCTCCTATCAGCCATAATCAATACAGACACGATCTCAATGTTCCTGGGAGTTCGCGATGTTGACGGACGACCAGTACTCCACATTCTTGTGTGCAGTGTCCATGCCCCTGGTGAACTATTTGGTCCAGTTGTACACGGTCTTCTGTGCAGGAGTTTCCTGACCACATACTGTAGTTAAATATCTATGAATTTCTGCAGTTTTGACTTGCTGCGAGGTTGAAGGTTCTCAAACAACGAGGAACTGCAGACAGCTGTCCTTGACTGGTGGCATAGTAACCCAAAAAAACGGTTCCGTGATGCCATTATGAAGTTACCAGGAAGATGGCAATGATGCATTAACGTTGGTGAAAAGTATATTGAGAGATCCCATGTTAGTTGAAACATGTTGCATAATAAATAAGGTATAAAAAATTACTATCATAAATCATTTCCGAACGCCCCTTGTATCTTAAGAACCAGTTGGTTCTCTAGAGATTACCTATATAATATGGCTCTTGTGGGAGTTAAGCTTATGGCACTCAAGTCATCTAACCAAAAACCAGTACCTGCTGTTCTTGGAGATAGATATATTAAGCTTCCCAGATAATCTTTTTCTTAGTTAATCTTTAATTTCCTAAATATAATAATTACAGTAATGGTTATAATTTCAGTACATCACTTTCTATTGTTTCCATTTGCTTTTGTAAGTATTTTCACCATTAAAAAATTAACACTATATAGATTCTACCAGTCTATACAAAATACAATCAAATCCTTTTGCACATATTCTCCAATCATTTCTTTCAAAGATAAGATATTAATGAGATTAGATAGGGAATGATAGATTAATCACTAGTCTCTTCAAGGCCCAGGAAGCTTTTTGGAAAATTTGTTTCCTTAATCATTCAAGCCTGTAAAAACGTACATGTGTACAAAACATTCCCGTGTATTTGTCTCAAATACTGATTGACGTACAGAGGTATATTCTCTGCATGGCTAGATATTTGGTCGCCTCCCTAGCTAATTTTCCACTGACTGAGAGACAATGAAGAAAGCTTTTATTTTATTGGTCGAATTTAAATTTTTTTGCTCTAGTTTAGCCAATAAGGAATTTTCTTTTAGCTTCTTTCTACTTTCAAGTTTCACGCCAAATATGGAGATTTCGATGAAGCACTGTATGGATGATGAAATTCAGCTAAATAGTTAAATAAACTGATTTGTATTGTACATGAAGCCCATTATCTATTTACAAAATTTCAAAATACTAAAATAAATGCTACTGAGAGTATAAAAAATGAAATGAGGGGTGAAAAACATGCTGTCGGAGAGACAAATGCAGGGAAGAAACTCGCCAGCCTGAACAGTTAAAAATGCAGATATCATGAAATGTATCAACTTTTCTAAGAACTATCAATTTACTAATTAAATGACATTTTTTATACCCAGTTTTTTAATATAATGCTACAAAATAATGTTTTTATTAATAATCTTTCATCATCAAGGTAAAATCCAACAAAAATTTCAAGGTTTTTCTATGAAGAATATTATTATTTTTAAGTAACACTTAGTGTCTGTAAGAAAAAAAAATCATATGATCAACAAAACCTCTATCCTGATGAACCTTCTTAAATTTCATTTTAGAAGGAGAACATACTCGCTCACTCCCTTGGCATTGAGAAATTAAGCTATTACTTTTTGGAAGGTGATCTCAAATGTATTAAGCATGCTAACTTTACTGCATTTGAATGAATAGCATTCTTTTTCTAAATGACTAGTTTCTTAATAATTAAAACAGATTTGTTTGGCTTTTTTCAGTGTTACTAATATGAAATTATAATTTTTAGAGCTCCCAAGAAGCAATTAATAAAGCAGTCTTTCAATTGAAAGAGTTGCAAATAAATCTGTTGGATAAAATTTGTGATGTACTCGGGGAAGTTCCAGTTTCAAACATACGACTGATTCCAGGATTGAATGCCACTGCTCTCAGCCAACTGTTAGATTTAAGGTAATCAACCTAACAAAATCTAATTTTATCATTCAGATTTAATTCTTGATTTTATGCATATCTATGTATTGTTGTTTATAACCAGTAGTAGTATTATTTAAGATTTTTCATGGCTGCCCAGATAAGAGATTAAAAAAATCCCAATCTTTAATTTGGCAATTAAGATTGTTTAAACTGACAAGTGCTCTTTGCATCCTTGTTAAATGTAACCTCCTTTTGTTGTCATTAAATTCATTCTAAGCAATGTCAACTTTCTTTCCTCACTTAAAGTTTTGAATTTGAACTTTTATGTAGTTTTCACGCTGTTGCTTAAAGAGGTTCCATACAGAGGGCTTTTCAAATGAGTCATTTTTTTATTATCAAAAACAGCTCGAAATGTCCTTATGTTTCATGTCTCCAGACCATAAATTCACAACTTTCTAAAAAGAAAACAAATGATATTCTATTTTTAACTTTAAATTTGTGTAAATATATGAATGCTTGTCTTTGGTCATTTCTGCAAATTATCTACTGAATTAAAATGTTTCTAAGTAGTTATTGTATTTGATATTTATTCAAATTAATTTTCTGATCCTTTCAGTCATACAGAAATCTAGTTCGTTATTTTACCTGTTACTTAATCAACAACTTCTGATCCTCTGAAAAGACCTTTTCATTATAATTTGATGTATAAAGAAAAAGAAAATTTACAAAAATTGGCTTGGTAACTTTAAAATAAATAGTGGATTTTCCAGAGGTTTCCTACCTATAGGACCAGCTTATGTCAGAATGCAGTGGATAACCTAAATATAGCATTAAACTTTAGCCTCAGAGGGCAATTAAGTTTTAAATTATCATCCATTTAATAGCTTAAGCGAAAAGATACTAACTATAAGTTAGTTTAAGAAAACAGTCTTTGAATTGTACTGACAAATGTGCTGTTTTGAATTCAAATTGCTTTTAAAACTTCTCTTTGTCCAATTATTTTATTCCTGATGATGCTTATTGAATGGTGCTACACAAAATTTAGGTCAATCTGTTGTAGCCTTAGTAGATATGCTTATTATATGGATATAAACAATTTTCTTCATTATGTTGTTTAAAGAAGTTTACCAATTAAAAAATAAATTCATAATCTTTCTATTTTAGTCTGGAATTACTCCTTAGCAAGCTTTATCATCTGAAGTAATCACTATCTTGGGAATAAGTTAATTATGAGATTCCTTGTGTATCCAATCACTTACATAATGTGTTAAGGAGTGTTAGTTTCCATCTACAGTTTATATCTAAATAAAAAAATAAAAACTGAAACATTGTGATAATAACTTGGAGCTTTGAAGCTATAATAGCGAAACATGTTAAATGAAAGCCTTTACATCATCATCAGTCATAAGCATCAGCATGAATAGAAATGATGTTCAAGTTGTTGGAATTTCTCCTCCCGTCGTGGAAGCATACTTGGGTCTCACTAAACGTTCGCCACTAACAAATAATCATTAACTATTGTAAACGTTCTGCTACAGCCCTCTATTTATACGCTTTCAGCATCAGTTCAGAGGGCGCTGCGCACGCCACGCATGCGCGGTGGCTCTGAAACTTTACTATTTTGCATAACATCCTATAATTGACATTTGCTGCAAATTTCATTTAATTCTGATGATTCCTTCATGGTGTTGCATTTTTTACAAACAGCAGTATATTTATATATATATAAAACTTCTCTGTAGTCCTGACTTCTTCCAATGTGTTTTCTTATGTTAAGGAACCTTGAAAGGAAAAAAGTCTGAATTGAATAGAGAGATGAAAATAATAATCCTTGAACTTGTTCAATTTCCAGCCAAAATGTTTTGGTGTGTAGTGGTTGTTTTACAACCATTTGCTACACTTGCAGTTTCTTAATATTTTTAAAATTACCCATCAATAATTAGCTTTTTTTTTTTTTTTTTAATTTTAGTGTTTATTTAGTTGAAATAAAGTAGAAAAAACTATTAGGTAAATTTGCAAAAGTTTTAGTCCTTTTTTTTTTTTTCCGGTGTTCTGATACAATCATTTAAAATTCAGGTAAATTCCTGTCCATTTGCATTTTTGAAGGGATGACAAAAAGTCTTTAAAAAGTCATATGTCATGACTTAATGATAAATATAATTTCAGGAAAGGTGGGCCCGGTAGCCGAGTGGTCAGCGCGCTTGGCTGCGGGTTGGAGGTCGCAGGTTCGATTCACAACCTCGGCGGAGGGTGGGAATTTTTCCACGCTTCTTTCACCTCCAAACAGGTCCTAGGGTTTACCCAGCCCTCTATGAAACGGGTACCGGGTTTCTTTCCCGGGAGTTAAAGGCAGGCGGGCGTCGGGCTGACCACCCGACCTCAACTTCGTCCCGATGGTCACGAAACGCTGGGAGTCTGACCTCCCGCGCCCCAAAGGCCAGCCCAGGCCTGTAGAGGGATACTTTAACTTTAACTTAATTTCAGGAAACTAGTGACCTATTGAGCTACAAAAAGCTGTATATTCAACACTGCATTCAGTACAAATTCCAACAAGGATAAAAAACAAAAGCCTCTAAATCACGCAATTCAATTACTCTGTTTTTAATGAAAATGATGTGACTCTCAATACTTGCAAATATAGGTTTCAACATTTTAAAGGTAGTGACTTTGATGTTGGAGACCAAATATCCATGCAAAATGGTCCGCCTTTACATCTGGTAGGACATAAACGATGTGTTGTTTAACGAATTCCTCCAACCATTTGAAACTGTCACTACTGAGCACTATGGTCGTCAGTTGAATCACTTGACTGATGAAATCAAACAGAAAAGACCATTTACTGGACAAGGAAGTCTGAAGGTCATTTTTGATGCACAACTGTGCTACATCACATATTGTTCTTAACACTTAACAGGGAACCATCTTTAGTTTAGTGCTGGGAAGCTCTCCCACATGCAGATCTTTATCAACTTGGCATCTTCAAATTATATTTTAGTCTGGTTATGCAGAACTAAATAATTAGCTGGACAGCATTTTTGAGATGTGGGTGAAATACAAAAATGGATTGATGATTTCATTGTCTCCAAGCCGATATTTTTTTTTGCAGAAGAATCTGAAACTTTCTAAGAGATTGCAGAAGGTTATAGAAGTAAGGGTAAATATTTCGAGGATAGAATTGTATTTTCTATATTGTGAAAATAAAGTGAAAATTTGTGATAAAAAAGACTAACTTTTGCATACATCTGATATACCTGTTATTTAGCTTTTATTCAGTATTTTTGGCTGATAATTTTAAATTCCTTTATTTGCTGATGAATGAAATAAAGTTTATAATTTATATCTTGCATATTTGGCATTGCAAAAGTTTCTTACTGATATTTTAATTCATATTAAAATAAACAAACAGCTTTTAAACACTTACTAGACTGTTATGTTGCTAATTTCATAAGTGAACAATGTCCAAGAGGGAAAATTTGTAGGTAATTGAATATACAAAAAATGTATAGCTCCTTTGACTTTTGCAGTCATTATTTAGCACTCCCTAGACATTTCAGTAATATAATGTAGTGAGCGTGGGTGGCTTGACAGCCGAGCACCACGACTTGAAAGATCTATTGTGCTATCCCACGGAAAGAAGGACAGACAGAGAGAAAGACTGAGAAAGGATGGTATGAGAAATGCAGGGGAAACGGGAGAACCCCAGGAAAACCTGCCCAGCGTGGATCACCACCATCAACGAAACCCACAAGAGAACCGAACTTTATATAAGATTGTCCAGTTTGATATGTAATACAATATTTAATACAATTTTATATATAAAAAACTGTTGTTGGTATATTTTAACATTTATACTGTAATATTGTTTTTAATTATCTCAAAGTGGTTATTGTTTAATATTAAAAAGCATTGTTTTATTAAGTAAAGCTTGAGTTTTTAATTTTTTTTCAGGAATCAAATAAGCAAAAGAAAAATTGAATTAGAGAATTTAAGTCTTCAGTTGCCAGTCTCAAGTCCTTTTCATAATTATGAAAGGAATCGTAGCTTTGATGAAACTAAATGGAATTCTGTTTTCAAGGAAACTGAAAAGAATTCGTTTTTCAAAGAAACTGGAAGAAATTCAAGCAATGAAGGAACTTCACAAAATTCTGGTAATGGAGAAAGTAAATGGAGTTCACTTTTCAAAGATACTGAAAGAAATTCTGCCAATGAAGGAACTAAACGGAATTCTCTTTTCAAAGATACTGAAAGAAATTCTGCCAATGAAGGAACTAAATGGAATACTCTTTTGAAAGAAACTGAAAAAAATCGTAATGAAGAAACTAAAAGGAATCCTGGTTTACTGGAAATGAAAAGAAATTCATCTTTCAAAGAAACAGAAACTCAGGTAAGTGTTGTAGCTGTTTAAATATTTCTTATCTTGATGAAAATAGTATTTCAGTAAAAATTTCATATTGCAGTAAAATATTCTCTCCATTTGGTTTGAGTGCTATTGGTGAAACTGTTGTATGGATCTTAATTTTTTATTATGATAAGATTTGAAAGTTATAGGAATCCCTTTTAAAATATTTATTTTTGTTTCGTTTTGAAATACACTGGGTGGTCAAACTTTAAGCAACAAACAGCAAATCGTGGAAAAAAAAAAAAAAAAATGAATGTGAATGAACTTCAAAGGGAAGTAACAAAGTGCAATAATGACTGATAGAAGAGTGAATTCATTTATAGTATCATAAAATATGCAATTTAAACCATTAATAGCTATAATTGTCATGCAGAAGTTCAGTGTTGTAGTTTATCTGTTTTACATCCTCAGGCCGAAAAAAGATTTGATTTCCACAATTCCATGTAATTCTGTAAGATTGCATATGAGGTTTTATTTGATTAATTGCCATTATTGCAAAGAGCCAATTTGTGCTCCAGAAGGCTATACAGAATATATTCAGATCTGCAATTCATCTTCTAGAGTGTGTAAGCTGCTTTATTAGGTTATAAGTTAGGTGATTTGGATGGTCATTCTGTATGAATGATTGCATTCTTCTGTAGGTTTTGATCCTGAATGTCATTACAATATGTGACAGCTGTTGAAATATGCTTGGGAATATGTAGAGGTCAGTGCAGCCATTGATTGTTATAC
The DNA here is from genome assembly GCA_023159025.1 of Thereuonema tuberculata. Taxonomy (NCBI): domain Eukaryota; kingdom Metazoa; phylum Arthropoda; class Chilopoda; order Scutigeromorpha; family Scutigeridae; genus Thereuonema; species Thereuonema tuberculata. The sequence continues at coordinate 204,483,957 of JAFIDM010009631.1, forward strand.
TGCCCTCACCATCAGATAGCTACCACCATACCATCTCTTTCCCTGCTGTTAGTGGAATAATATCAAGTTCCAGACTCTCCATATCAATGCTTGTTGTAAGTCCCTTTGGAAACTGAATGGAGAGACTTCAGTGAACTGCACATTGCTCCATTATCTGAGAGTTCTGTGCAGATGGCCTTGAGACCAATTCAATTGAAACCATATTTGTGAGGATGTTAAAGGTATTGAGATGGCTAAATGTAAATAACATCCAGCCTTTAGAATTTGCATCCAACAGACCATATATCTTCCAAAGACCAGCTGTTTGATAAGTAAAGATGACTGTGATGCAACCTTTGGGATATAGTTTGCCAGGAGACTGCTCACCATGTGGATACAGATAGTTCTGTAGCCACGCTGTATGTGTCCAAAACTGTCTTGCAGTTTGAAGCAGATAAATGATCTTTCCTTTCTAATGTGGCCCTTGAATGTCCAGGAACTGGTCTTAAAAGACTATATGATCTCTCTGATACAGATTCCAAAGGCTGGATGCCATTCACATTTAGCCATCTCTCTACCTCTGATTGACTTTGTTCTCCATTTGTTTCTCTCCATCTTGTTTCTTTGTGTGAAAGATGTCTTCTACTCATTTTTGAAAAAAATAGCAATCTAAATTTCTGTCAAATAAGATGCAAACATGAATTGAAGTGCTACTGCTTATACTTTTATACTGAACAAGTTCATGTATGTTTTATACAAATTTCTTTTGTATATTGGACAACTGTGTAGGTGTTTTTGTGAACATATGATTTTTGGCTTTTTTTCTTTTACCTAAATAAACATATACATATTGTCTTTGTTGCTAAAGTTGGATCAACATAAAATATAGTCCAACTTACAATTATTTTGTTTTGACAACCAAATCCCTCAAAAACAGGAAAAAAAAAAAAAAAAAAAAAAAAAAAAAGCTCGTGATATATTTATATATTCAGCATGGCAGCATCAATTTTCTTAATACATGGTACTATTCTATATTTATCAAGTGAAAATGTGATTATTTTGGTCTTAACATCCTCCTTTCACCATAGCCTCAAATAAAAAAATATAAAAAAATCATATTATTTTTGGATACTAAAGATTAATAATGCTGCATGTTCATTCACTAGGCAATACATATCTCACCATCCACCTGATCTTTACATCAGACGTATGTAACAAATCAGTCCTATCTTTTATTATTTTAATTGAACCTGTGGTTGTAATATTTCCATCGAAATATTAAAATAAGTGTTTCTTTGAAAGTTCTACACCTAAAAATCTATCCATAGTGTTCTTGTATTTCATGTTTTAAAATGACAATAACATAGCATGAGACAGTAGCGAATATAGAATATATTTTTGAGGGGAGGGTAAGATTAATGTAAGGTTAGGTTAAGTAATTTTAGGTAGATACCCCATGATACTTTATATCAGTTTTTTCTTTATATTCATTATGTCGGGGGGGGGGGGG
>JAFIDM010009631.1:204485545-204499201 GCA_023159025.1 Thereuonema tuberculata
GGCTCCTTGCCCCCCCCCCCTATATTCGCCCCTGGCATGACAGTAGTCTTTAACTGCAATGGTGAGAAAGTGCATTTAGTTCATAAGAGTTCTTCAAGGAATCACAGAAATGTGATTCCAGAGTTCTATGAATTGCAGCTATAATTTTAAATATCTCAAATCACTTTTGGAAACCTCAGAGAAACATTTATTTTTGTTAAATGAAATGATCTCTGTTAATATTAAATTTTATTAAAAACTAGTGTTCTCCTATTTCATATCCAGGTGTGTATGTCTAAAAATGCCTATTATTTTTTTATTTTAACATTCAGGTGATTGAAATTTTTGATTCCCAGCCAGAAAGACCAGTAAATGACATTGTTTCAAAGCCTATTAATGCTTCAAGTCCTTGTAAGTCTTTTTTTTTTTTTTTTCAATTCTGAATCACTGATAGTAATATATTTACATTCAATTACTTTTGTATCAGTCATTGGATCTTCTTCAAATTTGATGTACACAATTTTGAGTAAGAGACAGTCCTGTTGTTTATTCTCCATGTAGAACTCTGTGGAAAGTTTTGGACACAAAGATGATAAAATTTGCATTTGACATCAAACTATTAATGATTTTGTCCATTTTAGCATTAATAATTACTTATATAAAAACAGCTAAAAAAGATTAATTATATTATTAAATGGTAGATAAAATAGATCCTTGTGATTTAAGATCATTTCCATATTTTAAACTTTGAATGAAATTGAAAAGGCAAAATTTTTGATTTTTATGAATTTATTTCTTCTAAATAAGCAAATGTTTAAAATAAGGGTGTCTTATTTCATTTTTAATTATGTGATAAATTGGCCTAATATCTGCTTCTAGAGATTTGATAATGTTTTATTAAAATATTTAATTGAAATATTTACTTTGTCGTCATCCTTTAATTTCTGTCATGCATAATAAATTAAAATAGTATCTTCTAAGTTTGTTTTGAAGTTATACTTGGTAATTTTCAAAAATGTCAATAGATGGGATGTGAAAATGTTTATCTTCCTCAGAACTGCTGAATTGCAAGTCCCAAAAAATGTAATTTAAAATTGGTCATTTCACCATTATAATTTAGCATGTTTGTCTAGAAAATAAATATTTCTTTATGACAGAAATTAAACCAGTCAATTACAATTTTACTAAAAGGAATTTTCATCCTATCTACACTTAAATTTTTAAGATCGACAGATGTATTCTTCGTAATTAGATTAGGAGTAATATTTTAATAAATTTAACTTTAAAAATTAAATACTTCAAAAACCTCCTAGGTTAATTCAAATTAAATAGAAAAAAAATCCAAAATTAACTTATACTATTGCTTTTGTCATCAAATAGTTCTGTTTTTAATTACAAAATATATATCTACATACTTTAACTGTACTGTTAATTTATGAATATGTTTAAAGCAAAGATTTATTTAGCACTCTGGTTTTCTCTTTTTTGCAGATGGTACATTTATGGGGAAAATTCAGGATGATGGATTATCAAAAGAATTTTCTGCAAATAATTATCCACATTCTCGTGAATTAATGAAGATTTTCAAGAATGTCTTTGGATTACAAAAATTCCGCCACAATCAACTGCAGGCAATCAATGCTACCCTTTTAAATCATGACTGCTTTATATTAATGCCTACAGGTGAGATTTCTTACATTCGTAAGTTCTTTATTTTAACCATAAATCATTTGAACTTCTTTTCTTTCTGAAAAAAAAAAAATCATAATACAGTATTGATTTACATTTGGTTCCACTAATTAAGGAGAAAAAAAAAAACCTCAAAAAATACACAATTAATTTGCATGAAAGTTAATTTATGAAAATCTGTAGTACCTCTGTATGAGGTGGTCACCTTTAACAGTGACGTTTCATGCTGTTGATGGTAATATTTAGAACCTGAGTAGGTAGTAACAATCATTATTCTTGAAAAGATCTTTGAAGTCTCCAGGTCTTGCTGAAGGGGTTGAGGACATCAAAACATCTCCAAAGAGATCCCAGTCATGCTTGATAGGATTAAGGTTCGGAGACCTGGCTGGTCAGTCCAAACATATAATGGTCTCCCTCTTGATGATAATGATCTTAGCCACTCCTATCTCAATGTAAACATGCATTATCATCTTGTAGGAGAAATGCATCGCCTATTGTAAGATTATAAGAAAGAGCATGAGTTCAGGACATCCTCCCTATATCATCTATCATTCATATCTATATCATCTCTTGGAAGTAATGAGCCTCAAACTATCATTGTACCTCCACCAAAAGTGTTCCTTTCATAAATATTACAGGAATTATAGCATTGAGATTCTCTCGAGATTAGTTCTTACCTGGAATTGTTCTACAAAACAAATCTTTGATGGGATGGGGTTAAAGGGCATGGAGATTGCTGGTCCTTTGTGAAGTCTGCGTACAGTGGAAGCAGATACAAGCATTCCATTACAATGTATCTGCTATCTCGAACTTTTTTATTCACAATCCAAAAATGAATTGCCGAGCACCTTCTAAACAGCTTCTTTATGGTGCTGTTCATTTGAGTTATCCAATTGTGAGCTGCAGCTTGCTCCTTTTCCCACATTTGTTTTTTAGATACTTAATTAGAGTTAGGCTTCCTTTGTGTTGTCAATGGTGAGAGGTTGAACTTTGTAAATAGTATTTGCAATTTTTTATTTTATTTTATCTATATATATGCAATATAAAGATTTCATGTATTTATTCATATAATTTCTTACTCCATTCTTTTGGAATTTATTAAAGATTTATTCATTTATTATTTTTTCAAAGACAGAAGGATGGTGTGAATGAGATATCTGGAATGAGATATCTTTTTTTTTTGTTATACTTTTATTTTTAAAGGTATCATATGGAAAATAGAATTGAACTCTGAGGTCAGTAAAGTTATATCTTTCAGTTCGGTTCTGTTCAAAAAATACTGCATTTCAAGGAAAGGACTGGCACAATACTGATGCCTGCTAGCATAATCACCAATTCACAATTGTTGGGCAAGCTGAATAACATATGAGTAGGCATTCAATGTTTTCAATATTTTTTCAAGTGACCATCGATTCACATCCAGTTTTAAAGTAGTTCTCTATTGATTTTGCCTTGGTGATTGCATAATTTGGTGGAAAATTAAGTTCATGATTGTCATTAATGTTTTGGGATTCTGGCACAACCCTTCCCTTGATGCAACTTACTTCTGGAAATTGGCTACAGCACCCAGTATAACAGAATTACTGGGTGCTTGTCTACCGAAGCATTCTGTAAACTGCTCACATACAAACTGTAAATTGGGACTATTCAGCCTTCCATTTCTGTATGTGCAGAAATAATGCTTCACTAAAAAGACCTATTCTTCAGTGGACTGATACTGTTTATAGCCATACAGCATTTGTGGGCTGTAATATAAGTGAGCACCTATGACAAGTGTAACAGTGTTTGTATATATAATCACAATGTAGCCTGCATTTTCAGTGTTGTAAATTAATAGCCTTACTGTGTTACTTTTGATACTGAGATAGCCTGAAGCAACAGCTGGCACAGATTTCCTTTTAAATTATATGTTGTGAATGTGCCAGATAGTCAAAGATGTTGTGTCATTTAAGAAATTGCTTTAGCACATGCTGTGCTTCTTTCAATCATTTGACTCCTTAATGTAATTGGAAACTTGATTATTCTGTTATGTTATTTTTATAGAAAAGACACTTATGGTCTTCAACAATGTGACCCAGTAGAGATCTTGTATGTCTAATGGAAACCGAACTTAAAAGATTAGATCCAAAGTTCAAAAACAAGTTAGTTAAGAATAGACAGATCCCAATTCAAATAAAATTCAGCTCCTGGCTAGTGAAAATACACACAATTTGATTGAATTAGCATTATTTTTATATATTGTGAATGTAGTGAGATAAAACTAATCAATCATATAACTAATCAGGCACAGAAATTAGTAATTTTATGTAATTTTTTTTTATATATTCCAAAATTAATTTACTAAAAAATGTGCATTTTTTGTTCATGAAGGAGGAGGAAAAAGTCTTTGTTACCAATTACCTGCCTTAATAACACCTGGACTAACTGTAGTGATTTCACCACTGCGATCACTTATCCAGGATCAAGTCCAGCGTCTGTGCTCTCTTGATGTAAGTTGGAATAATAATTTTACATTAAACTTATAACTTTAAAAAATTAATTGGCATCACTAAAATCATTGCTTGTATTGAAAATTTGTCTGTTCTGAAGCTTCACGTACAACTGTTAGTTATCCTACAAAAAGTTCTTTTATAGCCCAAGTCTTTTATCATCATTTATACACTCTTTGACAAAAAAATCGACACACCAAGAAGGAATTATCCAATTAAGACAAAATTTGGTACGTTTAATGTATATGTAGAGAAATGAAATGATTAGAATTTCAGAATAATTGAATGATTTATTAGACAGAAAGAGCTACACAAACTGAGCAAGTCAGTATGGCATTGATCTACCTCTGGCCTGGATACAAGCTGTTACCTGACGTGGCATTGATTGATACAGTTGGCAGATGGTGTTCTTGCCAAATCAGCACAATTCCACGTTGATTGTGCCTGGCATCACTGCAATTGCTCTTGACGTTGCGTACTGGTCATTGGTAGGCAGCGTAATAGGCACCGCGAGCATAGATTCTGCTCCCGTAGTCTTCTAAATAATGGTCTGGGTGGTCACTTCAGTATTGGTAATACATTGGATGATTGATTGTGAAGAATCTGGTGCTATAACCGCTGCTCTGACAATTGCTATTATCTTGCTGTTCTGTTGTCGTCCTAGGCTGCCACTGCCCTCTTGTAGTTCCTGCCAGCATCTTCTAATTGCTGCAACATTCCGACCCAAATGCCGAGCGATTCATTGGTTTGCTCATGCAGCCCATGTAGTCTGATGGCGCATTCTCTTTCAAACTCCATCATATGGTCGTAGTGGCCACGAATTCTCCGGTGAGGCCTTGTTACAGTTGAGGTAGGAAAACGCAATCAAAATCCACTGGAAGTTTTATTCCTGAAAGCGAGATCCGTTCTTTATATACATCATCACGATGTTCATTTCATATGCGCTGTAGTTCCGGCTATTCATTCAGTGCGAATTTTTGATCATTTTGGTCAAAAGGGTTTTGCATGTGAAGTTTCATTACTTTCATTTTATTACATCAGATTATTTATTATTTTTTTTTGGTGTACATTGATTTTTTTTTTTGTCAAAGAGTGTATTAGTCTATTCATTCTATCTGTCGGAATTGTCAAATATAAAAATATAAAATGCATTTTTCTTTTATGTAAAGGTAAAAGCTCCATAGGCCTCACAAAAGGGTAGCTATTTGTAATGTTGATGATGTGAAATCCTCTCCTTGATGTGCAGAATTTATTTATTTATTATAATTCTCAGCTATTATTTAAAAATTCCCATTCACACAGTATCAGTCAGAGGATATGTCAGTGTTGTAGAGTTGAATACATGTACTAATCTGGACACAGACTAATGGCTAAAAACTCCACTCCTCTATTCAACACTTTATCTGCAGATGAATACATTGTTAGTCATGTTCATTCATTATTATACTTAAAAAAAAAAAAACAAAAACGATTTGATAAAAATACCTCCATTAATTTAAAGACTTTTGAATATCAAGAATCCTTTAAAAAGTCATCTATTAATGCAGTGTTGACTAAACATCCTTCAAATTTTTCACCAATCAACTTAACATCAAATTTGTGAGCTTTGTGAGTCCTAACTAGGTATATGATATCTTCTTAATGTATTGTTCTCTATTGAGCTTTATAATCCTTTTGTCTGCAATTTATTCTAATTATACAACTTCAGTTAAAATCATCTAGTTCATTTATTTTTTAATTTCGTTAATCTAATTCGTCAATTAAAATTTGTTACTTTATGAATAGTTGTTTGGCTTCATAATATTTCATATCCCATTTTATTCAGAAAAGAACTTTTTCAATAAATAGTTAAAAAAATAGGTTCAAAACTGAAGTAGTTATTTAAGTAATTACAGTAGACGCCGCTTAATGTGATCACATCGGGCCAATCTGATTTTGATAACTATAACCGATTGATTATAATAAACGAAAAATATAAATTAAAAAATGGCAGCATTATACTGTAGTAATGGTGAGGAGAGGACGATTTCAGCAGAAAACATTTACTTAACATAATGAAATTACATGCATGAAATAAAAAAGTGAAATTGATAGACAAAAAATAGTACATATGTGTCAAGGAACAAAAAAATAATCAATTGTTGATTACCTGGTCTGCTTACAAAGTAAGTCATTGTGGGTAGAAACAAAAGATTAAGGGGAGGGGCAGCCAAGGTCATTTGACCAAGGCAGTAACATACTGAAGTTCCCTACCCCAAAATTCCTGAACCTGCTTTGACAATGGGAAGAATGTGCTCATGATGTCCCGTATCTGATGTAATTAGACGTTCCACGAACTTCGCCAGGAATCGCTCATCGAAAATGAACCAATTGACCTAAAATTTGATAACATTAAGCGATGTAGCGATCATATTAAGCGATCATTTCTGCGTTAATTCGAATATGGAGGTTATTGATAATATTAAATGAATGATAACATTAACCGTGATTTCATTAAGCGGCGTCTACTGTATTTCATTTCAGTTTTGAACATTTGTTTCTTGGTTCCTAATAATTACATTCTTCAATTTATATGGACTGAAAGAAATAATCTTGTAGTAATATACATATAAGACTATGTATAACAATGAGTGATTTAACCCTTATGAATGAGGATTTCTGAGCTTTGTTGTGAAGCAGTACATATATTTCAGTTGGACTGCAAAAAAGTCAATCACCAAAAAAAATTCACTAAAGCTGCAATCTTTGAATGCATGTAATAAAGAGATAAATTTAGAATTATAACTTTTAAATCTGATGTTGGTTAATTGGTATAGTAGTATGTTTATTTATATAAAAAAGATAAACGATTTTTAAGCTGTATTAATTTATTAATAACTAGCCGAAAAAGCTGTTCTTCGCTCAGGTTACAAAAAAGAGTTGTTGCGATGTGGATGACGAAAAAATTGTGAGATCACTTCTAAACTTTTCCAGTTGGTAAAAAAGTCCAATGGTTCTTAAGATTAATTTTATATTCCTATTTTGTAATTCAGCAAGCCCTTGATATGAAATTAATATCAAGATTGCAGAATTTAAGACTACCACCCTTTCTGCCCTTCTCCACACTTCTATCATTTCAAACCTTTCGCATTTGGTAAAATAAATGACGTGATGATTACAAAGTAATGTTATATTTTGATTTTGTAACCTGAAAACCCTCCTACAATAAAGTTTGTCTCTTCTCCCCCCTTCCCTTTACATCCCTTTGAATGCTATTATCAGAAATGTCCATGTGTGTGTTTTAGGATTTTGACAAAGAACAGTCATATAGAAATTTCCTGTTTCCAACTGAAATGATTTCGGAGAATTGCATACCTTCAAGAAAGTTTGTCCCACACCCCGTTTACATTCTTTAGGACCAAAAAACTGAAATTTCATCGAATTTGTATCTTTTCAATATTTTAATACAAAGAAAACATTCATGTGAAATTTCATGTTTCCTACTAAAAAGGTTTGAAAGATATGCATACTCTTCAAGAAAGTTTGCTCTCTGTTTACACTCCTTAATCTGAATCAGAATTTTCGTTGTTCTTAAATTAAGAACATTTAATTAAAATAAGCAGTTAAGAAGAATATTATTTATTTCAAAATAATAATAATAATAATAAAAAAGAAAATTCATTATCATAAATAAAGAAAGAAAAGAAAAAAAAAAGGAAATACAAAAAAAAAAAAAAAAAAAAAAAAAATATTGCCACCAAGAGGATTTGAACCTGGTAACCATACCTCTACTTGAAAACTATACAGAAGTGTGAAGGGATTAAATTAGGGGAAGGGGAGATGTGTCCAGGTTTCAATTGTAGCCTGTTATTTCCACATGGTCCTAAAGAGTAATTCTGCAAAGTTTGGTCCATATAGGTCAAAGGGCCTAGGAGTGTATAGTGAACAAACAAACTAATGTCCTCAGTTTATATATATCTTTAACACTACAGAATTCTAAGTCTAGTTATACTGTTAATTAATTATTTAGCACAATTTTAATTTACTAAATTTTAGATTCCTGCTGCCCATCTTACTGGAGAATTGTCTGCAGCTACTGCCGATATAATCTATCATCAGCTTCATTTAAAAGAGCCAGGAATCAAATTATTGTATATAACTCCTGAAAAAGTAAGTTTGTAACTTAAAAAAAAATTGTTATTATAAATAGATAAAGTAATTTGCTTTTTCTGTCTAAAACTTTTAGTTTTATTTTTCAAAATAGTATGTAAATCATTTTTATTACTGTCATATCAATTTATAACAATGCTTGTATATTGATTCTTTTACATGATAAAGGAGATTAGTTCCTTGCCATAGGCAAACTGAGAATTTTGAAATGGGAGGGGTTATGATGGAAGTCCTTTCTTGAATGGTAGATGAGGGTTACAGATACAGTGATAAACTTTCCAATCAAAAAAAAAAAAGCAGACTCAAAAACCTAGATTTCTTCGATTCCATTAGGTGCAATGGGAGGGGGGAGGGGGGGTTAACTCCTACCAGTCCACCCCATTTCTCGATATGCCAGTGGTTCTTTAAATGCCTGCATTTGTTACCATCTAGATTTTTGTTTGTCATGCCTTGTTTATGTATTATAAAGTCAATCATATATTTGTGTAGCTTTCAGCAGTTGCCCAACTTGCCTTTGCTAGAAGTCCTTAGAAGTCTTTTGTATTTATTATCATATAAACTTAGTATTTTAATTGATCTAGTCTCTCTTCTTACAATTGTTCAGTCCCAACAGGAATAAAAGTTTTAGTTGGTGTGTGAAATCATCTCCTTGATTTGAAGCATTTTAATTCCTTTGCCTTTTTTTGTCCACAATTAGTTTCTATTATTGTATACTAATTTTGCCTGTCCTTTCCTATAACTTTTTTTGAAATAAAATTTTAAAAAAGGCTGATTTATAATTATTTAAATGTTTGTAATTATTTACTTTGACATTTATATGTCATTATTATGTCGAAAGTTGAGCACACGCACTCTTCCTGATATGAAAATTATTCATTTATTTTCAAGCTTCAACCACAAGCTGCTGCTGCTGCTGTTTCTTTTCTTTTGTCTTGTTTTTTTATCCAGTGCTAAGGTCATTAACTCTTCACTGTAAGCCTAATCATAAAGCAGAAAGTATAGACTTTTGAATAAATAATTGTTCTGGACTCATCATAGGAGGCATTCTGCCTCTGAAAAAGAGATGAACAAGGAAGAAAGTAAGTGAAACACCCAACCAGCATCAAATCAGATCCAGATTGAATTAACTTTTTATATTAACTTCGATATTGACTTCAATACAGAACCATAACAGGCTTTTCATTCACATGGCTACCTTTAACTCATTTCACTTAAGATTCCATTTGAGCATAACCTATGGACTCAAAGTTTTTCATTGGTAAAAAAAAACAAAAAAACATTTTCCAACAATCTATTGAGTTCTACAACTACTTTATATTTTCATATCAATTCATGCCAAAAAAGTATATAATAAATTGAAGTCTATTCCATTAATATATTAAATTTTATTTAAGTGGTTTCCTTTTCCCACTAGAATTGAACATGGTAGGTATACATGGAAAATTAAAAAAAAAAGTAATTTTAAGGATTAAAAGTGAGGTTATTTCAAGATTTCATTTAAAATTTTATCTAGCTCGCCAAGAGTAACTTAATGAAAATGTAGGATTTAAATGAAATCTTTGCTTGCTAGCTTGCTTGCATAGTTTATTTATTTATTTATTTATTTATTTATTTATTTATTTATAGCTTGCTTCCAGTAATAAATTACAGAATGTCCTTAATAGTCTTTATGAAAGAAAATTATTAGCAAGATTTGTTATTGATGAAGCACATTGCATAAGCCAGGTTAGTAACTTTTATGATTATAGTTAAAAGAAAAATGTTTAATCTAGAATTTCTATTTATTTTCAAAAAATTGCTGATAATTTTGATCATGTAATAAAATATGAAATAAATATTATTTTACTTAGATGTTGCTTTACAAATTCTGAATAATCTATAAAATACAAGGTTGATTTAGATGAAATGATATTTGTTTCTTAATTTTTTTTTCAAACATTTCAAAAATAATTAATAAAAATAGTGATACATAGAATTGTCATAAAATCAAGTCATTTTGCAGTATATATATCTACTGTTTTTGTTCAATTTTGATAAAAATACATCTAAAACTGTCTTTTTATAACTGTTAGATAAATATCTATTGTATATAAATTGCCAACATTCTTTGTCTAAAGTTATTTATACTAATGGCCGAGAGGATATAATACTCGTGGACAACAATGGAAGAGAAGCTAAGATGAAATAAGTTCTTAAAGAATAACTAAATTATTAAAAGAAAATTGTTATTTATAGCAGATTGTTTTAAATGGGCTGTCTGTATAATGAAAGTGAATTTGATATATTGTGAAAACATTGATACACAGTATCATTACAAAACAATAATAAATAATATTTCTCTTTTTACATTGTGAAATTTTTGAGCATTTCAAGGTAGATGCTTTAATATTTTGTGAGTTCCTCATAAATTCCACAAGATTTCTCGCATCTGCACTGTCAACAAGAATCAATTTTGAACAGCTATTGCAGGAGTCACTTGTAGAGCCTAGAAAAATCCAGATGACGAAAACTTTTAATAATAACAAATTGAAAAAGACAAAATAGGATAGCGTCAAACACAGCGTTTTTTTTCCACAAATTGGAAGAAAATTGGATGACAATCATGCCAAAAATATGTATAATTGAAGAATTTGAAAAAAAAAAAAAGTATAAAAAAATAAAAATGAGAATTGCCAAAATGTTAAGTAGCATTTGAGAATGATAACATTATTGGCTTAGTGGTAACTAAACAATGTTTAGCTTCAACCATAAGGGGAAATTTAAATTTAGAATTGTAGAGACCTGGATAATTCATGTATCTGATCATTTTTCTAGATTAAAAACCAAATCTTAATAGTTTTTTACTAAATACATGTGCTACCATTCAAATTCTCATCATTGACCTTATGGTCAATTTTTCATTATATGATCTTTTAATCAACCTTAAAAGCACTCCTAATTCACATCTATGAAATGTCTGTTCAGTATATATGAAATCTTTTGTGATGCTAAAATCACACTTCAGGATTTGGAAAGCAGTAGTTAGATGTAACACCTTGTGAATCAACTTATTTACAGTCAGCAACCTGAAACATTGTAGACAAGTTTTTTGTTATTAGTCTATATTAGATTTAGTGTTCTTCCAAAAATTATAAATTATTGTACTGTCTCAAATACCTTGTTCATGTCTTTGGAAAAAGGACATTTGTGAGAATCTTGCAAATTTAGAAAATTGAAAACAGTTGCATCTCTTGGTCGAATGTGAATATTTGCCTTTGTATTTCTTGATTTCCAGTGTGATGAGATCTTTCTCATTTCCTAACCAAATATCTTTATTCACAGAAATATTATCAAAAGTTTGAATTTATTAAAGCAAGAACAATGCTGCCAACTTCACTGTATGGTTGGATCCTCTGTATGATTGGTGATTAGTTATTTGCCTGTCACTTGCTATACCTTACTTACTTTCTCGGTCCGTTACTATAAATTTACTAACATTTTGATTGTTTTCATTCACATCTATCTCTATTTTGATAAAGAATATAATTTTGCCATAACTGTTCCTCTTAAGTTATTTGATATCACATCTAATTGCATTCTCTTAAATATTAATTGTTTTACGTCAGTTTGGGTTATGCTTAAAATTGCAGTGAATAACATATTTGCAGAAGTGAAAGAAAAGGACTACAATTTGATGATTAATGAACTTCTGAACACTTTATATTTTGCTTTTATTTTTATTTTTTTATAGTGGGGTCATGATTTTCGTCCAGATTACAAGCGCTTAAGCTTTTTGCGCCAGAAATATAATGGAGTTCCTGTCATGGCACTAACTGCTACAGCTACACCTAGAGTTCGAATAGATATTGTAAATCAACTTAAAATGTCAAATCACAAATGGCAAGTATTTCGTTACAGTATATTTGAATGTTTTTTGTTTTGTTTTTGTATTTAAACTGTGGAATTACAGCATAAAAAAAAACCAAATCAAACTAGCTTTAGCTGCAAGACTAACTCAACAAAATTTAATAAGTTTAACTAATTCACCAGTCAAAAATTATGGCTTTTCTGGGCAAAGAACAAATACCTAGCAAAATCTGTGTCAATGATCAAATACTGGAAAGAGTTAACGAATTCAATTATCTTGGATACAAATTGTCATTCTCAGCAGATTCTGATATATCTGAGAAAATTTTGAAATTTAATAAATCAATCGGCGTCCTCAACAGAGTAATGAAACCCTCTCTTGTTCAAAAACACACGTATCCGTTTATATAATACTCTGGCCCGACCTATTTTGTGTTATGGAGGTGAAGCATGGACTCTTTGTAAATGTGATGAGAATAGAATTATTTCTACTGAGATGAGGTTCATGCGTCGCATTGCTGGATACCCAAGATGGGATCGAGAACGAAATGATGAAATCTTACAAGGTCTTCAGGTTACCCCAGTATTGGATTTCATTACTCAATATCAACATCGGTGGTTCAAGCACCTTAATAGGATGTCCAGAGATAGGATCCCAAAGGCTGATTTTAAAAAAAAACCCACGTGGTAAAAGATCACGGCACCGCCACCTCTTCATAGGTGGTGTGAGAATTTGTGTTCTGTAACAGTTCTATTAAGACCATAACATGGAAGGAAGATGATGATGATAATTCACCAGTGCAAGTAGCTAGAACCAGATTATAGCTTGAAGCAGATTAAGTCATATAACAAAATATGGCAAGATTCTGTACATGTTCAGTGTGACTCAAAATTCCCTGTACAAACTAAAGGTAGGTTCTACTCAGTAAGACAAACGAAAAAGATGAAATAAACGTGGACCAGGAAATGAATATTTTTTGTGAATACCGTGTATGTTCCAATAAACGCCGAGGCTCTTATTGTTGCCGGTCTAATAAGCGTCGGGCTGCAGAGGGGACAAGGCCAAATAGTAGCCTGGTCTTTGATATTTGCCTACCGGTACTAGTGTAAGAGTCCGTATCTTTATAGTCGTGCATAATACCTTACGGTACATTGCCTTACAAAATGTCGCCGAAACGGTCATTTGACATTGCCTTTAAGATTTGCGCGGTGGAATACTTGAAAGAAACTTCCGGTGAGGTGGCCGCCAGTCATTGCGGATTCGGACAACGAATAGCAGCGAAAGATACAGAAATACATTGCCATTTATCTTTAACAGTCTTATGTAGCATGTGAAATTCAAATAAAGTAGCTGTTTGTAATATTAGCCGGTATTTATGTGTAAAATATTGCGTTCTGAAAGGTTTTTGTTAATAATGGCCGGCCTCTAATGGCAGCCGGTCTCTATTAAGCTCTATTTTTGTATATCTGTGTTTTAATTTATGAATATTTTGAAATACATTTT
>JAFIDM010009631.1:204499601-204527417 GCA_023159025.1 Thereuonema tuberculata
GGGGGGGGGGGGGGGGGGGGGGCTATAGCCCCTCCCTTCAGCTGTGAATATAGATTGGATAAAATGGGGTTTACAAAGGCTGCTGCCTGATAAACATTAATGTCACTTTGATTATTTCAATTGCTAATAAAAAGCTGGCGACTACCGTGCACTTCAGACTCACAGTTCAGACTCACAGACTCACATAGTCTGCCCTTCAGAAAAGTTAGAAAGAAAAACCCCCTTTGAAAAATCCTGGATCTGCCAGTATGTGTGTGTATATATATATATATATATACACACACACATGAAATGAATTATTAGGATGTGAATTTTAACTGAATTTGTTGACACATTTCAGGAGTTCATGATTTGAAACAATTAGACCTAAAATACGGTGATTATATGGTTAATAGGGCATATGATCTTTCACAGCCACACAATCTCATAATGGCAAGTCATTTACTTTTAATAAGTTGTAATTAATATGCTAATTCCATTTCCCCAAGAAGGCACATCACAACTTTCAAGGATTTAGAGAGGCAATAGCAAGCTATAATGTGTTTTCTTAAAGTATCCTTTCAGGTTCAGTGTACAGATGTGGTTGGCAAATATTCATGTTCTCAAAGAAATCTTTGATAAGCCTAAGCTCTATAGATGAAATATAAAGTACGAATCATTCTTAAAAATCTTTTGACTAGTGGATCATTTCTCTTCAGCATTTACAAATCAGTGTTCCTTTCAATCATGTGCAATGACATGCATCCATACGTATATATCACGTATGTTATCATTCAAAGAATCTCTTTCCCTAATTTTTGATAAAGTATTAGAATCTGTCAAGAAATTTGAATCCCAACCTGTCTGTAAAAAGAATGTTGATCCATTGTTGCTCCAGTAACAGTCTCTGTTCTACCACTTCAATGAGTGTTCCTGTCATTTGGAGTAAAAGGAACACCATGCAATTGGTCATTTTGCATAAAGGCCTTTGGCATCTGCTTTCCCTTAGCAGTTTTTAACTCCTGAAGAGAGCCATAGAAAAGGTTGTTTGGCTCTTAAACCTAAGTCTAGGTAATGTTTATCATCAGCTGGCATACTTCTTGGATAGTCTTGGCCTTGCCTTCTTGACACTTTTTTTTTTTTTTAAATTGTAGCCATAATCTTGAAAATGTCCACAATTTGATGCTCGAATCTCTTGTCATTCATAGATCTTTGATTATCCTTCTACCAATATTCCTTTAATGCCACCTTATTGAATCAAACAAATTATATGTGAAAGATTATGAATTGATTTTACTCCCAAAGCAAGGCACAGTACATATTTCCTTATTCTGTCCCTTCCAGATTTTGACTTGCCAGCTTATTAGCTGGTTGGTGAATTTCTTCTCATCAACATGCAAATTAACTGCAGACATAGATTTATCACTTTAATTTGAAGATGCGAAATGAATTTTTAAGTTTTCTATTTTTTGTGTGTTGTGTTTTAATATCTTAAATTTTAATTTTATAAAACTGGTGAATAAAATACGTAAAATGGGTACTAAAAATTAAAGTTCAAAAGCTTTTTATTTGAAAAAACATAAAATTAACTTAATAAGTTTAAAGAAATTAAAACTTCTCAGTAATTTGTGATGCAAATAATCGAGCATGATACAATACTTTTTAGTGGAGTTTGGTCAGCTTACATCTCATTGTCTTGTTCAAAATCAAAACAAGCAAAGAAAAGTTTTTGGTCTCCATTTAAGAATTTATGGAAGCTTTAAATTGGAAATATCTGTAAGCAAGAACTGCTTATCATTGCTAATTATTTTTTTTTTCCCGTATCACACAGATTTCAGTTATAAAATGAGCTTGTAAAGCTTCCAGTCACAGTCAGCAATTAAAAATAGCAATTAACTAGGACATAACAAGAAATAAATGAAGGAAAGTGGAAGTTAATAAATATGAATTGATGAAATGAATAAATTAAATTGTTTATTTTATTTGAAAGTAAACAAACAAATTCGCGAAGTATTGAATTTTACAGAATTTTTACAATACAGAGAAAGTATTGTAATTTTACTATTGGCTACAATTCTAATTGACACAGCGGATCTCTGAAGCTATTGAAATTATATGGAAAGAGTTTGAGAGTGACAATCATTAATTTTTAGAATTTTAAAGGAAGTTCACTTTATGTGCAGCCCATAAGTTAAATTTAAATAAATCTAATTAGGATTTCTGATTTCTAATATGATATGTAATTATTAAAATTGTTCAATGTTAAAAAAAAAAAATTTGGATTTCATTTTTAAAATTTGATTCTTTTTAGTTTTCTTCAAAGTTTTAATCGAGCAAATCTGAAATATGAAGTGCGACCAAAGAAGAAGAAAATAATAAACAGGGAAATAATTGAATTGATTAAAACAAAATTTTCAAAAGTATCTGGGATAATTTATTGTTTATCAAGGTTTGTTTGTTTGTTTGTTTGTTTTTTTAATACAAGTTATTCACTTCAGAAAAGAAAAAAAACTTTTTACTGTAGTGAAGTTATTGTAATTTCTAATACATTAAAATAAATATTTAAGAAATGTGAAGGTAATGCATAGTAAAGGTAATCCTGACAAAATTACATTCAAATCTTTTACTATATAAATTCTTTGGAGAAATAGAAACTAGCAACTGCAAAATTTTGCTCTTTGACAAAATGTGAATAATATAGTTTTTAAAAACAGCAAATTTGACTTCTGTAGTATCTTTTTTAACATTATTTTCCTCTGTTTAGAAATGAATGTGATACCCTGGCAAATTCCTTGGTAGCTGCTGGATTATCAGCTGTTTCTTATCATGCAGGCTTAGCAGATAAAACTCGATCTACAGTGCAGAATGATTGGTTAAACGACAAATTTAAGGTAAATAGCAGCTTAACTTTATAAAGCTAAATATACATATAAAAAGGAAATTCAGAATTTTCGTTTTTCTTATACAAGAAAATTCTGTGTGTTGTTTTTTTTTTACTAAATCAGCCTTCTTTTTTTATGTAGACTGTAATGTTTTTAGTGTATCATTATTTTTATTAGCCACATTAGTCAGTATTTATTTTAGATGATACACAGAGTTCTCTTCATATATTTTACTGCATCCTTGAACTTCATTCTCTGAAATTTTGTTAGTGTCTCCAAAACCAGTTTATACCAGAAAATATTTTAAGCTCTTAAGCAGAATTTATGTAATTGTATAATACAATAATTATGTAATTACATTAATGCTTGCAAATATTTACGTAATCACAATAAGCCATTCAAGCTAGTATGTACCAATATTTATTACAAAACTCTTGGTAAAATTTGGATCATCCAATATATCATTATCACTGATAGAGCATCATCATCATGAATACTAGAATAATCTCTTCAGTTATTGTTCTCTAAAACACATTTTCTTGATCTGCTTCCATCAGAATAAATGTGAATACTATGAGATATTCTTTTTTCAGCATCAGTTATCTTCTGATAATCTTTTCTAGATCTAAATGATCCAGATATAACTATACTGAAATTTTCAGTGCTACTCCATCATTCGCTGATAATAAGAAATACTCTGGAAATTGACATTCTGGAAATTATTGTAAACTTCTTATTAGCGTATATCTTTCATCACTCCAAGTGTATTGCAAGAATTCTGACCTATGAGAATTATCTCGCAAGTATTTCTCCAAGGAACGCTATCTTACACTGCATGCATCTTGCAGTGTGGTTCTAAAAAATTATTTTATTTAAATCTTTCAACATCATTTTTTTAAAAATTTAATTTCAATATCCTTGTAACTAGATATAGAATTTCGTCTTCAGTACATTCTTATTTACAAATTTAAAAAATCAAAAATGCAAATAAAAGCTAAGTCAAATCTGTATTAAAATTAAAAATACTGGATTTTTGTCTGCCATACATCTTGCTCTGACATATTTCTGAATTTAAATTTAGAAGATTATAGTAAGTTAGACAGAAATTATTTGTCACTAATAAACAATATTAAAATTTGTTCAATGCTTTAACTATTCAAACTACTGTGATTGTAGAAATGCATGTACATATATATAATCTCACATTGCATCTACACATTCACAAGCTACTAAGCATTGGCTGTCAAGCTCTGGCAGATAAAAAATGACTCCTTAATTAAACATCATGGTTCAGAATCCCTTGGTAGCAAATCAAAACAAATATGTCAGAAGATAAATCGACCAGTATTTAAGAAAGAACTACATTTAATTCAAAATTGTAACTCCACATGTAATAACAAAACAAGGTAAAGTTGTTGCCATCCACGTTTTCTAGAGACTGATTCAATTCAGTCATGCGTACATAGAGGAGGAGGGTCAAAAGGGCCCTACTCCCCCCCCAAAAAAAAAATCTTGAAATGTTTAAAGTTTGACTATTGGAGATTGACTTCCTAATTTGGCCCATCCTGAAATAAAATTGACAAATTTAATCACTTCTGCACATTTACATACTGCTATACAAGTAGAATGTAGCAATTAAATACTTATGTGCTTTTCACTTGTTGCTTGTACTGAACCTTGGAGTAAGCATTTTTAACATTCAGAACTCCATTTGCCTTTGTATCTTGTTATTGCCAAGTATCCTGATGAAATGCTTACCATGTTTTGACTTACAGTATTACAATTAAGGTAGGATTCTGCTAGTGCAGCAATGCTAGCAGGAGAGGGGGTATCTCTGTTGCCTTTAATTATGCTGGGTCACATGATGATTCTTCTGTCTCCCCTTTTAAGTCTTCCCAAGCTATTGTTTGTTTTTAAACTTCAATGTTTGAGACCAAGTGTTTACTAAGGCCGGCCGTTCACTGGAAGCGACAATGCGCTACAACACACGTAGCATGACATGATGTAGCGTGACAGAAGCTCGTCCTCTGCCAGCGAAATTGCGTGCCCTAGGCCAGTATTCACTCTGCTTTTTCAATCGCATGCTGCATTGTCTTTTGATTTGATAACACTTTTAGCCCTTGATTTCCCTCTCACTAGACGAGGAGAGCCAAGAAAAGGAGAAAAGAGTGGGTTTATAGAATTTTAGTAAGAACTCGAAGTATGGCGAGTTTTTTTTTGTACAGTGATCTTCAGGATAGTGAAGAACATCATTTTTCTTATTTTCAAATGCAGAAAGACACTATTTCGTCTTTCATTCCACTATTTCGTCGTCACATTTCTCATGCGGTAATGCGGCTCCTTTTGGTCCCACAAATATTTTTTTTCGGGAACTACATTTATTAGTTTCTCACTATCCATTTCTGTCGCGCTACACGGTCAAAATAAAACAAACAAGATTGAATCTTTTGCGATGTAGCACGACAACCCGCTATGCCGCACAACAAATGTTCTTCCACTGGACGAGCTCCAATGCTATTTCATACGTTTGATTCGTGTATCGCATTGTAGCCAAATGTCGCTTGTTGTAGCGCTACAAATTTGTAGCGCGTTGTCACTTCCAGTGGACGGCCGGCCTAAGTAACATCCTAGAACAACTGTTTCACACTCTGGTGATCATCAGCTAGGAGTAGTCGCCAGTGAACAGCAAGGTCTCAGCCATTGATGCTTATGAACATCTTTATGCACTCTTATTCTTTTGAGGCCAGTGGGATGCTAGCATATGAAGCCTATCTTTTATTGTGAAGTTATTGTTGATAAATTTAGTTTTGGAGGCTCTAATTGATTTCCACAGTTATTTTTCTTCATGAAGTTGCAAAAGACCTCACCTTAGAGCAAAGGTGGACAGGAGAAAGTTATTAATATTTGTAGCTATTTTCATCTTGATAAGCCATAATTATAAATAAAAAATTCTTTATTTACTGCCACATAGGAGTACCCAAACCAAATACAAGAAAAAAAATGTATTTTCTAATTAAATGGGAAGCTTTTTATGAAATATAGAATATGGAATATATAATAAAACAATTTTAAAATCTAATATATAACAGTCTGTGTTATCACTTTGTTATAAAGTTTGTAATTGTTCTGAAGACTATTAAAAATAATAATTTTCAAACAACTTTCTTATGAATTATAACATTTATAATATAGGATTTATAACAATTTCCTTTCAAATTGCGTGTTTTGTTTAAATAAGAACTATTTCCACACAAGGTTTGTTTTTTTTGTTTTTTTCCCCATGTATATTCTGAAATTCCTAGGGAAAAAAAATAATCAAATTCAAATGTTGAAATTCAAAATTGCCTAAGCCCTAGAAAATTATGAAAGGATTTTCAAAATAAATAAATAAATAAATTAATTAATTAATTTAATGTGATTGATGAAAATTAAAACATTACAATGTAAGTTATTAAAATATCTCACTGATATTGATTTAACACTTATCTTCTTTTTAACTGCAAAACATCTTAAATGCTACTTGGTGCTGCAACAAATTAAGAGTTTGGTCCCAGGGCCGTCGCGTGGGCGGGGCGATTGCCCTGGGTGCCGCAGCAAAGGCAAAAGGAGATTCCGTTTTTTGTTTTGTTTTTTTGGTTGTTGAATTGGAGATTAGGGGGCGCCTGACGAAAGCTTGCCCCGGGCGCCAACAAACCACGCGACGGCCCTGTTTGGGCCCTTCTTGTAATCATCACAAGAAGTCTTTTGCAGCAAAGGCTGATTTACAAAAGACACTGAACTGAAAATGTAAGGAACCAGATAGTTGCAGTGCAGCTTATCTATGAGTTGCAGTGAGCTGCATGCAATAGCTCAGTAGAATCCTATATCTTCAACCACAAACTGTGAAGGAGGTAATGGATCTCAGTAATATGTCACAATCTAGTTTCTTATACAAAATCATGATCATCTAAAGCTCCTCAAAATTTGTTGGCTCTTACAACAAATTTCTTTGCTAGGAAATTAGTTAAAACTTATCAGAACACATTCTGGGCTAATGAGCTTCTGAATTCCAATGACACTCTTTAAGAATAGAATAAGAAATGTCTTAGAAAATAGTATCTGATCATACTGTACAAACAGAATGTTGTATTGTGACATTTTAGTTCTTGTGAGCCATAACCTCTTATGCAAAAATTAATAGCTCCTATGGAATCCCTTCTACAACTTGAAAATAACAGCCAATTCACTTTTTTCGTTATTTACACCTAAAACTACACTCCTGGACAATTGCTAAGGACAGATCACAAATTGCGATGTATCATAACATTACGCAGGGTGGAGGCCCAGCAGGATACAGTATTCTTGCCACACTGTCGGACATTAGAATAAAGAACATATATTATTCTGGAAAATACAGAAGGTTGTGAAACAGCTGAAAGGACTAAAAGTGTTCATTTGATGCTGTGTACGCAGAAATGGAAAAATGCATATGAACGACAGAAGGCACCTTTGAGAACGGTGTCAGTATGGGACATGTCCACCGTAGAGGGCAATGCAATATTCCACACGACATGTCATGCTTTGCACAACATTATCCAGCAGCTGCTGAGGCAAGTTATCCACTCCTTTGTCAGTGCACGGATGAGGGTGGTTTTGTTTCTTGGAGGATATTGTCGACAGCAAGGTGCCTTCCCAAAGCATCCCAAACATTTTCAATGGGGTTTAGATCTGGAGAATGTGCCGGCCATACAAGGCACTGAATACCCTCGCTGTCGAGACAATCCTGAACAGCAACTGTTTGATGAAATGGTGCATTATCATCCATGAACAGAAATATATCACCTACAGCACCACGGAAAAGGCGAACATGAGGCAGTAGAACTTCATCAGTATATCATTGGCCGGTCATAGTCCCAGTTGCAACCACATGTAGGGTCGTGTGGCCATTGATCATGATGCCCGCCCATATCCTGATACCCGCAAGTCGGATATCGGTCCCTTTCCTGGATATTTTCTGGATGATACACAGTACCACTCTCATGCCAGACCAATTGGCATCTACAATCCGATGACTGACTGAACCTACTCTCATCCGAGAATAGTATGGAAACCCATTTCTCTTCAGTCCAATTGCGATGCTCATGACACATTGCAAATGGGCGGTATGATGCAGTCTGGACAATGGGACACACAACATCTGTGGGCGTATAGTCCTCCTTGTCCCAAACGTCTGGCTACAGAGTTTTGGGAGATCCACTTTCCTGTAACGGCAAAAAACTTATTTGGCACTTGCTAAGCTGTGATGCGCCGGTTTCGTTTTGCCGTTAGGGTAATGTACCTGTCTTCTGCAGGCGTCGTAATTCTAACATGACCTCCCCCATAACGCTTGCTACACATTCCAGTTGTTGTAAATGCTTTCCACAGCCAGGAAACAACACTGTGGGCAATGCCAAACTCCCTGGCAGCATCTGTTATTTGTCGCCTTTCTTTGATCTTTCCATTAACATGGCCACACGTAAAATTATCTAAGTGATATCGAGAAGACATGCAGAAAATTTCAAGTTCGTCAATTAACGTTTTCCAGTAAAACTTTCCATTCGAACAACAACTGTCCATACGCTTCTAATCCTTCATATCTCTTACCAGCGCTGTCAGGTGACTCACAGGCGTGGCAATGCAAAATTTGGATACGCACATCTCTTCTTACTGTATCCTGCAATTTATTCCAATAGTCGACATGTGGGTTCCTTCCATTTTGTGGTTTGCTAGGGGTGATAGTGTCATCCGTCCTTCGCAATTGTCCAGCAGTGTAACTTTAAATTGGCAGTTTCGTTTTGATAGCATTTTCCAAGTTGAATAATGAATTGCAGGAGTGTGATTTTCCTGAAATAAATTTTATTACTGCTGTTTCATATGACAAGTCCAACATGAAACTTTTCAGTATGCACTTTTGGGTTTGATAAATTTGCTTATAATTGCCAATAAAAAAAAAAAAAACTTTGAGTTTGGATTGAGAGAACTTGTAGAAAATCATTTTAAGCAACACTTTTAAAACATTTTATATGTTGTTTGGATTGGATAGAAAAGAACAAAAAAAAATTCTTAAAGTTTTCATATTTTAATGAAGATTTTAATTTTTGTATATCAAGTTTAGGAGATGGTGTTGATAATATAAAAATATTGATATAAACCCAGTAAAAAAGTGTTATAAGAAGAGGTACTGTTATTATGAATAAAAAAAAAAAAAGCAGATATTTATGTTTTTAAGTATATTCATCATAATTATGTTCTTTTAATGTTTCTTTCAAAAACATAGTAATGAAACTTTTTGCGTAATGGTTTCGAAATTTTAATTCTGTTTCATAAGAAAGCACAAAAGGCTAAAATACCAGTACCATTACTACTAATAATAAAAGATTTGTACTGTAAACAAAAATAAAAAATATGATATGAATAATTCAATGAAATATATTACTAATGTGACACCAGTTTTTTAATACTTAATTTTTATTGCCTCTCTTTATTTTTATTTTTTTTATCAGTGTTACTTTTATGTGTGTATACTGAAATTTTCGAAGATTTCTTTTTTTTTTTTTATGTTTCTTGTCTTTTATGATGGGGGTATGTGTCAGAATGACTTCCAGTCTAAATGTAATCTTATCATAAAAAACATATTGTATTGTATTGTAAACAGCTTAATCAGTTTTAAAATGATTATTTATTATTGCATTACTGTGCATTTACAGATTGTCTGTGCCACAATTGCTTTTGGCATGGGCATAGACAAACCGAATGTTCGGTATGTGATTCACTATTCAATGCCGAAATCCATTGAAGGGTATTACCAAGAGTCAGGCAGAGGTGGAAGAGATGGAGAATTAGCTTATTGCATTTTATATTATTCTTATCATGACTATCATCGAATACGAAGAATGATCGAAAGTAAGTCATTGCAGTTCAAGTTTTTTTTGTTTTTTGTTTTTTTTATTATTTGAAAACTTTTTTCCTTATAAAATCATAGTTATCATACTAGCATGTTCAAACATTATTTTACTCATTATATGACAAATAAAATAGTTATTGGAAAGGCTGGTAAAGTACATTTCCCCTCCACCCCCACACTTTTTTTTTTTTTTCAGTGGATAAAGATAACATTTCATCTAGAAATATCCATTTCATTAATCTTTTGAGAACAGTTCAGTACTGTGAAAATGTAGTTGATTGCCGTAGAAGTCAGCAATTGGAATATTTTGGAGAAATGTTCAATAGACAACTTTGTCGTAACAATTTAAAATCTGTGTGTGATAACTGTTTATCGAAGGTAGGTGAAATCACTTTGAATTATGTATATAAAGATTATGTGATTATGCTAACTAAAGTAATTAATTATAATTTTTATTCTTCTTTTATATATATATATATATCTTGTCACTATAATTTCAAAGATCTTATTTCTTTCCCTTTTTTTTTAATTTTTCCTTCTCTATCCCTAGTTTTCTAAGATGGCGGTAAGTGTAAGAATGGACATCCAGTCCAAACTTTGTGTGATAACATAACAATTAAATGACAAAAAGATATTTGCTTATTATTGCATTAATATCCATATGAATGCTTGTTCAGGTAGTGGCTTTTTGATTTTGAAGCATCACTATAAAATTACTGCATTTAGCATTATTCCTTCAGTAATCCCATTTTCTGAAAATTATGCATTAGAAATTCTTCTAAGTATCTCTTTAAGTTAAAAGTATTTTTTTTAAAACACATTAATTGCCATATTATTATTGGAAAAATTGGTCCTTGATACTAATTTGATTTAGCCGCATTATTATAATATTCTTACTTATTATTTATTTTTTATTTACTTTATTTTTTTTAGGAAAATTAACAATTTAAAAAAACAAAAGCAAAGAAAAGTTATATAGTTATCTCGTAGCTGACGTGTGAGACAGAAAGATCTTTTTAGATACCATCTACAAGATAACTCGTAACTGACATCTCTGACTAAACCGTCAACTACAGTTAACTCATAGTTGAGTCAGTGTGTTCAGCTCATTTTATTTATTGTATCATTTTGAATTGTGCAAGAGGTTTCTTTTTTTTTTTTTTTTTCATTCTATTTCTTTACTTATTTCAAGTATCTTATTTCAAGTATATATACTCAAGGGCAAGGAAATCGACTCAAACTGAAACGCAATGGTGAACCTGAAATTGTCGCAAATTTTTAATCGTTTGAAAACTGCAAGTAATAAAATAACAAAGAATATGCCATTCCTGTTCACATGACATGCAGAACGTTCCAGATGAATGCATTTTCTAAAAAATGTGAGGAAAACAGTAATATAGGAAAGGTGTAGTACCAAACGCGTTCATTTCATTACAAAGACAAGGCCACAAATTGAGCTGAATTTAGCATTTATTGCAAGTCAATACATGGTGTTGCCACCTCGAATCCCGAACAGCAACAGCGGCGTGTGCCCTTGCATGAAAATGAAGTTTTCTCCGACAAATCCAGCATACGGCAATACATATTGTTGTAGCACTTTGGTTATGTACTGGTGAGCCGTCAATCCGCCTCCTGTGGGTCCAGGGTTGATAAACACCACATCAGTTTTGGCTGCAAGTGAAAGGCCTGCCGATAGCATGCAGGAGCCTCCTCCATAACTGACCGTTTCCTGGAAGCAGCATTGTGCAAAATGTTCACCAAGCCTTCGATAGACACGGTTTCGTCTGTCATTGCCATGTAAGCACACTCGAGTATTGTTAGAGAACAACACTGAACCCCATTGCGCTACAATCCAATCAACATGATCGCAAGCAAATTGAAGGCGAGTTTGCTGATGAGCTGTGCTCATTAGTGGTCCTGTTGCAGGCCTTTGTGGGGTCTTCTTCTGACTCTCCAACCACTGTCAGCTACCCCACATACATGGTGCAGCTCTTGTTGGACCTGAATGCTGGTCAAATTACGATTGCATAGTGCAGTGCTAATAATAACTCGGTCATCTCTTGCAGTTCTAGCTCGATGTCCACCAAATCCTGGTCTCCAATGAAAGGAACCAGTCCTCTGGAACCTCCGATAGAGTCGTGATACAGCTGACTGCGACATATGCAAAAGTTGCGCGGCATATCGTTGAGTGTGACCTTGCTGTAGTAAGACAACTGCCTGTGCCACTTCCTTGGTTGTTGTATCCATCTTTGTGGAGTAATGATGATAGGATTCCAATAGAATAATTCACATTCATGAAAGGATATTCAATCTCGCGTACACAACAATTTCACACATTTCCGAATGGTTTACGTTCCACCACGCACGTGAATTTCATACTCTTTCCAACAATTACCGGCATATCTCATAAACTTGTCATATTATCATATGTTCTGTGTCGTGTGAACATGACTTTCAAACCCTTTCCAACAATTACCGATCTCATAAACTTGTCATATTATCATACGTTCTGTGTCGTATGAACATGAATTTCATATTCTTTGTTATTTTATTACTTGTAGTTTTCAAACGATCAAAAATTTGTGAATATTTAAGGTTCACCATTGTGTTTCAATTTTAGTCGATTTCCTTGCACTCAAGTGTATTTGGCTTATTTTAGATTGTTTTATATATGTGATTATGTTAGCTAGGAGTTTTGCCAGATTGTCATGAAACAGAGCAATTTTATTTTAAATAAAATTAATGTAGTGTTATATACTTATACAAATTTTGAGGATTGGCAATAGCAATTTTTGTTGTTTGAGTTCTGTCTAAAATGTTGATATTAAAATTTTCATTTTTTCAAATAGTTTAAAATATATCCTAAAGCCAATCTGTTCTACATATTTAATTAGGGTGCCTGACTAGAGTATTATTGAGAAGTACAACAAAATTTAAGAAAAACTGGGTTTTTAATTATTTATTTTTCTGGAATGTTAAACTTCTTTCTCTTTTCAAATTAGAAAAAAGAAAATAGTCTTCCCCTTCTTGACATAGTATGCTTGGAAGTAGTGCAATATACTCAAACAAAATTCTAATGAGCAAGTAATAGAAAAGAGATTATATATACATATATAATTTGTTTTGTTAATATTGTTAATTAACATTTGAAGCCAAGATAGTTGATAGAAGCTACAAATATGGGAGCACTTCCTACACCAAAAGTCATAAAGATATATAAATAAAAATCAATATAACAAATAAAGACGATAGTTTAAGGACCTTCTTTATCTACAGCCTAGGCCAGAAGACTGCTGCTGCCTCCCCCCTTCATATTGGTCTGCAGGAATTCATCATTGCAGATTTAAAAATGCTGGTAACTTATGAGCTTGTAGAAATATCACATGGCACATTTATTTATGACTATCTTAATTGCTCTAGTGGCTATCAGTTAGTCCCATCCTCACCCCAACCTCAAGATGTTGGCATTTTCTAATAGGCTGTGTGGGATGCTTGACTTTATGTGAGAATAAATATAAATTTGTTCCAAAAATTATTTTTTTTTTTTTTTTTTTTTTCCTTTTTTTTCAGTTGGGTTAATGGTAAATATTGAGAATTGTGTAAGCACATGTAAAGTAACAGAATGGATAGATTTCAGAAGAATTTTCCTAATTCTTCAGAAAAAAAATGAATTCCTAAAAATAATTGAACGAGAAAACGCATTTCATATTATCTAAAGAATTTTGTATCATATTACAAATTTTGTAACGTATGTATTTCAAAATAAAATATAGATATGTGAACACACTAAATGATCTGCTAGAAAAATACATTAATAAACAACACTGTTTCGGGATCGTTCTGATCCTATCCTCAAGTAACATTAGTGGTGGGAATCAGAGGATTAAATAGCACGAGAGGTATGTGGACAGTGATATCATGTAAGGTCACATCACCTGAGGTGACGGTTGCGAGCAAAGGCCAACCAGCTGAGGTTGTGGGAAATGGAAGAAAAAATAAAGGAAGAAAAACCTTTTCAGGGAAGAACAAAATTACAAACTTTAAATCCTTTCGCTCATTATTTTGTATAAATTCACTACCTATTTGAAAACAGTTAAACCAGATATGCCGAAATTTCTGGGACAGGTATATTGCCATTGTAGTTATAATTCCATATGATAAAATAAGATTTCGCTACGAGCCATCTGAAATCATCATTTTCCTGATGAATAATTTTGGCATTGTTGGGGGAGACGTGATAGTGTGTATAATGTGCATGTCTAGCTGTCTGATAATTTTGGCTATTCTATATCTATCTATATCGCCCGTAACACCCAATACTGGGTATGGACGCTCTCCTACCAGAGGAGTTTAGGCTAGACACTGCAAGGGGGCGCCAACCCCAAGGGAAGAAACGGACAACACAGAAGAAAGGAAAGTGAAACACCCATGCCACTACCGGGATTCGAACCCAGGAACTGGCACATTGGACGCCACGGCTGGCCGCCGCCGAGACCACGCCAGCACGAATTTTGGCTATTAGTCCTGTTGGCTCTAAAATGCTCTTTTATCCGTTTAAAAAGGGGGCAGGAGGTCTGGCTGATGTACCAGCATGCATTATTTTCACATTTGATGAGGTAAATGATATTGTTGGTGGTTTTATTATCCTTGCTATGATTGTAAGTGTTAGTTGAGAATCCTATGAAATTGATTGGTTAATCTAAAAGAAATATTGAAATTGAAGGGCCTGAACAATGTTCATAGAGGTTTCTCCAACTGCGGATGGTAAGGAAAAGATATATATTTTCTGTTGTTAGGTTGTGTCTTGAGGTTATTGTAAATTTTGTGGAGGCTGTTACAGAAAATCCTGTATAAGAAAGAAGCCGGATAATTTTTATCCTGGAATAAACGATAGCAAAAGCCTAATTCTTCTATACGTAAGCAAAATCCAGAAGAGTAATAAAAAGCCTGAAAGATATACACACATGCACCCTATTGATTTTCTGAGAAAGAGGGTTAGCAGAAAGGAAGTCAGTGATATCATTCGAGAAGCAGGGTTTTCTGTAAACAGAAGTGGAGAATGAATTATCATTGCAGATACAAGCACATCAAGGAAGGTAGCTCGCCTTTATCAGATTGGTTCTCACTTGTAAAGTTTAATTTTGGGATGGACATTGTTAAATATGTAGAGCATTACAACAAATAATAATTGCAAATAATTTAAAATTAAAATTAAAATGGCTTGAAACCAAATTTATATTTCGAATTAAAAGAATTGAATATATTCTGATTTATAAATTTGCATAAACTGAACGTCAGAAGTAGAAACTAATTTAAAGAGAGGCGCGGCCTCGCTTTGGGTCAGATGGAAGTAAGACACAGAAAAGTGAAGTGTTGAGACATTCGTTTTCCGAGGTGCAGATGTCACCTGCATAGTTTACGACATTGCCGAGAGAAACCCAGAGATGAGCAGACGACGTCTATTGAGAGACAGAAGTAAAGCATCATGGGAGGAGCAATATCACCTGAGACAAGCAGCACGAAATTCAAGGAAGGAAATAATACGCATCTTGAATCCATGCTTGAAAGTGACAGGAATGAAAATAAGGCAATTCTACTAGAACTTATCGAACTGTGAGTAGTCTTTATTATTAAACTAAGGGACTAAACTACAAGGAAAACTGGAAAGAATATATATATTGGAAAGGAACTGGAAATTAGACGAATCAGCTTCGAGGAAACAAGCGGAAAATTCCTACAGTAAAACGGAAGATAAATAGTTAAATATTAAGCCATTAT
This sequence comes from Thereuonema tuberculata, assembly GCA_023159025.1. Lineage (NCBI taxonomy): Eukaryota > Metazoa > Arthropoda > Chilopoda > Scutigeromorpha > Scutigeridae > Thereuonema > Thereuonema tuberculata. Next base: position 204,515,163 of record JAFIDM010009631.1, read on the forward strand.
CGACGTTAGATATTAAGCCATTATCGACATTAGAATTAAATAACTCTGAAAGATAAGTGAACCTTAATATTAAATCATTTAATTTAAAAGGATTAATCACGGGATTGTGAGAACCAAACTATTAGTGCTTCGAGAATAATTACTAAGAGAACTTTGAGTGCTGAACAAATTTTATTCTTCAATAAGGAATAGGAAGCAGATAAATTAATTTTACATTTAAGTTAAACCAGTGTTCGTCAAGTAGACAGCATCGATTATTATTGATATTATTATTATTGTTTATTAGTAGAAATTCAAATATCAAGAAGATATTTAGAAATTATTATTCTACAATCATTGCAGTAATTGTGCAACGAGTGTTATATGGAATACTTACCTGAGCAATACAGAATAAGAAGAAATTATTTAAACTCATCTTCATTGAACTGAACTTATTATATTATAAGATTTAATAATCCATTATCATATTAATTTCAATAAATTCTATTGAAAATTTTATTCAAGTGTCTTGTTTAAGTGTGTGTGAAAAAAAAATATATATATATATATATTATCACCGTGGGTAATTTCCTACTTTAGGATTATAATCTCACAAAATACGTTAAAGATTGGTAGTATGAGATTTTCAAGTGCATAGAAAAATAATAATCAACGTACCTGGCATAGAGGAAGTTATGGAGGAGGAAGTTACATAAAGCACTGTTTTGAACAAAAATCATCACCAAATTGGCTAATATAGCCAAAGACGGGAGCCCCATATACAGTGGAACCTCGCTATTCGTACACAATCCGTTCCAGGAGGCAGTTCGAATGGCGATTTGTACGAATGGCGAATCATTTTTTCACATAAGATGTAAATTGGATTAATCCGTTCCAGACCCACAGATGATTGCTTATTTAAACCTTTGTAACGGTCACTCCTTTTGCCACATCAGCCTCTATTATTATGTCTTTCTTTTTCAGAATAGATGATATGGTTGATTTCGCCATGCCATACTGAGTTGCCAGGTCAGAGACATGAGTTCCACTTTCAAACTTCGAACGAGTTCTTTTTTCAATTCAATTGTCGTTCTCACTGCTTTCCTTTTAGGCTTGGTTGAATCAGTAATCTTTTTTTTGGACCCACGGCTGCATTATTTTTAATAAAAATAAAAATAAAATAGCACAAAGTTTCACAAAGCTTGCGTGGATTATGTGTAGCGTACGGAAGCTAGCACGAGACTGAGCTGAAGCAACCGCGTGGTGCGGCCAGTAACAAGGTCAGGCTGTCCGAATCGCAGGGCAAGCATACGAATGGCGAGTTGAATTTTACTTGAAAAAGTTGGACGAATAACGAGTTGTACGAGTAGAGAGGTGGACGAATGGCGGGGTTCCACTGTATATCCCAACATTTTATTTTGCTGATAAATTTTGCCATGGAAGGTAAAGAATTGCAGATTAAAAATAGCTTGTATTAGCCTAAGGATGATTTTTAGCTCCTTATCGGAGAAAGGAATTAGGGTTTGTAAGAATTTGAAGGTGTTGACAATGTTACAACGAAGGTGTCAAAATTTTTACAAACCCTAATTCGTTTCCCGGATTTTTTTTTTTTTTTTTTTTAAGTAATGTGACCATTTTTTTCTGATCTTGATTTCAGAGTTTTTTCTTTTGTCTTATGTTTTTCATTTTCATTTAAAACTTTTCATTTTGACAAGGCTTCAGATGCTTTGTTTTTCTCTTTACTTCATTTATTTTTTTTAGATACAAGCAAGATCTGGAACTTTAAATGAATTGTGCTTGTAAAATGAAAATAATTGAATGGACTCCAGATAGAAAAGTTAGGCTGAAAATTATGTAATTATTAACTGATATATCTATATATCTTCTTTATAGGATGTATATACAGATGTAGATGTTACTGACAATGCAAAAGCAATTGCAAAATGTATAGAGGACATTAACAATAGAAAATGTGGAAATCAAAGGAATTTTACGTTAACTCATTACGTTGATATTTTCAGAGGTAAGTTGCTTTTTATATAGTGTGTTAAACAAATCACTTATTTCTATTACTTTTCTTTAACTAGCTGATGTTTAGTATTTCAGATTTCCTAAAGCATAAATAATGATAGTGATCATATGTCTGCCATTCATTATCTGTGTCCTATCCATTATAGCAAATCAGCTTAAAAGGATATTAATATTATTCTGCATATATAGACAGAAATGTGGAATTTTTAAAAATCCAATTTACAGACCATATTTCTGTTTTTGCCCACCCTTCGCCTGAATTACAGCTTGTATCTGATGTGGGATGAACAAATACACGTCATGTGTTCAAGGGAATATGCAGCCATTCCTCATGCAGAGTGATCTCTAGTTCAGAAAATGTGGAGAAAGGTAGAAACCTAGCATGCACTCTGGCCTCCAAACTACCCTACAAAGGTTCGATTATGTTAAGATCAGGAGACTGAGTAGGTCTGATGAGATCTTCCACTTCTTATTTGTGTTCATTGAACCACGCTTGGACACTGAGCGGTGTGAAAGGGGGCGTTGTCGTCTTGGAACAGAGGTCCTTCACCAGGGAACACAGTCTGCAGCTTAGGATGGAGATGATCACCCAGAATGCTGAGATAATGCTGTGCTGTGACCTTCCCAGACCATGCCAAGATATCGCACCATCACATTGCCCCCTCCATGCTTGACAGCAGGAAGTCAATATGAAATTGTTTTGCAGGCGTTTTCCACACGTAATCATGTCCAGTGGTCTGAAATAATGTAATAATAATGAAGATTCAGCAGACTAAATGACGTATCCCCACTGCTGTTGTGTCCAGTGTTGTTACGGATCACCCTGTATCACAGAGAGGATACGCAAACAGAGAAATTATTAATGCAATTGGAAGCCTACACCCATAAATATAGGTGATAAAAATTAAATTTAGCTATGGAACGCTGGGCCCGGAAATCCCACAGCTAAAACCAGATAATAATGATACCAAAAGAGAATTAAAGAAATGACAAACAACTCGGGTATATCAAACAACAAAATGTATTTGAAATGAGCTTAATATTATACAATCACACACAACAAATCAAGACCAATGCAATAGAAATTACATATCAATATAAAAATATATATATATAATAATAACACACAAAGCTTTGTTCATAAATTCGGCAATTCCAAAGATTACAAATTTAAAAAAAAATTATTCAAAAGTTGGTAATTATCAAATAGTAATTCACAATAACCTTATCAATGCAATTTAACAAAAGTATAAACTTAAGATATATTCTCACAAATAATTTGAGTCACTTTATAAGCAGTCTGATCGAAAATTGTTTATGAAGCAGACTTTCGTACTAGAGATTATGTCTGAAGAGTTCACTCCCTGATTTAACTTTCCAAAGGAAATTTTACTCACAGTTTCGGCGATCTGTCTTGTTTACACTGGCACAAAATCTAGGATAGCTCCGACAAAATTCACTCTTCATGTCAAAGTATCCACGTAAACACAAATGGCGCACAGCACATTCTTTTACACTACACAAACGTTCCTTTATAACAATGGCTGCTCATTGTAAACGAACTATCCCGAGGGTACACTGCTTTTCTTAATACCAGACAGATATCCAAGAAACTATATCAAGATGCACAAATCTCAAAAGTACCCAGAGATATTTGCACCACAGGATGAGATACAAGTCTTGCCATTAATCGTGTATAGGTAGAAAAGAAAAACAAAGCTGCTTTTCTCCTAACAGCTCCTCCGTTCTTCCAAGATGGAAGAAAAATACGTCTGTCTCGTCCGAGCTACATCGTGAAAAGTGACTCTGAAGTTTCAAGAATGCATCTCATAGGGATGGTGACGTAAACAATGTTTTACCAATGCTCTTCAAGAAATAAGGAGTGTCTTGAAACTTCAAATGACATCACTATAAACTCCGTACAGAAACAATATGGCAATACCTTCTTTTCAGCATAAAAATTGTTCCAAATAAAAGCAAAATTACATTTAATAATCTACATCACATTTACAGATAACAATTATAAAGGTTACATAAGGTGGTAGGATGCAAGAATATATAAAAAAAAAAAAATGCTAAATAAAAAGTTTTAATGTGGAAAACCTGCCATTTCACGATTAATTAGAAAACAGAGAGAAGAGATAAAAAAAACATGGTGGATCCTGCGAAAAAAGTAAACAAGGCAAAGGTCACTTTGCCTTAACTAAGTGACATAACCACACAGAATTGCGTCATAGAAAGTAGGAGAAGAAAAATAAAATAAGGAAAAAGAAAAGTCCGTAACAGTGTCTGTGCTTTCGGCACCAGTGTCGTCGCTTCAACACATTGTGGTGTCACCAATGGTTTTAGAATAGCTGCTCTGTCATGAATGTTAGCAGCATACAGTTCCCATTGGGTAGTTTTGGTTGATACGAGGTTCCGGAGATGGGTGTTCATCTCGAAGGTTATCTGGGACACCGTTGTCTTGTGCTGTTGGGTCACTATCCGCTTTAACGCATGTCTACCCCTGTTTGACTTTCGCCCACTGTTCTGTTTCACAGATTCCAATTTACCATGTTTTGTGTAGGCTGTCATAACAGTTGATACATTGCTTCTTGCAACAGCCATCTTTCGAAGTCTGAGAGGTCAGACATAACGGAGTTTCACTGCTAGCACAAGTTTCACATGCAACCTGTACGACTGCTGCTGATCGACTAATACCTTCGCCTTCACGGCCACTAGGTTGCAGACATCTTGTCTAGATGGCATGGCTCTGCTACTCAAATGAAGTATGGCCCATTTTCATATGGGTGTTCATATTATTGTGTCCACCCCTGTATATACAAAGTGGGTTTTTAAAGGTGTAGACAAACTGCAGTGACAGGCTCTACAAAGACAAATCAGTAAAAAAAAGTTAAACCCTATGTTTACATAGGGTTGGGAATGCATTGTTTTCTAAATATCTAAATTCTAATTATTATGAATTCTAAATAGTGAACATAGGGACTATTTGATGATGCTGTAGGTGAACAATGTGAAGTGTAATTGTTTTGTTTGTTTTAAGATACAGCCAGCAGCCAAGCTCATGGTGAATGGTACAAGGACAGTCATTATTACAATCTTTCACCAAGTTTCACTGCTAGCACAACTTGTGAATTGCTTGAAATGTGTTACTAAAAATCCTAAGAAAAAATTGCTTTTGTTCATTTTCTTCATATATATTAGGGCTGTTCAATAATGAATGATATTAATTTTTTAACTGGAACAAACCTGCGCAACATTACTATGACTTCATAGACAACACATAAGACCAACAATACATCACAAAACCATTGTTGTACTAACAAAATTGTGAGTAAAAAAATTATGAGCATTCATTATTGAACAGCCCTTGTATATAGTAGCATAACTGCTAACAGTATGAGTTTGTATTCGTTTCTTAAAATAGCAGTCATGCATTTGATGTATGGACTGACATATGGAAATGGATATGAACAGGGGTGCTTGTGCTCCGGGGAAACCCCGGAATTCCGGGGATTTTGAACTTCGATACCCGGAAATTCCGGGGATTGTCGTTCAAAAGGAAGTAGGAATAATAATGAATTATTTATTTTGATCTGGGTAATTTTGTTTGCTTTGAAAGCAGAAAACGCAAGGTCAGTGTGTGTGGTGAAAACTTTTCCTTTCTTTCTCCAAAGGCAGTGATAATGCGTGAAAAGGGGGAAAAAACTTCTTTTTTGTTCTTTCCTTATTGCGAGTTATGACTCATTCCCCCGGTTCTCGGACATTCTCTTCTGGATTCTTTTCGGCAAGTAGGCGCGGCAGAAAAAAAAGGGAGAGACTTCGTTCGACCAGATGTGCGATCACGTGACTCACGTGACCTGGCATGGCGCCAATAAGTAGAGAAGGGGGATTTTTCGCCGTATTAGCTAATACGGGTATTCTCCCCCCCCCCCCCTTCTCGAAACTCCAAAATGTCGGTAGTAAGTCCGTTAAAGTTTCCGGGGATTTTTTGGGGTCCCACAAACACCCCTGTATGAAGTACATTGGCTGTACCAAGAACATTTCCCAGATAGTCGGATACCTTACCACACAATATTCATAGCCATAAATTGACGCCTCAGAGAAAGGGACAAATTTTAGCCACAAGACAAAGCAGTGAAAGGCTCAAAAGTGTTAAGCACCTGAAAAAGAAAATCAAATTCTTGATGAAGTAGCCACTGATCCAGGAATAAGTAAGACAATAGTAAGAACAGAAGGGATTTTGCATACTACAGTTTGGAAGATATTTCATGAGGAGCTACTCTACCCCTATGATCTTCAATGCGTCAGAGTTAGTTGCCACAGATTTTCCTTTAAGGCCTTCCTAACCTAACTGTTTCTTCCTAACCTTGTGGATACCATTAAGTTTGCATCTGTAATTTTTTTGCTAATGATTCTCCTGAAATGGTACTATGAATTTTCTTATTGTACATTTATGGGCACAGGAAAAGCCCACATGGAATTGTTCAAAGAAAACACTAATAGCAGCTTTCTTTAAATATCTGGGCCAGTATTTTGGATGATGGGATAATTAGTCCCTACTTCTCCATTCCCCATTAAGCTGATGTCACTGTGTGTTTTTGTTGCTATGAATATGAGGGATGCTGTTTGACTGGACGGCATCTGTGAGTCACACTATTCCCGTCAAAACGGACAGCAGGACAAGAAATCTGTAGTTTTCCTCGAGTAGTCATCATGGAGAGTTTTTTGTAGTGTGATGTTGTCAAAATTGAAGATTATTTGTGCACTTGAAGCTAATAGATTATTGCAAGAAACGATACATCAGAGATATTGGGTTTATCCTTATAATTCTAAACAGGAATCAAATGAAAGGTTTACAAGTTCAATTTCAACCCCTTTTCCTCACAGTGCTGGCCTCTCATGAAGGCACGCAATAAATCTATCCATATCCAACATTTTTAACATCAAAGATATGATTGAATGTGGGAAAGCTGTAAACAAAAAAAAAATGGACATAAAAGCAATTGAGAAACTAGAAGACGTTGCAGTTAAAGAGCAAAGTCTGACTCCGTGCTCTCAACTACAAGTGTTTTCGCGTTCATCCCATCACGCTGCAGCATGATGTGGCAGCATCTGGTGGATGGAGCAAACCCACATATATGTGTCACCTCTCATTGAAAAGCGTGTGTTGTTATCATCCTTTGAAACCAGAGCATTTTAAACACAGCAGCGTCTGGTGGATACAGCAAACCCAGACATACGTGACACCTCTCATTGAAAGGCATGTTTTGTTATCATCCTTTCAAACCGGAACATTTTAAATGCAGCAGCAGAAACACATAGTGTGACGTCAACCTTAAATGGTGTAGTGTTCCTTAATTTTCTTCAAGATATCTAATTGGAAATTATTGTTCATGCATGATGAAGCCCTGGCCATTTTCATAATAAAGTCCATTCTTTCTTCAACTATCACTTTCCACAATACTGCACACTGGTCCCGAATGAAGATTAAAGCGGACGTTGTTGTATCCATCTGAAATTTTGTAGGTAGATACTTAAATAGCCACTTCTTCCTTTCCCAAACTCCCAGATCATTAGCTAGAAATACAATCCTATAAACAGGATTAGTAAATCAGAAAAAGTTCAGTATGTTAGATGTGCCTTTTAGTACCTCTAGTTTGTTCAGCGTTGATGGTTCACAATTTTTGTTTAATATTAGTGTAATTAATATTAGAAACTTAATTAGTTATTAGGGCATTATTCCAAATATTTATAACCAGAATGGTATTCAATTTACGTAGTTATAAGCAACATTTCCTGTGTTGTTTATCGGCTGAACGTGAGTAAAGTTTTAACTTGACTGGGACCTACAAAAAATTGCCTACGAGTCCCCGCTTTCAAAAAATCCAAAATTTAGCTTGAAGTGTCTGTAAAACCATATCAAAAATATATGTGCTAGTTTATGCTAATGTGGGAAATACATATTTTTTTTTTTTTTAATCTCGGCAGGAATGTCTTACAAAACACTGAACTTCATACTGCTAGAGATTGCTAACTTATTATTTTGGGGGAAGAATATTTTTTTCATTGAAATTAATATTTTCTATGCTTTTTTAACAACTTCAAGTTGTCCTAGAGGAAAGGTCGTCGTATATTTTTCAAATTTTAATTTTTTACAATTTTTTTCTTATTCTACTTTCGCAATTATTCATTCTCTCTTCACTGATATTTATATCAACATGTTCACATTTATATAATGTCAATAATAAATGGAAAGGTTTGTAACTTCCTTACATCATCTACTGAGACCTGCTACATATGCAAAGCAACACCCTTCCAAATGAATGACAGACAGAATACTACAAAGACAGGTCAACGAAGAATCCTTTACATTTGAATTATATTTATACAATGTACGAGGGTCACTCAATAAGTAATGCCTTCAATTTTTTTTCTCCTTTTAATTGTCAAGAAATTCAAATGCAATTACGTAGCTTGAAAACCACAGCATTGACGGTTAATTTGTCACTTTTCAATATAATCTCCGACCATTTCCACAGTTTTGGTCTACCTTTTAACAAGGGCATGTATTCCAGCATGGTAAAAGGCATGGTCTTGCTTCCTAAGCCATTGATGCACGGTCGTTTTTATGGCCTCCTCATCTTCAAAGTGAATCTCACGATGAGCTTCCTTTAGCAGCCCAAACAGATGGAAGTCTGATGGTGCTAGGTCAGGGCTGTATGGGGGATGAGGCAAGACTTCCCATCCAATTTTCACAATCTCTTCAGTGGTGTGACGGCTGGTATGTGGTCTTGCATTGTCATGCAAAAGAAGAACATTCGCCATAGCTTTTGTTGGGCGAACTCACTCAAGACGTGCTTTAAACTTTTTGGGGGTTGTGACATATTGGACATAATTTATTGTGCATCCCTGCTCCAAAAAATCAACCATAATCACACCCTCTGCATCCCAGAAAACTGTCGCCGTAACTTTCCCTGCTGATCGCACAGTTTTGAATTTTTTCTTCCTAGGTGAGTTTGTGTGATGCCATTCCATTGACTGCCTCTTTGATTCAGGTTCAAAAAAATGAATCCACGTTTCGTCACCAGTCACAATTTTTTCCAGAAACTCCTCTTCCTCCAAATGGAAGCGCTGCAAGTGTTCAGAGGCTATTGTTTTTCTTGTCTCTTTATTCTGGTTGGTTAACATTCTTGGTACCCACCATGAACAAACTTTTTTGTACCCCAGTTGTCGAATAATCATCATCACACTGCCTTTACTGAGAAAGAGAATGTGACACAATTCATCTGTTGTCACCCGGCAGTCACCATGAACGATTCATCGACTCACTGAATGTTGCGTGGAGTCACTGCAGTCGCTGGCCTGCCACTCCGCTTTTCATCAGCCAACGGTGTTTGCCTTTCAGCTTCGTTACAGCGACGCCATCGTCTAACACTGCTGACATCCACTGTTGCAGCACCGTACACATTTTTCAGCCTTTCATGAATGCGAATGGGCATTTCACCTTCCGCATTCAAGAATTCAATCACAGAATTCTGTCTAATACAAACAGCGATGTCAGACATTTTGCAAGCGGATGCAGTGCTGCCACCTGTTGACGCAGGAAAATGCTACTGTAGTGGATTGGAGAAGAAGGTTTTAGAAATTACACCAAATTCAAATTTTTCGCTTAACTAACTTATTTAAGGAGAAAAAAAATAGGAGGCATTACTTACTGACTGACTCTTGATTAGAATTAGAAATTGCAAATGATATTCTAAGTGATGGTATTATATAAAATGGTTTCATTTCATAATGATATTTTATCATAAGGTTTAACTTTTAATTTTACTTTAATCAAAATCTCTGAAAATATTTTTAATAATATTCTTTTTGGATTTCCTAAGCACTACCGTAGTTATTATACTTGATATTATTACAATATAAAATATGCAATAACTTATTTTTTGACTTGTTGGTTTCTTTATAATAATTATATGATTTTAATATTTCATAATAATTCTTACAATAAATATATAAATCTGTCTGGGGGTTATGATTTTATACTTGATCTTTGATTGAATTTTTTGTTGATTTTTTTATTGTACTACATTTAACATAATTTTAGCTATATACTTTATAAAACATTCTGTTAATAAAATCAGTTATTAATATTTTATTAATAACATCCCTAATTATTATTCTGTTAATCATGTCAGTATTATTCAGATGCACCCAACAATGAGTTCAGTTTCAACTTGAATTCGGACGACTGTGCACTCAGGTTGGCTCTGTTACTTGACCTGTACAATCCCAGATCTAAATCCTCTTGATTTCTATCTTTGTGACCATATGAAAAATATTGTCTATCAATCAGACTTGTGTATGATTGCACAGCTGGAACAAAGGCTAAACAACGGTTTTCAGCTAATTCAGAACATGCATGTTTATCAGTGGATAAACTTTCCCTATCCTGATATTTGACGTGTGAATTGAGGCACGTGGTGGACATTCCTAACATTTACTTGTGCAGTTGGCACAAGTCATAAGAATTTTATCAAACACATGACGGACAAGGTGCTATTTCTTGTTCCTGCCTATGACATGTGGACGAGGACTGACTTCATCTAGTCTCTTGCACACTTCCAGTTTGCTGCACAACGATTCAGAAATTTGATCAAGTAAGCATTCTACAAAGCCGGCTATCTCGATGATGAGTGTGTTTCTTTCCACACTCTGGTTCAGTACTGCTTTGACACTGTGGATGGCACCTCTACGTAAGTCAAATCGGATGGTCCTTGTACCAGTTCTGCATTTATGACTTGTGCCCACTGCAAACAACCTTTCTGTTGGGATCAATACTTCATACAGTTACATATGTGCCATCTCTTGTAACTAAATTGCAGTTGGCTTGAAATTACATTGACTTTCAATTGTTTTCCTATGGTACCTTTCTGACCCCAAATCTATAGAATAGCTTAGAACCCGGGACTCAGATTTGGCACACTTATGTTCTCTGTGATGCACTTTCACTTGAACATGATTCCTGGTCTCCACTTTCACTTACGGACCCTTCCCATATTAGTATAGTTTATCAAAGTGAAATCCACCTGTAATGGCATTTAACCCTTACTTTTCTATTTAAAAAATTCTAGTTGGAAAACAATGGTTAGGTTTGATATTTTTGACTTGTTAACATTTCTTGTGTTGGATCAAATTAAGTAATGTAATCCAAAAAATCAAAATAAAATAAATTAAGAAAGAACATTATACAGTATGTCCAGATATAAATATTTGAGGCTTGTATCTGGAATAAAAATAATATCTTACAAATTATTTCTTTTAATATCTGCAAATGCATTTTTAATGACCTTTTAAATAATTTTTTAATCAAAAATCAAATCAGAATTGTTATTAGTTGCTTGTTAACAAATTCTGTAAGTGTACTTTAAGTAAACTTTCATAATGCTGTATTAAATGTGTTTTTTTTTATTTATTTATTTTTTTCAATTTCCAGGTGCCCAAACACAAAAACTTAAATCTTGTGGACACACCAGCCTTTCTTTGCATGGTAAAGGAGCTGCATATAACCGAAATGACTGTGAGCGTTTGCTTCACAAATTAGTCTTGGATCAATTTTTATCTGAAGAATTAATTGTTTCTGCAGAAGAACAAGTGTATGCCTACATTAGGCCTGGCTGCAAAATAAATGAACTTCTTTCTGGAGGAGCTCAGGTTCAGAATTTAAGAATCTTATTAAAGTCTAATTTATGAATCTTCTTAAATTCCTACTATTCTTTTATTTTACATATTTAGAGGTTTTACACAGGTTTCTCAAGCATTGTTTCTAAGAGAATCTAAGTGCCCTGAATTTACAATTTCATAATGTTAATGTGTCGTAAGCCCTGCTAGAGATTGATCTATAGCAGTGCATCCTAATCCTGCATATAGGATGAGCTATGTGCATTGTAATCCCTTTCTTTTTTGTTGAAGTCACACTATCTCTTTGCATTCCATCTTGATGCTCCTTTTTATATACGTACCTCCATTCATTCATCTCCAAGCCAGAGGCCTATTTAGATGAAGTAAGCCAAAAATTCTGGGAAACTTTTGAAGATTTTACAAAGTTTCTGCTCTTTCTTCTAAATATTCTTATTCACAAGAATATTCAAAGATAATGTTCACCGAGCTGAATATCTTAATGTCATTGGACTTATGGTAATCTTCCACTGGGATTACTATCTACCATATTTTGTTTACAGT
>JAFIDM010009631.1:204529604-204606956 GCA_023159025.1 Thereuonema tuberculata
GTGTTGACACACATATGGTAAAGTTTCTGTTTATGCTTGCTTGGTGGTATTGACCCCAAAAATGGTGACACAGAAGCGGAAAGGTCAACATCCATTTCTTGGGGACAGAGCCACCACATGCAGTAATTGCGTACCAACATGATTTCCCTAAGGTCAACTTCTTGTGCTGTATCACTCAAGAAAGGGCCTTTTATCTTTGCTGAAGCATCAGTAACTGGTTCCACCACCAGGATGTGTTGGAAAACTGGTTGTTTCTGATCTTGGACAGTGGTTATGACAACTACATTTTCCATCAGGATGGTGTATTCCCCCCCCCCCCCCCATTTTCATCATGATGTGGGATGCCTCCTTAATCGTGTTCTTCCAGAGTGCTGGATTCGACATGCTACAGATGCAGACGACCACTCCTGCGGTGACCACCATGTGATTTCTTCCTATGGGGGTACATGAAAGACAGCATGTATGTACCTCCTATGCCCAGATCCATCAGTGATATCAAGGAACGGATCATCCATGCTGTGGAGGCCATCACACCGGACATGTTTCATCGAGTCTAATAGGAATTAGATTATCACTTGGGTCATTCCATGTCCGATCACTGATGAGTTCAGTGATTTTCATGAAAATTTATTTGCATGTAAGGGGTCATAAGATAACACATTCTGCAAAATATGGGATTTTTAGGTTAAATACTTGCTGAAAGATGAATTTTTGAAGTTCTTATTTTTTTTTGGTGCCACTTCCCTTATTTTACGTATTTTCTTGAATACTTCATCTCCCAATCAATCAAATGGAACCAAATTTGGTTTCCACATGTATTTTTTTTTAAGCTGAATCAAAAATTCCAATGAAATTAGTGTAGGACTAACAGTTTGGAGTAATGGAAAGCATGTAAGCATTTCGGAAAAAAATTAAATAGTCATGTGAGATCACATTTAAAAATTTGAGATTTTAACCCAAGTCTGCAAAAGGCCTAAACTAACTACAAAAAGAATAATCAAGTTGGAGTTTACTCCTGAGCCTGGAAAAGAAATCGCAAAGTAGTTGTACTTTTACATCACGCTAGAAGAAAAGGACTTCAGTACAGAAAGAAGTTCCTGAATTCACTAGATATGTCTAAAGAACTTCACAAAGTGTCCTAAGCACTTACTGTTGGAATGCACTTTTAACCTTTGAACTTTTCCCAGCAATTGCAATTGTTGTTAAAACTGTCGTCGTACTTGTAATGCCGTCCACTTTGCCCATGCTGATCTGCAGCTGGTAATGTGCACAGTACATGAATAAATGGAATGTAGCACCTGTCATTCTGGAAGGGCCATACCAGCATGTTTGTTGATTCATTTCTCCTCATAAAGTTGACCAACATGTCTTCGTCCTCATTGCTGCGCTCGTCGATACAGCCAGAGTACCAATGATCATAGTACACAACAGCAACATATACTGCTGTATGCAAGTCAACTGTGTTAAGACTTGCAATCAAAGATGAACCAGTAACACTCATCTTTGTGCTAGTTTTTAGCTCATCTGATGAGAGCTCATCCTTTTTTAGGTATTGATGGTATTAGTGATGTATTTGGTATATCAATTAGTTGAGCAGATTTTTTGTGTACTACTACACTTGTTTTTCCTCCTTTTTTGTGTACACAACTCGGCTCTTCATATTTATTGCATGTAACTTTACTGGCATACAGCCCAATTTTGTAATCTTTCATTCAGTTCACCAGTTTCCATAAAGGATTTAGCCTCTGATTCATTGGATAGTTGTACAGAAGATCCATCATGAAAATGGATAATTTTTTTCCTTATTGCAGTCTCCTACGGCTAGTCTACATGAAGCACACAATTTCTTACCAGGCTTCAATCCGTTGTGAATTGCACACCTTGTATGGTCTTTCGCAACTGCAAATGTAATTGATCTCGGACCTTTCTTGATGTTCTTTTTATGTTTGTTAAATAGGTTGCAACAATTTCTTTGTAACTGTTCATACTTTGAGAGTAGCAATTTTTGGTGGTGGTGACAACCTGAATTGGCAGCAGAAATATCTTGACGACCGAGCTCTTAAAAGCATGTGTTCTTTTTCTTCTTCCTTGAATTCATCAAAACAATTCAATCCAACAGTTCTTGAATAAGTTGTGCTGTGACATTCAGTGTTTAAAAGAATTCCAAATGAACACTGAGCAACTGCTTCTGCCATGGTGCTAGCTCAAAGAATGTTGAGTTGCACCAGACCCTTGCAAACAAAGTAGATGGGGGGGGGGGGAATACCCAACCCTCCTAAGCAGAAAGTGAAAGTACCAGGCCTCAAACAGAAAGTAAAAGTCATTCCACCCTTTCCAGAGTCGTACATTTCAAAACCAAAAATATAAAAGTATTTTGAAAAGAAAGCGGAAAAATAAATGGAGTGCTTCAGATATTTCATCCTGAATAACTCTTAACTAATAGTTAGTATTGTAGAAATTTGCAGAACTCGCTGTATAATAACAGCAGTTTTGTATTTTATTTCTTTATTGTCAGAAAAAAATAATTTTTATTGGAAATATTTTAAGTAACACCTAAGTAAAACACTTTTATTAAAGGAAATGAAAATCAAATTAATTAAAAGGCTTGTATTTTTTCAATAACATTTTGATTATTACTCTGCTTATCGTTGGTGATTGAAACGGGTGAATTTTCAGTTTGAAAATATGGGTTGCTCCCGGCTGCAAGTGAGAGTTACTGCTTACAGAGCTGACTAATAACTTAAGTGTAACTTAATTTTATAAAATAAATATGCAGTGACAAAGTAATAATTGTTGGATATTTCTTTATGCAATTCAATAAGAATACCAACTATGTGATTTTTTTTTTCCAGGCTCAGTAGCAAAACTCTAACTTGATTATTTTTTTCAGTTGCTCTAGACCTTTTTCAGACTTGGGTTAAAATCTCAAATTTTTAAATGTGATCCCACATGGCCATTTAAATTTTTTTTCTAAATGCTTACATGTTTTCCATCTCTGTATTGAATTCTTTTAAAGCCAGCAAATGTTGAGAGGAACCTTAATTTTATGACTTTTATATCGAGTTTTTAATATTTTTTGATTACAAAGGTATTTCTCATCTATAATTTGTTTAATCAAACTCCTTCTCCATGATACCTTATTTTTATTTTTATTTTTATTTTTTTTTCAATTGAGCATAAGTTTTTAGTGACTTTCTAACTATTACAATAAAGTTCTTCGTTATATATTAAAACAAATATATTCCTTCCATTTTCATCTATCTGTTTAAAAATTCTTCAACGATATTTCGCGGAAAACCATCATTCTGCTTTTTCAAGTTTTAAAATAAAATATCTTTAAAATTAAAAATTTTATTTTGCGAAAAACTTGAAAAAGCATCGTTCCGATGGTTTTCTGCAAAATATCGTTGAAGAATTTTTAAACAGATAGATGAAAATGGAAGGACTTTCTAACTAGTTTTATAAGTAAAAAAAATAGAATTACACATCAAATTACAAATTAAATACGGTGGGTCATTTGCATTATATGATAACAAATGCTAAGCACATGCTCTCCAATCCAGGGAACGGCATATGCAAAAACAGAGATAAATCCTTCTAATACATAATAAATGTGTTGAAATTTTTATTCGTTCATTATGACTCCAAAAGTATCTGCCTATTGGGAAGGCTATATAACAGCACTTTTCATGCTCAGGAAAAGTTCAGTTATTCTGTGATCCTAAAGCATTGTAAAGAAAATGAACTGCAAAGTATGTAATTATCCATCGATAATGACGGCATACATGACAAGAATTTGCCAACAGAATGTCCAGGAAAACAGATACATGGTGCTGATTCAGTCATGGCATTGTGAAAAACCCACCAACACAAAAAACTATGGTGACAAACAAATTTGGCTCCATCAGCTGTTAATAAGTGTATTAACAAACTACTCAATATGAAAAAATATCACAAGTCACTGGTTCATGCACTTCTACCTTGACATATCCAGGAACAAAGGACTAGCTGTTGTAAGCTTTATAAAAGAGATACCTTTCTGATGATCAATGGAAATTTGTTGTGACTCTTGATGCAGCTTAGGTTATTTAAGCAATTGTGGCAAGTCGTGAGCCATTTCCTACTGCCCTCATGACAAGAAAGGCAATCTAACTTTGTACAGCAATGCAAAGAGTTTTCCTAAAGGCATCATGGTTGTCACTGATTTTTGTCATAAAGTTAGACTTCAGATCCGTCGTGTTGCTTCCAATACCAAAGTCAATGCTCCCTATTATCAGACTAACATCTTAGAACCAATTTACTGCACAGAAATTCCAAACTTGTACCATAACAATACATAAAGTCTTACATCAGGGCAAGGCTTTGATTCATAGGGCAAAGTCTTCGATTAATTTCCATGCTGCCAAGAAAGCTGAGACTGGAATTCAGACCATCCCAGTCAGTTGTCAAATGCCAGCCGTATGGACTACAACAATTTCTAAAATGCGCAAATTCTAAAATGTTGGTGCAAGACCATTGCAGGTCTTTGGAAAGTCACAAAAGAGGAGTATAACAAAATACCATTTTTACTCTGCAAAAAGCTCTATTACGATGGAAACTTAGATGCAGAGTAATTGTTAGGAATAAGACAGGTCACATAAAACATAATAGATGTTATGTTATGGCTTTCGTAGGTGTAATTTTTAAAGAAAAATGTTATATAAAGTGAATGACTCTCCATACACACATTTTGTAAAATGTAACTCTTCAGTTAACTAAGTTTTACTTCCAGGTATTCCTAATTTTCAATATTTCAGTTTTTATATTACTTTTTTCAAATTTGTAATTAATAGTGATAACTTATTATCTAAGTTTATTTTTATTTTATTTTTTATATTTAAAGATTTGTAAAGTCTGCATTAAATGTTGTAGTGCTTTTTATTTTGTTTACTATTTATATTTCTTTTTATGTTGTACCATACTTCTACTGATAAACACAGTGTGACGCTTTTAAGATGGAATATATAATAATAATAATAATAATAATGATGATTACGATGATGATGAAACAGTTCCTTTAAAGAAGGGAAACTGGTGCAACTTGAATATGTAGTATTGATTAATTATTCAGATTTTTTTTCCATAGGTTAAATTAAGCATCAGAAATAAAAAAGGATCTGAACTTCCTGGAACACCTATTGATGACTCTGCAGAAAATAATGCCATTGAGCAACTTCAAAACCAATGCTTTGATGAGCTGTTAGAGACTTGTAAGAGTATTGCTACTCAAAATAATATGAATTATACCAATGTCATGAATATGGAAGCATTACGCCTTATGTCATTAAATACACCAGTGACTGAAGAAGAAATGCTGGCAATTCCTCATGTCACAAAAGCTAATTTTGAAAAGTATGGACGTTTGTTACTTGATGTAACAATGAAATATGCTGCACAAAAGTTAAGTAAGTATTTTTTTTGTTGTTCTTAAAAAAGAAAAGTCATGAAGCAAGTATATAGTTTTTGTTATTTTAATCAAAGATACAGCTCCTGAAATATATTTTTCATATGTAGCCTAATATTTATAATACTTTTAATAAGAGCCATGTAGAAAATAAGACATTTTCTACATATTGGAATTGTTTTTAGAGTGTAATTTTAGGTTAAATAAGGATGTCTTATGTATCTGTCGAAAGGTGCTGTAAACATGCTGTGACACATGCTTTCAGTTATTACATTCACAGAACATCAGCAGTGTCATGGCTAATGCTAATAGCAGTTTCAGTCAGTATGTGCATGGTGAGTATAGGTGGCAAGGAAGCCAAGCAGGGCAACCTTTGGTCTATGAAAGGAAAGAAGGACAGATGGAGAAAAATATTCAGAAAGAATGGAAGAAGTAGGGCAGGGGAAATGAGAGAACCCCAAGAAGACTTGCCCATCATGGATCATTTACCACCAAAAAACCCATATGAGAACTGAACCCTTATTCAGGGGTAGAGGTCGACAATATCTTAGCGATGATGCCAACTGCATGACCTATTGCCTGTAATAACTGTTCCCATGTTTCTGGCTTGCCATTCATATACACTCTTGATTTCTTACAACCCCACAAATATAAATCTAATGGTGATAGATCAGGTGACCGGGGAGGCCATGTTACTGTTCCACACAATCCTATCTATTGATTAGGAAACATCTCATTCAGCATGGCAATTGCTTGTCTGGCTGCATATGGTAGGGCTCTTGTTATGCTGCATCCACATATGTTGTCATACTGCTAGCAGCACATCTTCTATATACAGGGGTAGGTGATTGTGAATAAAATCTATGTAAGAGTGCCTATCATATGTATCTCGAAGAAATGTGGTCTAATCAAATAATTACCTATTAATCCACATCACACTTTGACAGAAAACCTGTGTCGATAAGTACAGATTGTTTCAGCTCAAGAATTGTCGAGAGCTGAAATTTGAGAAGTCCTTGTGTAATTAATACCATCATGGGTGAATATGCCTTCATTACTGAATAGGATGTATGGAAGCCCATTCAAATTGGTTCAAGTCCATTCACAAAATGGTCATACAAGATTCATAATCACTAGATAATAAATGTCGAACTTTCTGCTGATGATACAGGTAAAGATCATCAGAATATGTAGCTTAGGGAAATGTTGTTTAAAACTCACACTTAAAACTTGAGGTTGGGCTTCGGTGTACAGCATTTAGAACATCTTCATGACACCTCTATAGCACATGGTCAGTATTTCTTTGTGGAAAGGAATCGGTCTCTCTCAAACATCAATACATGTTTCCAAAATCTTGCATAATGAAGGACCGTGCGATTAGTATATCGGGTCTTGATATTCTGTAGCAGCAACTCCCCATTTCTATTGCAAAACTGTACACAAATATTATGTTGGCATATTCCTCATTTGAATGTGTTACAGGCATTTTACCATATGACATCATCGTTTACACCAACTAATCTATCCAGTGTTTGTCAGTAAATAGCAGAAACTAAAACAATGACAGCCCTTGCATTGGGTCAAACCGGGAATTTCGAGTTTTCACAATACCTACAGTGAAGTGGGGTTTCAGTTCGTATCTCAGGAACAAAGCCAATTTCGTGATGGAACACGTTGTATATTTAAGGAACCAGAGCTATATACAACCATTGTATACAGCCTGCTTCATCATGATGTCAAAACTATTCTAGCAAACTTGAAATTTTTACTGAAATATTATAAATATTCACCGTAAGTTCTTAATTCAATTAAATTATATAAATTGGCTGAATTGGTAACAGCAATGGGTAAAAAAAAATTACGATT
Source organism: Thereuonema tuberculata (assembly GCA_023159025.1). Lineage (NCBI taxonomy): Eukaryota > Metazoa > Arthropoda > Chilopoda > Scutigeromorpha > Scutigeridae > Thereuonema > Thereuonema tuberculata. Next base: position 204,536,914 of record JAFIDM010009631.1, read on the forward strand.
TCCAGAAATGATGTTCATGCATTATTCAAAAGTTGAGACACCACTTCATCTTTCTTGTAATTATTCATTATTTTCATTTCGTTGATTTTTATACTTAATGCTTAAGATGCTCATTGATAATATTGTTAATATTTTGATAATCTTTATCATGGTTTGAAGATTATGTGTGATTATCCAATCTGCAGATTTAGACTTCAGTGAGGAAGATAAAAGTAACGTTAATAATTCTACCTAATTCTTTTATAAGAACCAGACAGTGATCACTGTTTCCAAATTAGTCGTAACTTGCCAACAAAATTATAGGGAATCTTATAGAACTTAGTGATGATTAAGTTATTGAAAAAGGAGATTGTTGATGATAAAATGCATAGAAAATTTGATTACTACAAACAAAAGATACAAATAAAAGAATCTGGACAGTGTTCAATAAGCAGTATGTCTGATATTTAGTAACAAACATCCAGGCTGTAAAATAGAAATTAAAAGTTGGAGTAAAGTAGAAAAGTAAGTATTTCCATGGGTCCTTCTATAGGAGTGTACCTCCATATTGGAAATCACACTTGAACAACAACAATGTAGAAAAGGTAGTGGTAATAGATAAGCCAACATCTAAACTTTGCTTGGATGAAAGTAGTTATTCAGTTAAAATTTGAACTACAATAGATTCCAAGGAGTAATTAGCAAAATGATAGATGATAGTTAAGGAAAAGCCAAAGGCCTCATCATGGTAAAGTATTGACCAGCTGGAATACCATTGGCATTTACAAAGCTTTGTACATTATACCCTAGATCAGCGGTTCTCAACCTTTTTCAGCTGGCGACCCACCTTTCCTTATCGGAATACCTCCACATATTTAGGAATAGAAGAATATAGAATAAAACCATATTTGTATCGTATCCCTTCCTTTATATATGATCGATTTTCGATTTTTCTGATCTTTTATGATGGTTTATTCGATGATTTCTGATAGTTTTAGGATCAAGTCGCGACCCACTTCTAACCCTTCCGGACCCACCGGTTGGGAAACGCTGCACTAGATGAAGGCTTAATAGTTGAATTGGAAGTTTGTTGTAATATCATAAAAGGATTCAAAGGGCAGACAAATTTCAGATTGATATCACATTACAGATTTCACCATTGTTGAAAAGGACTTTGAAAGCTGAAAGGGGGCCATTTACTTTATGGCTTCTAGATAGTGAATAGGTTTCTGTAGTAGGCTTGGTGTCACCTTTGCTCCTAGTAAAGACAGGAGAAAGAATAAGCGAGATGGTCATCATTTGATTGAGCAGTGTGTTGTATTAACAACAAAATTAATAAATTGGGAAAAAGAGAAATTGGATGCAAACAAACAAATTGTAATTGTTCAGATTTCATGAAGCACTTACCTTTCACATACATAAAAACAGGTGAGCATTAAAGATCCTTGAAGCTAACACACATATATATAAAGGAACCCGTATGTATGACTTCTTCTTAGTTCTCAGGTGCTCTCTCCAAAACACCATATGATTCTTCAGTCAAGAATCCTTGAGTTTCTTTCCTTGTGTCAGAATTAATAATGAGTCCTCTTTGTTTTCAAAGAATTACTAGTATTTATATGAAAATTATCAGATTTCTTGTGAATAGTGTTTGGTTTTTTTTTTTTTTGTTCTGAATCAAAGCAATAATCAGTGTCAAGATAAGATGCCTTATTTAAAAATTCATCAGAAGTCATTTCATATTTTCTCGACCCAACATTGCATCTTTATCATCCTTTTTGAAGGTTCCACCTTTAAAACTATTTTCAGACTTCCATCTCATTTCATTATTATCTTCCCTTATTCTTTAAGTCTGCATTGTCAGACTTCAGTGTATTTCTTTATTAGTCTTCCATTAGCCTGAAATATTAATTCCAAATTGCTAGGATAATTATAGGGATAATGTAGTGTTTATTATCTTTTACAATTATATTATGATAATTACAACTACCAGGTATTGCTTTATGCTTACAAGTAATGAATGAATTGACTTTAAATTATATATTACCTATTATTCTTTAAAATCTAAATATTTAAAATTCAAATTTCAGCTACTGAAGATATATGCATCAATGAGGACTTCATGGGTAATGAATCTCCATATTTTAATGCATCTCAAACTACAAAACGAAAAGCTACATGGAATTCTAGGCAAGGTGGCAAAAGAAAGAAGACAAAATATTCTGGCAAAGGAAAGGCAGGAAAATCAAATTGGTAAATAATTTAATGAAGTTTCAGAAACTTTACCCATTAGTTTTTACTTTGTTTTATAAAAAAACTCAAAACATATGTACTTATTTACAGACTTCTTTCTTATTCACAGATAAAAATTTTGTTTCAGATTTTTACAAATTTTGTTTTTGGTTGGTAATATAGAAATTGAAGTAATAATTGAAGACAATTTTTGATTTCGGTACGGTCAGATTATTTTTTTACTCAAAATAAAGAAATGTGATATTAACATTATCCTATTTATTACCTTTATCTTATAAGAAAAGAGATGGAAAATTATTTCAATTCAGTTTTTTTGCTGCATCTACTAAGATTGGCTTATTACACTCAGTCTTCCTTAGAAATGATGTTTGATATCGATTTAAGACTTTGGCAGATTTACATAGGAAAATGAAAATGTATTTTCTTCTTTCCTAATCTTAAATACTTACAGAAAATAAGCTTGCTTTAATAGTTTATGATGACTATCCATTGTTGACCTTACCTCTGGAAAGCCTCAGCCTTGCACTAGAATTATTTGAATATTAGTGAATTAGCTAGAACTTGCGTTGTTGTCAAAAGTTAAAAATATAAAAACATGAAATCTTTCCAAAAACAAATTTTAATACCATAGAGATTTTGGTATCTGACCCCTAATTTAAATATCATTGTCAGTAGGTTTATAAAAATGTTTTTAAATGCTTCTTAACTGCTATAGATAGAATTACATAACAATCTGAGAAAGAAGAAAGCATTTATTTTTTGGTAATTTAACATTTTAAAAACATTTTTCATATGAGATGGAAGAGTGATATTAATATTGAAACATAAAAAAAAAACCCACAATACATTAATTTTTAATTAATTTTATCAGAATGGTGTTTTGTTTTTTAATCAGTATAACTTATGGAGAAATTGACTTCATAAATATGACTATACAGTATAATTTTTATCAGCTGTGAAACAATTATTATATTCATTCAGTTACCTAAAGTAACTGAATAATACAATATTAAACATTTTTCATATTTACATAATTTTATTTAAAACAATTTATATTGTAACAATAAATTTCTTTTCCTTTTCATTTTTGAAGAGTCAATACTTTTATAATTTTCCTTTTTTATATCCTTTAGGAAGTCTAAGAAAAATTACTATAAGAATAAGAAAGGAACAGCATCTAGTCCAAAGGCAAGGACAAATGCAACCTCAAGTATTACACCAAGTTTTCTTCCTGTTCCAAAACCTCAAGCCAAAAATACAAGATCTTTCTTGGCTCAGCCTCGGTTTACAACATTATAGTTTGTTATAAATGTTATATTCCAATAATGATAGATGCTTTTATTTGTTTTAATTTCTGTTTTTGTACTTACTTTTTCATGATATTTAAAAATTTCAAAAATACTTATGTTGGTGAAATAAAAACTTTTAATAATAATAAAAAAAATTTTATCAATTTTATTGTAGACTGTGTCTTTAGAAATAATTTTTTTAACTTACTAAACCTGAAATTTTCTTACATTCTTAGATATATTTTTTTATTAATTTTAACTAAATATTTGATTATAATTGAAAAGATCCATGGTTATCCAAATCTACAACTTATTTACAAATTGAACCACATTAGACAACCATTCCACTAAGTCAGTGGGAGTTTTCCAGTTGAGACCCTCACTGAAATAGGTTTAGAGTACTTCTCAGTTACTTCTTCAATTGATATTATTGAACACCTCTAAATTTAATTTCAGGGTCCTCACTAAACCTCTGGCTCCTAATAATCAATTATTATTTCCAATTACATTATCAATGCTTATCACTAATTAAAATTTCTAATTTACATCCACTGAAAATGAAAGCGCGCAACACTCAGAAGGAGTAATGGCAGAAAGCTGAAATTTGATAAGGAAGGTTATATAGATAGATGAAGTGTTTGATCACAAGCAGAACGTAACATGGCATGGTATTGTAGTGTAAAATGTGACACACTGAACCCACACTAGTATGGGATATAACCACCTCATACTGTAACGTTAGCCTGCATACTATTGTAGAGGTGTTGAATGTCCTCTTAAGGAATATCTTCCATGCTTGTTCCTTTCAGATGTAAATCATCAAGGTTCTTAGCTGATGGCCTGGACACAAAAAGAGATGTCGTCCCAGACATGCTTGATCAGAGAAGGGTCAGGTGCCTATGGTGGCCACTGTAGTTGATGGACATAGCACATAAGAATTAAATGAACTGCTTGTGGACGTGCTTTGTCCTGCTGGAATAATACATCCTCATGGCACACAGGGAAGGTATCAGGACGTACAAAGCAGCAGTCAATGTCCCTTCCATGAACACCAAATGTGTATGATCATTATAGATATAGCTTCCCATACCAGAACACCTTGAGTGGGACTGCATGTCTCGGCTGAATACATGCAGCAAATTACCCCCTCCAGGTCTCCATCAGACATGTATATGACCATCACTCATCCATAAACAGAACAGCTTTCATCACCAAAGATCACAGATTCTTCCCTCCAACCAGCCTGTCTTTGGTACCACTGCAGGCATGCCCAGTGGTGACGAGTCATATCAACAAACAAACAAACAGATAAACACAGTTATGCTTCCAAGAAATGATTGTGGATTGTTCAAAGATGCTTACCTGGTCTGAAAAGGGCTTTGATATGGGTTATTGTAGTCATTCAGTCTGTCACAGCCAATCTGTAGGTATACCAGTCTTCACGTGCAGTCATCTGTCTGGGCTATCCAGAACCGGGTCTCAGTATGTGCCACAACATGTCCATCAACTGATTGAGCATGTCTTGGACTAATGTGTAGAATAATATTCCTCAAAAGGATATTCAGTAGCTCTTCAATCACATGCATGTCACAGTGCAGGCTAGCATTACGGCACGTGGTTATACCCGATACTAGTGCAGATTCGTTGTCACACCTCTGACCCTCTGTGCTGCGTATACCATGGCATATATATGTTCTGTTGTGATTATACACTTCACCTATCTACATGATCTTCCTCACCAAATTTCAGCTTTTGCTTTACTCCTTCAGGGTGTTGCGTTTTCATTTTCTGTCAGTGTATTTAAAGATTCCAACAAATCTACATGTCTTGAAAGTAAAGTCGTTCATACATGATCAGTTTATGTATGAAATATGTAAACCTGTGGAAATATCTTAAAATATACTAGGAATTGCTGTTAAGGTATGTTGTTTGATGTGGTTAAATTTGTAAGTAAATTACTTGATTTATTGAAACTAGTTCAATCTAGGGTTTTTTTTTTTCTTTTATTAGTCACATAATCTTGAATTATTTTTTTTTTTGCTTGTAAACTTAAAAAAATTGATGCATTTAAGTATTCATTTCAATTTTAATAAGTAAATATTGAAGAAATAAAATACTAAACATTAGTGGTTAGATTTGATAATTAAATAGCGAATAAATAATTGCCATTTCTGATTTTTGATATTGTAATCTAAAGATAATAAAAATAATAATAAAATTTCACAAAACAACAAGGCACCTAAAGACGTGTCCCTATCGTTAATGATATGTATCCCATGTAGAATATTTGTACCTTTATGGCTGATCTTGATGGGTCTTCTGTTCTTTTTGTGATTTCCATTACAACAAGTATCAATTCATGTTGTTAGTATTTCTTTGTTGATTTTCATCATCCTCAGATTGTTTGCTGATTTTTTTGAAGATAGCCTTTTGCAGGAGCCAGGAAGCACAACTTGACTCAAAATAGTAAGATATTAAATAATTTACAGTGTTATCATTTCTGCATCAATTTCATCAACTTCACTAATGAGATTTCAAAGTTATGGGAGCTTAATCATATCAGATCTCGTGACAAAATGCCTTCATTAGTAGGATTGCCACATTTCAAGAAAGTGAAAGATTTCTATTGGAATAGAATTCAGTGGAGCCATCAACAACAAAGGTAGACACTGTCATCACTTTAAATTTATACCATCAATTTACCATCAGATTAGTAAGACTAGTTCATTTTTCTTCATTTCACTTCAGCCAACATCACTAGTTTCTTAGCATTCCTCTTCATTGGAAAGTGTTTTTGAATTTTCTATTAATATTGCCTTTGTAATCTTATTACTATTGGATGTGTGGTCCATCCTCCTTAATGTGTCATCTGACTAAATCTGTGTTATCAAGGCTGTAGAATCCCATAGAATTTACTCAGGAACAGGAGGCACTAAAAGCTTTGTCTTGTTTGCTGGAGAATTACCTTCTCATAACTTTATTAATACACTTTTTAACCCCCCCCCCAAAAAAAAAAATGAGAGGGAAAGAGATGGCAAAGTAATGTCATTGCAAAGAATTACTTTATTTCAAAACAATTGCATTAAATAATTTTTACAATCCTAATTTTACATTTCATAGTTTTTTGTTTTTTTTTTTGTTCTTTTTTTCCTGAGGTCATTGAATTCATTTTGTTTTGTAATAAGCTTAACATGTTGGTAAATCATGAAATATAAAAGTGAAAGAAAAATGCACATACTTAGAACAAAATGATATGTTCCAACATTTTTGAAATGGAATGTGCAGTTCATCAGCAGTGAATAAACTATTACAATCAGTTGACATTAACCCACTACAAGAACACTGTTCACACTCCTGATTTCCCCTCTGCTAATGCCATACCACACTACAGTAGATCCCCAAAGCAGAACATCAAGCAATGTCGCGACACTGTTGCAGAACGAAAATGAGGGCTGCAGAAAGATATTGTATAGAATGAACAATTTTTTGCAGGGCATAAACGAAAATTTCGTCTATACCCTGTTAATGCCCGCACCCACAGAAAGTTTTTCGTCTTAGCATCAACCATTGCAGAAAGATAAAAAACATTCTGCCTTGGGGCAATAGATAAATCCGACCTAAAACATATAACCCTATCATTGGTGGACAAAGCACACACACACTGTTACTGTTAAATCCCCTCCTTGTGCCTGTGTGTTTGTATTGTCCTCTTTGTTGTATTGTTTTTCCATATTCTCTGATGAAAGACTGCACACAGTACTTTGAAATTCGTTAAAGCATCTCTTAATCTTTTGGTAAGTATATGTTTTTTTCCTTTCACTTTTATATTTCAAAAATATAAAGTTTTGTTTTAAAAAGTTCAACTTTTATTTTGTTCATTGTTCTGCATCTCTGGAAATGAATTCATTTATACACTGCTGTAGAAACTCCATGTTTCCACCACTGATGTTCTGTTTGATAGATCTTTACTGCTGCTACTGCTCTGCATCACAATTTTCATTGAAGCAAGCTGTACCTTAATCTCAATTTTTGTTTATCCCTCCTGACAAGCTTTCTGGAGACAATCTATAGTCTGGGGACTCCTGTTTCCTAGTGCTCATTTTAGAAGTTCAAATGCACATAAAATCCATTGGTGCAGCATCTGGCGACTTCACAGGAATGTCACTGAAAGGTACAGCTTGTATTCCTGTTTCTGTTCCATTCTCTGCAGAAACAAACAGATTGAATCAGATGTGTGATTGGAAACTTTATCTTGGGAGCCATACCTTGTTTGTGTGTTTACTGTAATGGGGAATCTTAATTCGATAAACTGAGTTCAGAACATAAGTTTGATAATAGTGGGAGTAGACCTTTGCATTTTGTGCAATATGAAGAATGTTTAACATGTTCTTATAGCTGTATCCTGCGATGATCATGAATACCTTCGAAAAAGTTTCTTTGCATCCTTTATATCATCTTTGAACATTTTTGTCGTCTCTTTGACAGTAATAAATTGCTCGGGGTCTGTTGCAGTCATTAAGGTAGATGTATGCTTCATCTAATGTAACTATGAATTTCCATTTTTCTCCCTGATAGTTAGCGCTCAGACAGTTTTCTGCTGTTTGTTCTGCACTCTGAAATGTGGTGTGGCAGCAGCTTATGAACCCAGCTTTTATGGGTGGTTTTTTTAAAATTCCAATCCCGGTTGATTATGGTGTTTACAGTTGTTAAAATTGTCTTTGTTGCAATAAGTCTCTGGGTTGAGGGATTCTCATCACGAGTGACTTCACTTTCCTAACCACGTTTAGAGTACTGCTGGTAGCAGGCCGTGGAAAGGCATGTTTTTTACCTTCTATAATTAGTTTCATCCTCGCTTTTCTTTTGTTGTTTACCACGAGATTCCCTTCTTTGACATTTAAATCCTTGCTTCTTGCATGCCTTTATGATCGCAGAGTAACTATATTTTGCATCGGAAAGAGCAAGAATACAGCCTTTCCAAAACAACTTGATTTTCTTCTGTATTGTTGTCACCAAGCATGAGAGATTTCCACACTGAACAGGTTGTGAACATCTGCTTCACCATTAAGCAGTAACTGCTCATGCAAATTATTTCTAGATATCCAGGACAACCTTCCATACACTAAGTAATTATGAGCAATAATTAATTAGGATCATAATATAAGATTGTGATAATATTTGCTGCTTGAATATAAACATAGCTTGTTATTAAATAACCACTAATTTTTTTAAAGCACAAATTTTATTTTCCTCCTTTCCTTGATTTCATATGAATTTCAAGTGATCCTTATTCAATTGTAAAATCAGGATTTCATAGCTGTTGGCATCAGTATGATTTTTAAAAATTTAGAAATGATAATTTATAAACAATAATTAATTACAGTCAATTCACTTACAAATATTGTGCAAAAGGCTTAACTTGTATTATGCAAGAACACAGGATTCCTAGGAATGAGAGGAGGCCAACAAAAAAGTCATGAAGCTAGGCAAAATGCTTATTTTTGTTTAAGTTGCATTAAGATTGTGATTTTCTTGGAAAATACATGAATGAATTTTATATAGATTTTATACATAAAATTAAATATTTTTTTATAGATTTTTTAAAAATTTATTTTCAAAATGCATTAGTGAAGGACTTTTAACAGTTTATTTATTTAGTTAATTTTTGTTAAACACATATGCATGAATAGTATATGTAGAAATAAAAGTGAACTGTAGGAGAGTGGTCTGAAAAGTTTCCGACCTCAACATGAAGATGGCATCACTCGTCAACAAAAGTGGGCGAGTGTGTTTGTGCATTCGTTGAAAGGTACTCTCCGAAATTGCAGCCATTTTGGATGTGCAGTGCTTATTTGACAATCGTTGAGTGAGTCGATGTGAGTGTTTTTGTGAAAATAGAAAATATCAAGTATCGAGCTGTCATTTTTTTTTGTGTGTGTGTTTATATTATTGCTATACCTAGTCTAAGACTAACCAATAGCTATTAACCTAATTTATTACTTAAATTATATTATAGTCTATTATATAATTATCTAGTTGTAAGAATCTGTCCATTGACATATCTTATTTTTTTTTTAATTCTGCTTACTACTGCTCCCACATAAATCTAATAATTTAGTCCTTTTCAATCTTCTTTTGATTGTCTTATTATTCAATAACTTGAATGCTTCTCTATTTGGATGGTGCTGTAGTCGTATTTTATGCTTTTGGGCCATTTTTTTTATTTCCTCAGCTACACATTCCATCTTCAAGTCCCTGTGTAAATCATAGTTTCTTATATACCAGGGAGCATTAACTATGTTTCTTAACACTTTATTTTGAAATCTTTGTATTATTTGAATATTACTCATTTTAGAGCAACCCCACATCTGTGCTCCATACAACCTAATTGGTTTCAGAATCTGTTTATATAGTAAAAGTTTATTCTCTACTGTCAATTGTGATGTTCGACCAATCAGCCAATAAAGTTTCCTATATTTAATTTCCAATTCTTCTTTCTTTTTTTTAATATGTGTCTTCCATCTTAGTTTGGCATCAAGATTCATACCCAAATATTTAGCCTCATTCACAAAAGGTATTTTTTGTCCATTCATTTCCAACAGGATTACTTTATTCTTTTTATATGTAAAATTTATATGTACCGATTTATTTTCATTAAGCCTTATCCTCCATTTTTTAGTCCACCTGTTTATATCGAGCTGTCATGAAATATTTATTTTTGAAAGGCAATACGCCTACGCAAATCAAAGACGAGTTAGACCCTGTACACAGGGACTCTGCACCATCATTTACCATCATGAAATTTTGGGCAGCTGAATTTAAACGTGGCCGTACCAGTTTGGGTGACGATGATCGTTCGGGATGTCCAAAAACTGCAACCACTGATGATAACATCGCTCAAGGTCACCAAATGATGCTAGACAACCTTTGAATTAAAGAGAGATAGGAGAGGCTATCAATATCTCCAAAGAACGTGTTTGTGACATGAATCAAGATTTAGGCATGAGAAAGCAGTCCGTGTGTTGGGTGCCACGTTTGCTCACTTTGGATCAGAAACGTGTGTTCGCATGAACCTTTCCAACGCTCTGTTGGCACAGTTTTGGCACTGGATAATTACTGTAGATGAAACTTGGATACACCATTACACTCCAAAATCAAAAATACAGTCAAAACAGTGGACTGCCAAGGGGGAATCTGCTCCAAATAAAGGCAAAGGCTGTTCCTTCGGCAGGGAAAGTTATGGCGACTGTTTTCTGGGACAGTCATGGAGTTACCTTAATCGATTATCTTCAGAAAGGGAAAACCATTACAGGAGCATCCTACGCATCATTACTTGACAAGCTGAAGGCAGAAATTGCCGAAAAATGGCTACATTTGCAGACAAAAAAAATCTTGTTCCACCAAGACAATGTGCTGTCTCACGCCGCAGCAGTTGCTATGGTGAAAATCTACGAATTACGGTTTCAACTGCTAGACCACCCTGCTTACTCACCAGATCTAGCCCCAAGAGACTTTTTTTTGTTCCCTAAGCTAAAAGTTGTGCTCTGAGGACAGAGATTTTCATCAAATGAGGAGGCCATCACTTTTGTAAACAACTATTTTGCAGAGAAAGACGCCGAGTACTGTTTGGAAGGGTTGAAGAGATGGGAGCATCGCTGGGAGAAGTGTATAGGCTTACAAGGAGACTATGTAGAGAAAAATAAATTTGAAGAAAAAATGTCTTGTATCTTTGTTAGGTCGGAAACTTTTCAGACCACCCTCGTAACTGGTAGCATTTCATAATGCCACCATAAAAATTTCGTAACTATTAATTATGACAATCTTGTAAAAAGCAATATGAAAAATATTGTTACGGTTACGTTGGTTTAAAAAAAAAAACAACAGACTATTAATGAAATTATATCTGATTAAAATGACAAGAGCAAGCAACACGTATGTATATTAAGTCTGTTCTTGTTCCTTAGATCCATTCTGTTCTCTCACGAATCTCTCCTGTCCATAAACTATTTGGTACAAAATGCTGCTTTCACTGATCCTCAAGATCCAGGAACTAATATACGTTTTATATATATATATATATATATTGCAGTAGCTTACTTTACTGCTAATGTCTAAGCATTATATTTCATCAATCTATTTCAGTAATAAGATTATTTATTGTTTTTCTCTAAAAATTCTTGAAAAGGACTATCTAGCTTAACTATTTTTTCAGAGTTTTAGAACTGTGCTTTTTATTTTTTTTATTAAATTCCGAAAACCAACTTTTCAAAATTCTCAAATTTTAAAAATATTATATATTATTATTATTTATTATGGTGCAGTACCTTGCAATTTTATTTCATTTGCATATACAACATATGCACAAGTATAGCTGAATAATTAACTGTTATTAATATTTCTTCGTCATGCCTAAAGTTGCGAAAAATGACAATTCCTACGCCTAACTTTAAACACTTGAAAACAGCAAAACATCTTATAACTTCTTAGAAAAAATCCTCAAAACACCTTTGACGATATTTCGACTTATATTTCAAGTCTTAATCATACTTTATACATAAATTTCTTAGGAAGGGAGAACATCTCTCACTTTCCTAAAAACGAAAAAGAATACAAAACAAGAATTAATTTCTCAAACTAACAACAACAGAGAACGTGACATCAGCCACGTTCATACTACCAATTTACAAGCCAAATTCATTGTTTAAAAAATTCTTATGTCACGTTCTCTGTTGTTGTTAGTTTGAGAAATTAATTCTTGTTTTGTATTATTTTTCGTTTTTAGGAAAGTGAGATGTTTTTGGTATCTTAAGAAGATAATATTTACTTGAAAACAGCATTTACCCTTGGTACAATCATATTGCAACATAACAAATAAAGTTCACTCTGTCCGGGAATCTAGGCAGTCGCCTGAGGCCCCGCGACTGGTTGAGGTTTTTTTTTTTTTTTTTCCCCCCGTTATTATTTGCTGTAATATTATCAAACTTCCATTCGGCCAGCCATTAAAATTTTATGGTTATTTTCTTTCTTTAAAATTTGGCTTGCTCCAACAAATCCCATGACTGTAACGAGCTGTAGATAAACAAAAAATATGTAATTTTAGAAAGTATCTGTAAGGAGGTTTTAGGGAAGGTGGATTTGGGGGGTGGGGGGTTGTCAGGACATTATCATTGAAGAAAGAGTGGGACCCGCACTCCCATAGGGTGCCTGAGTGATGTAACAAAGAGTGACATCAACTAAAATGTTGTAGCTTATGTTAGGCGGATTAAGTTTTTGGGAGAGGGATCACTGGGTTTTTACCACATGAATACGTATTGTTTTATAGAGTAATTGAATTCACTTGTAGTGTTGTTGTTGTTTTTTTTTGTTTGATCTTTCCTATTATCTCCCCGCCACTGTTTACACTGACTCGTTTTCACAATGTATTAAAAACAAAACGAAACAAAAACATTTTCCTTTTAATTAACACTAGGTTAGTTAATTAAGGTGGGATCCTTTCTAGGATGTTTCGTTTGGAAAAACGAAGGGAGAAAAAAAACAACTTTCCATTTCGAAATAGTGGTGAGCAGATAACAGGAAAGATCCTGTTGTTGATGTTTTTTTATTTATTTATTTAATAAATGCAGTAAATGTTACTGTAACAGTGGAAGAAGTCCGAGGAAGGGTAGGGGGAATTCAGCTTTTCCATTTTTCTTCTGGGAGAAAGGTTTGGAAAGAGCATTGTTCAATTTAAACAGACATTTCCTTTAGGTGTTAAATAAAAATAATTACTCGAATTTACAGAAATACTTAGTATTTAAGATTTTGCCCGTCTCTCCCCTTCTTTTTTAGCAAGCTCTAAATTTCTGTAAAAATTGCCTCTTATTAATCATCTTTAAAGAGTCAGCAATTCAGCAGAAGTTATTCTTAAACCAGAAAACGATTTAACTTATAAAAAGAAAAAAGTAATTCTACAGAATCTTTATTCAGACCTTGTCCTAACGTAACACACTTTCATTTTATATCGAAATGTTATTACATTCTTTAATAATAAAATAATGTCGGTTTCCTTTTCCAAATAGTAACTGATACCGACCGTAAATTGCTTAATTATTTCTCCCTTGTGCATTTGACTGATAAGTGATGCACAAAGGTCAAGAAAACATATTTTCGCTGGTCCAAATGACCACATGAAATGACTCCATCACTATAACGTTGGATAGCAGAAAAAAAAACAGGTATTTCTAAATTTAAATATTCTTAAACTGACATTCTTACTTAAATCTTACACTTTTTAGTTTCTTTTTCTTTCTTTTGATAAATAATAAATAACAACGAAAAATACTATCTTAATCAGTTTTAATACAATTACTTGAAAACCTATCAAAATGCGCAGTTCAACATTAAACATAAATACGGAAGTTGAATAGATAAAAACCATTGAAGAAAACAACTAAGGATTCGTATTCTCAGGAATCCATGAATTATCAGCACCGTGTTATCATGAGTCCCATCATTAGATATAAACGTGAGACATTGCAGTTTAACAATTTCCAGGCCATCTTTATCCTGAAAGCCTGTCGTGCGACATTCAATCAAATCTCGTTTCTGTTGGGATCGAACCTCTTAAGCCATGATTAAGCAGTATCGCATTTTCTGATTTGTGATTATCATAAGAAAACGAATTACTTTCTTGATTTACTTGTTTTTAGCCTACTTTTTTAGGAAATTGAGGCTCATCAGATCACTTCAGTCCGTGTGTACCTCCCCCTTTGCCAATAACTTCTGAACCCCTGAATGAATCTTCTTGAATGTTAGTATGCATATTTAAGAAATAGAGACAATCTAACTTTTATATTTGAAATCTTTTCCCAGAGGGGCCATGTTGGGAAATTAAATCGAGACGATGATAAAAATTTCCATAGAAAATCACTGGAATCAAAAGAATGGATTTATATCCTATTTCTATTACTGTCATTGTTATCAGTGTATTTTAACCATCTTTTAGTTAATCCATTAATTTGTACTTGCTTTGATATCAAATTAATTTTAATAAATGAAGTAAGATGATTTAATATATTTCTTTTCCAGTTTATGGACAATTTATACTGTTTGTTTTCAGCAGATTTTTTAATCTGAAAATAAATGTAGGCTTTTGCGACTTTACAAAAATAAAAAAAAAGATCTTAATAAATAACATTTAAAGAAAGTATGCTTTAAGTTCTTTCGAACATGTTCTATTATCAGATGTCCTTTCTGGTTTGAATGTCTTCAACAAAGGACATTAATCCTCTGCGCGAGCTTTAAAGCGATGAAAATTGATTGGATTCCGACAACTTAAGTAAATAAAGCAAATGTCATTAAGGTTAACAGAAAATTAAAAAAAAACTAATATTTTTATTCAGCATAATTGTAATTATTGAGATTATTCGTTTTACTTAATTTCCTGATTAAAAAAAAAAAATTGCAAGAAGGAAAGTAAGCTTCAAGTTCTTCCAGAAAATCGTTTCTTGTTTATATTTGAAAATTTCTCCGTTTGTATCTCTGTGGAGAAATTACCAGTGATGATAACGAAAATACCCATACAAACATTAAAAGCTAATTTGTAACTGGTCTATCCATTTAATAATAACGTAAGCCGTTTAAATTTGCGCATGGTTTGATTTGATTAACTGGATGTAGACTACTTTCAGTAACTGTTTTATTCAACTGGTAATGAAATTAACAAATACGGTACTTTTATCTTTAGAATGTTTTCGCGATTAAAAAAAAAAAAAAAAAAAAACTAAGGAAAGAAAAAAAAATTAAGTAGATTTCAAGTTCTTTCGGAAACTTTTTGCATTAATGTAGTTTTTCAGAACTACTACATTATTTTCTGTGCCTTTTCTTTACTTTCAGCTTTCTAAACATGGATTTAAGGGGTCTTGCTGTTTTATTTGTGTGCATCAATGCAGTAATCCGTGAGTAATTGTAGAATAAAGTAAAACTCGTTTAAGATGTGACATTCTAATCTCGAAAAACTAAAATCTCTCATTTAAAAACATGGTAACATTTTGAGAGGGGCCTGGAATATACAAAATTTCGAAATGTGTAGAGTAGATCCTATTTTCTTTCTTTCTTTTGTTTTGGTTGGATGGCTGGTTGAGGGGATCTTGCCTCCTCCACAACCCCTCCCGAATTTCGAAGACGTCTTTTTTTTTGTTTGTTTGTTCGAGATAGGCTCCAAGTTGTCCCTACCCGAAATAAAATCTTATGTATGCTCCAATGGTAATATTTTATGAATTACATTTGAATATGCAGGAAAATAAGTTTATAAAGACCAATAAAAAAAAAAATATCGTTTTCAATAAAGTTATTTATTTATTTATTTTTTCCTTTTTTTGGGGTCAAATTCCTTTTGTGGTAGCCTGAGTGCTGCCCAAGGATTTGAATTCCACATTTTGTTTTTGTTTTTTATTTTCTTGCTTTTAGTCATTGAGGGGTCACTGTCTCCATCATGAATTCCCAGTTCTTCCCCTCGAACGCCTTTTGAGTCTTGCACTGGCTGATGAGAGCCCAACAAGCTCGAAACGGCCGTCCCAGAGTATCACCTTGACTCAAAAAGGCATTCTTGTTTGAATTAATTGCTTTTGTTTTACCCATCAGAGGGTTTGTTATTTATTTATTTATACATGTTTTGTTTTTTTTTCTCTTTTTGTGGTCAAATTCCTTTTGTGGCAGCCTGAGTGCTGCCCAAGGATTTGCATTCCACATTTTGTTCTTGTTTTTTATTTTCTTGCTTTTAGTTTTTGAGGGGTCACTGTCTCCATCCTGTATTCATAATACCTCCCCTCCTACGCCTTTTTGAGTCTTGCACTGGCTGTTTAGCTCTGGCTGAGGAGAGCCCAACAAGCTCGAAACGGCTGTCCCAGAGTATCAGCTCAACTCAAAAAGGCATTCGTATTTGAATTAATTGCTTTTCTTTTACCCATTAGAGGGTTTGTTATTTATTTATTTATTTATTTATTTCCTTTTTTTGTGGCTACCACCTTTTGTGGTAGCCTGAGTGCTGCCCAAGGATTTGTATTCCACATTTTGTTTTTGTATTTTATTTTCTTGCTTTTAGTCATTGAGGGGTCACTGTCTCCATCATGAATAAATAAACATCTTACTTAATTTTACATTAAATCAGTCCACCGTTTTAACAAAGCATTTTGAGGGATGGGAGGGGAAGATCAAAACAAATTATCTTCATCTTAATAAGTATGACCTTTTAATAAGCAATATGCAGTAGGAAATAATAAGGAAATCCATCAAGCTGTTTTAAAGATGTCCATGCAAACATGCAAATGAAGAAAAATACTCAAATGGATAGTAAGACTTCGCATGCTCAGTCAAGAAAGGATTTTTTTTTAAAAGTTATTTGGGTTATTCATAAGTTTTTGGTAATATTGTAATGTTTGGATTAATTTCTAAACAGAGGACTGTATGTTCATTAGAATGATAAAAATTTTATTTTTTAAAATGCTGTTAGTAAGTTCTCTCAAAAACCAGATTTGATTCAAAATCAACATACAGATGGCCCTTGTTATACATTGCACTGTAATTCTGTACCAGAACATAATGAGATATCAGATATCATTTAACAGGGAATTTGCAGTTACAAGGATTAGTGTAATTATTTGGGGTGTTTGTCCTCTTTGGATGAATAACAAATAATTTCATATCAAAGAATCAATAAGAAAAAGAGAAACAAGTTTAATTTCATGATACGACAATTTCAGCACCAATGAGGTACCATAGCATTAGTTAAGAGCACTAATTTATTTCGTAATTTATTCTGTTATGTAGATAATTTTAATCTATATATAAGGTGATCGTAATTATAAACTTGGCCTATTCAGAACACACTGTAGCTATAACCAATAAGCAGATTGACATCAAAATTTGTATATAGACTATTCAAAGATTGTGGAAAAGGATAATTCAAAAAAAGAACAAATAAACAATAATCAACAAAAACACAATCAAAAAGCATTTATTCATTCCATACGGGACATGCCTACTGCACAGACTGTTTAGCAATATAAGGAATATTGCTCGATGTGTTCCCCATCATGAAGTTGTAAAATTTGCAAGTGATGAACAGTGTGTTCAACAGCTGACCGCAACTGATCCCCAGTGATGTCTCACACGTAGCATAATGCAGTCCTTTAGATCTTTCAAATCAGCAACATTTTCATGATAAACCATATTCTTTAAACGGTCCCACAACCAGAAGTTGTTGGAATAAGAAATGATCGACTAATCACCCGGCGATCGATGAGATGTTGTGCAAACGATGCTGTATGGTGAGTCTAATATGTGGGGGTGCACCATCTTGCATAAAAGTTGTAGATGCAAGGCACTGTCACTGTTGAATTTGGGGTATGTCATGATATCTCAGGGCCGTCACAGAACATGTCACTGGGCCATTAGGAGAAACTTCTTCAAAGAAGAATAGTTCAAGGATAAATGTTGAAGTGAATCCACACCAGATGATCACTTTAGGAGAGTGATGGGGAATTTCCTGGAAAACATGTGGATTTTTCAATGGCCCAAATGCGACAATTAACTGGTCCGTTAAAATAAAATGATTTACAGGATGTTCCATGGCCACACATCAACTTTCATTCTGGAAAGAGCGGTCAATGGAAAGGTAAGTAGATGGTCCTGTTGGCAGCAAGCAGCTGGTGGTTATGGCTGATCTTTTATGGAAAAAAAATGAACAATGTGCCACAGTACCTTCCATACTGAGCCATACAATACATCTAGGTAGAACTCTTTAATGATCTAGTTTTGTCGAATTGACACAGCTTCTGCTGACATTGGTGCACAAGCATACGTTCGTATGATGGCAAAATTCACGAGCAGCAACCACAGCATTACTATTGTTTTTGTAAAAAAGCTTCACAATTAAAGCACATTCTAGTTAAGTGATAGCCATCGTAGCTGATAAGAATGCTAGTCGTAATAATTTTTATGCCCAGAACTCTGCTGCAATGCTGTTGCTTATGCAAATGAGATAGCATTTTCGTTGATTTCAGTGCCAAACGTGCCATTGTTTTCACTAAGTTTATTTATAATATTGATAAATGCAAAATTAAAAGTTTAAAGTGTTATTTTAGTTTGGTCTTAGATATTTTTTATGCTTTTTTTTTCATGTATTTTTCTGTAAAGTGCCCTAGAGGAACTTTTTTTTTTTTTTGCATACTCCCTTTCCATATACTTTGAATAGTCTGTATACTAATTTTGGTGCCAATCCCCTTATTGGCTACAGTTACAGAGATCTCTGAATAGGCCAAGTTTAATTACATATTTCAAATTAAGAAATAAACCTGACAGCCCTCAATATTTGAAGGGGAAATATGTTCTTGTAGGATAACGATGTGAATGCAGGGACTTAATTGAAGGGTACAGAGAGTGGTCATCAACAGTTTCAAGAATTATGAAACTGCATATAGCTATGGATACCATAGATATAGTAATTTCAGATGAAAGCTTAGCATACAACAGAAATAATGAAAATATGCAAATTCTGAATTTGTCTTTAGTTATGTAATGGGAGCCTAGGATAGAGCTTTGTTCTTATATTAAATTTCTTTTGAGACTGATTCTGTAATGATTGGGAAAAAAATAAACAAATTATTAATGCATTTTTGCACCTCCAATATTAATTTTATAAAGGACTAGAATATAAGCTTGTTTCCAACAGAAGAAATTAACTATAGTTCAGCAACATAGTTGAGAAAGGTGGGGGCGGTGAAATGGAGTATTGGTTTGTTTTTTTTTGGTTGGAAGGTTCAATCTGCCTTTCTTTTTAGTTGAAAAACAAGATCATTAGCCCTCAGGCAACATTTCAATCATTTTCTCCAAGCACCAAACAAAACTAGATTAACCCTCTGTAATAGTAGTCGTTTAAACTATTTCTATAGGGTAGGTTTTAGTTTCAAGAGATAGAGTTTTTGAGTTATATTGATCAGAGACAGATGAACAACCTTATTTTTATTTGAAATTGCATTGTAACTTTTTTTCCCTAAGAGACATATTAAGGTGGTTGTTTTTTTTTTTGTTTGTTTTTTAATGTTTGATTAAAGCTGTCATATTCTTTTAGCTATCAGAATTACAGTAATAGAATTCCAACTTAAATCCTTGGAATACTTTTAAGCAATTCTCTAAGCATTTTGCCAACATTATTATAATAAGGTCTAGGGGCATATGTAGGATTTTATTTTGATGGGTACCAAAAAAAAAACAAAAAACAAACAAACTGGAGAATAAGTATGAAGAGCCCCTCAACTCATTATACAACCAAAAAAAAAAAAAAAAACCGTAAGAGGCTACTCTATCCATTTGAGTTGGAGGGCAGAGCCTTGGAGTTTTATTATATAATCCAAGGTAAAGATGAGACATGAGTGATATGTTAGACTGATGTGAATAAAATATTCACAATTTTTTTTATATATATGTATACAGGGTGATTCCAAAAGGTGGGTGTAAAATTGAGCCGTAGGTTCTACTCATGAAAACAAGCAAAAAGTTCTTATAAACATTGGTCTGGAAATTAATAGTTTTCGAGAAAATGGTATTGTATCATTATTCAATGTAGATGTATTTGTTTCTTGTTTTGTTTTGTTGGCACAGTATAATCCAAGTCGTTCCATTATTTGTGTTGACTCTTCTAACAATACAATGTTTACTGCAAACTATGTTTTGTGCAAAAGCTATTCATTTCTTGATCCATTGATTGTTGTTTTTGGTTTACTACACTGTTTATTAAATCATTCTTTCCCTATTTTGCTTATTTGTGTTTAATTTTATGAATATTTGCAATATGTTTTCTCACATCATACTGGGCCAACAACACAAAACAAGAAATAAACACACCTACAATTGAATAATGTTACGTTTTTCTCGAAAACTATTCATTTCCAGATCCATGTTTATAGGAACTTTTTTGCTTGTTTTCATGAGTAGAACCTATGGCTCAATTTTTGACCCACCTTTTGGGATCACCCTGTTTATCTCTTAAGAGCATGAAATAAATTCCATAATAAAGTATTTTTTATTTCCCTTAATGGTGATGAGGAGGAAGTTATGAAAAGTGCAAATTACTTTTGAGTTAATTTTAAAGCAGATGCCATGTTACCTTTTATTTCCAGCAATGTCAGAACGGGACTGTTTAAGGGAATGAATGGATTTTGCAATACACAGAAGCTTGGTTATAACGCGATGTTTCAGATCCAAGATCTCGAAGATCGCGATATAACCGAACTTTTATTACTTCGCGACGACAAGTGTCGTATATCGCACCCTATTATTGCCCACACGATTCCAAATCGATTTAAAATGGTCATTTCGCGATTACCTACATCATTCAGAGCTATGTGAGAGAAATTTATATTTATAAATACATAAATCATTACCTTTTCAACACTTTGATGGGTTATATTAGTCAAAATCGATTTGGCACCACCATCTTGACATCTTGTACAAACGACGAGTCACGTGGATCGAATCTAGGTATTCATACGCCTATTAGATTACATGGGCTTCTTTACTGGTTGTCATTGGCAGAAAAATAGATCTCGATATTCATTTTGGTTAAACGAAAAAGTCCGCGATTCTGGTATTTTTTAAAAAAATATATTGTATTTGACGCATTTTCGTGACATTAGGGTGGGTATAGAGTCTCAGTTACTGTAAATAATAAGGAAACAAGCATATTAATTTACACCTTTGATTTGATTTTAGGCGAAAAAATGGAAAATTTTGCAATTTTACAATTATACACCTTTTCCAAAATAGAAGGGGTCCAAGACCAAATCGCAATATATCTGAATTTGCGATATAAACAACCGCGTTATAACTGAGCTTCAGTGTAATTAATTAATAAATCAGTATATCAAATACTGCTGCTAATAATAAATTGTTAATTATTATTATATTTATTAATAATTTAAATATGATAAATAATAATATAAATAATTTATTTGTTGGAATGATTTAATGTATATCTCAACTGCAGCAATCTTAAAACTTTAGCATACACATTTGTTGCTACGATTATCATCTATGAAACAATGCATTCTCCTCTTCATGTTTTGATTGGCCATAGTGAAAATAAATTTCAATATTTTTGAAAAGATTCAGAAATCAAAAGGTACGGAGCTGGAGGAAATTGTACTCTCACCTATCTCTCAATATGTTCCCATACAAGCTTGATAATATTAAGGTCTGGTGACAAGGGAACTTTTAAAGTAGTTGCTTTACTTCATCCTTTTGGTCTTCAAACCAATTTGTGTTGTACTTTGCAATGTAGATAAGAGCTTAGATGCCTAATACCTGGAACAGACATCAGAGAATTGTGTGTCCTAGGGAATGTTCCAGTACATTGCAGCTGTGACGTGACCCTTCAGAGTGACTAAACTTCTAAAGAGTGCCATGATATAGTAGCCCATATCATCATAGACCCACCTCAATGCTTTGTAGTTACAGTACAGTCGGGATGGTGGGCTTCTGCCAGACATCACCATACTTAAACTCTTTCTGTGGTTGGAAACAAACTGAAAGACAATCAAATGACACATAGCCAGTTTTGATATTCTCTGCACTGTTGTATGCATGTTTTGGCATTGGTACAGTAACAACAGGCTTGTGTATTGCAACACAGCCATAAATATTTAATCTGTTCCCGAAAACTGTTCAGGTTGAAATGGGATCTACTTGACTGATTTAATTCTGCTGTTACTTGCTTTACTGTGGTTTTATGTTTTCCATCCAGAATTTGTGTCAATACTTGGTGATCCCTGTCTGGGATCTTTTCTGTCTACATTTTCCACATTCATAGGCAAAGAACTTTTCCTTTGATATTATGCAATACCGATGACTTCAGCTGTTTTAGTTACAGAAGCCCTGCAGGAGGCACACCAATAATCATACCTTTTTGGAAATCATTGAGATTGATACTACTACACAGTAGGCATCTTATCTGTGATTGTAGCACTGATAAGGGATAGTCGATTTCCTACCCCATCCATATATAAATCAAATAGTGCAAGCCATCCACATTAAAAGTTTTTTTTTTTTTTTTTTTTCACTGGGTCTTTTTATTATTCTGTCTATTCTCTGTGTGTATCAAAAATGTCATAACTTCAGCTCAACATTCTTAAGTCATTACAAGTCAGAAAGCCTACATCAATGCATGTCCAAAGCATTAAAGGAAAGGAACAGTAAGACAAGTTTAAAGGAAACATATAGAATAAAATCTCAATAAAAGACCTTAATTACAATAAATAATAATAAAAAAAAAATATCAAGAACTTGAATGTTCGCAATCCACCCCAGCCTCAGTGCAGGCCTCCATCTTCTAATATGAAACTAGAGAATGTCTATATTATCTCATGGTTGTTTATTTGGATGATGGTATCATAGTCTTTGTGTTAGTTTTGGTTGAGATACAATAAATGCCTGATATAACAGGTGTTTCAAATAACTTCACCAATAAATGACATTTTCTTGTGTATTTACTGTGATAAAGGTCTTTCATTGTGTTTTTGTTGATAAGTGTTGTTTTCTTTAACCTCCCTTTTTTGATGTCCTTTTTGATGGACATTTATTTCAGACTTGCAATGACCTATAGAATGCTCTGTTCAACAAAGCTATAGTGTTTCATTCTGATACATGGTTTGTTAAATATAAGAAATTACATTTATTTGTGCTTGTAAATTTCCCAGCCTTCTCATCATTGAACCAATCAGATTAGTTCTTAAAACTAAAGATAAACTTAATTAAGAAAAGTAGAATTAGCAAATCTTAAATTTTCTTCTCACTCTCTTTTTCAAACTATTTATGAAATGACCAGAAGCTATTGAAGCTGTTCCAAATTTTGAAGTTGATGAACAGATCAAAGATGTTCTTCTACATTTAAGGAAGGGAGAAACAGGACTTCCAGGGAATGAAATTCCCGATCCAATGGCAATACCAGATTTTGATTCTACTGTTAATCAGGTAGGTCATTCATTTGCTTTGCATAATATCTTTCTTTTTAGCATATGTTTGTTTAGCAATAAAGATTTTGGTAGAGACAAAGACATCTTAATTAAAATAAAGAAATTTAATTGTGAATTTACTTTTACAAAGAATGTAAATCTTCTGCTTGAAATTCAAATAAAACTTCAACAGTGTTGGAGGGGATGGTATTAAAAGAAAGTGCACAGCATGTTTCACAGTTATAAGCAATGCAAAAGACATAAGTTGAATATGCTAGAATTTAAGACTCATTACACCTGCTTATAGACATTCCAGTATTCATTATTCATGCATAGTGTGCTGTCTGTTTAAGAACAGCCAGGAATTGTTTCCAGTCACTTCTAGAAACTCAGTATGGCTATTGTATAGCTGTGCAAAAGTTGCAAAAGAATAAACAGTAATGCTTTTGAACCCTTACAGTTTGCTACTATTTATTGGCCATTTTTCATGGTGACTGTCCCATATTTGGCTAAAGTAACACCTTGTTCTATAGCCAAGTTCTATTTTTTTTTTACATGATTGCTGTTCTTCTGATTTGGTTACAACAATTCACTCTAATTATAGTACCAGGAAATGCTTTAACATTCACAAAATGTTCAAGATTATTCTCACTTTTACTGAAGTATGTAACTTTCCACATTTGTTTGACAACCTTCATCTACAGCCCATCATGCATTTATGATTCATGATCTGCCTTTGTAATGGGTGCAAACTAGTGTAAAGAGTAACACATTCCACTATATTTATTTTAAGTTGTTCGTAACTGCAAAATATAGTTCACTATGCATGTCTATCATTGCTAGCATTCTGTATTAGCTTCTTCTTGATTTGAAATTAGAAAAACAATCAAGTCTTTCTTGAATATCATAATATTAAAATAAAGAAACCACAAACACCATTTTCTCAAATAATTCTTCAATAACACATCAATATTTCAACTCTCTTAGCGAGAGTTTTCATCAGGAAAATACATAAGAGAAATATAAAATTCCTTTTTCTATATTCAACAGAAATAAAGTATAACAATCATGAAATAAAACGTTACAATGAAGACACTTCAAAAGAATTATTTTGAGAAGATGGTGTTTGTGGTTATTTTATTTTAATCAAGTCTTTTGTTAAAGAAAAGAAAATTTAGTGTAAAACTTGATTATAAAATTTCTTTATTTTAGATTCCATTGAATCCAGTTTTATTATCTGAATTTAACTTTTAGTTATTTTAAATATAGCTTGATAGTATTAATTACACCACTGAATAGTCTTTTTATTTTATCTTATTTTATTTTTTATGACTTTTGAAGAGCAAGGCATAAACCTCTGTATAATGTTTAGCATTCTGTTTTATAGAAGAGATGTAGAAAATGAATCAATTCCTTATTTATTGAATTTTTCCCTATTTTAATTAATATAGATAGAAAAGATATAGAAAGAAATTCTATTTCTATGTTATAAATTACACTTTTAACAATATCTATAAACAATAATTGATCATATTATTTATTTATCTTAACAAAAAACTGGTATACTGTCTGTCTGGGTTTTGTGTTAAGAATACGATGCACACACATGTTGAAATGATAGAGAGTAAAGATTCTTAAGAAAGATATGGAAAGAAGCCTTGCCAGTAATGATTGTAACAATGATTGATTCATTTACAATAAGTTTACTTTATTGAATATACATATATGCAGGGTGGTCCTGAAATGTTTCCAACTGGAAGGTCTGATGCAACATTGCAAAATAAAGAAAAAAATTCATATCAACATGGGTACAGAAATGCTTTATTCAGATATTTTAGAATGCTTAATATGTACATAGGCTATGGCCACTGTTAGATGAGGTGTTCAAAGTGGCCTCCACCAACAGCAACATATGTCCAAAAGCTTTGCCTGCACACTCCCCCAATCTAAATACTCTGGGCTATCTAAGGCTAGTTATGCTATTACACCTGTTCTCAATGTACAAACCAGATATACAACAATGCAGGGTACCCCAGAATGTTTCAGTGTGTCCAGCAGTCTTAATGACAATGGTGTGAGGCATGTGTTGCTGCTGGTGGAGGCCACTTGGAATACCTCATCTAATAGTGGCTATACTGCAGCCTATGTATGTGTTAATTATTCTATAACATCTGGATAAAGCATTTCCGCACCTATGTTCATATGGACTTTTGTAGTTACTTTGCTACGTTGCATCAAGCCTTCAAGTTTGCCAACATTTCAGGACCACCCTGTCTATAGTTGATGGGGGGGAGGGACCCCAAAGAAAGTTGATAATATAATTTCTGTTGGTGTAAGATATTACATTAACCATTAATTTATTTCCTTTTTACTTGAATCTAAGGGCCTATGAAGCTTGAAATTTGATTTATTTGAGAATTAGATTAAAGATTCAATTCAATATTAAGAAGATTGATTTAATAAAATATAAATATCACTATTATGACTTTAATTTCCTATAAAGCAGGAGCCAGCAATGGGAACTTCCTGATACAGAGCTTGCTTTCTTTTTTTTTTAATTAAGACTGACTTGATTGATTTTATTCAAAATTCAAGCAATTCAACTTATGCAAAGAAAAAAACTTAACGTGCATCTATAGTGATTAATTCAATTTATTAATTTATGAGAAAATTATTGCTTAGCAGGTAACTACTTGTATCTTAAGATTAAAATACATCGATAAAATATCTTCATAATATAACTTAACACCCATTATGTAAAATGTTTAAATATCTCAATTAAAACTTATTGAGGAAAACTATATTAAAATAGTTATTGTTTTTTCCTTGCAGGCAATGACGAAGATGACTGCAAAATTATCAAATGTAACTATTGAAGGCCTCAGTTCATTTCTCTTGGATCATGTTGAGTCTAATTTAGCTGCCATGAATGTTCATCTTGGATTAAATTTTTCCCAGCTGACAGTTAAAGGACACTATGTACTTGATGGTTCTGTATCTTGGTTTAGAGTTAAAGGAAATGGTGAATTCTGGATGAATATTTCAGATGCTTATGTATCAGGACTTGCTCAGCTAGCACTTACTGAAAGTGCACAGCTGCAATTGGATCATATTCATCTTGATATCAATGTCAAAGATATCAAATTACATTTTGAAAATCTATTTGGTACAGGCTTTTTAGCTAAGATAAGTAACACAGCACTCAATGCCT
The DNA here is from genome assembly GCA_023159025.1 of Thereuonema tuberculata. NCBI lineage: Eukaryota > Metazoa > Arthropoda > Chilopoda > Scutigeromorpha > Scutigeridae > Thereuonema > Thereuonema tuberculata. Next base: position 204,563,628 of record JAFIDM010009631.1, read on the forward strand.
TAAGTTCCGTTATTTTTGAAGCAGTTAAACCTACTATCACTGAAGAGCTATCTACAATCATTAAAGAAATAGTGAATGAACAGCTGCTCCAAATTCCAGCACTGCCCTTTTTTAATGAAGCTGTATCACCACTTGATGATGCATTAGAAGCAGCAACTCAAAGTTTTGCTGACCAAGGCCTCGAACCAATGCCATTACCTTCATGGGAAAGAAGCTTCAGTCGTCAGATACTTTGGGTGACAATAACCGGTCAATTTAAATTAGAGAATGGTCACATAAAGGGACTATCAACATTATATCGCACTGGCAACATTACTGTTACCTTTCATAACAATACATTCATACTAGCAGCAGATTTAGGTTTTGATGAGCTTCAAGGAGGCTACACATTTTTTGCAAGTCTTTCTGGACTTGACAAAAGAGGTGCAGTTCACATTCGAGTCACAGATATAAAACTTAAAATTATAGTTTCACAACTGAATCAAGAAGGATCTTCTCCAGTCATTGAATCTCTTACAGTGAATGAAATAGAGCAAATAAGCACAGATGTTGATGGTCTTGGAACAGGTGATTTTGCACTAGAATGGGCTTCAGGAATTATCTCAAATGTTTTCAAATATCAATTATCACATGTAATTCAAGGTCCAATTAAACGAGCAATCCAAGATAATCTATCAGACATTAAGTTGCCTTTTTAGTAATAAGGTTTAGATATCATTATAATCAGGGGCATACTAAGGATAACAATGATGGCTTAAAGATTGAAGTTAGAGTTAATATCTTCTTAATGTAATGTCCCTAGGTTAATGTAAATTCCTAGGGCACAGACCTTCATTTAGTGCTGGGTTGATTTTTTTTTCTTTTTTAAAGGATGAGAAGTTTTAAAATTATATTACAGAATTATTATTATTATTGACTCTGTGTTTTCTACCTCCTGTATTTTTATCACAATGTTAATGCCACTCATCCATATGTTAGAAAGACTTAGAAGTAAATTTAATTCATAATCTACCATACAAAAATACATGTAAGTATACAATATATTCATATGTATATGTAATAGTTCTGGTTTTAGAACCTTCATATAGTATGCCAAAGCTCTAGGAGCATTCCAAAGGGATCCATTAATTACCTAATTGAAATTTTATAATAATTGCAAAGTCAATATCAATTATATTAATATAAGAATAAATCAAAATGTTAAGTTTGGAATAAAGTATTAATATGGAAGACAATACTAATAAATACAGTTTTGTTGTTTGTTTTCTCTTTTGTTCTCTTTATTTTTTTTAGTCAATTATAACAAAAAACAAACCAAAAACAAAAATTGTTATCCTAGTTTTACTAAAAGATTACTATACAAAAATCTAACTGCTATATTGGAAGCAGTGATAACTTTAATGGAAGTTAGTTTTAAAAAAGATATCATATATTTAAATAACATTTATTAATTCAAAAGAAAAATACAGCTTTAAATGATAAGTGAAAATTTAATTTTTTGTTTAGTAAACAACAAGGAGGCTTAACGTGCTTGTATTGAAATAAAGAAAAAGTGAAAATAAATAAAACGGACTTACTTACAAAATTGTTGAGGAGAGAATTATAAACATGGTAATAATCCGACAGCTTCAGAATACTGCGCATATTCCTTCATCAGGGACAGCACAAACATATAAGACTAATGTCAACAACATTTAAGACGACACGAGGTGGGAAGGCATGGTGAAAGTGAGAGGATTGTGCAAGTTTAGCAGTAGTGACGGGGTTTTGCTTGCCTGTGATGGGGTTATAAGCTTTAAGCTGGATTATGTGGAATGAATCAGCTAGGAGACACAGTCTTTACACACATTGTACCCAGTTAAGGGTTTAAGCGGTTGAGAACTTAAGGTTCTACTAAAAGTGGGGACGAAAGCCACCAACCCCAGAAAAGAGGGCCCGCAGAGAGAGGAGGAGGGACAGCAGGGAAGGACTGTTCACAAGGGGGCTAGAGTTACCCATGGACGACAAAACTACTCACCGGACATACAAATAAGCACAGACACGAAACACTGATTCCCTTACGATGGCCGCCGCGGGGCCATAGAGGATCGGGATAGCCTCTGAAAACTTACCATGCAGGAACTTTGGAGAGACGAGTGGCCAGGAAAGCTGGGCGCTTCCCTGACTAGAGAAGCTGGGCACTTCCCTTCAAGACAATACCAGGGAGGCTGGGCACCTCCCTACAAGACAATAAGGGCCGCACAACGCCCGACTTATGTTCCCACGTGCAAATGGCGAAGGTCGGGCAGATAGGACAGCTGAGCCATACCGTCTTATGGTTATAGAATTGGCATCGAGATAGTTCGCGAGGTAAGAAATCCGCTCTGTGACGCCTTCGGCTGGGTGCCGAACTAGCCGCACTCATATGCAAAAGCCTCTCGGGCTGCGGGAAAATTAGATGACAACTGGGCAATCTCTCTTATGAGAGAGGCATCTACTTCCCTTGTTACTGAGCCTCTTGGGCTCTGTACCGTCATTTCCGTGTCCGAGAATAGTCAATCGTCATCATGAAACCGCTATAAGTAAGGGGAGATGTTTTGGTAACCTGTTGGCGAGAAATTGGGGCTCTCTCACCCACGCGAATTTTCGTGCTTTGGCCGGTGCACATCCTTATGAACGTACTCCGTTGCCCGCCCAGCGCCATCGTGGAGGCAGCACGGAACGGCTTGCGCCTGCCGTAGGATCGCAGGTTTGCGACTCTCAGGTCCTTTGCCCTGTGTCCCTGCCGGGCCAGCTAGGAGACAGTGGGATAGTTTTTTATGGTGGGAAAGGGGTTTAGCAGCTGAGAAGTTGGGGTGTGTCTCGTTTCTTTAAAGTGTGTAACAGTGTATGAGCGTGTGGGAACTGTGTTTTTAAAGGCCTGTTGATGTTCTTTAATGCATGTGGATAGGGGTCGGGATGTTTGTCCCACGTAGCCAGAGGGGCATTGCCACATGGGATCCAGTATACAGTGTTGGAAGAGTTATTAAGTTGTTTGGTTGGTGTTATGTTAATGTTGTGTGATTTGAAGGCAGGGGCATATTGGTATTGGTTTAGGAATTTTTTGATGAAGCTTTCAAGGGGAGGATAATAAGGGAAGGGGATGTATGTATGATAGGGGGTTTGGGGGTAGTGTTGTTAGATTTTTTTTGTTGAGTTTAAGTGTGAGGATATTAAAGCGGTTGTGAAAAAGCTGGGAGTTAGGAAGATTGAGTATGGTGTGTATGGTTTTAGTTCAAGCTGTGTAAGGCTGGTTTTGTGGAGCATGTTTGTAGTGCTCTGCATATTAGGAAATCTATTGTGTTAATTTTGTATGTATGGGGTGTGTTGGAGTTATATTGTATGTACCTGTTTGAGGAGGTGGGCTTTCTGTAGACAGTGGTTTGTATGGATTTATTTTTTTAGGTGATGGATACATCAAGATAGTTGATGTGTTTATTGGAAGGAGTTTCCAGTTCAAATTGTATATGGGGGTCTATTGAGTTGAGATGGTCTTGTATTTGTGTGATATGTTTTTGTGTTGTGACGATGATGATGTCGTCGACATATCTTCCATATAATTTAATGTGTGGGCGGTGGATGGAGAACATTTGTTTTTGTGCCGTCTCTGATGAAGGAATACGCACAGTATTCTGAAACTGTCAGATTATTACCATGTTTCTTATTCTTTTTTGTTTAGTAAAATTAATATTTCAAAGAGGGATTTGATATTTATGATTTCAGATTGGAAATCAACTTAAAATTGCTTTTGGGAAATCACATGTCTGTATATCTGCACCTTTTCAAGCAAGCATACTACTGAAATTGGCAAACTATATATAGCTTGTTAGCTATTATTAATAGACCGTAGCACATCCAGACTGCAGTTATGAACAACGGGTGGATCCAGGATTTTCAAAGGGGGGGGGGGGCTAACTTTTCTGAAGGGCTGACTATACCTGTGTGTCTGAAACGCACGCTAGTAGACAGCTTTTTATTAGCAATTGAAATCGTCATCATGGCAATATTAATGTCTATCAGGCAGCAGTCTTTGGATACCATATTTTATCCAATCTATATTCACAGCTAAAGGGAGGGGCTATAGCCCCCCCCCCCTGGATCCACGTATGTTATGAACCACAACATATAATGCTAAGGAAAGGAGGTGAAAGAATCACTCAGATTATGGAAGGGAAAGGGCTGGAAGGCCTTATGTGTAGAATCGAACCAGCAATATTAAGTTTTGCTAATGAAAATTAACAGTATGCACTAGCAAATGAGATGCTAGGACAGACATGGAATGAAAGAAAACAATGAAAGTTAATTTATAAGAATTAGAAAGAAGAAAGAAAAACTCATAACTGCTACAAAAATTACTGCTGATGAAAAGGAATTTGGACAAAGAGGCCAAGCTACTGACTTACTGGCAATGAATTGAATCCCTAATAATTAAGAAATGAAAAAAAGTGATAATAATCATCCAGCAAAATCAACTTTTGAGCTTTAATTTCAATTGCAGCACATTATAAAATGGCAAGGGAAACAATTGTGTAATTGAATACTTTGTTGAAATGTTGGAAAAACACCAAATAAATAAATGCATATGAAGCAGAATTTAAAAAATAAAAAATAAAATCATGTCCATTATACGATACATACACTAATGAAATGGAGGCTTGTAATATGCAATCCATTTCTGCTCACTGTAAATTTTGTAAATATTATCAAAATGACATCATTATTTTGGCATCCCTATAATTATTATATATATACAGGGTGTCTACAAAATCTGAATAAAAAAATTCCCTGATTTTTCCCTGATTTCACGAACAATTTCTTAAAAATTCCCTGATAAGGGAAAAATTCCCTGATTTTAACTACTTGGTAACTATTTACTATTTTATCTAAGTATAATAAAAGAATAAGCAAAAAATTCTATAAAAACAGTAATGATGAAATGCTTAAAAAAAGAAGAGAGAAATAAAAAATTATAAATTAATGAGTTTACAATATCTTACCTTTTAAAAGATTTATTGCAACAATATACACAAAATTAAACTCAACGGAATTCAAGATTCATTGTAATGTATAGCATGATACTGGTTATTTACATTTTTGAAAGCTTTATCGCAGCAATTTCATTTTCAATCATTTCAGATTCCTTTTGTGCTGCTTCTAAGATTTTAATTTTTTTGTCATTAAGCCTTTTCAGTTCAAGTTCAGCCTCTCTTTTTCTTTTAACAGCTACTGCCAATTCTTGATTTTCTTTCTTTTTTTGTTCCATTGCCTCGGAATACTTAGCTCTTGCATTTCTTACATCAAGGACCATCTTCTTAGTAATTTCAATGTTATTTATGCCACCTTTAGACAATACACTATCATAAATGGATCTTCTGGCAATGATAGTTTCTTCTTTGATATTCTGCTCTAAAGTATCTTTGTTTATAGAAAAACCTTTTTCTAAGCTTGCATTGCCATGCGACAATACCATAACTAACTGTATCACTGTCATAGCTTCAGGTGCTCCATTTTCTTCAGCAGTTATCAAACTACACCAGAAATTATCAATACGTGCAGTCGATCTTTTATACATCTTAACTTTGAGATATTTTCTGGCTATGAACATATTTGTTTTAATTGATTCTTAGCTTTCTCAGCTAAAGTGCATGATATCCAGTTTTTTTCAGAAAGAATTACCAACAGACTTGATAATCTACATGAAAATATATTTTCATTTATAGCTATTTTATGGTCAAAACAGGACACTGCTTTAGTCAGCTTGTAAATAAGGGGAGATTTACTTTGGAGTTTCAGTAAACATTGAATCAATATGCGTCTACAGTCAACTTTAAATTCAGCTATTTGCAAATCAGATACTTTCGCCTTTTTCAAATTGCTTTGAGCAGATAAACCAATATCTATTTGTTTAACTGGCAGAAAATTTGATTTGTCCTCCACGTCTATGCTTGTAATATTTTTGCTTAATGCCTCTTTTTTAAGAAAGCGCTGCATGAATTTTAGTGACAAATTACTTAGGTCAGAATAAAGAAATGGTATTAAGGTAGCATCTGTTTGGTACTCCCTTAAGAACATTTCAAAATCGGAAGCAACTAAATGAAAAAAAAGCAAGCTTTGCTGGTAAGAGAGAATCATAAATAGCACTTTTAACTTCCTTATAACTTTTTGAATTTGGAGCCATTTTGTCCTTCTCTATTCCTTCTATAAACTTCCTTAGCAATGGGATAAGCTGCAATGATCGTTCTGTTACACCAGTGTTCTCAACCCCCCTAACAAAGCAAAACTTTTTTGGAAATATTTGTGAATTTGTATATTCCGTAAATAATGTTCTTCTTGCTGGGGAATCTTTGAACAAGTAATATAAAGCTCGATGAAACTCCATAATCTTCCAGTTCGTAACTGACACTCCTGTTTTGAAAGCTATGTTCAATGCATGTAGTCCACATGAGCCAATATTCAGTACTTCAGCATCTTCCTTAGTTTCCTTTAAAGAGCACGAAAGTTCTTTAAAAAACTTTTGATTTACGTTAGGCCCATCCATCGAGATTTGTAGAAGTTTCTTCAAATCCAGAGGTTTAGTAGCCTCAACAAACGAATTCACCAAATCAGTTGCACGAGTGCGTCCAAGAAAGGTTGAGTTCAAATATCTTGTTTTTACTTCATTTGTCTTTGTACACCAATATCTAATATTCCTCGTAGTAAGTTTCGGTTTCAGTTTCAGTGGCGGGAATATAGTACAGGATATGACGTCACTATTCAACACCATTTGACCGGCCGGCGGGAAAGAGGGGATCGACGTGACGCGTGACCTTGAATGCTCCCTTAAGATAAAAGCTCGCGCTTGGCAAAAGATCATAAATTTCCCTGATTTTAAGTAATAATTGCAAAATTCCCTGATAATTCCCTGATTTTTTCCAGAATAACAAAATTCCCTGATAATTCCCTGATTCCCTGATTTCCCTGATTCTGTAGACACCCTGATATATATATATATATATATATATTTTAAACAACTTTTAAAAACCATGCTTTTATCTAAAATGCACAATAAAGTAGAAAATATTTTTGTTCTGCTATGTATAAAATTTAAAACAAATGACTAAAAATAAAAGCATGGGACGCTCACAGCAAATATTTCAATGATGCTAGAAATAAATAAATTTTACGAGTATACATATCATTTTACTCTGCACTCTTAACTATTACTAATACTTGCTTGCTTACTTACTTGAAATTTTGAATACATTTGTTTATGAATTCAGAACCAATTCCTAAGATCAAAATGTTATTTAGATTTAAGAAATATATTAAAAGTAATTATTAAATTACTATGTGAGATTTTAAAATCATGAACTTAAACTAGTAATTCTTAAGCAAAATGTAGAAAAAAACAAAACAACAACAGGTTTTTATAAATTGCGATTTCATATCAATGAAATTTAAAGACTGTCTTTATGTTATGATAATTAGAAGTAATGCTACGAGTAAAGGTATCATTTTACTCTGCACTCTTACTACAGTGAAACTTGGATATTCAAATTTTTTGCTCGGTTCCTAGAATTCTGTATTAAAATAATGTTAAAAAATCGTGGATAATTCGAATTTTATTTTGGATAATTCAAATTTTTCGTACGATTGTCCTTAAAATATTATGGTAAAAATTATTCCTGAGACTTTTCTCAGCTAAGATACATTATTTATTTTAATGGTCTTTCTAAGGAAAACAAAAGAGAGGGTTGGAATGTCACTATGTGGGGATTTCCGGTTTTTGTGTCCACTCTCTGTTGTTACCTTCTTCCCTCCCACACTCCTTTGGCCTTAGAGTCATGTGCGCTTCCCTTGAATGATTTAATGCGGTTATATACATTTTTAGTTTTTGTGCTTGTGCTTTAAGTATTGTTTATATGCTCTTACTATGCCATTGTCAAAAGCTAAAGCTCCTTATAAGTCATTAACATTAGCTGAAAAGTGATTAAGGAAGTGGAAAAAGGCTTTAAAAAGAAATCGGAAATCGCCAACGAATTTGGAATTCCATCCAACACATTATCGACATATTTGAAGAACAAAGATAAAATCTTGAGCAGCAAAAATGGCAATGGAAAAAATAGAAAAAGAACGAGAGGACCTGGCAACCCAGAGATTGGAATCATATGCTAGGACACAAAGATTGCATTCAATGAAGCAGTTAAAAATATCTGCCTTTTTTTTTGAAAGTGATGAATAATTAAGCTAGTAAAAAATGTTTGATGTAATGAAAAAAAAATGTAGCAGTATTCTTAGATAAAGTTTATGCGTTAAATCTTTGATCGTGGAGTTAATCTTTTTTTATTTATCTCTTCTGTTTGAGAAAATATATGTAATTCGAATTTTTGGATAATTTGAACTTTTTCTCTGGTCCCTTTAGCTTTGAATTATACAAGTTTCATTGTATTACTTACTTAGGGGTCGTCCATTAATTACGTGAGGTCAAAAGGGGGGGGGGGTCAACGAAAATGTCAAGTAAACTTTTTCATTCAGAGAAAATATATATTATAGCAAGATTTCCGTTTTTTTTTTTTTTTTTGGTTGTTAAAGCAAGATTTCCGATTTTTTGTTTTGGTTGTTAAAGCAAGATTTCTGTTTTTTTTTTTTTGGTTGTTAAATTTTTGAAATCTCACCAAGGGGGAGGGGGGCTCCAAATTTTTTAAAAAAAACTTCACATAATTAATGGACGGCCCCTTTCCCATGTAACACAAAGCGTTGGCCCAACGTTGGGCCATGGTTGGCCAACGCTTTGTGTTAAGTGGGTACTTACTTGGTCACAGTGCTTGGCTTCTCTGCCACCCACATTCATAAATACTTACTTATTTGCTAGTAGCGTCCCACAATTTTATTTTTAGTCAAATGTTTTAAATTTTATACTTAGCAGAAAAAAATATTTTTTACTTTATAGTGCATTTTTAGATAAAAGCGTGGTTTTTAAAAGTAGTTTTTATATACAGTGGAACCCCGCTATTCGTACACAATCCGTTCCAGGAGGCAGTTCGAATGGCGAATCATTTTTTCACATAAGATATAATGTAAATTGGATTAATCCGTTCCAGAACCCAGAGATGATTGCTTATTTAAACCTTTGTAATAATACTTTAAGCGTAAAATACATAAAACTATGAAAACAATAAATATATAGGCCTCTCTTAGTATGTCTTTCTTTTTCAATATAAACAATATGGTTGATTTCGCCATGCCATACTGAGTTGCCAGGTCAGAGACACGAGTTCCACCTTCAAACTTCGCAACGAGTTCTTTTTTCAATTCAATTGTCGTTCTCACTGCTTTGCTTTTAGGCTTGGTTGAATCAGTAATCTTTTTTGGACCCATGGCTGCACTATTTTCAATAAAAATAACAATAAAATATCACAAAGTTTCATGAAGCTTGCGTGGATGATGCGTAGCGTACGGAAGCTAGCACGAGACTGAACTGAAGCGACCGCGTGGGGCGGCCAGTAACAAGGTCACGCTGTCCGAATCGTGAGCAAGCGTACGAATGGCGAGTTCAATTTTACTTGAAAAAGTTGGACGAATAACGAGGCGGACGAATGGCGGGGTTCCACTGTATTTTATTAAACTCTTTTTCTAACCTTTACTTTTTCGTACCACTGCCTATTAAAGATTTAAAAAAAATCTGCTTTTTTTTGTTTTTTTATTATATTTTATATATAATTTATTTTCTACTGCTTAGTCTCTATTTTGTAATCGAAGAAGAAGTTCATATGACTAAAAATCTCTCTCTCATTTTCAGAACAGATATTTCTTCACTTATTGAACTACATTTTCTCATTCTCATACAAATACTTCTCTGTATAGTTCCAATTTTAGAATATGCAATGCCAAAGCAAAACATTATTAACACCAACTCTCTTCTTTATATACCACATAAGCAAATTTATGGACGACCCAGTGATATCTCTTCACGATAATTTGAATAACATCACTACATTTTACATACAAATTCATACTTAAGAATATAATTAACTGTAATATAACTTGAGAAATGCAAAAGGCTCTACTTGATTCATTGAAAACTGTGTGTTGTTTTATTCAAAAAACGAAAAATGAACAATCAATTCTTAGAGAGTTTTGCAGGAAAACATGCTTTTTATTTGGAAATTTCCATAATTAATACCTGCATAATGAAACAACTTATCTGTAATATTATTGCATCAACGAGCATTGTCATCCAAAATGAGTGTATGTGCCAATTTGCAGCTCTGTAGCGCATTGAAAAGTGGGTGAAATATTAATTACATGATTTGACCCGGAAAGCAGACAGTGTACGTTAATAAAAGCATGATAAAAAGAAAACAAAAACAATTGCCAATGTGCTTTTTTTCATCATAATTTTAGGTCTGGGCAATAAAATAATAGGAAAAATTTGAAATATGACCTTATCAATAAACCTCTTTAGAACTACAATCATATTTTTGAATTTTAATTGCAATCCACATCCAAATTAAATTTCTATAATATTTAGGTTTTAAAAAGTTTATGATGTAGGAAGTTTGACATTTATGTTTTTAGGAGATTACATAAATAAGATATAGCAAAACTTCATTTATCTTTTTTTCAAAGGTAACAATTAAATAATTTCAACTTAAGTAATTTCTTGAAATAAAGAAATCAGGATAATTAATAAAATAGCAGTACAAATTTACTTTTTTACTTTTTTTTGCAAACATTTCTAAAGAAGGTCTTATATTCAGAATGTTCCTAGGCTGATAAGAGAACTTTTCAGTATTGATTCAAGGAAACTGTTATAATGAAAAAAATGTACTTGCTTATGTTTAAAACAAGTTCTGCAGTAGTTTCAAATGATAAAAGTTAATTGGAATTAGTAAAATTTAATGCTATCCAGAATTTGTTTATATAAATTATATTTGTTTGTCAACTGTTACATTCACAACATTTAAGAAAAAAATAATTGAAACTTAAATTAAGAAAAAAAAATAATTGTTTAGTAGCCATCTTTGAGCCTATTTACAAACTAATCTACTATTTAATTTGTTCTTCAGAAACTATCAGAAAATGTTTTCATAATTACTCTCACATAATTCATTCCTTTCTCATTTCTGTACCAGCATACATCATAGGATATGGAATGGGAAGTTGTTATGTTATTATTAATCTTCCTAAGAATTATTAAGTCTTACTAAATCAAATTAATATAGTTTTTTTTTCAATTTATTGTATTGAAGTGATTAACGTAAAAGCAGATATGAACAACATACAAAAAGGAAATAAGATTCAGAGAATAATTAATATTTATGTGAAATTAAAAAGAAAAAAATGTATAGCTGAAAACTTAGGTAATTTAAGAAGGCTGATCCAGAAAAAAAGTGCAGTTTAAGGATCTCAGAGAAGCTAACTGATCAGCAAAGAGATCACAATGAAACTTAACAGTCTGGAAGAGTTCAAAAGAAATGACCGACCAAACTGCCACAGCAAAGAAAAGAATAAACTGGTGCTGTGTGATGAAGAAAATGGTATAAGAGAGATCATTCCTCAAATATTTACATTTGGCTGATATGGTAAGATGTTGAGAAATTTAACATTGCCAAAGAATTCTAAGTTCTTATTGAGTAAGATTAAAAAATTCCATATGCAATAAATTACTCAGTGCATTTAACACAATCTGATTTCAGAAATTTCAGCAAAGATATATATAGAGATAGCTTGAAATAACTGTATAAAGGAACTTCTACTAGGAGAGAATTGGAATATAAATAACAACTGACAATATGGAAAACGTAAAGTACAGCTATAAAAATTCTCATTTTGATTAGGGATTGATTACTGAAGAACCATGATAGTTAGTGTCCTTAGTCGTCCATTAATTTGATTATCAATCACAGCAAGGTTTACCATATCCACAAAGAATTTCGAAATTGATAAAATAAAGTTGCCCAATAAAAGGACAAAAACAAAACAAATCAGACAAAACCAACAGTTCAATAACTATTAAGCCATCATTATCAAGGAATAAGGACAGTAAATTAAGTGAAGACATAAAGGGCAAGTTAGAAGCCAATGTTACATAATGCAAATAAGCAAAGTCAAACGGACGATTGGAATTAATCAATCACAGAAAAAAAGAGTGGTGGGAGGGACAAAAAAATAAAATTAAAAAAATTCAAAAGTAAGGAGGGATATTAAAGTATACAAAATATAATATATATATGTGTATAAAGACATATATGCACAAATTCTCATAAATGTAAATAATTATATACAAGAGGATTTTACTATGGAGACAAAAGAATTTAAGTCTTACTAAACAAATGTTCTGCAGAAGTATACAGAGAATCAATTACATTTGAAGATTTTATGGGGGATTTTCTGTATATAATATTTTTAATTGAGAAGTTCACTGTTTTGTGTGTGTGTGTGTTTTTTTTTTTTTTTTAATGTCTCAAAATTTTTAAGTTAAAATTAAAAAAAAAAAAAAAATGTTCTTTAATTACAACAATGACAGTGATAATATTAAAATAAATTTAAATAATTTTCATTCAGTTAACAGTTCAGGAAAAAAAAATCCTGAAGGTCTCTTAGGAAAATAAATCAGTCCCTCAAATTTCCCAACAATTTCATTTGGGAAGAGTAATGGTATGGTATAGGTATATATGTAGAATCTAAAAATAGATATTTCATATTAATTTTTGGATGAACACCCTGTTGGCTTTTGGAGCCAAAACTTTTAAGATATTTCCTATTTTAATTTATTGTAGTGACTTAGAAATTCAACATATCTCTCTTATTTTCTGAATATAAAATTTTATTATAAAAAAAGAACCTGTATTTAAAAAAAAGCTTTAATTAACAGGGGTGCAGCAATGTCTTGCTAGATAGGGCATTTAAAAATATTGCAAGCTGATTATGTACAGGTGTAAAATACGAACTGCTTATCTCTAATACTTACACAGAAATATGGAGGCAAAGCCTTACCTAAAATGTAAACATTTAAATCTCTGGGATATGCAGATTTTGACTCATTATTTTAGTTTTCCTTGAGACAAGTGGATTGACAAACGTTTGACCCTGGAGATCTATTGGCTTTTTCTCACTTTTTAGGCTCCTTTCAAAGGATCCTGAGAAATAAGTATTATCCCAGATTTACAAAAATCTTTTCTTTCACAAACAGCAACAACTATAAGTTGTCAAACTCAAATCAGTCTTTGTTACACAGAATGGGATTTAAAAAAAAGGTGCTTTTTTTTAAAAAAAAAAAAAAAAAAAAAATTCTAACTGACACAAGTTTTTTTAGATAATCAGCTCAATTTGAACTAGTTTTATGCAGAAACCATATACAATGGAAATCAAAAATCACTTTCAACAAACTGCTTCATTGAAAAGAAAATAATTGCTCATCCATTAAGTTTTATTGGAATAATTACAGATTGGATAAGAACAAAAAGGACTGAGAAGATTTAAATATAATTTCTAAAAGATTAACAATGTACTGGCATATGAAAATAAGAGAATCAAAGTGCAATGAGGTCAATCATGATTTTTAGTGTCAATGAAAAATGTATATGATGTTATATTTTTAGTTTATTTCAGAATTAGATGTGATAAACTTTTATATTCAAGCTATGAATGTATGCATGTCTAAGTGTATAAATAAATAGGTCAAATGTATATTACTTCATTTATTTTTTAAATTTCTCAGGGGAGATGGGGGGGGGGGGGGCAAAGAAAATTTCTGAGAAACTTAATAAGTGATTCCTCCATAAATCCTGGATAATATCAGAAATCTGTAATTCATTAATGATTAAAAAAGAAAAAAAAAATACATAAATAAATAATTTGATTCACAATGGAACTACTTTTTAAAGAACCATTTCTGTAAATAAAAAAGCATTATTAAATAAAACATTTTTAATGTTCAAATATCTATTAAAATTTATGGATACATATATATATATAAAATTGTGAAAGTCATATTTAATAAACAAAGATGTAAAAAAAGCTATATATCACATTTTAAAACTTCGTTTTAGTTAATAAAGATCTCTGATTCTCCAACAACGGAATTGTTACTAATGATTTCAGTAAACCCAACAACGTAGATGTTTTATTAGTACCGACACACCCATATCAAGTTCGAAAATCCTTTAAGAATTGTGGGTAAAAACCCTATTGTCACGTGATGAGAGACGTGAGCAAGTCAGTATCACGTGACAGTAAGGCGCCAATGAGCTCTAGAAATCCTCTGTTGTTGGTGAACCTTCTCGATGATACCGACCATTTTCTTATTAAAAAAAAAATGATATCAATGTAAAGTATATGCTCCCCTATTTTTTTAACAATCTATAATTGATGCTAAACGAAATTCAGGTGCTCCTAAGATCAAAGCTAATATTGTTGTTCTAATATTTGTTTCCCGTTTCTTAATGCCTAGATGAGTGGCTTCGACCTCCTCGATTGCACCATGGGAAATGGAGGAGGTTCGTTGGCAGGTGACTCCTCTATCCGATGGCATCTCACCATTTTTGCGCTCACAAGTACGGAAAATTTCTTCTGCAACTAATTAGAGTTAATGAATTTAATCAAACTTCTTAAACTTATAAAAGTACAAATTTATTAATTAACCAGCAATGTATGCACTTTTAAGTTAAAATTAACTCAAGCATTTTTTTTTTTATTTATTTATTTATTATTTTTTCGTGTATGCTTAAAAAGAGAAAATAATAATAAAAAAAAAAAAGCAAAAGCAAGGATAAAGAAAATTAAACAAACTACCGGCAAGAAGTTATTACATGTAAATATTCGTAATACATTAAAAATATAAATTATAACTTTATTTACAGAAAATATTTAAGAAATTTGATTGCATTTTAAGTTAACAATTACTTTATAACAACAGTTATTTTTGTTTTTGCTTTACATTTTTCAAATAATAGCGAAATTGATATAATTATTTTATGTGGGAAAATATGACAATGGCAATAATTTACGTATTGGAACTTATGATGCTTATTTTATTTTAAAGCTAAGTTTATAAAATCATTTTTATAATTATTTAAATAATATCTAATAATATCTGTTTATCAGAATAAATATATTTTATATGAATATATGCACTATTATCTAAAAAATTATCTTGATAAATATGGAGAAAGTATAAATAAATTGTATTTTTTTTTTTTAATAATTTAGTACATTTGAAGAAAAATCCCCATTTCATGTTGGATAGGAAAATGAAAATTATTTCTTTGCTTGTATGTAGGCAATCTTTTAACACAGGCAATTGCTGTTCTTACAAATAAATAAATACATAAGTAAATCAGTAACAACTTCATACATGTATATATTAAAAAACTGATGTTATTTTTAACTTTTTTTGTTTTTATATTTTTGGGTTGTTTTTTTTTTTTTTTGTAAGTCTGAAGTAGTAGACTTATTTTTAAAATTGCTATTTTACCTTTACAAATAAAAAGTCTTTAAATATCTCAATGAATAAAAATTGAAATAATAATTAACAATCATTATAAGTTATTAAAAGTAATATTTCCGTTAGATTTAGGAAACGAAATGCATTTGCAAATAATTTTATTCGTTTTCTTTAATATATTGAATAATTTATGTCAATGGTAATTTATCATACATATTGTTTGTAACTCTTTGTTGAAATTTTGATTCAAGGTAATTTAGAATTAAGGTATTAATTGTTGCACAATTTTAATTACATTGTGTCAGTAACCATATTTTCAAAGGCTTTCAAAAATCTCATAACAATTTTTAATTGCCAAAATACTGCATATTTTTAATTAAAAATTTTAATTTTTAAAAGTATTTCTTATGGGGAAAATTATTATAGTTTTTAATTAAAAATATACAGTATTTTGGCAATTTGATTTTTTTTTTTAAAGCTAAGTTTATAAAATCAATTTTATAATTATTAGATATTTAATATAACAGAATAAATATATTTTATATAAAATTAAAGGATATAAATGTATGCAGTATTATCTAAAAAATATTTTGATAAATTTAGAAAAAGTGTAAATAAATTAAAAATAAAAGTAGTTTTTTTTTTAATAATTTAGTATATTGGAAGAAAAATCCTCATTTCATATTGGATAGGAAAATGAAAATTATTTCTTTGCTTGTATTTAAGCAATCTTTGAACACAGGCAATGCTGTTCTTACCAAAAATAAATAAATCAGTAACAGCTTCATACATGTATATATTAAAAAACTAATGTTATTTTTAACGTTTTTTGTTTTGTCTGAGTTATGTTTTTGGTTTTTTGTTTTCTAAATATGAAATAGTAGGCTTATTTTTGAATTTCCTATTTTAATTTTACAAATTTAAAATCTTTAAATATTTCAATGAATAAAAATTGAAATAATAATTAATAATCATTAGAAGTTAATAAGTTATTAAAAGTAATATTTCCATTGAATTGTAGGAAATGAAATGCATTTGCAAATCATTTTATTCATTTTCTTTCTTTGTCATAAACTATTGAATATATTAATGTTAATTTATCATATATATTGTCTGTAACTCTGTTGAAATTTTGATTCAAGATAATTTAGAATTAAGGTATTGATTGTTGCTCAATTTTAATTATGTTGTGTCAGTAACCATGTACTTTTGTATTTGGTACATTTTGTTTTTTATCTAAGTTGAAAATAGGAAACTAAAAATTCCATTCTCTTACAACTCATTCCATTTTAAAATGACTATTAAGAACTAATCTGCCGCGCTTACGATAAACGCACTAACTAGGTTTTGACACTTTTCAAGAAAAACACGTTTAAAGTTTTTATTTTTGTATTGCTTGGATCTCCGGAACTACAAAGAGATACCAAGATGAAAGTTGTACCAAAACAAATCATACAACCTCACTTTCAGAAAATTATAGATCTCATTTTCTTGATTTCAAATATATATATATAACTCAATTTCGCCAGAAATCTTAGTTGATACGTTTATCGTAAGCGCGGCAGTAATTATCTAAGTTTGAGTATTCAACGATTGTTTATTTTGACTAGAGTAAAGAAATAACAATGAAATTTCTTTAAAAAATTAAAATAGGAATTAAAAAAAAAAAAAAATTTTTTTTTTATTTTTTTGAAAAACAAAAAAAAACTTTTCCAAAAAAAAATTTTCCCCCCCCCCCCCATTTTTAATCATTTTTTTCATTAGTCAGTCTGTCTTTCATGGTTTGCTGAATAAACAATTACTATCCGTGATTCCTGTGGAAATTCTTCTATGAGGAGAGGAGTCAGGAAAACTATAAAAAGACTAATATTGTGCATTGTAGTTATAAAATTACATAAAAATGATTTAAAATTCAAAAATTTATGATTTTTGTTTGTTTTTGTTTTTGATAGTCTTCTTATGATTAAGAATGTTTATTAAATAAATTACATAATAGAACTGAAAATTCCAGGGAAGGTCAAGTTGCCTCTTGCCTGTTGTCCAGACATCCGTGGTTTTGTCCAACTGAAATTAAAATCACAGGAGTTAGAAGAATGTAAAAACCTAATATATCACATTCTTTGTAAAATTGTAAGGAGGGATATAGGAAGGGCTGCTGTAGTACACATAGACACATATATACTTTTTATTTGGTTGTATTTTATGCATTGGAAATTAGTTAAGAAGGATGATTATTCAGAATATATAATAGTTATTAATAAATGCAACACTGCAGCAGTCTTGAAGAAACCAACACTATGACTTTGTAAGAGAAATAATACTACTACTAATAATAAGGCTAATATATTAGATAAAATAAAACTTGACTTTTTATGTTATTACTATGTTAATTTTGAAATACTTAAAAGTGGTCGTTATTTATTGGTTATTCACTGAATTTTTAATTTTAAATGAATTTCTCTAACTTGCAAAATATCTAAAAATTTGTATTAGTCTCCTTTGGGGGTATCAGTATTTGATATTTCAAAGAAAGATAATGAATAGGTCTACAAACATTTATTTTAAAGAAAGTTTTAAAGAATTAATGTACTCTGAAGAAATAGTATATTTGAAGAGTTTAGGAATGAGAGGTTAAACCAAAGCTAATTTTATCTTGAGTTTTTCAACCAAAAGGGACACTTCCTCCATATACATAAAGTTTTTGAAATCAAGTTCACAGTTAAGAACCAGGTAAATAAATAGATGAATAAAAATATATATGTAAATATCTTTAAAATCAAATACATGTTACAAATTAATCTTTCAAAAGCTAAGCGATCTGCTAGTGGAGATTAATTTATTGCCCTTTTTATCCTTAGTTTCTTTTCTGATTTTTTTTTTAACTTAAGGACCATTCTTTTGTATATCTTTCTTTGGATTACCTTGACATTACATTGTGAGCTATGAGTAATGGAATCCAACTGACGAGATTTAGGAACATCGAAACAGTCTGTCTTGGATTCCTGGTACGAAATTTCCAAAAAATAGTTCAGTGAATCCTTTAAATGTGTGCATTTTGATGCTTATTTTATTGTTATATTTGTATCTTTAAAATCAATTAATGAAAAAGATTTAGATAGTACTGGATATTAGAATTCTTTATATTTATATGTGTATATACCTGGTGATTCATAAAGTACTGGAAAGTATTGGTGGTTTTCACCGCCCCATATCTTTTAAACTACTGCTCATAAAAATCTGAAACTTTTTATATAAAATCGTCAAACATATAAGAGTTATATTTCCATGTTATTATTTATTCATTATTATTGAAATTCATTTTATTTGCGTTAAAACACTCAATATATTGTATATTTAAATAACAGTTGTGATGTTGTTTAAACTCTAAAAGTCTGGATCCAATATTCAAATGATACAGAAACCTAATTAGGAAAACTTAAACTAAACACTTTTGTCATTAATACCTTTGTTTAATTTAATTTAAAAAAAAATGTATTTTTTTGAAAATGCATTCTGACAAATGACTTTTTTGGAAGACAGTCGAATAATTTTTTTGATAATAATTTCGATATATTGGGGGTATTTGAATGCAAATAAAATGAATTTCAATAATAATGAATAAAAAATAACATGAAAATATAACTCTTATATGCTTGATGATTTTATATAAAAAGTTTCAGGTTTTTATGAGTAGTAGTTTAAAAGATATGGGGCAGTGAAAACCACCAGTACTTTATGAATCACCCGGTATATAAATATATATATTTATTTTAATTGAAAGAATAAGTATATTCTTTCTTTCTATCTTTCTTGGTGCATTATAGAATAGGTATATTCTCTTTTTAAGGTTGTGTTTTGGATATAGTGCGTATATGATATTTTTGAAACAAAACTGAATTTTAAATAAAATTGAGGATGACATTTGCCAAAGTTAGCCTTTTCGGCACATCTTAGATCTTGGTTAATGTACATTTCCAGCTTTTGTTCTTATGAAACCTAAATACAAGTTTTTGTTTTAGCTTTTGCTATGTTTTTATATTCTTCTCTGAAATTAGAATTAAATTTTCACTGCCAGATTGAAATAAAGACTTTCAAAAATCTCAACAATTTTTAATTGCCAAAATACTGCATATTTTAAATTAAAAATTTTAATTTTTAAAAGTATTTCTTATGGGGAAAATTATTATAATTTTTAATTAAAAATATACAGTATTTTGGCAATTTGAGTTTTTTTTAAAGCTAAGTTTATAAAATCAATTTTATAATTAGTAGATATTATTTAGTTTAACAGAACAAATATATTTTATATGAAATTAAAGGATATGAATACATGCACTATTATCTGAAAAATATCTTGATAAATGTGGAAAAAGTATAAATCAATTGAAGTTTTTTTTAATAATTTAGTACATTGGAAGAAAAAATCCCCATTTCATGTTGGATAGGAAAATGAAAATTATTTCTTTGCTTATATTTAGGCAACTTTGAACATAGGCAATGCTGTCCTTACAAAAAATAAAAAACTAAATCAGTTACAACTGTATACATGTATATATTAAAAAACTGATGTTATTTTATCATATTTCCAGGACTTAATCAGAAATAAAATAGAAAAATTTCAATAAAGAAAGTGAACTTTATATTGTATTAGACTAATAATGATGGTACAATACTTGGTTTTGTTAACATTTTTTCATTTATTGGAAAGAGCATATGATTATTTTATAATAATGACATGATAATATATCTGTATTATTAATGATAATGTATCTGTATTATGCATGATTGTATTATTAATGATAATATATCTGTATTATGCGTGATTGTATTATTAATGATAATATATCTGTATTATGCATGATTGTATAATTAATGATAATATATCTGTATTATGCATGATTGTATTATTATTATGACATCTATTGGCAGTTACTCATTCTTATTTCTAAAAAAAAGGTTTGTAAAAGTGGAATAATATAAATTCCACAAAATATCACCAATATTAAAGGAAATATATCAGAGATGTAGTTTTTTACCTAATTTTAAGAGTATAAGATATGAAATGATGTTATTTTTAATGTTTTTTGTTTTGTCTGAGTAATGTTTTTGGTTTTTGTTTTCTAAGTATGAAGTAGTAGGCTTATTTTTGAATTTGCTATTTTAACTTTACAAATTTAAAATCTTTAAATATTTCAATAAATAAAAATTAAAATAATAATTAATAATCATTAGATGTTAATAAGTTATTAAAAGTACTATTTCCATTGAATTGTAGGAAATGAAATGCATTTGCAAATTATTTTATTCATTTTCTTTCTTTGTCATAAACTATTGAATATATTAATGTTAATTTATCATGTATATTGTCTGTAACTCTTTGTTGAAATTTTGATTCAAGATAATTTAGAATTAAGGTATTAATTGTTGCTCAATTTTAATTACGTGGTGTCAGTAACCATGTACTTTTGTATTTGGTACATTTTGTTTTTTTATCTAAGTTGAAAATAGGAAACTAAAAACTCCATTCTCTTACAACTCATTCCATTTTAAAATGACTATTAAGAACTAATTATCTAAGTTTGAGTATTCAACGATTGTTTATTTTGACTAGTGTAAAGAAATAACAGTGAAATTTCTTTAAAAAAATTAAAGTAGGAAATTTAAAAAAAAATAAAAATACTATTTTCGCTATTTATGTGAACACGAATGAACACATTCCATAATAAAATATTTTTTAATTTTCCCCCCATTTTAATCATTTTTTTTCATTAGTCAGTCTGTCTTTGATGGTTTGCTGAATAAACAATTACTATCCATGACTCCTGTGGAAATTTTTCTAAAAGGAGAGTAGTTAGTAAAACTATAAAAAGACTTAATATTGTGCATAGTAGTTACAAAATTACATAAAAATGATTTAAAATTCAAAAAATTATGATTTTATTTGTTTTTGGTTTTAGTCTTCTAAAGATTAAGAAAGTTTATTAAATAAATTATGAGAACTGAATAAATTACATTAGAATTACATTACACAATATACAATTACATTAGAACTGAAAATTCCAGGGAAGGACAAGTGGCCTCTTGCCTGTTGTCCACAGTCATCCATGGTTTTGTCTAACTAAAATTAAAATCGCAGAAGTTGGAAAAATGTAAAAACCTAATATATCACATTCTTTGCAAAATTGTAAGGAGGGATATAGGAAGGGCTGCTGTAGTACACATAGACACATATATACTTTTTATTTGGTTGTATTTTATGCATTGGAAATTAGTTAAGAAGGGTGATTATTCAGAATATATAATAGTTATTAATCAATGCAACACTGCAGCAGTCTTGAAGAAACCAACACTATGACTTTGTAAGAGAAATAATGCTAATATATAAGACAAACCAAAATTATTTTTATATCATTACTATGTTAATTTTAGAAATATTTAAAAGTAGCCTTTATTTATTGGTTATTCACTAAATTTTAAGTTTTAAATGAACTTAATTAACTATCTGGAAATATGTATTAGTCTCCTTTGGGGTATTAGTATTTGATATTTCAAAGAAAGATAATGTGAATTGTATGATTTAATCTGTTGTGCTGTAGAAATACCAGTAATCTTTCCTTGAGGTTAAAGACAGGCAATTTTTTGCAGACTACCCATTTTCAACCTATCCCTCTTGGTTAGAGAAACACCTTTGGTGCTCTGTGAGCCAGTAGAGGCGCAAAGTGGAAACACTTAACCTAATTGTAGAATGCATCAGTGGTGGGAAGACATATTTAGAATAGAACTGTTTTAGATGATTAATGCAGAAACTGAATATATTCTTGTATCTTTCTATTGGCTGGATTTTTTTCTCCTTATAAAGAAGTAGCTTGAAGGTTGTTAAATATATCTTGAATGATCAAAAAAGTAACTGAATCTGAAAATCTGCAGGGCTTTTTTGTTTGTTTTTTTTGTTTTTCCTGTTTCAGTTAAAATCTTTCACAGTTTTGTGTTTATATATTACAGCTTTCTTTACTAATCATTATTTCTTAGGAAGTCAGAACTGCAATAAAATGTATTAAATATCTATTTTCTGTCATTGTTAAGAAAAACGAAGCTTTATCTTTTATTATCTATTTTTGAGTTTTTATTTGATTTCATTTGGGAATTGTAAAAAGATGAATCCACTTTTATGTGTGCTTATTTTGAATAGGTCTACCAACATTTATGTTAAAGAAAGAGTTTTAAAGAATTTATGTACTCTGAATAAAGTGTATATCTGAAGAGTAATGAATGAGTTTAGGAATGAGAGGTAAACCAAAGCTAATTTTATCTTGGAAAATCTTCAACCAAAAGCGACACTTCCTCCATAAACATCAAGTTTTTGAAATAAAGTTCGTTTGTAAATAAATAAATAGATGAATAAAAGATATAAATGTAAATATTTTTAAAATCAATTAATGAAAAAGATGTAGATAGTACCGGACATATATATTGTACACATACACTCTCTCTTACTTACTTTTTAACTTTGAATGCCATGCATTATAGAATAGGTATATTCTCTTTTTAAGGTTGTGTTTTGGTTATAGTGCGTATATGATAGTTTTGACACATAACTGAATATTAAATAAAATTTGAGTATGTCATTTGCCAAAGATAGTGTTATTGGCCCTTCTTAGATCTTGGGATAACTGGTAAATAAATATATGAATCTATATAAATAAAAATGTAAATGTTCGTTTAATTAAAAATCTTAAATCTCCGAAAGTTCTTCAGCGATTGCTTTGAAATTATGACACAACATTGCATTTGAATATGTGCATGTTTTTATATACCTATTATATAGATGTCACACCTGTGACAGGTAAAAACATGCTTTTTTCGACAACCCTAGGTGTGTGGTGCCAACTCGCAATACACCTGAGTTAAGCGGAGAAGGCTACAACGGGCTGGGAAGTCGTATATTCTCCGATCTCTCTATTAATTTGCTAAATAAATAAAGTTTTTTTTTTTAATGCTGTACATGCAAGGGCTCCGGAGCGAAGCGACGATACCCGGCTAGTAAAAAATATAGATGTAAATAACTTTAAAATCAATTAATGAAAAAGATATAGATAGTACGGGACATTAGAGTTTATATATGTACATACCCACACACACACATACAGGGTATTTCGTTTAATTCTAATGATGCCCACTTCGCATGTCTTTGAACATCACTTAATCTTTTCCTTTTAATCCGCATAAAAGACATTTGCACACTTCTGTTTTCCAGCAATTTATCAAAAGATATTTGCGTATTTATTTGGCCCTTTTTCCTCTATGATCTCCTTTGTTTGTTTATTAGCAACTCACAATACCGATGCCAAGTTATCGCCTTTCTCTCAACAAGCTTTTCTTTCACATGTTTCTCATGTCATTGTAACAATCATATTTGGTGTTATGTATCACCATAACATATAATACACTTATTGATTGTTTTGCCAATGATGCATAAGAATAAAGCATTTATTGAATATTGATTTTGAACCAAAAACTCCACAATAGCCCCCTTCAAAAATTAAATAAATGCAGCACTATAAAATACATAAAAAACAAATAAACTAATCACTCGTTGATTCATTAACACTATAATTCACCTTTCTTTTTTTATTATTATTTCACTTAATCACTTTTTAACTCCTTTCTTTTAAATAATTTCTTTTGTTTACACAAGGCTAGTGACTTGGTGAATAAATCAGCAATATTTTCTTCACTGATTGTATATTGCAGACTTATTTCTCCACTTTGCACATAGTCTTTCACTACGTGAAATTTCATCTTTATGTGCTTGGTTCTCGAACTATTGATGTTATCACTACCTAATTTGATTGCAGCGATATCACAGAATACTTTTGGTTGGATATTTAATATAGCTGTCTTCTCCAAGTTCTTTGAGAATGTTCTTTATGGACATTAAATGTGTGGTTCCATGGCCTAGAGCTTATATACTCGCTTTCCTGAGTAGACTTGTGCAATCAAGCTTTGCTTTTTTAGAGTTCCAACTAATAGCAGCATTTCCAAAGAAGATTTTGTAGCCTGATGTTGACTTATTATCCTTTAAACCAGTTTACATCTCAATAAAGCATCTGATTTATACTGCCTTTTAGATATCCTAATACAGATTTTAATTTCACTAAATCTTCAGGAGTTGGTTTGTTGGTTTTCTGGCTAGGTAATTTACAGCAAAAGTTATATCTGCTTTGGATATTGAACTCATAACTTAAACTTCCGATGATGCTTCTGTACATGACATGTTGCTTTGGATCTATTTTATTATCCTTTTCATTAGTCGTCTCTTTCTTGATCAAATTTATAGGAGTAGATATCGGTTTACAATCTTCCATTCCAAATTTCACTAATAAGTTGTGAATAAAATGTTCTTGACTTAAACACAATTTATGATTTTCATAATCATAATTTATTTTCATCCTTAGGAAATGATTGACATCTCCAAAATCCTTAATTCCAAATAACTCATATAGAATCTTCTTTAATTTATTGATCACTTGAGTTTTTCACCAAAAATCAAAATATCATCGATGTAAATTACTAGGTAGCTTTTATATCCTTTATAATCATATTTGTAGATGCAAACATCGCTGGTTAGATGCATTAATCCATTGCTAATCAGCTTACTTCTGAGTGTGTCATACCATTCATGTCCAGCCTATTTTATATAGGGCTTTCTTTAGTTTTAATCCATTATGCTTTGGATTTACATTTTGCACTCCTTCAGGTATCTGTATGTAAATGTTGTTGTGCAAATTTCCATTCAGATATGCAGATACAACATCACATTAGTGCATTAAGAGTTCTTGTTCTTCTGCTAAAGCAATCATTAGTCTTATAGTTTCTAAACTAGGAGTGGGGGTGTACGTTTTTTCGTAATCTATATCTTTACACTGGGTGTATCCATTTACGACCAGTCGTGCTTTTTACTTATATACTTTTTTATCTGGTTGTATTTTATGCATTGGAAATTAGTTAAGAAGGGGGATTATTCAGAATATATAATAGTTATTAATAAATGCATAAATGTCTACTTTTTGTCATTGTTAAGAAAAACAAAGCTTTATGTTTATTATTTATTTTTGACTTTTTTATTTGGTTTGAGTTGGGAATTGTAAAAAGATGAATCCACTTCTATGTGTTTTACCCTGTGCTTATTTTGAATAGGTCTACAAACATTTATGTTGAAGAAAGAGTTTTAAGAAATTATGTACTCTGAAGAAAGAGTATATATGAAGAGTATTGTGGTGATCAATAAATAGTTCTTTAATAATTATCAAAGAAAATGGGCTTAACAAAATCTTTAAATGTCTGAAATCGACATTAGAGTACATTAAATTACATTATATGACAAGAATAAATATGAAGAGTAATGAAAGATTTTAGGAATGAGAGGTAAACCAAAGCTAATTTTATCTTTGGAGTTTTTCAATCAAAAGGGACACTTTCTCCATAAACATAAAGTTTTTGAAATGAAGTTCACTGATAAATAAATAAATAAATAGATGAATTAAAAATATATATGTAAATATCTTTAAAGTCAATTAATGAAAAAGATGTAAATAATACTGGACATTGGAGGTCTTTATATATATGGGGGGTGGGTATACTGTACATTAGGGTAGTCCTTATTTTCAGATTTTTGATTCTTGCTGGTCCCACCTCCCAGAAAGGTACCTTTAATGAGAACATGAAACTGCTAAATTGCAGTCCAGTTAGATGTTAAGTGTTGCCCCAAGGGACTTGAAGTTT
The DNA here is from genome assembly GCA_023159025.1 of Thereuonema tuberculata. Taxonomy (NCBI): domain Eukaryota; kingdom Metazoa; phylum Arthropoda; class Chilopoda; order Scutigeromorpha; family Scutigeridae; genus Thereuonema; species Thereuonema tuberculata. The sequence goes on from JAFIDM010009631.1 coordinate 204,589,855, forward strand.
TTGAAATTACATCCATTCGGTATTAATCGTATGTATTAGCTACACCATGTTTATAGTACTGCATACGTAACCTTTTCATGCATGCAAAAAATAAGAGCAATTGAAAATTGGTTGAAGATAAAATAAATACACAAATACTGTTATTACATAATAAATCTATTACCATTTGCAAGGATGGTTTTGCTCAAAAAGTTAATTTTACCATTTACAACTTCACTACTGTTTGCTTCCTACCATCAGAGTAATTTGCACGATAATCACTGACAACTTGGAAGAGAAACTGCTTTTGGCTTTCATCTTTTGTCAGTATATTGTAATTTTCCTGAATTAGCTTAACACCTCGCTCCTCAACATTATTTGTCACAAGAAACTATGAAATGAACTGAGAGGCCTGCCTGTAATCGTTAGTTTCCCACTCATCAGGATCAATATTCAAAAAGTCACTGGAAATTTGAAACCTTTAGAAGTTCACAGTTCGTGGTGTTACAAATTGACTCAAGTCTTGTATCAGTATGTTGTTCAGATCCTTTAAAAACAGGCTTAGTTTGTTATGTATCTCTTCAGCACATGGCCCACATGCCATCATTGCTTTCACTATGTTCACTTTTGTTTCTCTTGGCATACTTATATCAAACAAATCAAAGCCAGCTATCTCGGGGGAGAGGTACCACAATTAACCACAAAACTTATGCGAGGCAGCCTGGGAGATTTCAGGATCTGGATACTCATTTAATTTCTTTAAAAATAGGAAATCATTGGTGAGGTACCTGAATGGGATTTGGGGTGGTGAACCAAACTTCAACGTACAATGTAACAAGAAAGATGCACACATCTCAAATTGATCTTTCTTCTGCATATGTAAGAGAGAACCGAGTCCTGAACAAGAATGTTTTTAAACAGTAAATAGCTTTTGCCATCCACCTCTCATGATGAGAGGCACCAGGATAGCAGAAACTATGCCCAGATTGCCCTCTAGGCATATTCCCTCCCACAAATAACATTGTAAGTTCCAGAAATTCTTTATAATCGTCCCTGCACTGCTGAAGTTGTAGTTTACTGAGAGTAAACTATAATTTTGTCATGTCTAAGCTGGACTTGCTCTTTGAACCTTTTGAATAAAGACACATTTGGACCTGATGTGGATAATCCCAATTTCACATCAAACACACTTCTTAGTATCAGGTAATGGTGTCGGTAAAGGTAACAAAGCACCTTAAAGATGATCTGTTTCAAACCAATGTTCTGGTATTTTGATTCAGAGCTTCAGCAGTTGCTGTTAGTATGTGAACTGCATCTCGGTCACTTATTTTACATTTATCAAGGGCAGACAACAATTTATCCGTAATAAATTGTAAATGTCCTCTCTTCTTCGAAGAAGAGCTTGATGGGATGGTGCAACTGGGTCTTCCTCTTCATCTTCTTGCATTTTGTCTCTATAGTTGTCTTCGCTTGCAGAACATTCAGCACAGGCATGAGAATCTGTAAAAAAAGGCTTTATTGCTGTGTGTATTGAATGCGACAAACTGCTTTTACTTGACATTGTATTTACAATAATTGTTGTGTACATTACTATGTTTACAACAGATAAAAAATTGATCAAAATGGAAAAATGACTTACTTCCCGATTTCTTTAGTGAATACATCCTTTTCCTACGTTCTTCAAATTCTGACATCTTTCCTCCACCCTTTTCTCTCGTCTAGCGGTATTGCTATCTGTTCCCATCATGCATCCAGGTCTCCCTTTGGGATTGCAGGAATAATTTATCCTCTTCAACATGAATCATGGTCAATACTTCGGCATGTGTGATATCAAACAGATTTTCTAATTCTTCAACAAACCTACTTACTTGAGCTTCTTGTTTCTGCAATGCATACTTGCAGTGTTTTTGCAAGTTCCTTCAAGTGTTGTATAACTTCTCAACTTTCGAAACACAATGCTGTTCTTCCCAAACAGGAGTAAGTACTTTTTTGTCAAAAGACTGATGTTTCCTTGATAACCAACCTAGCACTTTCATGCAAGTTCAGCTTCACACATCTTAAGTTGTAGAACAACACACTGAGAACTTCTCTATTAGAAGGCAGTTTTCTACCAACCATCTGGTTTGACATGTACCCAAGCAAGTATATGTTATCTTATTCTCGAAATTTACTGCTTTTTGATAAAGATGACACCGCCATTTCAATGTATTTAACACATTCACAACATTGTTCATGTTCTCTTAGTAAATTACAATGCAACTAAATCTGAAGCACTCCATCAACCGAGAGGCGCACGTAGCTACAGAAACTCTTTAACATCGACATCACCTTCACATCATGTCGAATGCACTTTTTACGCTCTACTTCTTGGCTGTGATCAGCGCACACATGGCTTCAATACATTAGAGTGTCATTGTAATATTTGACTTTTGCTTCAGATTTAAATTATTTACTTACATCGTAATGGTATCATAACGCATTACTTGAAACTCAAAACTTTAAGCCGCGCTTGGGGAACCATTAAATATTATTTCACTGAGCTAATTTTTTTCCAGTTTCTTTTAGAATTAAAAGGAACAAGATTGGTAGGTGAGATCAAAGAAACCACTAAAACAAATTTTCCCCATAGAAACAAGGACCACCATAATAATTGTTTCAACTTTGAATGTCGTGCATTATAGAATAGGTATATTCTCTTTTTAAGGTTGTGTTTTGGATATAGTGCATATATGATGTTTTTGGAAACAAAACTGAAGATTAAATAAAATTGAGGATGACATTTGCCAAAGATAGCTTTTTTGACACTTATTAGATCTTGGATAATGTACATTTCTAGCTTTTGTTCTTATAAAACCCAATATAAATATTTTGCAGCAAATTCTCGGCTCTATTAAATAGCAATAATTTCCCAATTTTTGATGCTTATGGTGACTGTTCTCTTAATTATTGCTAAAACCACAGAATTATGGCTTTTTTATCTTGCTTAATTTTATTTTTTACATTATTTAAGTTATTTTCCTTGTTTGCAGTGCTTAAATGATTTAGAATAACTGAAATTTTTCAGTTTGTTGTCCTGAAATAAAACTAGATTTAAATACATGTAAAGACATTAATATTTAATAATATATTTAGGAATTCAATTTATCAATTTTCATGTTTTACATCTGTAACATTTTTATTTTATAGAATTCTGAGGAGAGGGGATTGATGAGCCATTTTCAAGAATATACTGAAGAGGTTAGTTAATTGATATTATTCGAAAATAATTTTTATATTTTCTAAAATTTATACAACTCTCAAAAGTAGAAGGAAACACGAAATGTTTAATCAGTTTATTTTAATTTCTGCCTACATAACTCATAATTGGGTCTTTTCATGCCAAATCACCTAGGGTGGTTCACCACACCATCTCAGACCTGAATGATATTTTTTTTTTCCTAGGTAGACACCCAATGTGAGTATGAAACCAATGTTTATTTTTTTTTCCCAATTTATTTATGGAAGTTACAATTTTTTTTTTTTAATTCCGACATTTTTGTTATTTGCAATAAGATTTTCACAAAGGTTTTTATTTTGTAATAAAAGTTATTGACAGTAATTAATAAAAATTGGTATCTTAATGTAACTTTTTATTCTGAATCTAATGACACAAATTACAAGTTTGTAACTTAATATTTTTCAAGATACAGCCTGTTATCTTGATACCAATGTTAGCATTGTTTAAACAATTAAAACAAAAATGTGGGTCCTTTTTTAAAAATCTGAAAATTTTTTTACAAGCCTAAATAAAGTTATGAAAAGGAATCAGAAGGCAGTTTTGGTTAGTTTTTGAAAGAAAAAAAAATGTTTAATTTAGCTTTCTATAATTGCCATAGTATAGTAGCTGTCAAGCTACTTCTGTAGTAATGCTCTTACAATTGTTCATTACTAACAAAGTTAGGACTGACACAACTAGAAAAGATAAATATCAATATTTTTTTAAAAAGTTTTACCTTTTATGCATAATGATTCAAATGCTGATTGAAACTTTTAAAAACCATGCATCAATTACTGCAGAATGTCTAAAAATTGCAAAAACAATTACAGATACTAGAAATCATCACAAATTTGTGCCTTTATCTACTTCTGAGTTAAAAATGTTTGAAATATCAGCTGACGATGACATACATAGTATTGTTGTTAATGTAAAGCAGGGGTCTTCAGCCTGTGGCCCTCCTGAATGACTTACAAAAAACATAAAATTATTTTCTCAAAATTATTTCAAGACTCTTCTTCTCAGTCTCAAACCAATGTATTTTCTTTTATTCATTTCTTTCTTACATTTTGTAAAAAAGAAACCTCTTAAAACATTAACTGTGGTCCGACCAGGCCCTTGGATTGGGGGGGGGGGGGGGGCAACTGGCATGGGCCTACAATGGTAGAGACAAAGAGGGAACTCTTTGGTAAAGATTGTTTGAGTTAAGGTTTGAAATGGAGCCACTGCATCCGGAAATGGAAGAAATGTAGAATTTTGGACTGGTTTTTTTGATTGGAGAGTTAATTGATAGGTTTGTAACCCCCCCCCCCCTTCCCTTTTCCAATCTGAGAAATAGCAACCATTATAACCCCTCCCATTCCAAAATCCTGCTATATCTATAAATGGGGCTACATTTCCTATCTGGCCTGGGCTTTGTATGAGCCTAAAGGTCCCGTTTATACTAACCGACAAGACATGGAGCGGGTTTTTTTATTACCCCTCACAGGCAAAGACACGAGCATTTATGTCAGAAGTCGGTGACCTTGGCTAAAGTGAGAGGTTTGGGTAGATTTTCTTGTCACCATTGAATGGCACCTCCATAAAAGATCTTAGTGTTATAATTTAATTAGAAGAATAAAATCGAAAGAAAAGGATCATACGTTATAGAATCCATAGATATTAAAAAAAAAAGAAAGAAAGAAAGCAGAGGGAGAATTTTGGACATTATATAAACCATTGTTAGATTACAAACAACTATTTTTTTTCAGTGTTTTAGAATATTACAATATGTCTTTAATGTTCTTCTTGAAATTAAGAAGCAGAACGCTGTCTTTAAGATAGCAGTTAGTCCTTAAGAAAAATTAGCAGTTTGTTTAATGTAGAATATTTAGTTTTATTTGTTTATAAAATATAAATAAAGCAAGGAAAAAATACACTTAAAGATATTTATTATACAATAAAAAAAAAAAAAACTACTCCAAAAGATAATTAAATAATTTAAAAATAAATAAAATGCTGAATAACAGTTAGTTTAACAAAGTATAAAGCTTTTAGTATTAAGTTATAAAAAAAAAAAAAAAAAATTCATTCTTTTTTATTAAATTAAATCTAATGGATCTTGATATCTGTTAGATTTAATGTTGATCAAAATACAGTGCAACTTGGATAATTCGAAGCTGAAGGGACCACTACAAAACTTCGAATTATCCAAGACTTCGAATTAAACAAGTTACATCTTTTAACTTTAATTTCAGGTCCACTGAATGCTTGAAAAGATTATTCTGTCAATAAGTAAATATTTATTCAGAAAGATCATGGTATGAAAGACTTAAACACTATATGTATGTAAACAAAATAAGATTTATATTACGTAAGCTACAGTACATATTACACTCAATACAGAAAATTATAGTTTTTAAAAAAATTGTGCAATGTCTGATTGTTTTGTAGAATTCAGTCGCTTAAGGTTAGCAAAATCATCAAGCATGTTTAGTGAACGGAAAACAGCTTCACTTGCGTTGGTTTGTCCTTCAATGTACCGACGAAGTTCGGTGCTTTCCCGTACTCGTTGGCGATTTGGCATTTCTTCTTCACACCCTTTTCCACCTCGCGAATGACGGAGACCTTTTCAGCGAACATTAAATTCTTGTATCCGCATGGTTTACTGAAAGACATGGTGACAGTGACAGCAGGAAGCTCGAATGGCGTCTGAAGCGTCACGTGTCGAATGTCGTCACGTGTCGAACAGTGGCGGGAAGGGGATTTCAGTTGTCACGTGTCGAACAGTGGCGGGAAGGGGATTTCAGTTGTCACGTGTCGAATTTCTTAACGATGAAATGCCGAAAAGTCGTTCTGGTTCGAAATTTTTTATACAAAACTTTGAATTAAAGAAGTTGAACTTCGAATTATCCATGATTTTTTAACATTGATTTAATAAGAAATTCAAGGGACTAAGAGAAATCTTTGAATTAACCACGATTTCGAATTAAAGACGTTCGAATTATCCAAGTTGCACTGTATGTATCTAATGACAGAATGGTTAAACAGTGAGATGTTTTGACTTAAAATTTAAAAAAAATAGATCGTCTTTGATGACCACTTGGACACTGAAAGTAATTTATACTGTCCGAGCGGATCACAAAGACAAGGCCAGAGGCAAACGGCAACTGACAAACTTTCTGAGAATGTTGAAGACCCCTACCACCGATGCTGGTTGTCGGTACAGTTATCGGTATGCAAAGTAAGTATAAACACTCCCATTGAAAATTAGGGAAACAAGTTCTCTCCAAAATGCTCTAGGCAGAGCACTCCGTATCTTTCCGGATAGTGTAAATGGACCTTAAGCAGGGATGGCCTGAGGGGTGGGTGCGAATCTAGGTAATCGCCTAGGGCCCCACGGCTGGTTGAGGATTTTTTTTTCCATTATTATTTGCTGTAATATCAAACTTCCATTCAGCCGCTGTAAAAATTTTAGGTTTTTTTTTTTGTTTAAAATTCGACTCGTTCCAATAAAGCCCATGACTAAAGAACTGTAGATAACCAAAAAATATGTAGTTTCAGAAAGTGTCTGTAAGGAGGTTTGAGGGAAGGTAGATCAGGAGGGGGTGAGAGATCAGGACATTATCATTGAAGAAAGGGAGACTTCTAGCTCACCTGGGGCTGGGCCTGGCCTGACTGTGACATATTGAAGGACAGCTGGACATTGCCATATTAAACTCCGTCGGTAAATTTACGACTGTTAGGCCTGATATGATGTAATTGAAATATATTTTATTTTTTTTTATTATTCAGTAAATGTGTTATAAATGTAAATGATTTTTTTTTTTTTTTTGCTTTTAATGCTTATTTTACATTACAATAAACAAAATATGCCAGTATAAGGATAAAATAGCTAATACAAATATTGTAATATTTCAATCCTAATATTGTTGGTGCAGTATTGCAACCCATGAGCCTGCATGAGACAGAAATATTGGACCTTGGACTAAAAAAAAAAAAAGGTTGAAGATCTCTGATGTAAAGAGTACAAATTGTATGCAAATGATGATAATGATTTTTCAAATAGGCCAAAGTGGGGTTGCTTTTTAAGGCTGTGTCTGCACGATGGAATTTCAGTTCCAAAACCGCAGAATCGCAATAAAACAATAAAACAAGAAGAACTGGAGGGGAGACTTCATTATGGCCTCCTGACTCGTCGAGGCCATAATGTGGCATTGTCCGTCAGTATGCCTGGGGTCTTTTGGGAAGACTTGGGGGATCGGACAATGTGGGATATCCCAAGTCGAACTGAAGCACCTCAGGCATACTGACAGACAATGCCACATTATGGCCTCCACGAGTCAGGAGGCCATAATGAAGTCTCCCCTCCAGTTCTTCTTGTTTTATTGTTTTATTGCGATTCTGCGGTTTTGGAACTGAAATTCCATCGTGCGGACACAGCCTAAGGGTGCCTACACACTGACCAACTTAGTTGGAAAGCAATAAAACAATAAAAAAAAAAGAAGTGGGGGGGGGGGCTTCCTGATGCCTGCAGGGTATAATGTGGCATTATGTTTCAGTTTGCCCTAGGCTTTTTTGTCAGACTTGGGAGATCGGACTCTGTCTCGTCTCCCAAGTCTGCCGAAACCCACCCGAAGCAAACCCAAACACAATGAGAAGTAATTGCCACATTATTACTTGCTAGTGTCAGGAAAGCCCCCCCCCCCACTTTCTCCCCTTTTATTGTTTTATTGCTTTCCAACTAAAAGTTGGTCAGTGCGTAGGCACCCTTATGGAAACTATTGCTATGTTTGTTATATAATTGAAAAATGTAATTTTCAGTGAGTACCGGTATGTGGAAATATAATTTTCAAAAACTAGGCAAAAAAAAACTTTCCTCATTTTTTTTTATACAGCTTTATTTAGATTTTCATTTGCTTGTAAAAAAATTTTCAGATTTTTTTGAAAAAGGCTCACATTTTTTTAAAAAAAGCTCACATTAACATTTTAATTGTTTAAATAGTGCTAAGGCATAGCCTGTATCTTAAAAACTATTAGTTACAAATTTGTAATTTGTGCCGTTAGATTCAGCATAAAAAAATTACATTATGATATCAATTTTTATTAATTACCATCAATAACTTTTATCACAAAATAAAAAAAACTTTGTGAAAATCGTACTGCGAATTACAAAAATGTCGGTACTTAAAAAAAATCGTAACTTCTGTAAATAAATTGGGGAAAAATATTAAACATTGGTTTCATACTCACATTGGGTGTCTGTACCTAGAAAAAAAATTACTTAAATCTGAGATAGTGTGGCGGTCTTCAAATTGGGTGATTTGGCATTGGAATGACCCAATTACTTCAAATTGTAAGGATTTATAAAGTACTATTTCACTGTTTGAAAGTTATGTTTTAAGTGATATAAAAAAATATGTTACTTCCATGATTTTTATATTTGCTGTTTTAATGTGTAGTTATGAGACCTTTTATAAGTTATTGGAAATGCCTGTATTTTTATTAGATTAAAAATTAATTAGGAGGAAATTAATCAATTCCTTTTGCTATATTATGTTATTTGTAAGTGACGAAATTTTATAGAGGATCATTTCTAAGTCATTTCATTCACATAAAAGTTTTGAAATGGATTATTAACCTAGAAAAGGGCTTAGAAAAATTGCAAAGATTTATTTCAAATTGCAGAATATAACTTCATATTAATTAGGCAATTAGCATTCTTATTCTTATGTAGATATGTGGATTCCACATTAAAAAAAAAAATTGCTGAAAAAGTAGTGAAGACTCTCTTTTTAAATTGAAAATATGATATTTAAGGAGAAAATATTTCACTTATTCATTGAAACTAGAAATAATTACTTTTTTTAAAAAAAAAAAGATTCATAGATTACCATTAAAGAAAAAAAAAAAAAAAAACTGAAATCAGTGTGAAATATTTCATAAAATAATAAAAAAAAATGATATAAATTATGAAAAATATAAAATGCATAGATGTTCCAAAGCAGACACCAATAACTTAAATCAGTTCAAGGGCATCTTTTCATGGCTTTTGTTATCATAAATGAAAGTAACCTACTGACAGTTCTCCCACTAACATTCTGTGAAACAGATGCATAAAGAACAGATTCCCCAGTCCAAGTTATTGACAAAGCATACTTTCAATATTTGGAGACAAACAGTTTAGTAAAAAAATTAATCTCCACAGTATCAAGAATCATTATGTCTGGAGTACAGACAGATACTTGACACACAGAACAAAGTAAATATTTCCTCTTTTGAGCTCCATAGTTTATTGAAAATTCAAGCTTGATTGGATGTTTCACTCAATATGTCTGTAGAGGTTTCAGAAGTATTGCACTATTTTTGTTATTGACAGTAACAGACAGATGAGTTTAAAATTTTATCTCAAAAGCAGAATCTACTTTGATTTCATATTTAGTTATCCTGTAGCTAGTTGGTCCTTTTCTTAACAGTTTCTGGAAATTTTCTGGAAAGAATTTGATTGGAAGAGATCGATATTTAAGATTGAGAGTTAGAAGAGTTAAAAAACCTACATTATTTTTAAAATGCAATATCCAATATCTTTTCAACATTCCATCGTTCAATATCAATTTTAATTTTTTCATTACTTAGAGTCATGGCTCATGAAGATCGTACACCTGACTTTGAAGATCTGTTAGCAGCTTTTGATATTCCAGATGTTCCATCTGTTCCTGCTAGCCAAAGAGATCAGGATGGCAATTGTAACACACAGTATGATAGTTCAGAAGCCATGGAAACTTCTCATATCAAAGTAGAAAATTCAGGTAAACAATTTGACTGATTAATAAATTACCTGTTATCTCTTTTATAATAAACAATTGGTCATTATAATCTTCTGAGTACAGTTATAAATTAAAAAAAAATATCTGACTCAGAATTTTTCTGTAGAAATTCATAAAATTTTAAATTCTATATTGTTTAAGTTTAGTCCAAGTTTTTAGTTTAGAATGCAAAAAAGAAAAAGAAAAGTATAATTAGAATTTTAATTAATTTGAGAAGACGAGGTGTAGATGTTTTACTTTAATGCATTTGGCAAATTTACCAGATTTATTATTTATAATTAAGTAACTTGTAAAGCTGTTTCAAAAGAAATTTGGATCACCAGCCTCATATATTTCATATCTATTGTGCCACTCTAATAAGTGCCATCTCCGATCATTGAAGTACACGTTCTATGGAAATCAATGGACCACTTGAGGCTTACGCCCCTACCGACGTCAAGCTCATACTGAGAGAGCTCATGTGGGATAAACAAACCGAAAGCCCATAGGGCGAGTATATAACTTATTGTGAATTACTCAAAAAATCGTCGATTTTTGGTATTTCAAGACGGAATGGTTCAGTTCTGTGCAGTTCCTTATTGTAATAATTCTGTAAAAACGCTTGGAATATCCTTCCACAATTGTTAGCAAATCAAAATTGTCGAAATAAATATTCGGCGGGATATACGAAAATCGCTTATTTCGTTGTCTTGTGAGTTTGTTCAAAACATTTTTTAGCATTTAATTATTTCATGATAATTTCGAAGCAGGAAATTTTTGACAAATAAAGCTGTGCCAAGTGTTTTTTTTTTTTACTTCGTTTTACTCAAGAAAATGAAGTCATCGAGACGTAAGTTAAGTTAGATAGGAAAGCAGTTTAATAATTTGTATATATTTGCAAAGATAATTTAAAACTCTGAAGAACACTATAATATTAGGTTTTGAGTATTTTTTTTTTTTTTTTTTATAATTCCATAGTATGTTATTCTTTTCTGACGAAGGAATGTTTTATTAAATTACTACTGTACTATTATAGTAACTTCAGCAATTGAGTTTGTTTTTTTTTTTAAGAATAACATACTATAAATAATAAGAATATAATGGTTACGGCCATTTCTATAAAATAGGACAGTTTTATTCAACCTAAATTACAAAGCTAAATTTGCAATAACGTTTAGATGTTTTTTTGTTTTATTTTTTTCTATTGAAATATAAAATTAAAATTAAAAATACACACTTAAAAATTTATTTGCAATTATCGAATTTTGTAGTAATATTTAGTATATTTTTTTTTACCTAATACGTTCTGAATTTGTTAGGTTGGCAAATTAATTAACTGCTTGATAATCACAGTTGTAAATATATATATAAAAATATAATTTTCTAGATTCTTTTTTTTAGGTTTATGCATTCTGAAATTTAATTACAAAATCGACAGTTATAAATTGTCGAGAATTAAGGAATACTATTAAGAGAGAAATGAAAAAAAAAAATCACATACAATATGATGATTATTTATGCAAATATATATATATATATATAAATAACAGTTAAGACATAAAAATTTAAACTTCACATATCATTTCCTTGAAATGAAAAACAAAATTCGGCGGAGTAAATAAGGAATGACGTCAAATTACTGTAGCGTCGTACTGAATTTGGCGATCTATATCTTAAGTAGCGCATTTACTTATGAGTACGATATAATGTGTTAATATTATGAAATTGCTGAACTTGTTTTACAGCCAGAGTGCTGCCGTGGCTTGGAATCTGCTATCAGTATTTCTTCTTTCAAAATATAGAAGTCTTACTGTGTCAGTTTTTTTTTTATCTTGATAGCAATAAGCCTTTACACAAGGACACGCGTTCTCGATGCCGTCCAGACATATTTGTAATATTTAAAAATTAATTATTTTCTTTGATAATACATTGCTGTCGTGTTCTTCAGTAGGCTATAATCAACTCTAAATCCGATATGAACATTTTGGAAGGCTTACAATCGTTTCATCCAAATCAAATCTTTTAGTTCACCCTCTATATCTATACGGGTTACAACGAAGCACATGGCTTTGTTTATCCCACAAGCCAAGCAGTAGCCCCGTCTATCTACGAAGCTCCGCCTATCCTCAAGTGGTCCATTCTCATAGAATATCTTGGGAAGGGTATTGAAGTGGTTTCCATTTGCCTTGCCTTTAGGAAATGAGTTCAGACCTGAAGGGAAAGATGAAACAGACAACACATGAAAGGAAATAAATGTCAATGCCGACACAGGGATTCAAACCCAGGTCTGACACATCTATTTTGTGGGAGGCTGCTGCCTAAAACAATAGGCTATGCCGGAACGGCATCTATTGTTCATCAGAATAATAATAAATCTGTGTGACCAAACCAAAGATGCAAGGGAGTAATTTTTTTTTATTTGACTATTGATACAAAAGATAAAATAATTAAAAAGGATGAGAATTTTCCAACTAAAACATGACAGCATTTGTAAACCTATGACTCTTTGCAAATAAAGAAATTTATCAGTTAACTTTACAAAAAAAAAAAAAAAACTTATACCCAATTTTTTAAAATATATTTAGGTTTTAATGCTAACAAAGCAAAATCTGATGGAAAGGTTAAAAACGACGTAAACGCAAAAAAAAAGGAATTGTAGGTTTGTCTCTATTAAATACGATGAAGCCTTCCTACAAAGGATAAAACCTACAATGATGGCTTCTGGGATTGGCATTGCCTGCAAACCAGGAAATACTTTGTGCTCGTTTCTCAACAGAAAAAAGAAAGCGCGAACCAAAGAAAATGTGTCAAAAATACAGGGAGCTATTTATGGCATCCGATGTAAGCACAACGAATGCCTTTATATTGGAAAAGAGAATTGGCTAACCGGATGAAAGAACACGAGACTGCAGTAAAAAAGAAAAATATGAGTTATAGTACAGCGGTCCACTGCAAAACGATGGGCCATTCCCTTGACACAGAGAATGTCGAGATTTTCGGAAAGAGAAAAATAAGATATTTAAGGGATTTTTTTGAATCTGGCATGATCAGAATCTTGGAAAGCTATAATCAAGATTTGTCAACAACAAACGTGTTGGCGTATGGATTATAGGTACTGTTAATTTTGGGATCATATGTTCGTTCCGGCGCTCCTCGTTTTATTGAAGCAGACGAATTATTTCCACAACGTTTGGCGATTGCCCACCAGGGGATGGCGTGTTAAGACTATTCATTGTGCCTGTCTCAGTTCATTTTGCTTGATAATGGAACTTAAAATAGAAGTTTCGAATATGTACGCTGATGTTTTAATGTAAGTTTTTATCCTTTTTTATGTATGTGCCGATATAGTTGGCTTTTTCGATTTGAATAATCTTTTTTGATGATAGCTGACCCAAATAAAATCAGGGTTCCCACTTGTCCTACTTTTCCTACTTTTTTTGTGGAGTATTCATTTTCTCGTAAAATAAACACAGCGAAACGAAAAAACATAGTTCAAAAGCTAAAGTTGTGTATTCTATTGGACAAAGTAAATTTGAGATGACTCAGGAAGGATTTGTAGCAACAAAATCCTAAAAATCAATTCCATGTAGTGTTTCTGAAGATGATTCAATGAAATGTAAAGTGAAAAGGCATTACCGAATTACTGAATTGTCAAGGTAGCTGAATCTAATATTTCATTTTCTTTATGTGAAGGTTTGAAAGAAGTTTTTCTCTTTAATGTTTGGGGAAAGCACCAAAATTTCGCACTTAATTTCTTATGGCCTCTAGGACCTTTTATTATTCAAGAACTTGTTTGTGACGTTAGAAACTCAAACTCAAAACTGCTTTCTACACCTTGTGCATACATGAAACAACTACTTTTCATGTTAAAAAGCAGTTAGATCTTCATGTTAGGTAATGATCACCAATTCGCCCATTAGAACCTGTGCAGTGCCGATATTTGACTTCCATACCTTTATGATATGCAGAAGCTGAAACAATGCTTGATCAAATCTCAAATGCTTGAAAGTGAAGGTTTACCCTTGTCCAAAATGATAATGCTTTCGATGGACGACCAAATGTCAATAAGTCTCTTTTTAAAAAATGGACTCACAAGTAAAGCTATCAGGTTCGCCTGGCCTAATAAATATTGGTTTGTGTACTTTGCATAAAGTTCATAATGCATTTGGAAGTGGCCTCAAACTGGTTCCATTCTACATGATTGAAGAGTATGCCCTTAGATGTCTTCAATTGAGTTTTTCAAACTGCAAGGAGAGAAGACTTCTCAAGAACTGGTTGAAGTTTCTGAGAATTACTTTATTTGTGAGCTGTAGATGGCTAATTAAGTATATCCCTGTTTTGAAAAGACTTACAGGGCAACAAGAGGCTATGGAGCACTACTTTTTAATGTTTTTACCTCAAAATCAACTTTCATGTGCCAAAGAAATCTACGATATGCTATAATTACTTCTTCTCTTAAAAACAAGTTACTACAATTTTTAGTTCATATCTGTGATAATTTCTCAAAGTCCCTTACCATGTTTCAGGCTGAACAATCCTTAGTTCACATATTATATGATGAACTTAATGAATTGTTGAAGAAGTTATTAAGGAAGTTTGTATAGTTAGAAGTACAGAAACCCTTAAAAAACACTTAAGCAATCTTACCGTGAGAGAGTTCTCAATCGCAAAATGAAGCAATACTGTCAACAAAAATTTCTGTTGAAGCTTGAATTTCATCAAAGGGTCATATCTTTCTTTTTAACAGTCACCAAAAGGTTACTCCAGACTTTGCCTTTTGGGAACAGAATTCTCAAAAATATGCAGTGTCTCCATAGTCTTATGAGAACAAAAGATAAAAATTATAAGAGTTTTAAAGGGATAATAACACAAATCCCTCCTGGATTGACTAAAGTCGACTGAGAAAGATTTAAGGAGGAATGGATGACTTGCCAGGTTGACCAAGACATAAAGGAAGAGTGGTATATAAAAGAAAAAAAAACAGCTAAAAATATTAAGTACTACAGAGTAGACTACTATTGGGCAAGAGTTTTTTAGTTGAAAATTTTAGATGGAAACCATAGGTATCCTCATCTTTCTAAGTATGTACCATCCCTGCTGATTTTAGCATATGGAAACTCTGATGTAGAGAGACCTTAATAACCTTATATTGCATTTTTCTTGTATTTCATATGATATTGTTTGTTCCTTAGAAGTGTATTCAAAATGTTAATTTTTTAACTAAAATGACTAAAATTGTGAATAATATTTTTATTACTTAATATTATGTAACTTTTCTAATAAATAAAATAAAAAGTGGGGACACACATGACTTCTAAACTAGTAAGCTGATTGATTTTTTCCTCTTTGCATATAAAGGTAATTATTTTAAAATTAAATTTTTAGAATTAAACTGGACATTTTTGACAAATTTCTCTTCAAATGTTACTTTCATAGCAGTAAATAAAATGTGTTGCCTTACCTTAAAATTTCTGTTAAATTTCACAATTTATCCCAGAATACCAGAACAAAATGCTGTATGTGGGGACACCTGTGAGGCTAAAATTTATAATACTAAACATGGCCTTGTTATTTATTGAACCAAAAATGTCCTACTTTTTTTCCCCCAAGACCTGGTGGAACCTTGTAAAATACACAATTTGAATGCTTAAAATGATTAAATATTTTTTTTCAACAAATACAACAAGTATAAACAACAAAATGTAAGTAATTCTAAATATCAAATCTTCAAAGGAATCTTCTTAAATTGTTAATCATTAATTTCAGTTGTTTTTAACACAGTCTATTGATTAACTTGATAACATTCTTCAAATACTGGAACAACATTTAAAAGTTCTTGATATTCTTTCACTAATGCTGTGTAATGACTTTTGACTATTTTCTTAATAGTTAACACTATTTATCTGGAGAAGTTCTTTATAGTTGTTCTTTAAACTAAATCAGGAACAGTTCTTAAAGTTCACATTAATCCTACTTTTGGTAGCACTTAATTCTTTTATAATTACTATTCAATTACGATTTCACTTTGTCTTATTTTAATTTGAAATATTTATAGCATTATCATAAGTTCTTCATAGTTCTTTAATTTCAGATAAGTCTGTCCTTTAGAAATCCATATTGAATCTAATGACTTTCTTTTAATCATTCTTGATTAATCTTTAAGAATTCTGATTTGCCAAGTATGTTCTTCCTTTTATTAAATTTAGCTCGATGTTCCTTTAAATGTATTTCTCCAGGATGCGTATAATATGCTTTAAAGAATTGCTTCCTACTTTATGTATCATCTCACAATGCGTTGACTTATTCCTTGCACTGGAAACACATTCCATGTAGCTGAAGTCCTCTCCAACATCCGTAGTGATGTTTGCGTTTGTTGTGGTATACCTATTTCTACACCTATATTTTATTTCCATCACAAAAAATAAAATTTGCAAATTGGCAAACTCATATTCTTAAGTCCTCTAGTAATCAGAAATACCATCCATTCTTCGGCTTCAGTCATACTTGCTTTCTTATACTTATTGGCTGTCATTCTTCAATTCAATTCATATCGAGTTTTTCACATATAAAGGGATTTTTACTAAGTCGGAAGACCTATTTTCCATGACCTTTCTTCATTGAGGCATCCTTCATTCTTCAATCTGATCTGTCTGTGTTCTTGCTTCTCCCTGAGCTTGCCTTGCCTGTCGATTATTACAGCTAACAATGCTCATGAGTGCGCATCTCGTCCTTGATTGTTAGCTCTAAACACAATTCAAGTTGGTAAATAATACGCATTTCTGACTTAATATTTACCATACATACGATAAATATCAAATCAGATGATTTGCAGAATGATGTTCTCAGAAGAAGCTTTTTCCTTTTTTTTTTTTTTTTAAACCTTATGTGCAGCATTTTTTTAGATGCTAGTAATGAACAGATGTATCTTATTTCAGTATATTTTTTGAACAATGTTTTCAACAGTTGAAATCATATAACAGTGTTTTTAACTTATATAAAATTCTTAACGTGTGCCAAATAACGTTGTTGAAGGTCCAGCCCGCACACAATGATTAAAAATTAAAACATTAAAATTTAAAAAAAAA
>JAFIDM010009631.1:204607356-204645046 GCA_023159025.1 Thereuonema tuberculata
TGGCGAAAGCTAGAGACTTGTGTTTTTAACTTTTTTAAATTTTTTTTTTAAATTTTAATGTTTTAATTTTTAATCATTGTGTGCGGGCTGGACCTTCAACAGTGTTTTTAACTGTTGAAGTTATTTAGTCATCTTAATTGATGGTTCTGCAAAGTGAAGCTTCCTATCTTAGTCATCTGTTCACAGAACTGAAGAAAATCATTGTATGTTCACTTCTTCTCATCAATATTTAATTTTAGGAAATATCAGCAGGTTTAATGAACCTTTCTTAGCAAGACATCTGCCTTTCCACTACAACTAATCTTGCTGTATTAAGTGACCCAAAGAAGTTGGAATGTGTTAGTGGTAGCTAAGGCAGCCAAGCAACTCTTCATCTAGTCTGGGAGAAGAAAAAAAGTGAAAAAAAAAAAAAAAATCAGGAGCTGTCAAAGCAGTTTAAGTGTTAGAGCAGATGACAAATGCCTATTTACATAACCTTTCTGTTTTGGTTTTCTTTTTTTGAAAACTGCAGAAAAACTTTATAAAATCTTTACATGAAAAACAATAGAATGTGTTCGAACGGTACCATCATCCTACCATCCATCTCTTGGATCTATCAACTTTACTGGGAACAGGCTGTAATCTTCTTCATTCCATTTTTTTTAACAAGAGAAATTTAATAAAGGATTAATATCATATTGGTTATGGTTTAGTCCTGTTTCAGTGTAGTAAGGGATTTCATTGTAGTACCACCAACTACTGTTCTCTAGTTCATTCTTATTTTCAGTATATGCATTGAGAATAAAATGAATGATTTATGTATAAAGAAACCGTTATTACATAACTTAGTAACACTATTGTAGTCTGATTGTTAAGGATGATGTAGATGTTAGATCTAATTTTTCCTGTCTAAAAAAAAAACATATCCTTTAAAACTATTTGAAGGTTTGTGAATAATTATAATAAAAATAATAATAAACACTCATTTATTAAGAACACAGTCCTGTACTACAAGTACATACCACAAAGCGTATTAGTCGCCCTCATATAAGCTGTACTGGGACCGCCCCATTCACACAGACAAAACCATACATCACAACAGACCTGACATCACACTTGTTGTTAAGATCAACAAACAGACCTATCTCATTGATATTGCAGTGCCTGTCAGCAAGAACATGCAAAAAACTCACCAGACAAGATCAGTAAATACACCGATGTAGCACACGAGCTCCAGAAGCAGTGGAGGCAGGACCGAGTACATGTTGTACCCATCGTCCTGTCCGCCACTGGTCTGGTGCCTCACCACAGCCTCAGCACGCTAGAACTTCACAAAAACACTTAAGAACAACTTCAGAAGGCTTAAGAACAACATGTGGTGATACTCAACACCACATGCATAATTAGGAAATTTATAGACAGAACCACACATCCCTAACCATTCTTCCACATTTTTTTTTTTTTTTTTTTTTTTAACACTTGGCAATATGTGCTTTGGTCCTTGACCCGCCATATTGTCTATGCTGGGGAACCCATGGTTGGAAACTTTTACACAATAATAATAATACCGTATTGGCCCAAATATAGCACGACCTCGAATATAACACGACCCCCAATTTTTCGAAATCATTTGAAGAAAAATTTAAAAAAATCAAAAGAAAATTAAAATGTAGACTGCAAGCAATTTTTATTAAACTACAATGAATGAATAACCTAAAATTTCATTTATGTGTAGAGTATTATTTGTTCTTTCACCTAGCGGCACTTAGAGGATTTTCGGGATATTATTCTAATGGAAATCCTCAGGAACGCAGAATGAAGTTAGTTGTATAGTAAAAATGACAATAATCGTAAAAATAATCGTAAATTATGATGATTAAATAAATGAGAAATGAAGCTGAACTAGCAGACAGCTATAAGAGCGCGGCGCGGGAGGAAATGCGCGGAAGGCGATGCGCGGGAGTTTATTGCAGATGGTCTACGTTCAGGCGCTATTTAAAATGCAAGATTGCGAAAATAACGCAAGTTCTGTTTCTGAGATTGTATTTTCGGAAAAAAACCTCGCTCTATATTCGGGCCAATACGATAATAATAAAAATAATAATAACAACAATACTGGAAGGAAGGAAGCAGTAAACCTAATTACTTCTTAGTTATCTTCATGGGCCTTCTCTTGTTGTTGTTTTGTTAGCAGTAAACAATGCTATATGCATGAAGTCCTTGGATACTTTTTTTTTTTTTCCTTTTAGGGATTCTGAAAATAGTGGATGAAGGATCATTTACCAAAAATAATTTATGATTCCTTTTGTTTCTGTTAAATACACCAGTTACATATCTTTGCTACTTGGTTCCATTGTTTGGATCTAGGCAAAGATTTTAATGTCAGTATTTTTTCTCCTGCAGTAATGAACCTGTAATTTTCTCCATTTTGCTTTAATAAATGCTGTTCCAAAATTCAAATGAGCTATTTTAAGAACCATGGCTAAATTTGTTTTCTGCTATGAAGTAATTATCCTTTATATTTTACTCCTAATTGAAGAAAAATTCTTTTCTTCAAGAATTGTCGGGACTACATCTCCTTGATAAATGTTTTACGAAACCAAAAAAACAAATGATAAAAAAGGTTATTTTATTTATTTGTTTGTTTTTATTTTTTTTTAATTTAGATAAAAGTCATTTGGATGACAAAAAGAAACTATTGCCAACATCCAAGCTAATCTTAGGAGCAACTGGAAAATGCAGTTTAACACCGAAATCACCTGTGTTCACCTTGACATTAACGCCTGTAGCAGCAAGCAAATCTGTGCCTGTTCTCACCAATAGGCAGGTGGGTAAAGTTCAAGTAGCTCCTTCTAATTCTATTCCCATTACATCAGCTGCTGCATTGGTGTCAATAAATAATGCTCATCTTGGAACTTCCGTTCCACCAGATGGAGCTAGTGATGATACCACCTACCAATTGAGTACAAATGTTCTGCCTCCTTATGTGCCTCTCTTGATGCCACCAGATAAATTTAAATTAAGTATTCCGTCAGAAGGTTACAAATGTGACGAATGTGGAGATCAGTTTATTTTCGAATCTAGTCTTGTACAGCATTTACAGCGCCGAAGTGTATACATCACATTTAACTGTGATAGTTGCAAAAAAATTCTAATATATTACAATCGTTGTAATTTGTTGAATCATATACGTTGCCATAGGGAAAAAAATCAATCTGCAGATATCAAAAAAGCAGATATTTCTCCCTTACCCCTAGAACTCATGAACAACATTCAACCTCGTCCTTCCTCAACAATACAAGCATCAGGATCTGTTGTCATGACATCATCACCTGTCACCACTATTATAATGAATGGTCCTCCCCGTCTAACAAAAGCTGGTGTTCAAAATGCTGATGGAAGATTTCGCTGTTCAGAATGTTCACAGTTTTTTGAAAGCGCTACTGCAATTGAAGATCATTTTGGTCGAAGTCAAAATATGCCACTTGCTACCTCACAATGTACAAAATGTAATATGACCTGCCCATCCAAATGTAGTTTGTCAGCTCATCAAAGGATTCATCTTCAGAGCAAACCATTCATCTGTCCTGAGTGCGGACAAAAGGTGTCAGATAATTGGGCTGCATTTCAGCGTCACCTAGGTGTCAAGTGCCTCCACTATTCACGCACAATAGGATATAAGTGTTCCATATGTACAGTGCTCTATAGCAGTGCTGAATTATTACGACAGCACATCATTTCAACACACAGCGAATCATACTACAAATGTCAAGCTTGTCCTATGGCATTCAAGGCTGGAAACACATTTGATACACACAAAAAAACAGCTCACCTTACAATGGATGTCCAATGTAATATGATTTTTAAATGTCCTCTTTGTGATACAGTGTTTAACAGTAGTGAGCAGTTACATTCTCATTTAGATGTGCACATTAAGGAGCAGATTCGAGCAACTAAATTTGTTTTTAAATGTTTTGTGTGTTTCAAATTATTGGAAGCAAAGACAGTGTTAGCAGAACATTTAAAAGAAGCTCATCCAGGGATTATTACTAAAGAAATATGTGTCTTTTGTGGAGAATCATTTGATAATAAAGATTTATTAGCTGCACACAAAGTAGATGTCCATGGTGCTCTTACAAATACGGGTTCTACTTCTCCAGTGCCAATTTCATCAGGTGATGCAGAATCACCTAAAAAGGAGAAAGTATCATCACATCAGGGTCTTACTACATGTGAACAGTGTAATCGAGTTTTTCCTACAGGTCATGGTTACAAAATTCATATGCAGCGCTGTCATGGCAGTAATAATAGTTCCATAACATGTTTTGTGTGCAATCAACAGTTTTCATGTCGTTCAGATATTGTTTCACATGGTCGAAAACATCTAAATGAAGGACTTCTAGTTTGTACAGTTTGTAGTAATCATCCATTTGATAGTCGTAGTGGTTTAATTAAGCATTTGGATTCTCATGCTGCTAATATGAAGCTTCCCTCAAAATGTGATCACTGTGGTGAAATAATGAAAGATATTGCCTCAGCAGCCAGACACTTGAAAATTGAACATGGCTTTACAAATTTTTACACATGCGATAAATGCGATATGAATTATTATTCAATGAATAGTCTTATTCGCCATGAAAGAATTGTACACAATTATGGGGGTTCTAGGCGAAAATATATTTGCTGGATTTGCCAAGAAAGAGATTTTGGAAAGCGAATCCTTTTGGAAAAACACATAATTTTCACACACAAAATACCAGCAAATGAAATTGACTATTCCAAAATGCTCAGAACAAATCGACCCCCTATTAAAATTAAAATCCCACGGCCAGTCTATATGGCTGCTGTGATGCATGATAAGGATAGTATAAATGCTCCCATGAATTCCAGCAAACAGTTTTCAAAATCTGACGAAGTAGTTGGCTATATGTGTTCTAAGTGCGATTTCACATCAAATGAGCGAAACACATTTTTAGAACACATTGTAATTCATAAAACTGATAGGCATTCTCTACAATGCCGTGAATGTGGATCATGTTTTGTAGTTGAGCCATCTCTTAGAAAGCACCTTATGATTGCTCATAAAGTTCGTAATGTAGACCAGTATTTAAATGAAGGTCTTAGCTCAGAACATAGTTCTGATATAGATGCTGGAACTGAAATCAATGGGATTTCAGGATTAACTAATTCTCTTGAATGTACTGTGTGCTATTGTAATTTTACCACTGAAACAGCATTAAAAACTCACATGCGAACACATGGGATGGCTTTTATAAGATCAAAAAGGTTAACTACTGCTACTACTAGTGAAAGTAGTCCGAGCAGCTCATAAGTTGCTGAATATGAGCAGTTAAAATGAAGCAAGCAACATTTATATCCAAATTAATTAACCAAATCAAAGTTTAAAAAGTATTTTAAAGTAAACATTTATTTATTTAGGTAATGTTAATTCAAACATTATTTTTTTGCACTTAATGAAAGTCTTTTTTTATTATTATTGTGTTTAACCTCTGTAATTTTATTTAATTCAAATTCTTTATATTTTCAACAAAGTTATATATTCATTTATAAATAATCAAAAATAGACACTAAATCAAAAAATAATAATAATAAAGCAAAACATGCTTTTTAAAAATACATGAAGAAAAGGTTAGTTATAACTTTAAATTTAATTTTTGCAATATTTAGTTTTTAATACTTTATTGTAAAACTGAAAGTTTATAAGCATTAGATGTAGATTGAATGGCTGAAAATATCTCTTAATCATAGAAAATTTGCAAATTTAGACAAATTATGAGTTGTAGCATCCTCTTGTTTTTATCTTCGTTTTAAGATAAATTGTTTTATAGTTAATTGTTTATGTTTATTAAAAACATTTTAAATCAAGTATTTTGCAATTCAATAAAACTGTAAGCCTGCAGAAAATTACAGGAAATTACAGGAAATTGTCAAAAAATCAAAATTGTAAAAAAAAATAGTATCAATCTATGTTAATATTTTATTTTATTTGTATTGTTAATCAAAATGGTGACTATTAATCAAAAGGAACCACTGGATGTCTTTTAAGTTAATTATATAAAAAGTCCTTTAGATAAAATTGATAATTTTAGCATGCATAGCATATAATTCAACTAATATTGACATAATATAAATGAGTATTTAATTTCAATTTCATAGAATTGGGAGAAAACTTTAATAGAAAGTCTCTTTGGCCCCTCTTGTTAAATTTTCAATATTTTTTGTTTTGTTTTAAAAATTTGATTTTTACAAAACGTGACTAGTGAAATGCAATGGGCTGTCCTTGACCAACTACTAAACAGATGCATATAAAAATCAACCGATATGCATTGGCTTCTTTCACATGAGGAGATCTTGGATTGAAATCACTTAACAGTTGTTTATATGTCCTTTTTAATTAATTTTCTTTCTAATAATAGCCTCCAAAGGTGATATTTTAGGCAATCAGTATCTGTTCAATGAGATTTTTATGACTTTTAACATTTTCAAGTTTTGCTTGCATTGTGTGATGCCTGTTTGACAAGTGAGCTTAATTACAATACATACAACATTTAAAGAAACATAGAATTACAATACATCAACTTTTAAAAATAGATATAATTACAATACAATCAACTATTAAAGATAAGTATAATTACAATAGATATAACTATTAAAGATAGGTGTGATTACAGGCTTAATAAGTAGACTTTTCACTAAAAGTTCTTTTTGCTTTTTGATATATTTGCAATATATATTATTATATTGTTTTTGACAAGAAATTATAAAAACTTATTTAGCTTTAAATACCATTTGCTTTAGTATTTTACTACATTAAGTTCCAAAAGTAATAAAACAAAGCATGCAATTTAAAAGAAATAGCCAGTGATCCACAGACTACTGATGTTAATATTTAAAGTAGAAACCTAGTTCATTACATTAATTTTAATAATTATATTATTCTTTTTTACTATTTAAGTAGGTTATCCCAACTATTTAAATAGTTGTAATAGTATTAAACTCTGATCTTGCATGTAAGATCGCAAACTAATTTATGTACAATCTCAATTCTTCAAGATCTCAAATTCTTAATTTAGATGCCTTTCATTTTTTGTAGAAACACTGTCCACTTTATTTGCCATAATTATCAGATTGTTATGTGTGATTATTATCATTGTATATTAAATTTTTATATAAGTGCACACACACATATGTAAATATATTCAAGGCATTTCATTAATTTGTTTTAACAGTTATTCAGTGCTGCTTCACTATTACCATAATTTCATTAATTTCCTCACACGATATATTAACATTTAAGTTTAGTTTGAAGTAATGTTTTCATATATTTTCTGTAGCCTTTGTATTGCATCTGTTACAATTTATATTTTTATTCTGTTTCTTTGTTAAAAATTTATCTTTCACATAATTTTAAAATTTCTTTCAAGTTTTCCCCTGTAAGTTTGTATCCCTATCTTCTTCCATTCCTCTTAGTATATTTACATATTCTCCTTAAAATTTATTCAAGATGCAGTTTTAAAATTCAGTTCTGTGGGTTTATTCAAACTAATAATCAATAAAGAATGATTTACAAATTTGTATTATATTTTTATACTAAATTTAAATGCATAATAACCTTCCCATTGCCTATATGCCTCTCTTTGTCTATTAATGTTTGTATTCATATTTTTTTTTCCTTGAAACAGTACTGTCAGTCAAATTTGCACTAAAAAATTTATGAATGAATATCATTGTTTAAGAATGTATTTTAACATGGTTAATAGTTGGTTATTTTTATTTTTGATGTATTCTTTTTAATGTTTGTTTTAGCATCTTTTTATATGAAATTATACCTAGTCCAATCATGAAATTTAAGCTTTACCTGGGGAAAATTGCCATCTTATCACCTTTGGTTAGCTGTTATCAGTTATATATTGCTTAGCAATCAAAGAACATTATTAGAATTTTAATTTCAAAATAAATTTAAAGTGTTATAAAAAAAAAAAAGATATCCTTTATATTTATTCTAATTTTATTTTATAAAATTGATGAAAAAAATCTTGGAATCCCTTAAGAAACAATACTGCACTTATGCAACTTGTAAAAATATTCTCAATGTTTAAAAGTTCAAATATTTGTCACACTATTATAATAGTGTCAAATCACTACAAAGTGTGTTTTGATGTAATTTTTAGAAGATAGTTTTGACCAACATAAAAACTCATATACTACTTAAAAAAATCAATGCTGTATTTACACAAAATGTTATTCATTGTAGAATATTGGAATGTGTCTTCAATAATAATGTAGGGAAAAAAAAAAGTTACTATTGACTAGATCTGATATTTTATTACTTTATATATATATATACAAAAAAAAAAAAAGTAAGTATTTCTTTACAGCATGTTCCTTTTGCTATTTTTTTTTTATGTAAAACTGAAATCTAAGCATAAAAATTGAAGGTATCAAAAAAAAAAAAAAAAAGATCTAATTTATTATTTGTATTTATTTATTTATTTTAACATGTACATATACACAAGCTTTTATTTTTCAAATGAGAACTTTTAATTAAAACTGAAATTGAAAACATAGATTATATCCATTACATTAAAAAAAACAAAAAATCAGCATGAAAGTGATCTCAATTCTTTACTACCATTTGGATTCCTCAAAATATAATCATAAATTAAAAGAAAAAAAAATCTAAATTTCTGTGTTTTTATTTTCATTGAGTCTTTTGAAAACAACTTTCATGGATTAATTATGAAGTTTATGGAGGATATTTATTTGATGATGAAGTATAGCACAGTTAAAACTTTATATTTGTATGTATATTTTGCTTGCCATAGCAAATTTAAACTGTCACTTGTTAGCAGTTTTTTTTTTTTTTTTTGTATCTGTAATTTAAATCAATTTAATGTCTTATTTATTTCCAATTTAATGGCAAATAAGATTAGATAAAATCAAGCATGCCAATGAGAAGAGATATATTTGTTGAATAATAGGAACCATTTATCACAAGGATAATTTAACCCGAGAAATATAAAATCATGAAAGGGCTGATTTTTATTAGTAGATAAGACAATATAAGAAAGCAAATGGGTAAAAATGGTATAAGGCAGAGGCTGATTGGGCTAGAAGAAATCTTGGCAAAATTTCAGTGAATTAGTGAGAGTGAGTATTGACTCTGAATTTAGCAGATTGTGTAACTATTGGCCCATTTCTTTTATGCCTCCAAACTGCCTTAGACTCAGAGAAAGTTTATATGTGGGGTAAAGGCAGACACGGTAAAGAGAGAACAGATCTTGTTCCTAATATTCAGCTTTTTAATCTGAGAGAACAATTAAAAAAAAAAAAAACAGTTGACATTTTGAAAACATTTAACTGTCATTAGATACCTGAAAATTCGTTCATTATATGACAGATTAATAAAGGGAAATTCAACTGAAAAGACCCGAGTTTGAAATTTAAATATATAAGGTTTATGTTCTGAGATCTAGATCCCAGAAATCATCTTTTTTTTTTCATCTTATGCATAATTTGGGCTCAGTGTATCTATGAAAATCTTTTCTACTGAAGCTTTTAATATTTGTGTAAAAAAAAAAAGTTATATAAATATTAAGATTCCCTATCTTAAAAAAAGTGTTGATATTTTTCACACAAATTTGGACTTTCCAAAGGTGGATTTCCTATTTCACCTTTGTAAAGAGATGTAAAAGAACAGGGACTTATTAGTCATTGAAATATTGGCCATGTGATATGTAGGAACAGAAATCTGGTTCCAAAAGATCATGGATGTACACTGAAACAATGTCATAATCGTTTGCAGCCAGCCCACTCCTCTACCAATGTACACCATGTGAAGGAAATGGCTCTCAAGGAAAACCCTCCCAAGCAACATTCTATGGCAATGAAGCTGGGAACATCACAGGGAACCATAGCCATTTCATTTGAGAAAACATACAAATGGAGAGGCCGCACAAGGTCACAAGCTGACTGAGCAGCATATAGCTGAACGATTCACAAATGCCCGAAAACTGTATGAATGTTATCTTGCAGATGAAAATGCAAATTTGTTGTGACCCGAGATGAAGCGTGGATGTATCTAAATGATACCAACAAATCTCGAGTAATATATCATAGCTCCAAAGCAGATAAAGGATGCTCTGGCTTTATCCGAGAGTGCAAGGAAAAGTTTTCAAAGGGTTTTGTGATTGTGGCTGGTTCACGTGACAAGTTAACATAATAGTTGCATAAAGTTCCCGGAAAAGTGAAGGTAAATGCTATCTCAACCAAATCTTAGATCTTCATAAGATATCACAACTTTTTGGACAGTCAATATCGACACAAAAAAAGGCAAGCATCGCAAACGCGCATGTATCTACGATTTTTTTATATGTTGTTAGTACCCCTGAGAGTAGTGTATACCCAAGTTTGCAACCCTGAAAACCTTGTGCTACTCCTGTGGTGTTCGAAAAACTGCGAAATTCGGGCACTTGTGTCAGTTTTGTCGAAAAAAACACCGGAAGGAAGCGTTTCTCGGGTATCGTCACTGTATACTTTTTAAAGCAAACTAAATTTCCTAGAATTTGAGCCCAACATGAGCTCTCTAGGTCCATTGGTTGCGGAGATATAGCCAGTTAAAGATGGGCAACTTTTTCCAAAAATTGGAAAGTGATCGGTAGGGTCATGTTCCAAGATACGTAAGGGCTAAACTAAAGGTTCTAGAGAACGATCATGAGAAAAGAAGTTGTAGAGAATTAAATTAGCTGCAATTGGATTCCAAAATGGTGCCTCTAGGCCTCATAGTTTCCTCAAAAACGAAAAAACAGTAAAACATTGGAATTTGGAAAAATGAGGAAACATTGTACTGAATCATGTTGGTATGTATTTCCTAAAAAACACGTGCAAGAATGTTAAGTTAACATTGTGACCTGGCCCAACATCGTTAACAAGGTGATCTGGCATCGCAATGATTCAGTCAGAGCCATTGTGGCGGGATACGTTAGCTACGTTTTCAACCACTTTGGTACAAACGTAGCTGTGGTGTTGATGGATATCCACACGATGCATCTATGAGGAGCACAAAATCAGCTGAACGCCTGCGACGCTCTGCTTCTCTCTCCTGCAGTGACATGTTGTTTGATGAATCAACACCCATCAAAGTTCCCCAGGCAGAACTGCTCTCCAATGAATCTAACAAACGCTGCTTGATCACTATGATGCATACTGAATTTGAGAGGCAGGGTATCGAGGTACATCAATCTCAAGAAGACGCCGATACTGATATAGTGATGACTGCACTCTCCAAGAGCTTATCGTTCGACCAAGTTTTCATTATTGGAGAGAGCGTCGACCTACTGGTCCTCCTCAACAGCTTAAGCTCTGAACAGATGAACGTGTACTTACAGAAAGGCGGCAGAGGTGGGTCAGAGTGTGCTGACTACACAGCTAATTCCTTCACATGTGGAGAAATGAAGGTTCCACGAGGGATGGTTGTGTTCCTGCATGCCATTAGTAAGTGTGACACGACCTCAGCCCTTTTCTGGCAAGGCAAGATAACGTGGTGCAACGTCCTCAAAAAAGCTAATTCACTTTTCTACAACTTCCTCTCTCACGATCTTTCTCTAGAACCATTAGTTTAGCCGGTACGTGTCTTGGAACATGACCCTACCGATAACTCTCCATTTTTTGGAAAAAGTTGCCCATCTTTGACTGGCTATATCTCCGCAACCAATAGACCTAGACAGCTCGAGCTGGGCTCAAATTGTAGCAAATTTAGTTTGCTTTACAAAAATATAGAGTGACGATACCCGAGAAATGCTTCCTTTACGTGGGTTTTTCGACAAAACTGACACAGGTGGTCGAATTTCGCAGTTTTTCGAACATCACAGGAGTAGCACAGGGTTTTCAGGGTTGCAAACTTGGGTATAAACTACTCTCAGTGGTCCTAACAACATATAAAAAAATCATAGATACATGCGCGTTTGCGATGTTCGATGCTTTTATTGACTGGCCTAAGAGTTGTAAATGCTATCTATTTCCAAAGATATGTGATGATTTGCATATTCGATGAAGATATTCCCAGACTGCTGGAAACGACATGGGAAAGGTTCATATCCACTTGGACAAGACATCCAGCCTCACTTCGCAGACATAATGGCTTTTTAAGAACAAAAAAATGACACTGAAAACGCAATACCCTTTAGCTCGATTCCTGTTAAGTCCTTCAACGCCTCACCAATGGATTACTGAAATGGAGCATTGCAGACTGCTGACCCACAACAGTTGAAGGCCTTCAGAGAGCCTGTGCACATGCATGGGATGCAGTACCTCAAGAGCAATTAAACAGCAGCCTTTTACGAATTGCAGTGTCCAGCTGTTTTTCATGCAGTACACCAGTCTGCATGAATGTCTGGACCCGTTGTGTCTCACAACTCTTCAAGCCAGTAGTGGCAGTGTCATGGTGTGGGGGATGTTTTCCTGGCACACATTGGGTCCACTGATACCTCTGGAGGCACGTCAGGATGCTAGAGCATACCTAAACATCGTAGCTGACCAAGTGCAACCGTACATGTTAACAGTATATCCTAATATGTAGATGGCTACTTCCAGCAGGATAATGTGCCAGTGCACAAAGCCTGCATCACTATGGGATGGTTTGAGGAACATGACGATGAGTTTTTCTTGCTGCAGTGGCCCACTCAGTCGCCGGATCTCAGCCAGATTGAAAATTTGTGGGATGAGCTGGAACGGGCTGTTCGCTGAGGCCTACACCTCCATCAAATCTTCAGGAACTGCGTGACACACTCATGTCTGCATTTTACACAATACCTCAACAACTGTTTTAGCATCTTGTGGTATCCATGCCTCGACGAATTCAGGCTGTTTTGAGGACTAAAGGAGGCCCAACACTCTACTAGGTAGGTGTACCTAATAAAGTGGCCAGACTATATATATATATATAGGGTGATTCAAAATTCCTTGTACAAACTTTAAAGGTAGATTCTACTCAGTAAGTCAAACAAAAAGTTTAAATTAACATGGGTCCTGAAATGAATAGTTTTCATTATTCATTGTGTGGTTGGTTGTTGGCGCAGTATGATGTGATAAAACGTATTTCAAAATATTCATAAATTAAAACAAAGATATACAAAATAGGGAAAGAATGATTTAATAAATGGTGTAAAAGAAAAAACAAATTGGGTCTGGAAATGACCAACCACACATTGAATAATGAAAACTACGTTTTTCATGAAAACTATTCATTTCCGGACTCATTAATTGTGTTTTTTGTTTTTTCAACACCGTTTATTAAATCATTCTTTCCCTATTTTGTATATCTGTGTTTTAATTTATGAATATTTTGAAATATGTTCTATCGCATCATACTGGACCAATAATAATAATAATAAAATAACAACTATACAGTGAATAATGAAAACTGTTTTTGGCGAAAACTATTTATTTCTGGACCCATATTTATTTGAACTTTTTTGTTTGTCTTACTGAGTACAGCCTTCCTTTAAAGTGTGTACAGGGAATTTTAGAATCACCCTGTATATATATATCAATGATTAATTTATAGTCTCCATATAAATTATACATATACACTTGAAGCAGTTTTTATCTCTTAAGATTTTTTATTTAGATAGTTTCTCATTATTTCAACTTAGAATCTTTACAATTGAAGCCTATTTGAGAGATAATTTGATAAATGTTTCTTAACAGTGGCGGACTTACCATAAGGCACATTAGGCACGTGCCTAGGGGCGCAGCCTCGGAAGGGCGGCAGCCGGAAGAATTTTTTTTTTTTTACCGGTAAATTATGAAAAATTATAAAAACTGATGCTGTAGTTGAAGAAACAATGGAGAATGTTTGTTTTTGTATTGGATCCGATTCCAAAACAGTGATAGTGGCAATGATAATGATTAAATTCATCAGTGGGATTCTGATGAAGTGAATATTTTTGTCTATTTAAGTATATTGAGGACATTGATTGATGATTACTTTTATTTCTGGCAAAAAGTCACGAATTAGTGTTTGTAATTTCGTTAAAAACAGTTACTATCTTTCATTATTAAAAATTTAAATCATCACCTGCAATACTTTTGATTAGTTTTGATTATTCTAACAATGTTATTTTGGTGTTTTGATTTAGTATTATTATTATTATTATTATTATTACAAACAATATTACAGTGTTACCTCCTTTAACGGACACCTCTAAATAGTGGACATTATTGCGAGTCCCAGTCCCTTAAAATAGGACATTCCGTATTATCCACTCTGAATAGCGGACAGTTATTTTAACTGTATAAAAATTTTTTTTTTTCGATTAACATTTCAACAAACACTTCGTGGTTGTTGAATTAAATTTAATGTGCGTACAAGATTATTACATATTAGTTATGTGCGTTTCTGTTTTTTCTGTTATGTAACATCGTGGTTGCATTTACATCGGTAAGCCACACATTGATACATTGTATCGGTGTCCCATGAATCAATGCACGAATCTGATGCCCTGTTTTTCACTGCTGTTGCTTTGTAAATGTCAGTCCCAATAAACGTGTTGATTAAATTTAGTGCGAATTAAAATGGCGTCAAAAAGGAAGAGATTGGCACTGAAAGAAAAAAATGATTATATAAGAAAAATAGATATAATATCATCATTTCCTCTGTTATAACCAAGAAAATCAATCTGTACATCTGCAATGAAAATGGAAAACCAAACTCCTCAAATAGCATCGTGGAATCGTTGCCCACCACGTGACATAGACATGGCTAAATGTCTTCTCGTGATAGGCTGATAGCCAAGCAATAGTGAGCACTGTCATTGTCAGTACCAGTGTTTCTAGTGGCAGACAAAGCTGATGTTGTGTGTGTGTTTATCTCTTGTCGATTCATAATTAGTATTTGTAACATTAGGATATTAAATTTGTAATCAAAAGCGGTTACGCAGTAAGAACAGGTACAGTGATAATTTGCCTACGACATTAAAAAATAATGAGTGACAAACGAAAAAAGTTAAGTGGTGCAGAATTCCACAAACTGTCAAGTGAAAAGCGTGAGAGAGAGATTAACCTTTTAAAATCTGTGAAAAGAGTTGACAGTTATTTTCCTAAAAAAAGAACATGAAAACGAAGCCAAAATGATGAAATCTGTGATAACCCAAGTAGGAGTAGGACTACTAATACGACAAACAAAGAAAGTGGTAAAGTTCAAACTGTTAACACAGTTGAAGTCTCTGAAACAGACAGTGATAAATGTTCAAACGTTGATCCTGAAATTAAAAGCAATAATAATGAAACAGTCATGCAAGTGGACAATTTAAATGTCACTGGACTTGTAAGTGATGATCCTATTGAATGGACAGTAAATGATGCTACGATTGAAATTCTATTAATTCGTGATATTAAACAAAATAAGAACTGTGAGTTTTCAAAGTCCAAAAGGAAAATTGTAGACAAAACAAGATGTTTGACAGAGAGTACTTTTTATCGTCAATTACCTAATGGTGAGATAAGGTCAAGGGACTATTTAGTTTATTCTCCAAGTAGTGGTTCCATTTTCTGCGCTCCATGCAAGCTTTTTGGTTCAAAATATGTGGCTTCTGCTTCTACCAGATCAAAACTTTCTACTGAAGGCATATCAGATTGGAAAAACATGACAAGTATTTTGTCCGCGCACGAAAACTCTCAAGACCATAAAAATTGTGAGTTAGATCTGTTAACACGAAAAAAGAGCTTATGAACTAATACTGGTCAGTATGATTCGTATGTAGAAGCTGAAACTAAATACTGGAGAAATGTTCTTTCTAGAGTTTTTGTGGTTGTAAAAAAATTAATAAGCAGAGGCCTCCCTCTTCGCGGCCATGATGAAAAATTTGGTTCTTTGCACAATGGGGAATTTATGATGTCGTTAGAGCTGATTGCTGAATTCGATCCCTTTCTGGCTAATCACATTGAACGATACGGTAACCCTGGACCAGGACAAACCTCCTACCTTTCTTCAACCATATGTGATGAAGTTGTCGATTTACTTGCTAGTAAAGTTAAGAAGATTATCGTTAATGATATCAAGAGTGCCAAATACTTCTCTGTAATAGTAGACTCACCCCCAGATATCTCTCACACCGACCAATTGTCTTTTGTAATAAGGTATGTTGGAAAAGATGGTTTACCTGTTCAACGATTCTTACTATTTATTCCTAATTCCGGACACAAATCAGAATTTGGCTGACACTGTGTTGAATGTTTTAGAATCACATTCCATTAACATCAGGGCAATCCTATGATAACGCAAGTAATATGTCTGGAATTTACTCCGGCTTACAAGCTTGTATTAAAGAAATTAAAGAAATTAAAATTTATGTCCCGTGTGCTGCACATTCACTCAACTTAGTGGGCACATGTGCTGCAAGCTGTTGCCAGGAGGCATGCACGTTTTTCAATTTAGTACAAAATGTATATAATTTCTTCACAGCTTCTACAAAACGTTGGGGGAAGTTAATGCAGTTCCAGGTACATAAAAGTAAAACTGTAAAGGGTTTATCTGATACAAGGTGGTATGCACGTGAAGATGCTTGCAGAAGCTTGTGTGAAAACTGGGAAACTGTAATCGAAGCCCTACACTTTTACCAAAATGACCCGTGTGAAAAACCTTTTGTAAGAAATGAAGCTTGTGGTATTTTGAATGGCATGTACAGATTGGAAACTGCATTAATGTTGGAGATTTGGACAGATATTTTAGAAAGGTCTGGAAAAGTAAGCGAAATTCTCCAAAGTGTTGATACGTCCATTGAAAGAGCAAACCGTCCATTGAAAGAGCAAACCGACTCTTATGATTCTCTTGTAGAATATATGGACTCCCTTCGTGATATGTTTGACGTATACGAAAAGAAGGCAAAGGATTGATGTGAATGGTGTGAGAGTGATTATGGCACTTCTTTTAAACGCTTGCAGAAGAGAAAACATTGTCCAGATGAAGAGAGTGGAGATGAAGTCGTCCTTACAGGGAGAGAAAAGTTTAAAGTGGAAACCTTTTATGTTATTATTGACAGACTTAAAAGTGAACTACTAAAAAGAAAAGAAGCATATTCTATAGTAGCTGATAGATTTCAGTCTTTTCTGACCTTTCAAACACACAACCATCAGTAATTCTAGAACATGCAGCAAAACTACAAAACCTTTACGATACTGATCTAGTCATCATCATTTGGAAGTGAGTGCATGCATTTTTCAAAATTGATCAAGTGCAATAATGTCAAATGCATACCTCTTTCTATGAGCAAGTTCCTCAGAGAAGAGAACTTGCAGGATACATTTCCTAATGTAGATATAGCTCTGATAATGTATTTGTGTACTGCTGTTAGCAACTGTTCTGCAGAAAGATCATTTTCGTCATTAAAGAGGATTAAGTCATATCTACGTTCTCCCCTAAAGGAAGAAAAATTGAATTCTCTTGCAATTCTTAACATTGAAGCCGAGATCCTTACTGGCGAAGAGTTTGGATTTGAACAATTAATAGAAGAATTTTCTGTTATGAAAGCAAGGCGTAAACGTTTAATGTAAGAATATATTTTCATAATACCTTAAGAGTTTTGTTTTCGTAGTAAAACTATTAAACAATACTATATATTCCTCATACAAAGGATATTAATGATAATTTTTTTTACACTATTTTTATCATTATACACTATTATATCTAAAAGGACAAATATGAGTTTAAGAGAATTTCTCCTGTTTGTGTTAAAAAAAGAATTACTTTTAGTGCAATAAATAAAACTTACAAATCTTGTGAGCTGTCTTATTTTGAATCATCTTCACCAAGTTATGAGAAAGTGAAGGTATGAATATTTTACGATAAAATATTGTACATAATATAGTACATTATTATAAAAGACATGATATTATTACTTTTTTATTACTTTAAATATATCCAGCAATAAATATATCTATTCATATTCAATTTTTGGCAATTTTTTTTTTCATTTTTTCATTTTTTTTTTCCTAAATGGCAATTTTTTTTTTCATCTCAAAACATATTAATAAAAATTCAAAATAATTTATTTCACTATGCCTTTCTTTGAAAAAGGCATGAATAAAAGCGTGCCAATGATGGAAAATTAAAAATCGCCTATTACGTTGAGACGTTTCCTTTATTCGCGAAACACAAAGGGGCGGTCGGCCGAATCGTGCCTAGGGGCGGTGCCATAAGTAAGTCCGCCACTGTTTCTTAACGTACTGTAATTAACTCCAGAGGGCACATTTTGAAAACTAAATGATTTACTATTAAATGTTATCTTTACCAAGCTTGACAATATCAAAACATATGAACAGATATAACAACACTAATAGCATTATAACTGATAATCTGAAGAGACAGAGTTTGAAAAAAAAAAAGGCTTTCCATTCTATTCATATGTGATATTGAACTAAGTTGAAGAAAAAAAGCAGCGAATTTGGAATAAATTTTCAACTTTTAATATGGACATTTTCAAATATGACAGCTCATCTGACTTACAATAGGGTTGAATTATCACTAAACTAAGATAGCAATTGGAGACCATAAAGGACGTTTGAATTCAGCCTAACTTGTTCAATGTGTGAAGCATAGTTTACTGAAGAAATGATTAAACATACAAAAATTCAAAGAGTAATGATCCTTAGTAAGTGGTGTTTCTATCTTGAGATGAGTAACATTGATGAATATGTCATGGTAGAAAATCAATTTGTTTTCGGATATCATCTTGAAGGATGTATCTTATGCCTGTAGTACCTGGATGATCAGCTTAGAAATACTATGGCATAGAGAGCATTACTAGATAGGAGTCTCCCAAATGTGTTCAATGTTGTTTAGATCAGCAGATCTGGCTGACCAATCAACTACTTTTTTATGTGATGTGAGTTCTGTATTTTCTGGGATGCCCCCCCCCCCCCAATTCCGCCTACAATCCCTCACACTTGCTACAGAAGAGTACAGGACAAACTTGGTGTGTAACCTTCTTCTACATCCTAAAGAATGTCACTAGATACATTTTGGTTGTATTTTTCTTAGGTTCTCATATTAAATTAGAGAAAAACAAACAAAAACCAAATCTATTAAACTTATTAAATCTCCAATTCAGTTGCAAAATGAAGATTTGATTACGAGGATATCGGCAATGAATAGGATGGGGCACTGTGCAAAACAAGACTTAATATTATGTAAACTGGGACAAAAACTTTGGTGTTCATTCCTTATCTTCTTGTAATGTAACTGTTAATAACGATTTAAGTTATTAATAGTTATGATATGTGTTATTCGTCAATATGAACTGGGCAGGGTATTACAAAATGGCAATATTTCCAAGTTATATAAAATAGTAAGTTGAAATATGCTACAAATTAAGGCCAACACTCAAGAGGCTGAAAGATTCCTCAATATGCAGCAGTGAAGAGATACTTATATAAAATTTAACAGGAGAAAGTTGTCAAACATTAGATAGGATATTGAGAAAGTAGTAAAACAAGAAGTAAAAAAGAGTGTTGTAATAAATGAATGGACATCATTACAGGCAGATAAACAATGAAAAAAACCCGGTGGAAATTTTTTTAATTAATAAAGGACTAAAGAATATAATGAATACAATTGACAAAATTTCAGGCATAAGTCATTCAAGTATCAAAGATATCAACCTAAGTAGTCAAGTTTATGTTTTCACATCTAGCCATTCTAAAGAGAAGGTTGAGGATTTATAATAATTCCTCACTCGCCGACTAAAAAATATTTAAGGATTATTATGAGAAGTTTTAATAACTGGCAAACTAGCCAATAAACACAAGAATTCAATTGTTAGACATGGAAAAGGAAGGAAATAGGAATTGCAGCAAGTTGGATTTGTTAAAAACAAGAACATTTTTCTTTAAAAAGCATAACAGAGAACATTGAGAAATGGACTACTTTGTGTCTTAACAAAAAAATATGCCAATTTAATCCTGGAATCAACTATTGACTAGTAATGTACAAGTTAAATCTCAAGGCAAAGCTACACAGACAAACACTAGTAAGAAAATCTGTTAGTCTTAAGGGAAGATTTGTTTGAAGTTATGGTTGAGACTACTAAAGAAAAAGATCCTTTAAATAAATATTAAAATAAACAAAACCATCACTGAAATAACTATAAACATTGGAGGCTCTGAAAAGTAAAGATCTCGGAAGAAAATATCTTAACTATTAAACAACTTATGCTTAAAAGAGGTGAAGATGAAAAAGGATGAACTTTGTGATTGAAATAAGGTTTTCAAGCTTTTTTCCTGAAAAAATTAAAACAATGAATTATAAGAAATGCGATAGAGAACGGTAAAAGCCTAAAAGTTGTAAAACAATTTTAATGCATAAGCAAGATACTGATGATAAACAAGTAGCATCACTATTAGAAATGAACGAGTTAAGTTTTACATAAGTTTATTAGAAGTAATGAAAATTTAAGTGAAATAGAATATAAAGCTGTAATTAAAATCAAATGATTGAAGAAATGTAAAATACAGATGATTGTGGAGCCTCAACAGATATTTTAATAAAGCCGAAGGAAAAATCAAGGATGTGTTAGACTATTTGAAGAATGCAGTAGTTATCTCTCTACTTGAAAAAAGAAAAGAAAGAAAGAGAAGATAGTGGAAAACACAAAACTAATAGCCTGTTGCCAGTTTTATATAAATTTTATGAAAATTAACTGCAGAAAGCTTTGGATTCTGCTCAACCAAGAGAAAAACTGGATTTGAAGTGGATAGAGTACAATCACATGTACTGAGACACTAACAAAACATTGGAGGTATGTTGGCAATATTATGAGTAAATTAAATATTATTATATGGGTACTTTTTTCTTTCTTAAATAATTAACTTCAAAAGCATAGGGATTAAACTCCCCTTCCCCTAATAACTATGCATAATTGCCCCAGATTATGATTTCAGAACCATTCTTAGAAAAGCAACATTGACTGCTTTTAAATAAGTGGTATTTTAAAATAATAACAGTAAAAACATTTAAGGGGATCCATCTACCCAACTTATTTCAATGAAATCAAGCTTGGAGTTTCAACAACTAATTCTCAACAATGAAATATAGCTTCACACAATATCCAAGGTAAGGGTAAATTTTAGTATTTAATGAAATAGTTATTTCTTTATTAAAATGACATTTTGTACTTTACTAAGTCAAACTTTACATATACACTCATGGACAAAAAAATTAGCGCACCAAGAAGGAGTCGTCAAAATGAAACGAAAATTTACATACATAATGACTACTTTGATATAAGTAAATGATTAGAAAATCAAAGAAAAAGGATAATTTATTTCAGAGAAAAAGGCAAAAGAACGGAGGAGTTAATACTCCGTTGGACCCCCTCTAGCGCGAATGCACGATGCGATACGATCGGGCATTGATTCATACAAGTTCTGTATGATGTCTTGAGACATTTCGTTCCATATTTGCTGTAACCTTGCCTCTAGTTCGTTCAAAATCGTGGGATGCCCAACTCGCCGTCCCAAATGATCCCAGATATGCTCGATTGGAGACAAATCTGGGGATCGGGCAGGCCAAGGAAGGGTAGTAACAGTGCGGAGACAGTCTTGTGACACCCTTGCCGTATGAGGCCGAGCATTGTCTTGTTGAAAAATGGCTCCTGGGAGCCGTTGCATGAGTGGCAACACATGTGGTTGCAGGATTTCATGAACATACCGCTGGGCTGTCATGGTGCCACGGAACAATACTAGGGGTGACCGTGTATTGTAGGCAATGGCACCCCATACCATCACACCAGCTGTGGGAGCGGTGTGTCGCTGTACAGCAAAGGCAGGATTGAAGCGTTCACCACGGGCTCTCCACACACGACCACGATTGTCATCACTGCCGAGATTGAATCTGGATTCGTTGCTAAAGACGACCTGGTTCCATTCCGCTGCAGTCCAGTTTCCTCGTGCGCGGCAAAACTCCAAACGGAGGCGTCGATGGGTGGGCGTCAAGGGCAGCACACGTAATGGGCGCCGCGATACCAACTGTCCTTCAGCCAGGCGCCTTCGTATGGTTCGAAAAGACACAGCTGCCCCTACTGAAGGTGCTACCTGTGCCTGGATGGCGGTCGATGAAGCAGTTGGCTGTACGCCTGCATTTCTGACTATGTGGCGGTCTTCTCGACGACTGGTCTGTCGAGGGCGTCCTGAACCTGGTCTTCGTGTACATGACATCTCTCGGGTCCACTGGTCCCAAAACCTCCTCACAACACAATCAGAGCGGCCTAATTTACGAGCTACTCGCCTAGCTGATCACCCAGCTTCCATCATCCCCACGATTCTCCCTCTTTCAAACTGCGACAACTGCGTATACTGTCTTCGAACACGGCGTAATGGCATGGCTACCTCAGCTCTTCCTTTGTAAATGATTCAGCACACTCAAACAAGCTTTGGTTACCTGTTTTATACTCCACAGAGTACGATGTTCAACGCCCTCTACCGGCTATACGTAATGCGCAATCACGCTGCATTTCTAATCATTTGCATATCTCCCCGACATGTATCTTCACTGCAAGTTTTGTTACGATCCCGCAATTATTTCTTGGTGCGCTAATTTTTTTGTCCATGAGTATATTTAACCCCTTTATATAAAAATATTGATAGAACACTTTCTATGCTAGTATGCTAACTATTTATATTGTATTTATTGTAAAATATATATAAAAAAAAATACAATAATAAATATGTGATCATGCAAATGGGGAATTCAACATCAAGATAATGGGCTCTTAATTCAGGGGCCCTTTTTAACCTCCCAACTACTGAAATTGCATGACAAACGAAGTAAGAATCCAAGGAAAATGAATAGAATGTTGTTAGATGTTAGATAAAATGATTTTTAATGTGTGTTTTCTAATAAATATTTAATTCATATGTACAATTTACACACTAAATCCATTAAAAAAAATTTTTACAATTAAAATCAAATCAAATTAAAATTAAAATTTTTTTTTTTAATTTTAATTTTAATTTGATTTGATTTTAATTTTAATTGTAAAAATTTTTTTTAATGGATTTAGTGTGTAAATTGTACATATGAATTAGATGTTAGATACATTGATATGCATGACCATGTATAAATATTAATTTTATAGTGTAATTTATAATAATAAAATTAAAGAAGAAATAGATAATAATTAAACTAAAAATAAATTAAAAAGAGGATTTAAGTAGTACTTTTGTTTCATTCCCAAAAATAATTCGTAAATGTTTTTCACCATTCTTGTAACTGATACAAAATCTTGCGAATCTCTTAATATAACTGCAAAATGTGATTCTCCTCAATAGTGTAGACAGTAAGGTGACCATTTTCTCTAAAATGAAAAGGAGGACGCAAATAATTTGAAGAAAAAAAAATGTTAAATCAGGGGTTTCAGGGGTATAAACCTATCTGTTCAACCAAAAAAAAACCTCTAAACCTCTCTGTTCAACCAAAAAAAAAAGGTTTTAAACTTCACATATCAAAAAGGAGGACATATTACTCTTCAAACATCAAAAAGGACATAATTTACAAAAGGAGAACACTTCTCAAGGGAGGACAGAGCTTCAAAAAGGAGGACGGTTGGTCACCTTAGTAGACAGTCACATGATCTGCGAATTAAAAACATATATATTGTAGGAAATAATGATCACTCTCAAAAGTTTAAACCTACTTGGTACCAAAGCTAACAGGATCTTACAAATTTTGTTTAAACTTTAGAATTTATGCATCGGATAGAAAAAAAAAAAAAAGAATATAAATTTTAAATCAAAAAATTACGTATCTCAGGAAGCCAAAATTGTAAAGATTTGCTTTAGGGGTTACTAAAAAGACGTTTTATACATTGAACCAATAGGTAAGGGGACAAGGGGCAAAAAAAACTCCTAAACACGTTGCTGTTTATCGTCTTAACGCAAAATCTATTTATTTTAGAAATTGAAATGGTAACGATTGATAAATATTGACGAAGGTGAGATCTGTTAAAACTGGGCCTGTAAAAACATTCAAACCATCACTGCTGAATCTCATTAAAAGTGTTATCACCAGATTTTGCCGACGTCAATCCGGGACAAGACAACTTTGACGACTTAAAGAAAAAAAACGCCATTTGACGGCACCTGCACAAAAGAGAACACAAATAAGCCGTCAATTGGCTTTCGTCCGCATTAAAGTGTTAAGGAAGGTCCACTTTTACGATAGTCGAATATTTGGTAAAAGTCTAGTTAACGGCACCCCGGTTGACCGGAAGTCGATCGGATGAAATCTGTTTGGAAGGCTAATGAATGAGAAAAAATTTTGAAAGGGCCAAAATTGTTTCCAAATTTAACAATACATGCATCCTGCAGCTCAGCAGACCTAATCTAACCTAACCTACAGCTAATTGGAATAAATGATTCGGTCCTACGGACCTCATTAGCATGAAAATTGTTTCGAAGGCCATACGTGAGGTGCCGGATACTAGACTTTAGCCGAATATTTATAAGACAGTTTATCCGATGATTACAAAGGAGGGCCTTAATAAGTAAACATAATAAATAAACATCGATTATTGAAGTATTTAAATTCTGATCCCACAGAAATATCTCCATCCTTATTTGGACCGGCTCTAGCAAAATTCACGTCGACCATTTACAAAATCCGGGACATATATCAAAGAGGGGCACTGCACTAAAATCCGAGACTGTCCCACATAATTTGGGACGTCTGGTCACCCTAGATATCACTAAATAAAAATCATGCTGAAAATTTGCTTATTATTAAAAAGTTAGATTATAACTAACTTTTGGAATGCTATTTTTTGATCTTTCCATTATGTATATACGCCAACCACGGCTATTTTTTTTTTTTTTTTGTAGTCAAAATATTTTTCTGTTAAAAGATAGGTTAATAAGCACCGTTATTGTTTTTTTTTTTTTTGTTTTAATTTTTTAAGTTTACCTTAAAACTACCTTGAAATTTAATGGGAAATATATTCAGTAATACAAAGGATGATATTAAATATAATACTTCGGGGGAAAATAAGATACTTATCTTTAAATTTAATTAGCAAGGTCAATGAATCTTGAAGTAATTAAAATAAACGTGAAAACATTGAAAACAAAATAAAGTAGGTTCTATTTCGAAATAAAAATAAAGTGAAAAAGGAGATGAGAAAATAATAGACTGAAATGAACTTTTGTGGATCGGACTATGAGATATATTTCCAACAGCGTTGCTTGGAATTTGTACCTGTCATTCAGTGACCTATGTTTATGAATACAGGTAGTTCGCGATTGGCCGTCAATGTTTCAGTCCCTTCTTTCCTTCCTTTGGCCTTAGGCAATGTTGAACAAAAGTCAAACTTGAAAATCGGAAGCCGAAAAGTTGCTACCGCTCCCCAACTAAACACCAATAAAAATAAATGTCAAACAGCAATACAGGACAAACATGACGGATCAAAGAATGTAAGTTTTGCGCTAATAATGATGGTTTTCTAATTTCTAAGTTGGTGGTGGTTTTGCAAATTCCTTAACTAGGACGGCGCAACTGAAAATGGCGACTCAGCTGAAGGTTTTGACGTAGAGAGTAAATAATTCTCTCGATTTAAAAAACAAAACAAAACTTTACAACTTTAAAGCTTTTATAAGGAGACGGGACAGTAGAATTTAATCTATCAGATCACTTTGAAGCCTTTGAGATATAAAAAAAAATCCGCATTCCGATGGTAATTGAATGCACGGAAAACTAAGTTGTTACCACGCATATCACTAAACGAAAACTTTACTTCAGTTTAATAAATTAACAAAATATAATTTAGGATTTTACAATTGTTTTTACATAAAAACACGTATTATAATGTTCATATTGCTTATGAAGAGGATATTCTCTTTTTATTATTCCATTTATAATAAATCAAAATCCTCGACATATAGTTGGTCTGAAAGTTAGGCCAATGTATAAACTGGAATTAAAATATAAAAAGTAGATTTAAATGTTACGAATTCATGTATTTGGAGTGACTTTTCATTACAGTTATTAGTTTCGAGTTAAAGCTGTCACATTCATTATAAAAAGTTCAAGAATTTTTGAAGGTAGAAATAATTATAGTTTTTGTTTATTCGGATCTAAATATGTTCCGTTTTCCTTGTCTCATTTTCTTTTGTTGTTGTTTTACTTTAGTAATAATAATTTGTACATTTAATAAAAAAGGTAAAAGGACTTTTAACACCAACAAATAAACAGCTATTGTAAGCAAAGTAATTATGCTCGGAGTTACTGAAAAGTTATATCTTGATTTTGCGGGACATTGCACCACAAAAACTTGTTGCCTTTTAAATACATATAAACTACAAAGATTAAATGGTTAAAAAAAAAAAAAAAAAAGCAAAAAGAAAGAAAGAATGTTTTATTCTAATTTTTTATTTGAACCCGTATATTTTAAATACAACTAAAGGTTTCAAAGTTAATATTTTTTTTTTTTTTTTTTTTTTTTTTTTTTTGCAAAGTTAACAAGAGACTAGATAATAACTTAACAATGAAGAAAATAAAAGTTTTTCATATGGATTCATATAAAACGAGATGAATTTTTCTCTAGGCGTTCGTATTTTTATTTTTCTGTTCAAGTCTGACATGAAATACTGTACAATCGAATGAGAAATAATGTAGAAATTTACATTCAGATGAACGAGACCGAGCTATATTTTATGTAACATATATTTTAAAATTGTAAGAAAAAACTTATGTTACTTATTATTAATAATTGTTATTATAAAAGTTTTTCATACTTATTGATGTCATTATTATTTAATAAGCACAAAAAAAAAAAAAGCTGAATCTATTTTTACATTTACTCTTTTTAAAATAACTTATTGGTGATAAATCATTTGAGAATCGCAATTCGGTCGCTTTGATAAAATACTGCAAAAATTCAATGTTAGTTTTGCAGATGTAATAATGCAATATACTATTACTTTGTTTACTGAATTATGTTTAAGTTTTTTGCAGCATACATCTATATATCATTTAAGCAACTAAAAAGCTTTTTTTAGATTGCTGCATAAATTTTCACCAATATAAATTCGGAGTAAAACTTAGTAACAAAATTAAAAACAAAACAAAACAAAGTTTACTTAGTTAAGTTTCTTAAAAATTGTCAGAAAATGGTCTGTGACACCTTAAAATCCTTCGTTGTTCCTAGACTTTTATTTTTTTGAGCTTCATAGATTGTGTTAGGGGAAAAAATAACAACTGCAACAAATATTAAATCAAAAACCTGAAATAATTAAAATAATTCTATTTATTTCGTTTGGTCATACAGTGTTTTGCATTGTTTACCTTAGCTAACAGTTTTCTTAATTGTAAATTCAGAAGTTAATTTAAAAGGAAGTTGCTAATAAATTATTTAATGTTAATTAAACAACATACAAGTTATTGAAATTAATAGAC
Source organism: Thereuonema tuberculata (assembly GCA_023159025.1). Classification (NCBI taxonomy): domain Eukaryota; kingdom Metazoa; phylum Arthropoda; class Chilopoda; order Scutigeromorpha; family Scutigeridae; genus Thereuonema; species Thereuonema tuberculata. The sequence continues at coordinate 204,634,796 of JAFIDM010009631.1, forward strand.
TTTTATTAATTTAGTGATAGTTCGTTAATATTCGATTAGGTTGATATGTTTCTCCTTTTTTTATTAGCGCTTCTTGGTCGTTTCATCTCCAATGTACCTGATCTGACGTAATCTGGTAATGAAATGGTTGTAGGTTAATCGATAAGGAGAATAATGTTGCATTTTAGTATTCTTACTTCAGATATTCGTATTTGAATCTCAAATAAAAAAATATAAAAAAAGTATTTAGCGACAAATAGTTTTTAAAAATTGCTTGACTGATACAATGTTGATCACTATAACAAGTGAATATGTTTTAATTCAGGTATATCTAGAATGTAAAATTTAAATTTTTGAATGAAATTTGGTCCATGATGTTCTATCAAATGAGAGAGAACAAATTCTTGGCAATTTTCTTGAATTACTGCTAAGATTCAAATGTTGGCATTCTCTCGTCATGTAAGTGAATATTCAGCTTCAATAGATGGTAGAATGCATTAAGAAAATGAAAGTATTAAATACGACAGTGAAACAACTAATTCATATAGCCTCAAATCAATTAAATAGATACAAAATTAAAAAACAAAACAAAACAATGGAAACATTATGTACTTTTTTAATTTTTTTAATTCCTTTAAGTGATTACAATTGCAGTCCTGTTAGGAACCACTAGTTCCTATCAACAGGTGCTGTTTTATGTTTTTTTACAATGATAATAATTGAGTAATTTGTTTTTTTTTGAACATTTTTTATATATTTCTTTGTGCCAATTGATATTGACTTTCTTTTTTTTTTTTTTGTTCTATAAACCTTTGTTGGTTGATACTAGGAATTTTACATAATTCGAAAGATTGAAAACATCCTAATTGGAGTTCAGGCTGGGTTTTGAGAACTCCACTGGATTAGAATCCAATTTACAAATGATTATAGATCAAATACATAAAACTATAGACTACATATAACTACATATAAGAGACAAGCATAAATATATATATATATATTCATATGTATATATTCGCATATCCTATGCAGATGTTTTTGCTGTCTAAACAGGCATTGAAACTTGAACATACATTTATTCTACATGTGTAGAACTAAAAAAAAAAAAGAAATGTGTTTAATTTTTTAAGGTGGTTCATTTGCGTCTAAAACTGATCGAGAAAATAAAATAACAGACAACGACTTAGTAGAAAAAAAATAAAAATAAAGTAAATCTTATTTCGCCTCTTTTATTTTTACTATTTTTTCTTTTTTAAAAATTTTCCTAGATGCTACAATCCAATTTCTTATATCTTTTTTAACAGCAGAAATTTTACCTTTGTTTGATAGTGGTTTTTGATCGAATTATACAGCTTTTCTAATAAATAATTTTTATTTCTTTCACCATACTTATTGTTAATAAACGGGTAATCTAATGTTAATTTTTTTCTTGTTCTGAGATTGTAATTTGTTGGTTGCTTGTTTATATTATTGTCTGTGATGGTGTAAAAACGGTTGATCATTAAATTGTAATAGAATTCTTGTGTTGCGTTTAGTAGCTTTTATTTTATTATCTGTTCAATGCTTTTTTTCTTTATTGCTCCAGATTTTTGCTGAAAATAATAGTTTGCAGTTTTTTTGTGTGTATTTTGTTTAGTTGATTAACGTTTGTATTATTGGTGTTTGCCCAAATGACGTTTGCATAATTTATATTTGAATCTATAAGCACATAGTATATTAGAATTTTGGCCTCTCACCTCTGAGTCCCGGGTTCGGTTCTCATGTGAGTTTCGTGATGGTGGACGATCCGCGCTGGGAAGGTTTTCTCGGGGTTCTCCCGTTTCCCCTGCGAGCCTACCACCATACTTTCTAAGTCTTTTTCTCCATCTATCCTCATTTCCGTGGGTTTAGCACAATAGATCTACTGGTCACAGTGCTTGGCTTCCTACCGCCCACATTCACCCCATTCTAATCTAATCTAATATTAGAATTTTTATTTTTGTTGGTAAAATATTTCTAATATGAAAAAAATATATAATAAGGAGTTTAATTTATTGCAAATTATATTTACGTGATCAGACCATGTGAAAGTGTCATTTATTGTTATGCCTAGATATTTTATTGTCTTAACTCTTTTCACTTTAAAGCAATTGTTACAGTTTTTGTTTTTGTGTAAGCAGTGGTGGGAGTGATAAAATATTCGAAGTTCGCTTTTAGGCAAAAAGTTTTTAGGATGAATGCATAGAAGTTTAGTTTTTTTCTCATATATAATTAGTTTATTATCGTGTGTCCGTTTTTGTAATTCTCTAAAGTCTCCTTGTAGTTTTTGTTGGTTTATTTTTTCATTTTTGTCTGCTATATAGATTAGAATATTATCTGCGTATATATGTATTTTGCGTTGTTTTTACTACTTCGAATCTATCATTTTCATATATAAGATAAAAAAAAGTGGCCCTAGATTGGAGCCTTGCGTAACTCCAGCCTTTGTTATTTTTTTATACTACACTGAAGCTCGGTTATAACGCGATCTTTCGGATCCAAGATTTCGAAGATCGCGATATAACCGAACTTTTATTACTTCGCGACGACAAATGTCGTATATCGCACCCTATTATCGCCCACACGATTCCAAATCGATTTTGAATGGTCATTTCGCGATTACCTACATCATTCAGAGCTATGTGAGAGAATTTTATATTTATAAATACATAAATCATTACCTTTTCAACACTTTGATGGATTATATTAGTCAAAATTGATTTGGCGCCGCCATCTTGGCATCTTGTACAAACGACGAGTCACGTGGATCGAAACTAGGTATTCATAGCCTATTAGATTACATGGGCCTCTTTACTGGTTGTCATTGACAGAAAAATAGATCTCGATATTCATTTTGGTTAAACGAAAAAGTTTGCGATTCTGGTATTTTTTTAAAAATATATTGTATTTGACGCATTTTCGTGACATTAGGGTGGGTATAGTCTCAATTACTGTAAATAATAAGGAAACAAGCATATTAAGTTACACCTTTGATTTGATTTTAGGCGAAAAAACGGTAAATTTTGCAATTTTACAATTATACACCTTTTCCAAAATAGAAGGGGTCCAAGACCAAATCGCATTATATCCGAATTCGCGATATAAACAACCGCGTTATAACCGAGCTTCAGTGTAATTTTACCTTCAATAGATACACAGATCTTTCTGTTTTAAAAATAATCTTTTATTATCTCCAATGCTGGTGTAGTCCCAACTTGTTCAATTTCTAAAAAAGATTTTTAGATTGATTGAATCAAACGCTTTATTCAGATCTATGGATAACAGAAGAATAAAATTACAGTTATTTAGACTTTCATTGATATTATTGCTTAATTTCTCTAGTAGACTATTTGTACTTTTTGTTTTTTTGATATGCATATTGTTCTGAGTTTATTATAGCATGTTTTCCTAAAAAAGTGTTCAGTTTTGAAGAAATGTAATTTTCTGTTATTTTTCCGCTAACAGGTTGGATGGAAATAGGTCTATAATTTGCGAGGTTTTTATATTTATCGCATTTATATATTGAAATATTTTCGTAATTTTAAATATGTTGGGTATTTTCCCTTTGATATAATGTTTTTCATAATTATAGTTATTATGTGAGAAAATAAGATGTTGTTTTGTTTTATCGTTCTTTTAGTTAATTTCTCGTGGCCCATAGATTTTTTGTCTTTCATATTTGTTATTATATTACATATTTCACTTATGGAGGGTTTTTCTAGGACCATTTTGTGCTTCTGATCATTCCTATGGAGTCTGTGGATGTAAATAGTTTTGAATAATTTGTGTAATTCACGATGTAAGCAGTGACCCCTCAATGACTAAAAACAAGAACAAAATGTGGAATACAAACCCTCAGCTCGACTCTTTTTGAGTCGATTTTTATTTGAATTTGTATAATTATTTGATATTGTTTTACTGTAGTGTGTACAGAATTTGTTTGCTAATAAAATTTATCGCCTTTCTCTTTCCATGGAGTTCATAAGATTTTTTTTATTGGATTAGTTTTTATGGCGATTTTTTTTTTTTGAGATTACGTTTGAAATCTCTAACGCCACAGATGAACTCCAAAAAGAGCGAAACAGCTATCTCTAAACATCTTTTGTAAACGAAAGATCTACATTTATTAATGTTAAGGTTTATTTAATTTAGGAGCTCGTCCATCTCCGGTAATAGATGATTTTTCTTTGTTTTTTTTGTGCTTTACTTTTCGTGTTTTGCTGGTTTGTTTATTCTAACTCAAAATTTAAAACGGAGATTTAATATTTATGAGATTAAATATTCGCTGAAATGCTTTGTAACTCACTGAAATAGGTTAAGACGGAGGGAGTGTTACATTTAATAACTTAACGGAAAATAAAGCAACTCAAACATCGTAATCAGATTTTAAAAACATTTCCATCAAACATCGTAATCATTTTAATAACATTTTACACTTGTGAAGTAAAAGAAGACAAGTGTAATTTTCCAATTTTGCGACAACAGGTAAGAATGCCATCTTATGTTTCATACTATTGAAGATAGTAATAATAATATGATACAATTAGACTATATAAGCTCTTTTAATTAAACATCTTTTAAGTTTTCCAGATTCAAAATATCGATTAAAAGTTTCAAAAATATAAACTTCAATTTTTAGATGCTCGACTCAGAAAATAGTTTCCTGAATTGTCATTAGATGGCAGCACTTATCTTAGTCCCGCCTCACATTAAATACAGTAATTATTAGTTTAGCCAAAATGGGAACGATTGAAATAAACCTGAAAAATCTGAAAGTAAACTTTTAACTGTTTTATTTCATTTAATAATGAAATTTCTGCAAATTTTTCAAAATGTTTAATTTACTGGAAATTAAATTTCCTTCTTGGTAAGGAAAAATAAAGTTGTAAGTAGTTATATTTAAAGGCCTTGAAACAATAAGACTTTACAAAGTTATTAACAGGAACGTGCAAGCATAATTTTATTAATATTGGGAACTACGTAGTTTAATTTTCATTAAATAAGATAGTTACTATTTAATATTTCTTTGATTTGGTAAATAGCGCCCTCTATATGAAATTTTTCGGAAACTACTATTAAACATCCAATTTTAAAAGCAGATCATATATATTTGACGAAAATAAACAAACATTCGATTGTCTATTCGAGGATACTAAGTTGTTCGAAAAATAATTTAACTAATAATATATTGTATTACTAACGTGGGACAGAATCAATGTCAGCAATACAGCTTTTTATATGAATTATGTGTAATTTTAATTCTTTTATATAAATCACCTTCAAGAAACAAATAGCAAATTTTCCTGTTTTCCTAATAATATATTATTAATTTCAACCCAATCTTGAACTTAAGATTTGAATTAAATTTGTCGACCTTTAAATAATGTAACAAATTTTAATGATGCGTAACCTGATATAATCTTATGATCAATCATTAAGAGTTAATACGTTTCGCATTTAGGGATCAAACAGTGTTTTAAAAGCAATTAGATGTAAATTTTTTTAGCCTATTTTCAAAATGGGAAAATGAGACTCATCAAATTAATGAGTGTGTGTGTCTTCGATAACTTTTGATCTGCTGGATGGGTCTTCTTGAAACTTGATATGTATATTCGGGGACTGTGGATGAACTAACTTTTATATTTGAAATCTTTTTCAAATGGGTCCTTATCGAGAAATTAGCAGGAGTAGACGATAAAAATTCCCATAGAAAAGCATTGAAATCTAAACAATTAATTAATAACATTTACGTGGTTTGATATGATTAGAATGAATCCGATTTGAACAATTTAAGTAGGTAATACGAATTTAATTCCTTTTTTTGTTTCAGTAAATGGAAATTTTGTACCGTTTGTATTCAGTAGATATTAGAATTAGAATAGAAATGTCGGCTTTTCATTTTTTCTTTGTTTTGTTTTTCGGTTTCACGACTTAAAATAAATAAATAAATAAATTTCTAGAAAACATATAACATTTTACAGAAAGTATACTTTAAGTTCTTTCAAACTTCTTGTTTAATTATTGCTTCACAACGATATCATTTACGAATTTATAAAACATTTCAACCAAAATACTCATTTCGCTTTTCAAAATAAATTATGTACATTAGTGCATCCATCGAATACAGTTGACCAAAGGAACTGAAAAAAAAAAAAGACCTACATTATTACAAGTTTGTTGTAATAACTGTCTGATTGATTCAGATAGTGACATTTATTAATTGATATGAAACACTAATTCATAAGTAACAAGTAAATATAATTTTGTGCTAAAGCATAAATTTAAGAGCGACCCATAATAATAATAAAAAAAAAAAATTAAAAATAATAATAAAACAAAGGAGGTACATTAACGTAAGGAACAATAAAAAAAAAAAAAAGATAGGAAAATAAGAAAAACAAAACAAAAAAACGCACGCGGACATTCAGAAAAAGAAAAGCAGTAGATAAACGGATTCGAAGCGACAACTTTCAGCATATGAGTCTAATACCTTACCCATCAAGGTATAGCTGAAAACTGAAATGAGCTGTTTGCAGTCTAACATTTAAGCGAATACCAGAAATCCAATGAAAACATTGCCAAATATCTCGAACATGTATTGGGGGGGGGGGGGGATTTGGCCCCTGAAAATACCCTATTCCGATGTTGTTAGGGTCTCTGAACACGATGCTGAAGTCCGTATGTTGATCCGACCTTCCGTTCGGGAGTTGTTAGGAGGGTACAAAGACAACAATGCCAAATATCTCGAACAAGCGGTGCTGTTGGCCCCTGAAAATACCCCATTCCCACGGTGATGGGCTTCTGAACACGATGGTGAAATCCGCTTGTCGATCCCACCATCCGTTCGGGAGTTGTTAGGGGTGAACGAAGAGGACAAACGTAATAGCCACCGATTTTGCTGTAAGAAATAGCTCCCAAATGGGTAGCTAAAAAACGAGAATGACTTATTTTTAATATAGAGTTTTTAAAGCTCTTAAAGCTAGCATTTGTATATAGCAATCTGCTGCAAATATCCAAAATGCAGAAAAATTTTTGAATATAATGCAGATAGCGAATGCTGCAGTTATCTGAAGTAGTTTATTCGTCAAATCTATCATAATTTTAAAATTTTCAATTAAACTGGGAAAAACATTGAAAACAGAGAACTATATTTTTTTACAAATATCAATATTTTTGGAATTTTTAAGCCTTTGCCTGTTTGACTCATATTGTTTTCCACAGAACAACCTACTGTATTTCTGATTTTCTGTTCTTTTTTTTTCTTACTGAAAAATAGATTAAATTCTCTTATTCTTATATTAAAATTGTTTGTAGCATCGATTAATTCTAATCAACATCGAAGTGAAGCATTTAAGACATATCAACAAAAAATATTAAGCAAGCGCATCATCGAAACCAATTCTCTGCTGATCACCAATTCCGATTAAATGTTTTCAGTTCCAGTGTTTTCCCTAAGAGAATATCACCTCCACACGCAGATATAGGTATAGTGCACGCGATTGCGGCCGAGATTTCTGATTTTGTTATATAAAAAGGTATGCTACTCTTAATATTTTCAGCCATTTTGACCTTAAGTTATTACTGAGCATGCGCAGTTTCACTATTCCCCTTGAACCTTTCTGCCCTCTGTGTTGTAAAATTATGGTAAAGGTATTTAGCCATTAAGAAGTAATTTTCCCAAGCAAATAATATTATTTATGTAAATATGGTGAAGTATCAAAAAGAAACGAAAGTGAAATGATAGTTTGTGAAAGAAGCATGCGCAAACAACAATGTGGCATGAAACATTAGACTATTATTAACAACGAGACACCAATAACTAGATGCAATGAATACGTTATTGGTAATAATATTTAGTTTATTTGTAAGAAAAGAATTAAAAATAAATGATACTGGTGTGTTGTTATAGTTTTCATTCTGTTAAAGATATTTTTTTTTTTTTTTTCCCACTGTGAGAGATCTGAGGAATTGATCTCAACACCATCTTCTCCTTAAGGTAAAATGATACGAGAGATTTGAAGCTAATGAGAACGACCGTACAGGGTCATTCCATATCAAATCATCCAGAAATTTTAGGAAATGTCACCCACCCTCACAGAAAACTTTGAAATTTTGTATAATTGAAGTTTACCTAGATATATGAACATTTCCAAAATTTAAATGTTGCAGGTTAAGTAATTTTTCAGTAATGGTCTCCAGAAGTTACATGGATCCAGGAACTCAGGTGTTCCATGGACGAGCTCCTTGATAATTTAAAAATGCAATAGTTCCTACAGTTTTTGCAGTAGAACCTTGATTTTTTTTTTAAATTAAAGAGGAATGTTTATATTTTTATGTTCATGCTTCTTTTATTGAGTAATCATAAGTTTGCTTTTAGAAAAAAAATGTAAATATTTTTTTTCAAATAAATTCGATACCTGGGCATTGCATTTTTTTAAAGATATTGCTACATCGTAGATTCCTTTGAAAATTTTACAATATTATTATAAATCCTTCTTTATGTCACACAAAAAAAATCAGTTTGTAGAAATGATGGGAAGTGTAGAAAAAACGCTATATTAAAAAAAAAATTAAATTGATAATTTCTGACTATCATGTCACCTGTAAAATGAGCACCATAAAAAATGTATATGAACAGAAGCGTCTTGTTTTAAGTAATTTAGCTGAAATGTATTCTCTCTATAAAAAGAAGTATCCTGAAGACAAAGTAGGATTTTCAAAATTTGAATCTCTTCGACCAAAACAGTGTATACTCGTAGGATCATCAGGAACACCTACCGTATGTGTCACCACTTACAGTCAAAATGTTAATTGCTTCTAAATTCTATTTCTATTAAAGTAACATACCATGATCTAATGAAAACAGTAACATGATATAAATAACCGAGCCTGTATGCTCCTTCTGTGCAAAAAATGCCCCCCCCCCTTCCCAGTTCTTTACTTCAAACACACTTAAAAAATGAAATAGAAGACTATGATCCTGATGTGATGGTTCAGTACAGTCAATTGGTATCAACTCGGCCGTCCTAAGGTAAAAGGAAGTAACTGCAAATTTTCTGATTTTTCGTTTTCTGCATTTTCTACGTAAGGAAGTATCTACACATCTTCCAAAGCAATTTGGTAATGATCTGCTGTTAAGTATGTCCCCTATTTCGATGATCAAAGGTAGCAACTGACTCACAATATGCTTATATCTACGGTCAAAGGCAGCAAATAATCAGTTTTCAAATTGCTAGTTGCTTCCTTTTACCTTAGCACGGCCCACTGATAGAATGACTTTAAATGTTCAAATCACCACTCTATCAGAATTCTGCGACACACTAATTAAGAAAATTGAAACACTTACTCCACACTCTTTTATTGCTCAATCACAGTCTGATTATCTGAAAATGAAGAAAGAAACACTTGATGAAGGATCAGTGTTAATTTTAATGGATTTCAGTGAAAATCTCCATTTTGTTGTTCAAGATGAAGTACAGGGGTACCATTGGAACAATGGTAGCTGCACTCTTCACACTGTTGTTATGTATTACAAAAAAGATCAACAGTTGCAAGCAAAAAATTTTTATATCATTTCTGATGATCTAGAACATGATGTGGCCCTTGTGTATCAAACTCAGAAGACTGTATTGAATTTTTTGAAGTTTGAATTTCCTGAAATTCCACTTGCTTATGCTGAATATTTCTCTGACGGATGTGCTGCACAATATAAAAATTGTAAGAATTTCAGAAATATCTGCTACCATGAACACGATTTCAATATAAAGTGCAGCTGGTCTTTTTTTTGCAACCAGCCATGGCAAATCTCCCTGCGATGGTATTGGTGGCACTGTCAAAAGACTTGTCACAAAAACAAATTTGCAAAGACTATATAAAGATCAAATACTTACTGCATCGCAGGTATTTGAATTCTGTCGGGAAAACCTACAAGGCATTTCAGTTCTCTGTTTCAAAAGATGAAATGGTTCAAGTCAGAAATTTTCTTTCCCACGCTTTGAAAGTGCAAAAACTGTTCCTGGAACACGATCTATGCATCACATTATACCACTATCACCAACCAAGATTGGAGCAAAAAGGCTAAGCTATGATACTGATTTTAGTATCATTCATGGTTTCTCTGCACTTCCGCCACTGATGCCATTATGCTCTGTGCAGCCCAACTGCTATGTTGCATTTGTATATGACTCTTCTTGGTATCTGGGGATTGTTGAGAAAGTGAATGGTGTAGAAGGAGATGTTACAGTAAGGTTCATG
>JAFIDM010009631.1:204645446-204718070 GCA_023159025.1 Thereuonema tuberculata
TTATTTTGAAGACGGCGGCTAATTGTGGGTACCATATTCTGCAGTCTAGCCGAATTAACAGCATCTTCGAATAATAATAATAATAAAGATTAAAGATGTAAAGCTAACGTATTGTAACAAGTAATATATCCTCCATCAACGTGTTCGAGAAAAACTTCTAAGCATAGAACTAATTAAATGAAAGATTCAACTGCAATAAAGAAGATACAGTAAAACCTCGTTAAGTCGTCACCCGGATAAGTCGTCACTCCGCTTAAGTCGTCGTTTTCCTTTGGCCCCGACAAGGTCTCATAGACAATAATGTAAAATAACCCCCTTTTACTCGTCACCAAATTTAATTCTACTCCGGATAACTCGTCATCCTCAAAAATGGCGAAAAGCATCTTTATTTTCAATTTTACCTGCTATCTTTTCAGCCCCGCCCCTTCACTCTAAGAAAGCCTAACCTTTACGGGGAATTTTCACGTGGGAAATTCACTTGGGAAATTACACACTTCTCGCTGCGACTCTTGTCAAGAGTAGACGTTTTTCTTGATCGCTACTGAGTGTGATTTTATTTCACAGCGAGTAAGCCCCGAAAATTTAAAAGCGATCGAAATTGTTTTTCTTCCTCCAAATGTAACTGCACTTCTTCAGCCTTTAGATCAAGGGATAATTCTTGACTTTAAACGAAAGTACCAAAAAATGCTTGTAAAGGACATGATAAAAGCCTTGAATAGGAACGAAAAGCTAGAAGTTTCGGTTTTAGATGCTATTAACTATATACACAAAAGTTGGAGTTCCATTTCATTACAAAGTGTTTCGAATTGTTACCAGTAATCAGCACATTCATCAATCAACACTGTTGGATTATTTTAATGCCAGTAAAAGAAAATAAAATATGGTAAGTATAAAATGTGTTTTTTTTTTTTTTCCACTCATTCATTTGCATGTATTGATTTCTGAAAATCTTGTTTTTCTCAACGAATCCTACAGCAATTCATAAAAATATTTATTTTTTTTTTTTTCCAAAAATGCCCACTCCGCTTAAGTCGTCAAAAATGTTCGGTCCCTTGAGTGACGACTTAACGAGGTTTTACTATATTAAATACTAGCAATAAATAAAATATAAACTTTTATTTAAAAGAACAGTAGCTGTGAATAACGCAAAGATTAAGAAGATATCTTAAAGAAGATTTAAATGTAATTATAAGGAAGTATTAATTGTATTAAACAGTTTCACGTATTTTAAATTATTTTTTTTTTCTTGATTCACTCTTAAGTCCGGAAGTCTGTTTTATTAATATATTTAATACGTGAATCATAAGTTTAATTCTTTAACAAAAGTACTGCTAATCACCAAGGACTATATCATTGAAGTTAAACAAAAATAAGTTTTGAAAAACGATTTCATTAATTTTCAAGTTTAATTATGAGCCAATATCAAATCTGAATTCAAGCTTCAATTAGTTATAGCCAAACATTAGAATAGTTTGATTTCACTCTGTTTGTTCATTTGTGTGCCTCACTTTAAAACGATGGGATAGACTTCCATCAAAAATTGACTCGTAGAGTATTTAGGATCCAATTTAAACAGAAGTCCATTTGTTTTGATCTCCCATTCCTCAAAATTCACTCTCTTTCCCCCAAAATTCCTGCTTAAACGCTTAGAGGGATTTTGGTTTTTTAATTTGATACAATATTTATTTACTGTCCAACTTAAAAATATGAGCACTGTAATTTTGGTCTTCCTCTCTTCAGTCCTCCAGTGTTGCTCAATGAAATATAATACATTATTTCAAGAATTAAAAATGTCATGGAAAACTGAAATTGAGGTTTACTTTGAATTCCGAAAGACGTCTTTGGTAGTCTTGTATCTTTTTTATTTGTTTCCATTTGAAAGTATTTGATTTTTTTTGGTTGAATATTAACCTTAACTTCTTAATTGTTTATTTAAAATGACTTTCTCAGAAGCGAGATACATCCTGTAATGTTAATCCTCCTTCAATTTCCCTTCATTCAGAATAATTAGAAACACATTATAAACAGTTGATGAGAGAGGATTTCCCCTCCTCTTCATTTTTTTAATATTTCCTTGACTGTGCGAAGTCTTTCTATTCCACTTGAACAATTTTCTTCTTTGTCTGTTTAAAACTGCTGGACGGATTTTCATAAAATTTGCTACGGTTATTATTTATGTTCCAATTTAAAACACTGACACATTTACATTGGCCTCCACCCCTTCCATCCACAAACACGATTCCACAAATCCTTCGCGAAAACGGCTGGTTGATTTCTTTAAAAAATTAGTACGATGCACTTTCAGGGTCCGATTTAAAATATGAACACGATTATTTTGAGCTCTACACCCACTATAAATCCTCAAAGTGGACCCTCCCTAATATGCTACTTGCTCAGTCTCCCATTCAGATGGATACTTAAGCTTTTGCCTATTATTATTATTATTATTATTATGTTTGTATGTTTCAAACCTTGGGTTTCCCCAGCAAAAACAATATGGCGGGTCAAGGACCAAAGCACATACTGCCAAGTGTAAAGATGTGTGCAAGAATGATTAGGGATGTGTGCTTGTGTCCATAAATTTCCTAACTATGCGTATAGTGTTGAGTACCACAGCCTTCTACAGTTGTGCATAAGTGTTTTTGTGAAGTCCTAGTGTGCTGAGACTGTGGTGCAATGTGTGAGGCACCAGACCAGTGGCAGACAGAACGATGGGTACAACACGTACTCGGTCCTGCCTCCACTGCTTCTGGAGCTCGTGTGCTAGATCAGTGTATTAACTGATCTTGTCTGCGTGAGTTTTCTGCATGTTCTTGCTGATAGGCACTGCAATATCAATTAGATAGGTCTGTTTGTTGACCTTATCAACAAGTGTGATGTCTGGTCTGTTGTGTTGTATGGTTTTGTCTGTGTGAATGGGGCGGTCCCAGTACAGTTTATATGAGGGTGACTCTAATACGCTTTGTGATATGTACTTGTAGTACGGGACCGTGCTCTTAATAAGTGAATGTTTGTGTGCTAGTTGTTGATGAACGATCGACGCTACCTGATTGTGTCGGTGGAGGTAGTCTGTTTGAGAGAGAAGGGGACAGCCTGATATTACGTGGTCGATCGTCTCATGCGTAGTGTGGCATTTCCTGCATTTGTCGTCATGTGTGTTTGCATCGTGTAGAATGTGTTTCTTGTAGTTGCGTGTGGAGATGACTTGGTCCTGTATTGCGATCATGAACCCTTCGGTCTCCCCAAACAGCTCACCACTCGTCAGCCATCTGTTCGACGCTTCCATGTCGACATGAGGCTGGCTGAGTTCGTGATGATGTCTGCCATGGAGTTCCTTACGAGCCCATGATTCACGCAGCTGCTGAGTGTGGGTGTCAGGGGTGGTGAGTGTTGGAGAAGAGTTTTCGAGGTTCAGGGGTGTGAGGTGTGTGTCAGCCTTGACAATGGCTGAGTGAAGTGAGGAGTCTTCTGCTCTTTGGTGGAAATGTTCCCTAAGTGTATGTACTTGTTTTTCGTGTAGAGTGATGCGATTGATGAGTCCTCGGCCTCCCTCCTTGCGGGGAAGAGTCATCCTTTCCGTAGCGGACTTGGGGTGGTGCATGTTGTGTTTCGTGAATGTAGTACGTGTTGCGCGTTGTAGTGCTTCGAGTTCGGTGTTTGTCCATGGAATTATGCCGAACGAATATGTTAGTTTGGGAACAGCAAAAGTGTTGATAGCTTTAATTTTATTTCTGGCGTTGAGTTGTGTTTTGAGAATTTTGTGAACTCGAGCAAGGTATGTGTTCTTCAGTGTATTTTTGATGTTTGCGTTGTCAATGACGCGCGCTTGCTGGAAGCCCAGGTACTTGTAGGTCTCTCCCTGTTCCATGGATTGGATGGCCAAACCATGGTCCAGTTCAAAACACTACAAATTCGTATTATTATTATTATTATTAAATTTAATAAGCTCTTAACTATAAATCGCGTAGCGGTGAATCTGCATGCTGCCATTGGGGGAGGGTTCAATTTTTAGGGGTCGTTCAAAATTTCACAAAAATCAGCCCAGCCGTTTTGGCGACGGATTTCTAGGATTATTGTTAAGGAATGGAAGAGGTAGAGACCAAAATAAGTACCAGATTTTAAGAAACTCGGTTCAGTCATTTTGGAGTGAGAGGGTGTGAAAATCGACAGAAGAAATATGTGCGAGTAGAATAATGGAACCTCAAAACAGTTTTACTTTTATTTTTTTTATTTTGGAAATAAGAATAATGTATAGCGTATACATACTCTATAATGATACTCAGATCAGTTTTCCTCATACCTTAAAATAGTAAAATGTTCTTTATTGCTAATAACATATCTTTCAATATTTTTTTCTTCACTTTATCTATCGTATTTTCCATGTGTTAATTAAAGCTCGTTGAATCTTAGGCCTACTTATTATTAAGATTGGTTTCTGTGCAAACTTCTGTAATTCGTGCAAAGTTATTCAAATAAAATTACTCACTTTCCATTGTAAGATGAAAAAATTACTATTTTTTTTTTATTATTAGAGGTAATTTCGTCTTTCAACAGAATTATATATTCACCTTTTCAACATTCGGGTAACGTCTTAATCTTTAGCAGTACCTAGAATTAAAATTCAGTTATAGAGAAAGTAATCAATTAAGGATATTTCAATTGGTCATTGCAGAGTATCTAAAGTACCGAATGTTTAAATGCAGAAAGGAAAAGAAAACGAAATAGTGTTGGAATAAAAGCGACTAGTAAACTAATAAATGAGCCGTTTTCTTTGAAAGTGGTGTAAGTCCATTTTATGTTACGGTATATGGAGATATTTAAGGGTTTGCATTTGAATGGTTTGAAAAATATTGGTATATTATGTTAATATGTTCAGTTTATGTTTTTTTTAATATTAAATTGATCCAAATTTATAATGTGATCGTTTTTAAAATTTTAGTTTAAAGAAATTTATACTTTTGATGACCTGAAATGGACTTGCACCACTTTCAATGTCAGCAAAATGTAAAAATCATACATTTATGAAATATTAAATATAGGATTTCAATTGAATCAAACCAATTTTTTTATGAAATTTTTAATATAACAAAAAAAATAATAAATAAAAAGGTTTTATTACAATATTTCTTCAGGTAATGCCATTTAAATTACTTTAATTACAGCTTTATATTAACATTTTTTTTTTTTTCATTACGAGAAATATTTTGAAAATAGTCATGCTGTATTGGAGGAACATAAGGTAATAGATCCAACATATCTTTGAATTTTTCGGATGTGATGGGTCTGGCATGATGATATAAAGGTTCTAGTATTATATTTTCAAATTTTCGTGGTCTTGCTTGTCTGGGGGATAAATCTAGGGTTTTAAACTCCGCATTTTCATTTAATGAAGTTTTATACAGCATTGTATATGGTTTGTTTTTTAAAACTCTTATCCAACATATCTTCAGCCAAATAACCTCTTCACCATTAGTATTTCTTCGTTTTCTTAGAATTGCATTTTCTAGTGATTTCTTCGAAACAAAATCATTTCGTTTCATTTCATGTAAAATAAATTTGTTATGTTTTCGACATTGTTGTATGATGGTATAGTAATCTGTAGGAATATACAGTAATCTTTTTTTTCTTATGGACGACTCAATAGTTCCAAAATCGGCGTCATTTGAGAGATAAGAATGTCCAGAATATAAGAAAAAAAAATGAAAACAAAAAATTATGTAGTAGGTACTCCTATAATTTTTGAACTAAATATTATGTCTTTGCGGAAAGTGGGCTTGAAACACTTTCAAAGTAATTATATTTGTAATTTCATTAACTACGAAAATGTATATTGACAAAATGATGGAAATTTTGAAGGATTTTTGTTTTGAACTGTTTACACATAAAACGTCATAGCAGATTGCATTCATTGTTATCATTAACTTAATTTTTGTCAAAAATGGACTTACACCACTTTCAAAGAAAACGGCTCAAATGTTATTTGCTCAGTGTAAGTAAGTGCTCTAGTGGTGTAAGCCGAGTCGGATAAATTCCCGATGGAAGTTGATTTTTGTCTGGGCGTTTCTCCTTCAGACGGGGCCTATGATTTGTAAAATGGGGACCAGCTTCTTTTCTGGGATTCAAGGCAACAGGATATCGAACTAACTACCCGAACCCAATTTTATCTCGATGGTCAGGGAATTTGTGCAGTTCTACAGGAAAAAAGTACAGTTCTTCTAGATTTATTCTACTACTCGTGTATATCTTTGTTTTGTGCCGCGATAAGTCTCCCACAATAAATTGAACGCTTCATTGTGACCTTTGAAATGAAATGCTTTTCAGTTTAGTGCTATAGTACTTTTGACTATTGCTTACGGAGAGTGTCTAGCGTCATAATGCAAGCGACTGCAAAGTTCACTTCGATAGACTTGAAATGCCCACGTATTGTTGAACAGCAGATGTGACAGTTAGACGGCATTAAAGCCATTGGTTGCATTAGCATTGACACATGTTGGAAAAGATCTGGTAGACCGAACACAGATACACAGATCGTCTCTTTCCACGATTTAAGACAGCGGTTCTCAAACTTTTGAAATGTTGTACCACTTTAAAGCCCATTGCACATGAATCCGAAAATCGGTCGGTCGGATCCATGTGCAATGGGCTTAAGGGGAGCGTTTGAGACCAAAATTACATTGAAATGAAAAAAGCTAAGGTGAATGAGGGTGTTTTGGAACACAATTTAAAAATAAGGTGATTCAGTCCAAAATTTACATATTCAGAACACCCTCATTCACCTTACCTATTTTTCATTTCAATATGATAATTTTGGTCTCAAATGCTCCCTTAAGCACACATGGATTCGACCGACCGATTTTCGGATCCATGTGCAATGGGCTTAAGAAAATTCATGTAGGCTACGACTATGTGCATATTTCGTAATTCGGACTTTGTGCAGTCAAGACTATGTGTTTATCGTAAGAGGACAAACCAAGTAAAATAAACAATGTTTTTTAATCATTATTTTTTTCTTAACAAAAAGTCAAAAAAATAATAGTCATTCTGTCTTTTTGTTACATCTCTGTGTAGCACCCGAGATAACGTAATATATCACAGATTGAGTACCGCTGATCTACGAGATATGGAATCCTTTGTGTATCCTTTTCCAATAGATCCCTTTCCCATCACTCCCATTATGACTACATGGATGGATATCATTGTGAATTTCAGCTGTACCGTGTAGAAAAATATTAAACTTTAAATTTCATGATGACTTTAAATAAGTCTACTTGGAACACTAAACTTATTTACTACTCCATCCTTTTATTTAAGAATTTTATCAATGAAAAGAATATTCCCAATGAATATTTCCCATAAGATCAAATTAATCATCGAGTCCATAAGATGTACGAAGTTAGTATGCATGTTTTTTTAGCTAGAACTGAACAAGAATGAAATCACTAGGCTTAAAATTTAAAATATGACATAGATGGCATCAACTCAAAAACTCGATGACTTCAAATCCCATTTGCAATTCTTTGAATCAGTGTAGAATATAATATATTAATCTTTGCTTTAGTAATTTTTCACAGATTGTACTTGTAATAGTCGCGTATCTTGTATATCTATTTGAAACGATTAGTGGAAGACCTATTCTCCGAACCAACTTAATACAGCCAATGTACCTCCCTCATTTCAATGACGTAATGATCATAAGCAAATTGTTTCCGATATTCCAGATGTTATGATTGTAAATTGTACAGTGGAAATCATTTTGGATCAAACAGAAAAATTTAACACCAAAACTGCCTAATTTATTTCAGATAGGCTTAAAATTTAATAATGTTCTGTTAAACAAAAATGCTGTTAGGACTTTGCTGGTTATAACCTACTTTCAGAAAATGAAAATGGAGAGAATGCATTTCAATACATTTGTTTTCCTTTTTCTAGCAAATGTTCCTGTAAAAATCTTAGGAAACGTGAGTATGTTACAAATTTTATTACCTTTGAAATTAGAGGGTTTTTTTTTTTTTTTTTTTTTTTTTTTTTTTTTTTGCGATATACTTAAGGAAGCGATTTCTTAAATAATAGAAACAAATAGGAGGACAATAAGTATTCTGGTTTTATCCTAAATAAAACGAGACGTGAGCAACATTAAAGCTGTACTTGCTGTCCTAAGGGTCAGCTGTCGTTAGAAAGTAGAAGGAAAAAAATAGTCAATTCACAAAGAAAGGTTTTGTTCGGAAACACATTCGTTATCTTTTCGGAAAAGTCAGTACCATACTTATATTCAAATGTAGCTGAAACGAACAGAAATAATCTGGTTAAATCAATTTTCCAGAATGAAATAAATCTAATTTGTATTTACAAAATACAGTTTGCATTTCTGTAGTATGATAAGAAAACTGTATATATGATAAGAAATTATTTAATTCATGAAATTTAACTAAATTACAACATGTTAACAATCAGTTACATTTAATTTTCAAAGATTTCGACACATTTAAGGGTAGATTCCCTTTTAATGAAAAAAAATAAATACAAATAGATTGATTATATTAGAAAACTTTTGATAACGACCGATACTTGAATAGTTTTCTAAAAAAATAGGAATAATCGAAAATATTGTAACATATTTAATATGTTATCATTTTTATCAAAAGAGAATAAAAGTTTTTGTGTTTCTAGTAATTTCAAATTTAACACTAGGTAACATCTTTTTCTTTGTATGAAAAAACAATATCTAACAAGTGTCGACCATTATTGTGCTCAATAGTTCTTCTAGCTCATTATCTTATGTAAGTGAAATCTTCAGATAATATACTCATGGACAAAAAAATTAGCGCACCAAGAAATAATTGCGGGATCGTAACGAAACTTGCAATGAAGGTACATGTCGGGGAGATATGCAAATGATTAGAAATGCAGCGTGATTGCGCATTACGTATAGCCGGTAGAGGGCGTTGAACATCGTACTCTGTGGAGTATAAAACAGGTAACCAAAGCTTGTTTGAGTGTGCTGAATCATTTACAAAGGAAGAGCTGAGGTAGATATGCCATTACGCTGTGTTCGAAGACAGTATACGCAGTTGTCGCAGTTTGAGAGAGGGAGATTCGTCGGGATGATGGAAGCTGGGTGGTCAGCTAGGCGAGTAGCTCGTCAATTAGGCCGCTCTGATTGTGTTGTGAGGAGGTTTTGGGACCAGTGGACCCGAGAGATGTCATGTACACGAAGACCAGGCTCAGGACGCTCTCGACAGACCAGTCGTCGAGAAGACCGCCACATAGTCAGAAATGCACGCGTACAGCCAACTGCTTCATCGGCCGCCATCCAGGCACAGGTAGCACCTTCACTAGGGGCCGCTGTGTCTTCTCGAACCATACGAAGGCGCCTGGCTGAAGGACAGTTGGTATCGCGGCGCCCATTACGTGTGCTGCCCTTGACGCCCACCCATCGACGCCTCCGTTTGGAGTTTTGCCGCGCACGAGGAAACTGGACTGCAGCGGAATGGAACCAGGTCGTCTTTAGCGACGAATCCAGATTCAATCTCGGCAGTGATGATAATCGTGTTCGTGTGTGGAGAGCCCGTGGTGAACGCTTCAATCCTGCCTTTGCTATACAGCGACACACCGCTCCCACAGCTGGTGTGATGGTATGGGTTGCCATTGCCTACAATACACAGTCACCCCTAGTATTGTTCCGTGGCACCATGACAGCCCAGCGGTATATTCATGAAATCCTGCAACCACATGTGTTGCCACTCATGCAACGGCTCCCAGGAGCCATTTTTCAACAAGACAATGCTCGGCCTCATACGGCAAGGGTGTCACAAGACTGTCTCCGCACTATTACTACCCTTCCTTGGCCTGCCCGATCCCCAGATCTGTCTCCAATCGAGCATATCTGGGATCATTTGGGACGACGAGTTGGGCATCCCACGAGTTTGAACGAACTAGAGGCAAGGTTACAGCAAATATGGAACGAAATGTCTCAAGACATCATACAGAACTTGTATGACTCAATGCCCGATCGTATCGCATCGTGCATTCGCGCTAGAGGGGGTCCAACGGAGTATTAACTCCTCCGTTCTTTTGCCTTTTTCTCTGAAATAAATTATCCTTTTTCTTTGATTTTCTAATCATTTACTTATATCAAAGTAGTCATTACGTATGTAAATTTTCGTTTCATTTTGACAACTCCTTCTTGGTGCGCTAATTTTTTTGTCCATGAGTGTAGTTTAATTCTTACTGTAGGATTAAGTATTTAAAAATATAAATTAAAAAGACAGGGAAAGAAATTACAAATATTTATATTATAATTATAAAACTTTGTGTTAGATTTTAAAGATGAAAATAATTTTATTCTTTGAGAATTTATACAATAATTCCAAGAAATTTCTTTACCTTTTTCATTTCAGGCACGTTCTTTGATTGTAATAAAGAACGACCAAAAAAAAAAAAAATGTTCTTCAAAAAGTTCAAAGTGTTTAAGTTGTCATGGAATGAGGACGGACACATTTGCTATTTGAATGTCCTTATTTTAAAAAAGGAAAAACAGAACTTTTCGAAAATCTTAATGTAAGCTCAAATAACCAGAAACAAGACGAGTTTTTACGTCATACATTAGGCTTACATGGAACGAACTTACTTATTTATTTTGAATGAAAGTTTGCTGCAGAAATAATGAAGTTTTTCTGCAAAATAAAATTTACTTTGAAAGAAATTTTGAGATTTGCTTGATTCCTTGCTTTTAACTGAAACAATATCAAATAATAAATAGAAATTAAATGAAAGGAATCACGACAATCAAATTTTCTACAGTTTGATAAAAAAAATTATCGGTAAAGACAAAAAACAAAACAAAACAAAACAAATGCTTCCGTCGTCAACTAATGCATTATCAGTACTCGGTGTTGTCTTCATTGGAAACTAAATTTGTTTTGTCTTTATTTACTTGAGTATTTCTTTCAATGGTTGTAATGTTACATTACACGAGTCCTTTAGGCTTGTTTTTGTAAACGCATTGCGATGTTTAGTCTAATAGTCTAAATTCAAACAGTGTCCCAAAAAGTGAAAAAATGAAAACATTTTCTATTTTTTTTTTGAACGATTATTTTAGACCAGGGGCGTATATAAGGGGGGGGGGGCCGAGGGGGCCCGGGCCCCTCCCGAAATAATGAAGATATGTCCTCCGAACGTTTTTTTTGGTTGAACAGATAGATTTTCATTGTTTTTTTTGTTTAGTTGAATAGAGTTTTTGGCCCGGGCCCCCCCCGAAATGTCCTCCCAACGTTTTTTTTTTTTTTTGGTTGAACAGATAGGTTTCCATGGGGTGTCGGCCCCCCCCCGAAAATATATTCTATATACGCCACTGTTTTAGACTCTTTTTCATGATTCCTAAATTTTACTTTCTCTAATTTAGGAATAAACTTGGGCTTATGAAGGAGATTAATTTTGAAAAAAAAAAAACACTAATTGTGAAATGTCCTTATGGGTAAAGATTAAAAAAAATAGAGTTAAAAGAACCACAGTATACCATCGCGGTGATGAAGGTATATTCTCCCAGCTATCAATAATCATTGGGCGGAAGTTGGGGTCGATATGTAATTTTCTTTTTTGATGGGGTTGGGGGAGTGGGTGGTTATGGTGTATAGCAGTTTAATTCAAAACAGTAGAGAATATATCAAAAATACTGAAAAGGATTCCTTATAGGAACTATTAGGACCTCAGTTCTCCCGTGCAACCCTCGTGGGAGGACCCGAACTAATACAGCCGATGTACCTCACTCATTACACGGCTTTCAATGATGTAATGCTCATAAACATATCATACTATTAATAGGCAAAAACCGTACGGATGTTTGTTTGTCATCACAGTGGAGAGAGCGGAGAGAGAATATTTTAAAGACCAGCAGTAGTCCAGTGGTTAGAGTTCCTGATTCCGAGAATGGAGATCCTCGGTTCGAATCCCATGCAAGGCGAAAAAAAAGAAAACGATAATTTGACTTTCTCAGTAAGGGAAAAAGCAAATAGATCGAATGCAGAAGGGTTTTTACATTTTATTCCTTTTAAAAAATGAGCTTAGAACATCTTTTTCAGTCTTGTGTTTTTGAAAACTTTCACGGTATTTCCGTGAATTTGTTTGAAAATGTGGAATTTGTTTTACTTCCGTGAATATTTCACGGGTTGCACCTATAATCCAAGTTCCTGATAATCCAAATATTAATGTAGATGGACTATTCCTATAGAATTACTTCTGCTAAAAGTAATAACCTCCTGTTCTAGAGCCTTTGGTAATGGCTCTGTTTAGTATTGGGAGAATCTGTCCTTAACTGGACAAACGAGAAAGAAGATAGAGCTCAGATAGACTACTAATTCACGAAAACAACCATCGAGGACATACATAAATTTCAAATAAATAAATTATAATAAGATATGTGGACAGAGAGGTTTTGCTGAAAATTACAGTCAGTAAAATTCTTTCGAGAGTTAACAGACTGGAGTCACGCAAGCACAGCCTCGAATGAATTTTTAGTCAATAACAGATGTTATTCCAGACACAAGATGTTAAACCTACGGAATTTAGACGATTTAAAATTAAAATTGGTCAAAGTAGAGGTTGAAGCGTCACTTTTTTTTGTCTTCTTCGATCGTAGGCAGGAGTTAAAGCTCCTGCGATCATCAGCCGAACAGCCTAAAAGAAAAATACATAAATAATCAGAAATACTTCAGAAATAAACAGAATTATTTCAGTTTACAGAAAAACTGAAACAGATTTCCAACTACAATAGATATTAATTTTAAGAATTTCTTTTTAATTGTAAATGTATTTAGGTGAATTCTTTCGAGAAATTTATCTTCTTGTTTTAATTAAGTTATTCGCAATTATTCAAAAATAATTTGAAAAATTCAAAATTTTCGTACGAAGGTTATCCTTGTGCACTATTAACAGTTCATTCTTGAAGACGTTTGTTAATGTAAATTCACATAGGCTGAACACACAAACTAAAGCGCAGAAAATTCTTTATTAACAGAGGTGTTTGCGCTTTCACATCACTGATTCTCATTACTTAATTTATGATGAACCAACATAATCTGGTATTCTGCTCGACAACAGTAATGGTTCCTCCCGAAATGTGACCTTCTTTTCTCTAATAGATTTAACCTAACCTGTATTGTATCCGTTCTCTTAAATAGACCTTCTCATTCAATGCCCCGCAAGGAGCCATTGGTGTAGAGGAAAAAAATTTGAGTGTGTATCTATAATGAACATTTAGTTTCACATATAGTCGACTGCGCTAATCTAAACAAAACAGTGGATATTAAATAAACTCGACAAACACAACTTTAAACTATATTTGCTTCCTTCCAATGTTGAAGGCTAATGAACTATTAATTCACTTTCATAACAACTTAAAAAAAAATATTTTCGGATATATTTAAATGTTTAAAATAGGCTATTATTTACTGAAAATCAAGTTTTGTTTTCACAAGTTTCTTTTACAAGTAGTAAAAATAAAGAAAAGTTTGTTGTGCCGCGAAGTTTGAACAAGTATACTAGACGCTATAAATGAAAAAAGATTGGGAAGCGTTTTTGCTCTTGAGAATGTCTTTCCATGATGATGCTTGTAATGCAAATTCTTCTATACTTGAGAATTCTTTTCCTAACCGTAAACTACGCTTTATCTTCATACTTAAATAAACAATTCGTTGCTGACCTCCATGTCTCTCAATAAATTCACTGCAGTATCTTTCTTATATGTATACGAAACAGCAGGTATTAGATTTAGTCTTCCTTCAGGGTCATGTGATAATCACAAATGTTGCTGTAATGTTTAAAATAATATTTTCCTTCATTCTTTATGAGATATTCCCCTTTTCACAGATCTTTCCTCTTCCACATTCAAAAAGAATGTTTAGATTTTGTTTTTACAAAATTTGTTGTTAAATTCTAAATAACTAGTTGCAACCGTGAAATATTCACGGAAGTAAAACAAATTCCACATTTTTGAAATACCGTGAAATTTTTCAAAAACACAAGAAAGAAAAAGATGTTCCAAGCTCATTATTTAAAAGGAATAATGTATAAACCCTGCTGCATTCGAACTATTTGCTTTTTCCCTTGCTGAGAAAGTCAAATTACCTTTTTTTCTTGCCTTGAATGGGATTCGAACCGAGGACCTATGTCCTCGCAGTCAGTCTAACCACTGGACTTCCGACGTGTCTCCGCTCTCTCCGACTGTGATGACAAACAAACATCCGTACGTTTTTTGCCTATTAATAGTATGATTGTTTCTCCGTGACCCATCAATTGAGAAACACTGGCTTCAGTTTTTTGCTTCTTTACGATTTTCGCGAATGGAAATATTAATCCCAAAGCGATTCTGCTTCCTTTTAGACGTCTAAATAAGTGAATTTCATCGATTTGCACGTATTATTTATAATTTGGGTGTTTAAATCTTTCTTTTGCATCAGTGCCTTTCGTATTTTCTTTAAGCTTAGGTATCTATAAACTTAGCTTTCATCTTGGAATAATTTCTTTATCGAATTCAAAGTCCTTGGACATCCATTTATTGAAAATAAATCTATACTATCTTAGAGTGTTCTTAAACTCACCCCCGGAACCATACTTGGAATTAATTAATTTTTTTGCAGCCTATCATTAGCTCTGTTTTGTTCTACCAATACATGTTACGAACGGTAATAGAAATAACAACTGCAGTCATTAAATAAATAAACAAAAAAGATTCTAAACTGAATTTAATAATATTTTCAGAAACTGATCAGATGTATTATAATTTTTTTACTGAAGTAGTTATTATTAAAAAAAAATATTGAAATTCTTTTTATTTTACTATTTTATTAAGTTTTCTAATATTGCCGAGTATTTCAATTTAGTATTAATACTCCTTATTTAAGTTCATCAGATGACTTGCATCTCCCACTGATATGCCAGGAATTTGGAATTGGGAAGATTACGATAGTTGCGTCCGTTTTCCATTTTTTTATAAACACAAAAAGTGTTAAACAAAATAATAAACAAAATAAACAAAAACAAAAACAAAGAGATCAAATATGCTGGCACGATGTTAGAGTTCAAGAATTGACGAATGTCCCGTCTCACTCACCACATTTTGAATTCCTGTAGATTCTCCAATTATGGGGTTCAAACGTATTTATCATGTTCCACAAGTATTTCTTGACAAAATCAATTCTTATCCTTCAAGAAGGATAAAAATCAACTAATAGAATCGTTTTATATTTACACTGCAATGATTTAAAATAATAGCATTTATTCATCAGACCACGTTGCCATCCAATATTGAAATATGTCACTACTTGTGGGTAAATCAGTGGGAATCACTTTTGACTTCAGTAGAAGATTCTCTTTTTTCTCTTGTTACATTCTTTGTTTCAGTCTTTTAGCTAATGCCCTTTTGTTTAAGTATCTAAAAAGTCTTCTGCTTATTTGTATGTTTGGTCTGTGTGGTGATGATTAAAAATGTTGTTCATTAATTTGTTGGATCTATTTCCCATTGTATATTATGCTAGTTAATTTACTTTTTTTCCTCGTTCTGTCAATTATTATTATTATCATTCCTACGATTATTATATGGCGTCTTACACAAGGTCTTCCCGTATTACTAAATTATAATGGAGAATATGTCTTTCTTGTCGTAAACGTTTATTTTTCTGTAATTCTGAAATTTATTAACGATGGCAATGATTACTGATTACATCTTGTAATAAAAAAAGTAAAAATAAATAAAATATTTATATTAAATATTTTATTAAAATATTCAATAACTTCTATTTTCTGCTCTGCGCAGCTTATTTTCATTCCTTATAATATAATTCAAACATGTAATATAAAATAACATGTAATTGTATATAATACAAACGGCATTTGCAAATGCCGTTCAAGTTATCTACATTGAATTAATTTAACGAAAAATAGAACCAATTAGTTACAGCTTAATTAAGATTAATTCGAAGCGCACATCTAATAACTAATATGTTCCAGAGTAGTATTACGTCAGTACATTGAATAACTATTCTAGCTTCATAAAATTTATCATAAAGAAAAGATATATTTAAAAGATAACCGATGTATTTTAATTTTTTTCTATTTTGGTTGTAGGTTGATCAGAAACTAGAACCATGAAATGTTTTGGAAGGAAGAGTAAAACATATGCATGCAAAATCATTTTACTTGATGAAACCCATTTTTCTCAAGAAATTAAAGTAAGATTTTTACATTTTTTCAAGGTTTTTAGTCTCTTATGTGTCCATCAGTATTTGTTGTTGTTGTTTTTTTTTTGTTTTCTAATCAAACCTGGAAAATTTTGTTATGATCAAGTTAATTTTAAATTGGAATGTAGATTTTCGAAACTTGTAACTTTTCTATTTATTTTCTTATTAAAATAAATAAGTTTTTCTAATGATTTGTGCAAGCGGTCGCTTCTATTAATTTTAAATTTATTGAAGCAAACATTTGGTTAAAAAAAATCTATACCGCAACAGGCCATGCAGGTCCTTGGGTGCGTGGGAGGTTTAGATTCCAGCGATTCTCGACCAACAGGACAAGTTGAGGTCAGATGGTAGTCCGACGGTCGTCCGCCTTTACTCCCCGAGTAAGAAACCCATTACCCATTTGACAGAGGGCTGGGTGAAGCCTACGAACCGTCTTGAGGAGAAATAGCCATGGAAAAAAATCCCAGACCACCGCCGCCGGGAATTGAAAGCAATTGGTGACATTTGATAAAACAGCATTTTCCCCAATAAAAATACTGTAATCACAGGAATTCCCATATGTATTAAATAAATTCTTACGAAATTATCACTAAACCCCTGACGACAAAGATACTCTCTGAAATGGTTCTGAGCACTCAAAGAAAATTCATGTCAACTTGAAATTTCTAATATTTACGAAAACAAAGTGAAAGCGGAATTACAAAGAACCAATTTATTTAAAACAGTGAGAGCCTCTCCGACCCTAAACGACCTCTTTCCTTTATCTACCGGTCCTCTTGATCCTCAAGACTTGCTGTAAAAAAAAAAAAAAAAAAAAAAAAAATCAGTTATAATTACAAAGAATTTTGTAGATCATATAATGCATTTCATAAAATCAAATCCAACTTACACTGTTATAATATGCATTTGTCAAAATTTGTAAATAAGATAATATGAAATTAATATTAATAACAAATTTCTTTTCTTTTTTTTTTTCGTAGACCTTTTCTCTGGGTCAGGAACTTCTGGACGCTGTTTTTTCACATCTTAATTTAACAGAAACAAATTATTTCGGTCTAAGATATTTAGACAACATAAACCAAACAGTGAGTTTTAATATCTCCCAATTAACTAAAAACCCAAGTATGAGATTACAATGATTCAATAAAATATACTTTCTATTAAAGATTCTGTTTATTAATTAATTATTTTTTTTTATCTTTTCATTAGCGATGGTTGGAAGCTAACAAAAAAGCATACAGACAATTAAAAGGCAAGTAATCCATGTTTCAAACAAAGTTTTTTGTTTTTTTTTATTTTGCTATATTATTGCATATCTTGATCCATCTATTTTGATCCGTTATAATCTGTTTGATCGATATTGATAGACTATTATTTTTCTACATTCAATTTGATTAGGCGTAAATTTACAAATTTTTAAAAAGATAAAATTTAATTTTCTTTTGAAAAAATAAAAAAACAAAACAAGACAAAACGAAGTAAATTTGAATTTGAATTCATTCTATTTCAATTTTTATTTACGAGAACACAAGTAAACACCACATCAAAACCTCTCTGTCAAATAAAAGCATTTCCCATGGCAATATTGAAGATCAATTCGTTGAGTATAATCTTAAACTATAGAAAGAAATGTAGGAATAAATCAAACCTCAATGTTACGAAAATAAAGACTCAGTTCACAAGAACCAACATTAATCGTGAATCAAATCAAACCAATATCTTTTTAAAGTTTGTTTTTATGGCCAAGGTATAAGAACAAGTTATTTTTAGTTTTCAAAGCCAGAAGACGAAGACACAATAACAGGTTGACATTCAAGGGTTGTTCCTCCTATATTGGAAAAACGCAGATTCTTTCTATTTGTGTTGCCAAACTTCCGTCTTCGTTGTTAACTTACGTACACCTGAATTCAACGTATCGTTACGAAATCGCTGACTTTTTTTTCCGTGATTTTTATTTATAAAAAGGCTTACTTTTAAACTAAAACAATATTTTAGCTTGAGCAATCTTGAAAAATAACTAAATGTAATAGTGGGGTTATGTATTAATATTTGTTTATTGAGGGGCGACTGTCTTATAACCGTTAATTGATTAGGAATTTTGTCCTAATAATTTTTGATATAAAACAATAAACAACTCTGGCTGATTCGTGGGTTTCAAATAGTTTGGTTTTTAATAAAGATTGAAGCCCATCTAAAACTTTCTAGGCAGAAAGCGATTAAATTTCATAGTAATACATTTCTTAAATTCGAAGCAGTTTTTCATTGACTTAAGCGATGTAAGGAATATTAAAAAAAATAAATCTTAGCAGTTTAAATTTTTTATTACTAGGCGTTTTCTAAAATCGAAGGTCGATATAATTTGTAAAGTCATCGTTTTATTTAGGCTGTGACTTGCATAAATTGAAAACAGAATAGATCATATTGTAGGAAATGAGTCATTTCGTGTGTTCTCTTCTGGTGCCCAGTGGGAGCCATTGACGTACACAATTCGCTTTTGAAATAATTATCGATGCAGAACACGAAAAAATCTCACAGCGTCTAAATCAATAGCAAATAAACAAATGCATCTGCCTTTAATTCCTAGATAACTCAGAGGAACTTTCTCTGACTTCAATAATAGGAATGCCAGCGTATTGAAATGAAAAGAAAATTAGAAGAAACTAAAAGACAGGTCGTTACACACAAGTTTATTCAATTTACATCCGAATGCACTCTATATAATAGTATTATTTAGTGTTTGGTAATTGTCTTTTGCTGTGGATTAACAGTGATGAGTTATACAGACCCAAAAGCCTTTTCATGTAAACTGCTCCATTCGTCACTATTTGTTTCCCATCTGATAGCTTGCACCATTCTGAAACTATCCTTGGATTCTAACTGTTCTCACCATTACGACTGCCGACTTACTTCTTTTTAATTGTCACAGTAAATCCTTTATAGTATCTTGCTTGAAAATTCCAGGAGGGCGGCCGTTTCTCAGATACAGAACCTCCTCACCAGCCATTGATCACCAACTACGCTCAAGATCGTTTAGATAGCTCCTTTTGTTCATTCTAGCCTTCAAATAAAAAGGATCAAATATACATTCCCTACGTATATTTTTGCTTCAATTACGTAATAAGCTAAGACATTGTGATTCACTATATGGTAGAACGCCATCTATTTTTCGTGGAGGGAGAGTTATACTTAATTAGATGCTTCCAAGTGAAGCAGTTTTCCCTCGAAACTTTTCAGTTTGAATATTTAACATTTTTACTTTTGAGTAAATTTTAAGTATTTTTTTTCTTAAATTAATATGCTATTACAGTATTTTTGAAATTTTAATTTGAATAAAAACGCCTTATTAGCAATTTAGCGTTAGTAAGCGACGGATCCTTTTGAATTAAATTAATCATTTACTTTCTCTCTTTCAGCTCGCTTCTTCTTCTTTTTTTTATGTTTTTTAACCTTTTTTCCTTGAGGCTTCCAATTGTATCAAACTTTTGCAAGTAAAAAAAATAATCATGTAAAAATAAATGCAGAATGGGGAAAACGATTCTAAAGAAAAAATGTAAAGACATTGAATGAAATTGGAATGACTTTCCATTGGTTGAAATACGAACAAAAGATGTTTTTATAAACATAACAAAGCGAGAGATTTTGTTTCAAATACTTCAATGGACAGCATTAATAAATGAACACAAAATAAGAAATGTACAAACGAAGTAACAAGGAAAAGAATTAATATTTCAAGGGAAACCGGAAAAAAGGGTAAAAGGAGTCTCATAAATGATTTACTTATTAAGCATTCATTGTTTTTTAAGAAAACTTAAATTTTGAATTACGAAATTAGATCGAAAAATGTGGCATTGAAGGCAATGCCCGTTAGTGGAAGCGGAAATATTAAGTATAGGAAAATTATTATCTAACTTTTTTTTTTTTAATAAGATGTAAATTATAAGTTGAAATTGTAAATGCATAGAAACATAGATAAGGAGAAATACGTCATTATTAGTACATCATATTAATGAACAAGTAAAGCTAATTTTAAGCTTTATTTAGACGTAATTACAGTCGAAAAACAAAAGTTTTCTGGAAACAGTCTGACAATTTTATTTCTTTAGTATATATATGTACTAAAATATCTAATATTTTACTAATGTTGTTATGTTTCCTTTTTATAGGGAATACAACTCCCTTTGTCCTTTATTTTGGGGTGAAATTTTATGCCTCAGATCCCTGTAGGCTGTCTGAAGAAGGAACAAGGTAAAAGGCTTATTTAGAACGAAATACAAAGTAAAAAGAAATGAAAGTTACATTTGGTAGTTTGGGTTTGAGGTTTGGGATTGCTTGATTTACCAATGATTTCTTTTGTAGATATCAGTTCTTTCTTCAACTGAAACAAGATGTACTTCAAGGAAGGCTACCAGTTTCTTTTGATTTAGCAGCAGAATTAGCTGCATATGCCATACAATGTAAGTATTCTCTGATGGAACTTGTACTCTTTCAGATTCAAACTAAGTAATTCTAAGTGTTCTTCTTAGTATATTTTATTTTACATAATAATTTAGATTATTTCCTCAACCAATTAATCCTTTTGCGAATTTAAACTGATCCGTGTATCTTAGGAATACTTATCATTAAAAACATTTGGATGGTTTAATGAAAATCATCTAATTCTAATTTTGCTTTCTTCTGGGCAGAAGTTTTACAAGATTAAAATGGAACTACTCAATAATTTTTGTTTATTTATCTTATAATTTCATGAAAAGGTTAAGAATTGTTCAAATCACGGAAGATCCTAAGACTATATCTAAAATCCTTCATCTTGAGTCTGTATAAAGCATTAATCTAAACGGAATTTAGTCAACATTAGCGATCTGCTAATTAAGAATATGGTTTACATAATAGAATTCAATTTTGTTATGAGCAAAACTAACACTCATATTGTACTTAACTGAAGCCACTGGCCATATTACTGAACTTTTATATTAAAAATACAGAATTTAAACATAGAAAACAGAAATATTACATAGGTGTGTAGCGTCCTCTAAAAGAGCGGGAAATTCGAGGACTATATATTAAAAAAATAAACAAATTACCAACAAAAAGTAAGACTATTTCGATGCGACTGTGCTCACTCTTGTAAAAGCGGGAGATTTATGAAACTAAACGAAAACAAAGCGTTGAATCATGTTGAGTTTTTCAAAGCAATTTCACAAATTTAATTTTCAGATTATTTTGTTTTTTCATATTACTTGATTTTGCTCATCTTTGCGTGTCCGGGCTATTCACTTAACTGAATTTGAATATAAGAATAACCTTAATTTTTTTTTTTTATTTGTCCTTTTAAGAAAGCGAACGATTTATTGCAGCGAATTGATAATTAATTCATCTAAACCTCTTCCTTCAATCTTCTTTCTTCAAATTGATGCAGAGTCTCAAATGCAGTCTAAAACTAATTAAGTCCGAAAGAAGAAAAAAAAAATAGAAATAAAAAGCTTTGGGTTTCATTTTATTTAGAATAAAGGCCTTTTTCCCGATAAATTTAGGTCATTTAGGTGATAAAAAGATTTCGAAATTATTTTATCACCTAAATAGTCGCAGTTTACTTGGATACCAAAGTAAAAACCATAACATTATGATTACTAAAACCTGTACTCATAGTATTAATAAAACCTATCTAAGATTAACTTAAAATCTTCAAAATTTAAGTACATTTTAATTGGGATTATTAATTTTAATGCTGGAGATTAAAGTCATAGAAATTATTTAAATGTGACAGATTAAGGAAACAAAGAAGTGAAAAGAGTCTTAATCCTAAAGAACGCTTCGCTAATTTTTGTTTTTACAATGAAATCATTGTCACAAGACTAATAGTAATTTATTGGTGAATTATGCTAGTTAATGTGAAATTTAATTTATAAATGTTGAACGAATTTACGTGAGAATTACTTATGAGTGAACCTGTTTCTGTTTTGTATTGTTGAAATGCTAATTGATGCTATTAGGAATTGCAAGATACATAAGCAGCAAAGATATTTGGTTTTTAATATTTTTATTTGAGAAAATATTATGCTCCCAGACTGAAATTCCCTCTCTTTCTTTTGTTAATAAACAATCAAGAAGAATTAGGCCTCTTTAAAAAAAATATTCTTTCAATAGCTCGACACTGAAGTAAAAGTTAGAAGACTATTTTCCTAACCACTTTTTTTATTTTTTTTAATGTTATCAAATAATTTGTGGTATTCGATTTGCTACAATTGTAGAATCATCTTTTTCGTTTTTCTTAATTTTAATAATTTTTATTTATTATTTTTTATAACATATTCCGTCAACATAGAATATCAATAAGAGTAAATAATGAATAAGTTTTAATTTTTTTTATTTAATGTAGCTGAACTGGGCGACTATGATCCTCGACGTCATCTCATTGGTTATGTGTCCGAATTTCGATTTTTGGCGAATCAAAGTGAAGAATTGGAGAACAAAATAGCAGAACTCCATAAGGGACTCATGTAAGTTAATATGTGGTTACTGTTGACAAAAGTCCAACTGAGAAAATAAATAATTCGAAACATGTAAAGTGAATTTAAGTATAAAAACAAGAAAAAATCATTGCCTATAAAAGTTGTTGGTTGAAAAAGCTTAATTCTGTAAACAAAATTAATGACAATTTCACGTGCAGAAATAATAAGATATAAAAAATTTGAAAGAGACATTTCATCGGACTTTAGACAACTCAGCAGTTTTTGTTTGCTTTGTTTTTTATTAGATTTACTTCATATGTTATATTTCAAATTAAAAAAAAAAAATCAAGAAGCACAGAAATAAATGATATGAACATTTTTGATGAGTAGCCTAATTACATTTTATTTAATTATATTGAAGATACAAAAATATGTTTAATATATTTCCGCTACTTTTCACTTCATTTTCATTGGAATTTTGGCGTTGGTCAAATGGTTAGAGAAACAAGATGATCTTAAAATGTGATTTGGTGAAATAGGAAGTGACGAAAATATGTGTGTGTCTTTATTGTAATAAAACTACATGAAATTTTGTAATGATTTTTCCTATTGAAAGAGCTGACAGATTGTAATAAAGGAGCTGTATTAGAAAGGTCTTGGAGCATAGTTTTTCGTTCTTTTTTAAAGCTTCAAAAATAACTCACAGCGGAGGTATGATTCGTCAAAATTGCTTTCCTGCAGTGAAACTCCGTCTCATTTAAACGTTAGTCTACACGCATCCATTTTTCTAAGCAAGTTTTCTTTTGAAAATGTAGGCGTATCTGTCAATTGATCGTCAATGTATTTAATTGTCATGTATTGATCGTCAATTTTAAAAGAAAAATGTAATAATTATTTGAAAGCAAATCCACCTATTGTTTGGTAAATATATGAAGACTAGGATTTGACAAAGGGAAATAGTGGAAACAGTTTTCCTTTATTATAGGAAATACAAAATGTTTGCAATGTCATGCGAGATTTGTGATGCTTTTAATAAGGTTCAACGGAAGCTCAGTGGAATAAAAACATAAGCATCAAACGTCTCTTACAACACACTTCTGATTCCTGTTTTTTTAAATAATCTCAATTGATGAAGTAATATTTTACATTTCATACCAGAAAGAAATCTTTTAAATTAATCTTTGTGTACTGCCATTTTCACATTTTTAATGAAATCGGATCATAGGCGCTTGCCCCCCCCCCCGACTTTTTTTTTTTATTTATTGTTGAAGGTCGGCTTCCTAACTTAGCCTTCCCTGAAATAAAATTCAACATATTTCCCTGAATCGATAGAAATTTGAACTGCATCAGTATGTCAAGGGACAAAATTTTTAATAGATCACATCGGCTGTCGTACTCAGTACATTAGTACACTACCTTTAAAACTTTTGGTTACATTTCGGTAACGCAAATTGTGTATCAGTTGGTTTTGATGAAATTGTTTTTTTCAGAATACATAGGTGGAAAATCTATTGGTGTTGGAAATTATCTATTGGTAATCTTGGGAAATCGATGTCCTTAGAATTTCTTCAATTCTAAAATAAATCTCCAACGCTCATTCCAAAAATGATCCGCCTTCTGCCATTTTATCGAAGCCCATGTGATGGAATGACGTCATGGAAACTGAGTAGAACAGGAATGCTTCAAATTCCAAACAATTTGTTTAATATTTATTTGTGACATTCTTTTATAATTACTGTACATCGTGTAAAAGTCCGGCTTTCAGGCCCCAGGCACTAGTGATTGCGGGAAGAGGAATTATAAGGACGGCCTTTTGATGGAAACTTACAAAGGCAATTTTCAGTGTTCATGAAGCCGCAGCCTTTTAATAATCTGCTTCGTTACTGTACTGGGTTTTTTTATTATTATTATTATTATTCTAATGAGCAAATAATGAATAATTGTGAACTTCATTTTTTTTTCAGTTCATTTCTAGCAAAGCCTTAGCAAGGATTTCTTTAATATTGTGAAAAATATGCCCGAAATCAGTTGATTCTTATACAGTGGAACCCCGCTATTCGTACACAATCCGTTCCAGGAGGCAGTTCGAATGGCGATTTGTACGAATGGCGAATCATTTTTTCACATAAGATATACTGTAAATTGGATTAATCCGTTCCAGAACCCAGAGATGATTGCTTATTTAAACCTTTGTAATAATATTTTAAGCGTAAAATAAATACATAAAAACTATGAAAACAATAAATATATAGGCCTCTCTTATTATGTCTTTCTTTTTCAGTATAGACGATATGGTTGATTTCGCCATGCCATACTGAGTTGCCAGGTCAGAGACACGAGTTCCACTTTCAAACTTCGCAACGAGTTCTTTTTTCAATTCAATTGTCGTTCTCACTGCTTTCCTTTTAGGCTTAGCTGATTCAGTAATCTTTTTTGGACCCATGGCTGCACTATTTTCAATAAAAATAACAAATAATAATAATAAAATATCACAAAGTTTCATGAAGCTTGCGTGGATGATGCATAGTGTACGGAAGCTAGCACGAGACTGAACTGAAGCGACCGCGTGGCGCGGCCAGTACCGAGGTCACGCTGTCCGAATCGCGAGCAAGCGTACGAATGGCGAGTTCAATTTTACTTGAAAAAGTTGGACGAATAACGAGTTGTACGAATAGCGAGGCGGACGAATGGCGGGGTTCCACTGTACTTATATTTCTTGGGAAGTTTTTCTTTTAACTGGAAAAATTAAATAAGGAAATTGGTAATTTAGTAAAATTCGAAAAGTAAAAAAAAAAAAAAAAAAAATGAACAAATTCTGTTCAATGTGTATCTTTTTTTCACTTTCTGTATACAGGAAAACAGAAAATTTACAGTAACAACAAATTTATACTATGAAGCCTGTAACAAGCAATTAAAGGGGAAAAAATAAAAACCTAATTAAGATGGTAAACATTTCGATAAGAATAACCGGGGAATTTCTTAATGTTTCCACTGCCTTGTGAGTGTAAAGGAGCTTTAACATATCTGTTTCAATGGATCTGTTTCTATATTATTAGGGTAGCTTTGATGCAATTATGGGATACACTTTGCTTGCATATGTAATTCACACCTTTTACAGTATAAGTTCGGTTATTTGTTAGATTAAACTCGAAGTAACTATCATTACTTCTCATGGTTTTATTTATTACCTTGTATTTTCAGAGGCCAGGTTCCTGCTATGGCTGAATACAATTATTTGGAAAAGGTGAAGTGGCTGGATATGTATGGAGTAGATCTGCACCCAGTATTGGTAAGTATCCACCCACAACTCTAACATTTTCTTACTGATGTTTATAAAAAGAATCTATCAAATAAGATTTCAGCTGATTATAACTATTTCAACTACTGTATTATTTTACTTAAGAGCCAAGGTTTATCTTTTTGTGGTGATATTTCCTTGATAAATAATTTATCTAAACAATATTTCTAAGAATTATTAAATAACTGATTTGTTTTCTTAATTAAGTGTTTTATTCTTGGATGGATTTGAATGGGAAGACTTCCATTCTTTATTATCCTTGTATCTACTTAAGCAGTCTAATGTTTTAATTCCTTTTAAGATTGACTAATCTCTATGAAAATACAGAGGAGAGTAAAGACAAGGAGGGGGTGGGACGAGTAGGCAGAAAAAGACTTCTCCAGGTGTAGTGAAAGATACCGTATCTGTCCATAATGCTTGACCAACAGTCAGGAATAGATTTTCTTTTGTTATATATATATTTTTTTTCGTTGGGGGGAAGAGAAATTCAAAATTCTATTTATCAGCATTTGGCCTATTTTATGTTGCCTAAACTTCTATAGTAAAACATAATAATTTGCTTTTTTTTTGTCAAAAGGGAGAAGACAACATCGAATACTTTTTAGGACTAACACCCAGTGGTATAATTGTTCTTCGGAATAAAACCAAAGTAGGAAATTATTTTTGGTAAGTTTAGATATTTGTTAATTTTTAACAATGGGATAAAAAAATAAAGTTGGTTGTTAAGCAGCAACTTTTTTGCATAAGAATCGAATTATTGCGGAAAAATTATTTTGAAAAGAAAAAAAAATAATTGCGATTTTTACAGATCCTTAGAAGATGATAAAATGCTATCATTGTTCATTGTATAGACTATGTAGTATGTTTCTACCATAAAATATGTTTTGATGAAAAAAAAAAGTGAAAAAATAGATGTTCTTATTTAAAAAAAAAAAATATTGTATTTAGATATATAACATTTTTTTAAATTTTTTACATCTTATTTAAATATCATTATTTGCGGTTTAACTTATGTTTCATTTCTAGGCCCCGAATAACGAAAGTTTACTTCAAAGCCAAGTATTTCATGTTAAGAGTGAGAGACAAACATGTAAGTGCAATTTAATTGATAAATAAGCTGTTTTTTTTTTAAATTATTAAAGAATTTGTTCATATGAATGGGCCTCTTGAAAAGCTGTTTCGAGCTTTGGTGGATTTCCTCAACCATGGTGAGCCATTGTGTAGTTAGTTAGTTCACTTAAAAGCGGACACAGACAAAATATCCACTACAGAATGTGATCCAAGGTTCGATACAAATGGAGGAGGATGGCGCTATTTTTTTATTTAATTTTCCTCCAAAATAGTTTGTAAAAAAATTCTATTTGATTCAAGCTGAAGTTTGTTTACAATTGTTTAAAAAGTACCGTTACAATTAGTTGGCTCGTTAACCAAGTGGTATGGCACTACGCTAATGGCTGGAGGAGCCGGGTTCACTCGCCAGCGGACGTCAGAGATTTTCCACGACGATTTTTACTCCCAATGAGTCCTTTGAAGCATGGTTTCTTTCCCGGGGTTAAAAGCGGATGAGCGCTGGGCTGATCACTCGACTCAACTTAGTCCTGTTATCAGGAAACGCCGGGAACCTTACCTCCCCCGACTCTTACGCCACATAGGCCTGTAGTGAAACACTTTAAATTTAACTTTTTAACTATTACAATTATTGCTTAAATTTTAATGGAATAATTTAAGAATTACTATCAAACATCCATAGCTAGACTTAAATCATAAAACCAAAACAAATATATCATTTTCTTTTCTTTTTTTAGAATGATGAAAGTACTTATGGTTTTGAATTGCCAACCAAACATGCATGCAAACATCTGTGGAAATGCTGTGTTGATCATCATGCATTTTTCAGGTAAATTGGAACACTTTAGATAATTTCATAAATAAGATTGCTACAAAAGTTCTATCGTGTTTCTTTTGGGAATTTAAGAATTAGAAAATTTCTCAAAATGTAGTTGAACCTCCACTTCAGTTCTTACCTTCAGAGTATGAAGTTATTGAAACCAGTGGTTACAAAGAGCTGTGTTTAACTTTATGCTTGGTTAATGTTCTGAATTGTGTTGCTCTCCTTGTGATCCAGTTTCAACTCATGAGGAAAGCATTTTAATCTTGCGTCACTTTTAAATCCTAAGCAGACCCACTTCTGCTGCTTTAAAACGAAATAAGTGTATCACATTCAACCCCGACAGTCCTTACAAAACCCTCGAGTAATTTCCTCAACTATACCATCAATTTGCAAAGCATTTCATATTTTATTGTCACATAAACAAAACACGACAGAACTTTTGTAATTGAAGAAATCAATATAATGAAATTTTGTTACTCCATTTAAAACGAAAATACAGTTAAAAAACAAAGCAAGTGTTATTGTTTTTGTAAGCAGTTGTTTGTAATATGTAAGGTTTATTGATTGATTGTTTTTAGGCTCATGCAAGTGAGTACAGTTCCATCAGGCAGCTTTTATGGTTCCAGATTTCGTCAAAGGTTAGTTATTAGTTTTTCACAAATTTTATTGCTTTCTTTTTCACAAATTGGAATAAGATATTAAGACAATAGACACAAAAGCTACTTGAAATAATTTATAAAACTATAGAATAGTGAAAAGTTATCTAAATCTCGAACTTCTTTTATAAGCTGGTAACTAAATTTTACCAAAGATGTTTAATAATAAATGGGGATCTTAAATTCACTTGTGACATCCGGGACAGATGTTTCGTGCTTATTGGCGCTGATTAGCCAGAATCCTATCAGTGAACATGGAGCAGCAAATTTCGATCTAAAATTTAATTGAAATTAATTAATTAAGTAAGTAAAATTTAATTTATCCTTTAAATATCATTACAACTAAGTGTTATCCAGTGGTGCTAGGGAGAAAACGATGAAAAAACCTTTTATCCTAATGTCTCAAATTACTTTGTTCCATTGATTTCGTGTGAAGCAAATCAGAGGTATATCATTCTGGATGGAATCCAGAAAAGTTACCAAAGTCTTTTATAAAAAAAGAAAAAAAAAATGTCTTTTATCCTTCAAATATGAAACTGTACTTTAGAAGCCTGGAAAATTTCAGATGAAGTTAATAACTCGATGAATTCAATGTTAACAAGCTCGATTCGAATCAGATATGGATGATGTATCAGTAAAAATAAGATTTCTTTGAGGAAAGATTTGCTACGAAAAGAAATTTAACGTGCCTGATTGGATCAAGAAATACGGCACAAAGCTAAAGGAAGGAATATTTGTTTTTTTTTTTCGTAGATTGATAAATTCTAACTTTCTTTTATTACCAAAATGTTGTCCATTTGAAACTAACAGTTTCATAAGCTTAACTTTCCAAATCTTGAAATATGACGAAGTATACAGGCAAATTTTTTAAATTATATGTTAAATTTATTTATTTATTTATTTATACTGTATATCATAAATTCAAATCTCGCTAGAAATCTAGATAAACATCTTAAATTTTATAATTGTTAATTAACTTATGTAATCAGCTGTAACTAAATTGTTTTTTTTTTTTTCTTTTCTTTTTCTACTAAGAGTTCCTACACTTTCTGTTAGTTGCTTAAATAAACATTCTTACAACAGTTATAAAAATATAATAAGGACGTTCCAATCGTTAATTGTTTCTGTTGTATGAAACCTCGAATCGAATCGGTAAGAAAATGACATTTGATCAGCTAATAACTCACAAAACCAGAAGAAATAAATAAATAAGTAAATAAATGAAAAGCGAAGCAGACTCTTATCAATCAATGAAAAAAAAAAATATAAAAAAATAGCAAATCTTTTCTCAAAGAATATTTGCTGATGTATGACTTAAAAACAAAATTAATCACATTCTGATTCAAATCGAGCTTCTTAATATCGAATTGATGAACTTCATTCGAAATTTTACCTCAGGCTTAGATATAGCATAAGGAAAGTTTTAAACATAAA
This sequence comes from Thereuonema tuberculata, assembly GCA_023159025.1. Lineage (NCBI taxonomy): Eukaryota > Metazoa > Arthropoda > Chilopoda > Scutigeromorpha > Scutigeridae > Thereuonema > Thereuonema tuberculata. The sequence goes on from JAFIDM010009631.1 coordinate 204,675,407, forward strand.
CTATTACAATTAATATCTTTAAAATAATAATAATGATAATATTTTTTTTCAGTATTTTCATTGACTAATAAGTCATAAATCGTATTATATGTATATATTACTCTGTTTACTCTGTATACTCTGTATACACTGTGTATATAAATCAGTGGCGTATATAGAATATATTTTCGGTGGGGGGGGGGCCCAAGATTAATATATTTAAGTTGACACCCCATGAAAACCTATCTGTTCAACCAAAAAAAACAAAAAAACGTTGGGAGGACATATCTTCATTATTTCGGAGGGGGCCCGGGCCCCCTCGGCCCCCCCCTTATATACGCCCCTGATATAAATATATCTTTAGTATTCGTTTTATTTTGAAGGAAGAGTAATAGATGTCTCAGGGTCCTATAATTACCTGGGAATCGCTGATTTAGAGAATTTCCTGTGACTTTCGCAAAAAAAAAAAAAACAATTTCTGAATATTAATAAGAGTTCATGTATTTTTCAGCCAACAAAGTGGAGTCCGTTCTGGTGCACCTGTCGTTCGAGTTCCTAGTAAACGATATCAACGGCGGCTGCCACCGACCGACGGAATTGACAGTAAGTTCAAGACATTTGTTATATCCCGTTTTATTAGATACTAAAAATGAAGTTAGTGAATAAATAATAGTGAACATTCCCTCCCCGAAAAATGAGAGAAAAATTTATTATAAATGAGACTTGTGTTGTATAATAAAAGTCCTACAAAGGCTGCAATAAATAGAAAAAAAAATAGGGAAAGTAATAAGTTATCCTTAATTAAAAGAGTGTTTAGGATTTAAGTGAATCCTTTACTATTTTTTGACTTTTCATTTTTTCTATCTGATTTCAGAATTAGGGCAACGAAAAGATTGTTACATTAATTTTATCTTTGGATTCCAATTTAAGATTTACTAGTTGGTCACAATTTTCATTTGTTCAAACAAAGTTTGTAATGCCCTGAATTAATGATACTGTATAAGGTTTAAATATTTTCTCATTGCCAACTCAGTAATAACGCAATAATCTCCCATTGTGAGATACTGTTATCTAACGCAATCATCTGACATAAACTTGAATTCTTTCAATAGGGGAGAGTGTTGTACCTTAGGCCACTTTTTTTGAATTATCGTAATAAATTCAATCTTAATAAGACTTTAGCGGTTTTTTTAAACTCATTTAATTCTTTGATACCTTTTTTTAAATATTTACTTTGGAAATAACTCATGAACTCAACTCAACAATTTTTCAAATACAAAAATACTTTATGCTGCATAGTAAACCGAGGTACAATATTCTCGTGTACCTCGAGACAATTATCGTATACCGTGAACCACACATAAAAAGGAAGATTAAATGGAAAGAAAACAAAGTACAGGCCTCCATTACCAATTCGTACTTACTGATTGACATTTTTCTTTTACGAAATATTTTTGTGTGGCTTATCGAAATCAATTGCCTCAAGAGCATGTTTTAATGCTTTTGAGTCTACAAAGTCCCTTTTCTTCCCAGTTTTGCTACTAGGCATTGCTGTCCTTGGTATCAACCACTGAAAGACAAAACCTATTGTAATCTCTTGTATCATAAACCACTGGCCCAAGGTACAAGACGCGGTTGTGGCCCAAGGTACAGGAGTGTCTAGAGAGTGACTTCAACAAATATGGCTGCCTGCACACTACCAGATAACCAATTACAAAGTTTCATCACCATTACACTCATCAAATAACGTGTATTCGAACGAATATACAGTAAACAATCCTTGTGTGCGAGTTGAAAATAAACTCACATTCAATTGTGGTCGAAAAATTTTACTTTTAACTCTTCAAAATAACTATTTGCTCCAGTACATGTAATCCTTACGCAAACACGTCCAAAGGCCTAAACTAATTGTACCAGATAAATAACTAAAGACGTAGTCCGATTTACTGAGACCTTAAGGTTCTGATGTGCTTTTTTTCCCCTTTTATTTTTCGAGTCATCTACAACTTCTATCTCATCGTCACTACTATTGTGATGAAAAATTTAAATTTGTGAAATAAAAGTTGAATCATTATACACTTGGGAGCAGAAAAATCGCACAGTTGCAGTTTTGTACGTTTTTTTGTATTTTCATCGCGATTCGCAATTTTTTTTTTTAATCAAACTAATGTCAATTTAAAGATCATTTCATCACCTATCCAATGATACCACTGAAGTGTGTATTGCGTGTCAGCAGACTGCGTTTTGGAAGAATCGCCTAGCCCACCAGGAAAATGTCGTTTTCTTACAGCCTGGGAAGTGGTGATTAAAACAAAATTCAATGCAAAACAGTTATAAAACAATCTTTATTAATAACGGTTATTCCCTCCTCTAGCCTTAATTATGGCCCTCATTCGATTTTGTATCGAGGTTATCAATGTGATGATAACATCTTTCGGTATGGCCTCCCACTCCTCGCAAATTGCGAGTTGCTGCTCTTGAAGACTCATAGGAGGCACTCTTCTTGCCCGAACTCTTCACTTAGCTCGTCCCACAAATGCCAATCGGATTGAGATCGGGGCTACGAGCAACCCCAATCCATAACCGGAATATTCACGTCTTGCAAGTATTGGCGTACATTTGCCACGGTGTGAGGTCTGGCATTGTCGTGCATAAACAGGAAGTTGTCGCCAATAAACCCTGCAAATGGCATGACATGCTCCTCAGTAATTCCTCTATGTAACGTTGGGACGTGAGTGCTCATGTTCGAGAGCCGCCACCCAGCCCGGCGATGAAAACAATCTCAGTTTTAGCTTCCATGGAAATTCCTCCCCAGAACATGCATGAACCCCCGCCATATGGGACTCGTTCGCTGATACAGCGAGGAGCGATTCGTTCTGAAGGTCTTCTATAGACCCTTCCACGTCCATCGTTGCCATGTAGGAACATCCTGCATTCATCTGAGAACAGGACATCCCTCTATTGGTCTAATGTCCAGTTTACATGCTCTCCAACAAACTGGAGACGGGCTTGTCGGTGGGCTGTGGTCAATTTCGGGCAGATTGCTGGTCTGTGTGCAGTCAGACCTCCTTCGGAGAGCCTTCTTCTTACTGTCCACCGACTAACAGTGACATTGTGAGCTTCTTGAGGTTGCTGTCCCAGTTCAACTGCAGTTCAGTGCCGATTTCGCAATGATCTCGTGTCAAGAAAGCGATCATTCCGCTGAGAAGTAGCACGATGGCGGCCAGATCCTTGTCGCCGTACGTATCCACCAGTCTCCTGATATCTCTGGTATACTCGTCGTACGGCGTATCGGCTCACATGCAATTGACGGGCCACTTGACTTTGATTTTTCCCTGCTTCGAGTAGAGCAATAATTTGAGCAGCTTCTTCAGGTGAGGTATCCATTTTCTTGTGATGAATGCAGGCGTTTTTGCGAGAATTCCTGTCAGGCTCAGCGTTGATAAGCGCATGTTGCGGTATTTCCTACAAGGAACCCTTTATTGCTGCGACAAGTCTTGCAGAAGCACTATCTGGAAAGGGTTTTGCGTTCTCTTGTTGTTGTTGTCTTGGTTTTGATGGGATAATCCCCACTTAAGTGGTATCATTGGATAGATGATGAAACGATCTTTAAATTGACATTAGTTTGATTAAAAAAAAAATTATAAAAATTACTGAGAACACACAATGCGTAATTAAAAAGATTTTATATTAAAAAATCTTAGTTAAAAAGGTTAAGAAAATAAAATTTTTTTTAAAAACAATTCCTGTACAGTTTCAGGGAATCTATATTACTAAAATCTTTTATTTCTCTGTCTGTCTGTCCGGCGCAATTTTCTGTGAGAATGGAAAATAGAAATAATTTTTAAATTGAAACATCTGCGACAGGAATCGAACCTGCAACCTTCTGATCCGAAGTCAGACGTCTTATCCATTAGGCCATAGGGACTACAACTCTCTTCATATTGTTTTTTGACTTATCTCTCCTTCCCCTCCCCCCATCAATAAGGAATGTATTCAACCTTTGTTTTGAATCTCAAGATTGTTTATTTATTTCCGATCCGTCAGTTTATTTGTAATTCGAAACTGACAATTAGAACTGTAATTGCCGAAACGTTGCAATATTTTAAATATTCTTACTTAATCAAATTCTATGTGACATTGAAAAATAAGCGCGTTTACACAGCAGATGTTGGAGTAAAGAAAACAGAGTCAAGAAAGAAAGAAGCACTCTTTTTATGAGGTGGAATACTGAAAAATCACTATTTGTAACTGAAAAACCATCAATATTTGTAACTCAAAAGCCACTGAAAAGTGTCAATTAGAATAAAAATGAGAGTCAAAAAAGAAAGAAGCAGTACTTCTATTAGATAGAATACTGAAAAATCACTATTTGTAACTCAAAAACCATCAATATTTGTAACTCAAAAACCACTGAAAAGTATCAATTGGAATAAAAAAAAAAAAAGTCAAGAAAGAAAGAAGCAGTATTTTTATAAGGTAGATTACTGAAAAATACTATTTGTAACTTAAATACCTGGAATCACGCCAAAGTCAAGAACTTACCATATTATATGGCTCATCAACCAAGATGACCGGAATCAGAGAAATTTTGCTGAACATTTGCTCAGAATCGGAGACAATCGAGAACCACATAAAGAAGGAATGATAACATTGCCTGATAATCTTTGCAACAAAATAGAACAATTCAACCAGCTCATAGAAAAAATATCTTAACTGAAATCAATGAATGGACAATTCTAACTCCAAAGAACGAGATTGTCGATAACATCAATCGAGTGATAAGTCAAAGAATACAAGGTGAGACTAGAGAGTATTTAAGTGAGAATAAAATTGACACTTCTGATAATCCACAACACGAACATCTCTATCCTCCTGAATATCTGAACTCATTGAATCTCAGCGGTATTCCTCAACATCGTTTGTCATTGAGGATTGGATCTCCAATAATGTTGTTGCAAAACATCAATCCCAGTTTGGACACTGCAATAGAACTCAACTTAAATGCCGTTCATTCGATAATGATCTCATAGAAGCCGAAATTATAACAGGAACTCACAAAGGAGATTTTGTTTTCATCCATAGGATGTCTAAAAAAACCAAAAGATAATCTACTTCTATTCACTTTCACAAGAAAGCAATTTCTGATCAGGCCTTCTTACACGATGTTTATCAATAAAGCTCAAGGACAGACTCTAAATAAAGTTGCCATCTATTTGGAAAACGTTGTCTTCACTCACGCACAACTTTATGTCTTTGAGTCACAAGTCAATAGAATTTGGTTATCTTCACTCGAAAGAATAGTCACAATCAATTCGTCGCCAAGAATTTCTTATACAAGCTACGATCTTCATTCATCATCTATATCAACAAACATCCATCTCAACATATCTCTTCTTCAAATAGCTATATCAATCAATTTGCACACGGGCAATGGCCTAGTTGTTTTTAAATATTTTTTATTTTCTTAACCTTTTTAACTAAGATTTTTTAATACAAAATCTTTTTAATTATGCATTGTGTGTTCTCAGTAATTTTTATGAACTTCTTAAAAACCCACACGTTAATAAGTTTTTTTTTTAAAAAAATTGCGAATCGCGAGGAAAATACAAAAAACATACAAAAATGCAACTGTGCGATTTTTCTGCTCCCATTTAATTTTTTAAATGCATTTGGATATAATAGGTAATTTTAATACTAATAATAATTTTCACAAAGTTGAGCAAAAATATTGGTTCTTTTTTTTTTCATATTTTAAGAAAACCAAATAGAATTTTGGAAATTGAAAATAGTAAGGCGATTCAGGGAAACCATTATTTTTTCTTGATGTTTCTTGCAATTTCCTTGCAATTCAAGAAGAATGTCTACAAAATTCAGAGTTGAAAATCATAACTTTAGGCATTATTTTTTTTAAATAACTACTGAGAAAATAAATAAATAAAAGTTCTTATTGAAACTACTTTTAATTATTTTTTCTTTATATTTTTAACTGGCGGTATAAAAATCTGTTGGTAGATTATTCTAATTTCTTTCAATTAACTGAAATTTGGAGTTATTATTATTAAAACTATCTATTACAAATCAAAATCCATTTTAAAAATTAAAACTACAAAGCTTTCAAATTTATTGCGCAAAGTTCAGATTTTTCAATGTATTCAAGGTATAATAAGTTGTAAAAAAGATAAATCATAGGGAATGTTAACTCCATCTTAACTATGATCCTAACTCCAACAGTCTAACAGGAGTTCAGATCATAAACTGCAGTTTCGGGGCGACATAATGTATAAATGTTAATTTTTTTTCTGCTATTTATCAAAGATAAAAAAAAGAAATAAAAAATTTCGGGAGGATAATGAAATTGCATTGAAACTGCATGAACTTATTTGGTAACATGATAAGAAATAGCATGAATAACAATACAGTAATGTTAGAACATTGTTAATTCTTTGCATATGTTTTTATTATTTGGAAAAAAATAATAATGAAAGCTTCTAGACTAAATAAAGACAAAAGATGAATTTCCGTTTCTTTAATGTTTTAGATTCCTTGAAGGACATGGTTTCTTTTGAGCGAGCACCGACCATTGTCGAACGGCCAGTATCTATACCACTACCAACAGAGATTCCATCGTAAGTGAAGATTTAAATGTCCTGAAAATAAATGAAATATTAAGTCCTTATTGTCACGTGATTTTATCCATTTGCTTATTACATTTAAAAAGTACAAAATACTTTGAATTCCCTAATCGTATTAATAATAAAAATAATATTTGTGTTGTAATAAAATAAAAACCATAATTATTATAAACACTTAAGCTATTTAATTTTTTTTTAAATAATTGCACTAAATTATGAATTTGAAATCTTGCAATATGAAGAAAGATTTTAATTTCCTTCTATTATTTCTGTGGAATCTTCTGCCATAGAGCGTTTGTAATAATAATACTGAAATTACATTGTTTTCATTTGATTCCTTTAGAGTACCAACAATTCCAATGGTTCTTCCTCTTTCCGATTCTCCTCGTAGCACCAGGTCAGCTCCGTGGATCAATAACAAGCAAGGATCAGTGAAGTAATGCATTTTATATAATTCTTTTACATATATTTAACATTTTTTTTTAATACATTTCCATCCAGTAAAGTGTACTTTACTAGAATAAGTTTTGATTTAAATTTTTACTAAGAGTAAATTAATAAGAATCGAAAAATGCTGTTAAGTCTTACAACTTGGTACAAGGCTGAAAGCCATAGCAACAACAGCCATTTTATAATTTAATATTTTTTTACCCTTTTTAACTTATTAAACAAACATAATAAAAGTGCCAATACTTTTTATCGTAAGGTTTATTTTTGCTTCGTTATTATAATCATTTTTTATTAGTAAAATTTATATAAGAAAACATTGAAAGATTCCGGAAAAGTATCAACATCAACAGCAAAATAAAACATCCCTCATGACGGTTACGTAATATTTTTTTTAATATTGCACTAAAGTTTATTACTGCTGATATAAATTTTTAATAAGTTAAATATAATAAATTTAATATAATAAAAAAAATTAATTTTTTTATTATGATTAAACAAGAATGTGTGAGACCAAGTGTTTACTATGTGAGTAATCTTAGAACAGCTGTTTCACGTTCTTTGGTGATCATCAGCTAGGAGTAGTCACCAGTAAACAACGAGGTCTCGGTACAGAGGCTATTAGGAATAATTGTCGGAATCGCCATTGTATTGTTTAATCTTTTGTTTGAGTATTGTTTGTTTAATCTTTGAAGCGCCACTGTGATTCTACGATTGTTTAATATGATTACTTTAATAGGAGATACAAATTACAATGTTATTGAACTTTACCTATCATTTTCGATAAATTCAAAGTCTGGAGCTTCTTTAAGAAATTCCATTTTTGTTATTAGACTGTAAGTCTGAAATTAAAGTGATAAATACTGTTCTGTAGTTTGAAAGAACTTATACAGTAAGAACAAGATTAAATTTCAGATTTACACTAGGTTAATTTATTAATCAAGTCTTAAGTTCATTATTCTTTAGCTGTTCTTCTCAATTATTATTTTCTTTTGTACAGAGGCTTATTCTCATCCTCAACGAATCCATCGCCGCGGTCAGTGAGAAGTGTTTCACGGAAACATCGACGATCTTCTTCGGCTGACAGCGAGAGTAGCATCGACGGCCGCAGAAGAAGGTAAAGCATTCAATAACTTTGAATCAGTTTTTGTTGATATTCTCATTCGATGCTCATGTAGTTCCTGTGATTCCGTAGTAAAGTTGTTGGCATTTTTTCCTTTGAGATATACCTCCGATGTAAATCAATTCTCATTCTAGGATATTTTGGTATTATAGTAGAGCCCCGATTATCCGCGAGTGCCGCGAAATTTTTTTTTTAATTACGAACCTCAAAAAAAAAAAACAATTTTAATCCAAGCCAACAACAGGGAAAATACAATAGGCCCTACAGTGTGAAGGTCGAAAATTACTGACAGGTTTATTGTGCATCGTGATCCTACAGGGCTTTCTCGGAATTTGTGGATGCCAACGTAGAGCAAAGGTTTCTGCTTTCCTGTACATATTTTAAAAATTTTACATTTTATGTTTTTTGTACAATAAAACGTAGTTTTTAATGGTGAAATATTTTTTTTCGTGTTTACACCTCATTTTAGTCTTTTTTCGGGTTATCCGCGATTTTCGTTATCCGCGAAGCCCTTGCCACCCAGTTCCGCGGATAATCGGGGCTCTACTGTATATCTAATTCCTCTTATATTATAGAATGACAATAGATTCATTAATAGTTTCTTTATAAAGATACTAGCTTCGTCTACTGCAGCTTTCTTTAATCATATATATAAGAAAATTTTAATTCAGTTTAGGAATTTATTTATCTAATTTCATATCTTCATAGGACAGTAGCTGTTTTCTAATTGTTACAATTCAGCTCAAAAGCTATTTTAAAAAACAATAACAAACAAACCGTTGAGTTTCTATTATTATTGGTTTTATTTGTGACTTTTGATAGCTATTCTATCCATCATCGTTCTTAAAAGAAATATTTTCTATAGTTTTTTTCATATTGTTTTTATAATTGTTTCTTCTTTCGTTATTGATACTTTATAATATTTGTTCACATATATTATGTTTAAATAATTTTAAACATCCTTCTAGGTTTAATTATAATTTCTCATTTGATAAGTTGTTTTCATGTTGTAGTAGAATAATTTCCCAATTATTCTTTCCCAATTGTCACTTTTATCATCATCTACATCGTAAATACAAAGAATTGTTTAAAAACCACCAATTTCAATAAACAAACTGCAATATTGGTTCAATCAACTTTTCAATCATTTATCTTTCGAAAACTTTGTGAAACTTATTAATTCAAAGTTTACTCAAATACTTGAATGGTAATTATTATTTGTTCAATATCAGCGTAATTATTCTAAAGCTAACTTTTAAGCTTTTTCTCTGTATTATTTTAGAAGTCATCATAGACGTGACAGTTTAAATGATAATGATTCCGCACGATCGTCGATTGGAAGCCATCACAGAGGAAGGAAATCCAGGTAAACATTTCAGTTGTACTTCAATCTAAAAAAACAACATTAAAGCAATAAGCATTTAATGATTCAGTTTCTATCCATTTGTTTCATTTGTGAATTTCAACGAATATATTTATTATTTTATTTTAAATTATGAACTTCCGAATACTTTTAAAAAAAAATACTACCTACTAATTAAAATAGTTCTTCTCTGCTGTTATGTATAAATTTTCAAATTATTGTCAAAAGTTGTTATTTCCTACTATTGCTTTTGGAATTCTTTCTAGAAATTGATAACAGATCAAATGTATTCAGATTTCCAACCATTTAAGTAAAATTTAGACAGCAATTTATTTATTAATAACTTAGCCAAATAAAAACTGAGCATTTCTACAACGCATAATAAAACTACCCATAACAAAACAATTTTACAACCCATAGTAAAATTGCTTCAAACATTAATATTTGATATAAACTTCCAAATTTTGTTGGATGATAAAAAATGTCATTAACATATTTATTAAAAAAAAGAGTGATCTATTGTTAAAAATATATATCTAGTTTTTTAAAAAATATATTTTTCAATTAATACTGTGGAAATGCTGTGGAATGGATTTAGTTTTAGGAAATTCCAAAAAGAATAGTTGTATTACAATAGGGATTTTTTTTTTTGTGTTTTTATTGATTTGTGTATCTTTATATTGTTTTTTTTTTTTTTTTTTTTGTAGATCTAATTCACGAAGTCGAGATGAAAATGGCGACCACCATCAGAAGCATCGTTATAAATCAAGGTTTGTCATTAATTCACAAATCCATTTGAACTGTAATTGACGAATTAATTAATGCTCTTTTTGTTTTCAAATTTTTGTTAGTCATAATTTAATTAATACAGACTTGAATGACGATCATTCATTGTTTAAATTTTGTGTTCAAAGAGCAAAAATAAAAATAAAAATAGAAATTATTTTGAAGGACGTGATTGAATTAGTGACAAATATTCTTCTTTGCATGATACTCCTCGAATTACAAAAAATAAAAAAGGTACTTTACTGCTTTGAATTCAAATTGAAGGATTCTTTGAAATGAATACTTTCTAGGGAAAAACAAGAGTTAGAGCTTGTGACGTTGGACACCCAATGGCATCAATCGCCCACAAAATCTTATCAGAGTGCTGTTATTAGAGATCTTCATACACATAAATCAGGGTAAGTACTTCTAGACTATTCTATTCATATATCAAAAAGAAGCTTTGACAACTTTAGATATTTTCAACAATTCAAAGACGAATAAAAATCCATGAATTTACACTAGTTTGCAATTTTGTTGAGAAATTACTTAAATTTATATAAATATATAAGGATTTGGATTTCGAATAATAAAAAAAAATTCATAATTTGTTGTCGTTATCCAGATGGAAGTGTCGAATATGTTAATACGATTTTTTTTAAACATATATTGACCCATTCCCGGCAGCGGTGTTCGGGCCGTTTCTTCTCCAGAGCGGACCTTAGGGTTCATTCAGCCCTCCGCAAATTGGGTTTTTTAATCAGAGGCTAAAGGGGTGAGAGCGTTGGGTTGACCATCTGACATCAACTAGTTCAGTTAGTCGAGTAAACCTCCCACTACCCTAAACCTGCATATCGGATAAACATCCGACGATCATTCATATTTGGTACTGAGACTTCGTTGTTTACTGGTGACTGCTCCTTGCTGATGATCGCCAAAGAGCGTGAAACAGCTGTTCCAGGATGTCACTTGGTAAACAATTTGATCTCATCCATTGTTTATTAATAATTGAAAACGCAGATTGATTTTTTTTATGCTTTACATAAATTCATTGAGTCCGGTGGACTGCTGGCACATGAATTTTCTCACTAATATTTCATTAGTGAGTTCTTTATTGTTTATCTTTACTTTTGAGGCACCACTGCGATTCCGACGATTAATTTATTATTATAAGTTGACTGAACCCACGAAGCCTTATTCAATTTGAGTGCTTTTCTTTGTTTGTGTGTTTGTAAGCGAATTTCATTAAAATGGCTGTTGGATTTTGGTTTAAAATTTGATAGGTTGCATATTTATGGTCAACTTGAAACAAGAGCAGTTATTTTTGATTTCCACCCTCCTCATCTCCCAAAATTGTCTTTGTTCATGGATGCATGATCTGTTGCTGCCAGGCGGATGGAGAGCTGAAGTACGTTGACTGCCATTCTATTATCAAAAATTGGTCCCCGTTTGATTTAGCCACATGATTTTAATATTCTAACTTAGTATTTATTTTTTTATTTATTTTTACTGCTTGTTTCACTTATGTTTTTGAACAAAACAATTAGATTTAATTAATATATATATATATATATACGGGTTATCTCGCGACTGATTGTGCGACAGAAAGTTTTAACAAGCTTCAACTTTGAGATAATGTTCATTAAGGAGATTTTTTTATTTCCTAAAGAAAAATTCTATTGGTTACAAAAGTTAAAGATCATTAAATGTATTATATTAATCCCTCTAAGTTTTGAATAAATCCATTTCTTTTTCTAAATATAATCAGGTCCAGTTCAAGATCTCCTTCGAACCCAAAGAAACAACCGCCCGAAGAATTGAGAAGACATTTCCAGTAAGTCATTGTTTTTGCTTCTCAAAAATACAATTTTCTTAATAGAAATAATAAATATTATATTAATACAAAAGAGTGTTCAAATTTTTTACATTTTTTTTACATTTTTGTGCTGCTTTAAAGCTAAATAAATTATGTTGTATAAAATAATTAAATAGCAGAGAAAATAAAATCCTAAATATCGTTTAAAACTGTTTCCTGTTAACAGAAGTACTGTTCGTTTTTATTTACGAGAACCTTCAGCGCTTTTGCGCATGAGTCAGGTAACCTTCGATTTCATTAAAATAGGGGTAAGGAGAAATAAAGAGAGGATGTTTACTTTTTATCAGTGTTAGTTTACTAGTAGCTGCATTCTATTTGCGCTTTTCGGGAAAGAAATATGGAAAGAATAAATACTATTGCAAAAAATACTCCTCTGTTATTTTCTTTTAAAAGCAAAAATGTCCAAAAGAATTTCTTAGAAAAGTGCCCATCTTAACGTATCACCCCTCTGCGGAGTAAAATCGTCCGCCAGTGGTGGGTCTGTCTTTCGAAAACGAACAGTAACTTGAAATGTTTTGATCTTCAATTGATAAACAAAGATCATCAAAATGAAAGCTTTGCAGTTTTTGAAGTTCAGTAAAGCTTCTGATATACATATGTAAAGGTGTTGGTTTAAATGTTCAGAATAATTTTACACGACTTCATATCTACTCACACTTACACAGAAACCCCCACCCCTCCAAAAGAATAATAAACGGAGAATTTGACTTTAGAATGATTTTCTTTTTTTGAAATATGTGACTGAAACTTTTCATTAGCTATTGAATTTGCTCAAAAGCATAACGAAAAAAGGGAAAAACATTTGAGAAGCATTTTTTTAATATGGTTATCAAACAATTGAGCTTCTGAAATTTCTTAAGCATGGCTGGCGCATTACGATAAGCGAAGCAACGTAGGGGAAAGGGGGCACCAGTGGAGAGTCGTCTAACTTTTTTTTTATTTTGCAAAGTATAAAAATAACTCCATACATCTTCTTCATAGTATTTAAAATAGTTTATTTAAATACTAAAAATAGGAAATTTTCGGGAACGTAATACGTAATTCCCTTCCCTTTTTTTTTATTGTCGCGAAAAGAAGGGTTACCATATTAAATGTAATAGGGAAAAAGGGTGGTGAGGTAGAGCTTGCAGGAGGAGTTAAAAGGCATAGTGCCGGCCTTTTAACATAAGAGTTTTAAGAGTCTTAAAAGTTTCTTTAATTTATTCTCTGAACAAAGATTCCAAATGATTTGAAGTGTAAGATATGATAGAAGCACAGATTGGACTTACCCTAGTTTTAAATTAGATCTACGCTCAGCTGGCCATCTTCTTCTTCTTCTTAGCCTGGTTCAGTCCACTGCAGGACATAGGCCTCCCCCAATTTCCGAGATGGAGAGATGACCTACAGAAATTCAGGGGTGCAAGATGGTGGACAGAGACAAAAGATAGAAGAAGGTGGTGGGAAGGCAGCTGGCCATCACATAGTTGTAAATGCAGGGGTATTCAAATCACGCTCTTATTTTAAGTTGTACGAAATTTTATGGAAATCCCATCAGCCGTTTTAGTGTGATGTACGAATTGACAAATAGACAAAGAAGAAAAATGTTTAAGTGGAGAAGTCACATGTTCTGTCAACAAAATGCTTATTTAGTTTTATTAGAATATAAAATTTTATAAAAGGTAGAGTATTTAGCATATTTCTTTCCTTTATTTTCAGATATGTAGAGCCAACAAATTTTTCATCGGACCAATTAAAAAATATTCCATACATCAGAGTTCAGTAAGTTAAAATTTCATTTTTTATTTAATAGAAAAGCTTTAGATATTAAAATTAAACTGTAATATCTAAATACTTTTGAATGCAAATTATCTTTTAGTCATATATTTCCCACTAAATTCAATGTGTTAAGTTATTTGCATTTGTTTTTTTATATTGACATGTATGTTTATTTCTTTATTATTTTTTTTTTTTCAGAATGAAATGATTTGGAGAAAATATTAGATGTTTTTTCTGCAGAAAACAAAAAAGTTATTTTTATATTTGAAATTACAGAATTTTACCATCCATTCTGTCAATCTGACATCGTATAACTCAAATGAACAGGATAATTTATTGCAAATAAAAATTGTATATTACGCCATTCATTTTCGTTACGTATTCTTTTGTTCACTGTCATAAAATATAAGGGAAGAATTAATTTAACTGCCGATAGGCTTGTGGTCAAGGCGGGAGCCTCCCACGAGGCAGATGTTTCGGAACGTAGGTTCTAATACCGGCGCCGACTTGGATATTTAAAAAAAAATGCCTTTCTGTGTTTGTTTGCTTCTTCATCTTTCCCTTCAGGTGAACGGGAAACCACCTAAGTATCTACTTCCTGGGTATTCTACACATCCTTCTAGGACTCGCCATAATGGGAATATTAGAAATCCATAGGACGCAGGTCCTTCGAAATTGGGGCTCGCATTAGAAGGATTAATATAACTAGGTTTTAACTCAGGTAGAGTAAGGATAGAGCCTGCAGTGCTGGGGTTCATTTTAAGGACTGTGGTTGGAGGAAGGAGAATAAGGAGACCAACAATCGTACTCATATTTTAAATTGGATCATACATAAATATTGCATCAAATTATAAAGAAATCAGCAACGGCCATTGTAGAGAGGGATTTCGGTTATTTTTGAGGGATGGAAAGGGTGGAGACTAAAGTAAATGTTCCTATGTTTCAAGTTGGAGCATCTATCAAATTTTTTAGAAATTCGTCCAGCCGTTCTAAAGTAATTCACATACAAACGGAGAAGAAAAGAACATGTTTTGTTCAAGTAAGGCTTTGCCTGTTTACATGTTCAGTAGTAACGATAATTTAACAGCAATATTTGGAAGGTTAAGAATTCTATAATTTCTAAGAATAAAGCAAACGGTCATGTGCTTTTATGTATACAGGGTTGTCCTGAAATGTTTGGCCAAACTTGAAAGGTCGATCATTGTAGCAAAATAACGAAAAAAATCCATATGACCATGGGTGTCATATGATTTATTCAGATGTTACGGAATGATTAACACGTTCATTGGCTACGATGTAGACACTGTTAGATGTAGTCGTTCGATTGGCAGAGGAGGACCAAAAGCTTTGTGTGCATGCTAAATCGTTTAGACTTTTTTCTCTGGGTCTATCTGAAAACTCTTCATGTACGCTTCATCGGTTCTCAATGTACAAACATTGCGTGACAGCATTGTGGATGGATGGTTGTATAACGATTCAGATAACCCCAGGCATGTTTGAGCTGTCAGGCAATCCTCACAACGACTGTGAGAGCGATGTGTTGCTGCTGGTGGAAAACACTTCAAACAATTCATCTGCCAATGGCTACACCATTGCCTGTGTACGTGGCAATCATTCTGTAACATCTGCATAAAGCATTTCCTCACCCATTTTCACATGGACTTTTGTAGTTGTTTTGCTTCGTTGGATCGTACCTTCTTTGGCCAACCATTTCAGGACCAACCTCTCTCTCTCTCTTTTTGTGAAAAGTGAAATTTGTGGATATGTGTGTGTGTGTGTCTCTGTGAAAGATATTTAGTATACTGCCCAACATGTGCCAACATGCCCAACATAACCTTTTTTAGTTTGGGGAAGGGATGATCATCAACTGTTGTCGGCAACCAGCTAAGCTCTTCCTGATTTTGACACTAGATGGCACGAGCTTCGCATGATGTCCGTTCTCTTTATTTAATTTTTTATTTTCCCTCTGGTAGGAGGAAGGAGGTGGCGCTTCGCTACTGGCCAAAGAAGCTACACTTTCGCAAAGGTCGTGCATATCTCGAAAACGGTTTGAGCTAGAAACGCGAAATGTGACACGAGAGTTCTTTGTCAAAATCAAAAACACCTGTATTCGACGAATTTTCGACATTGGCGTCCTAACGGATGTAAACAGGGGGGGGGGGGCAACATACGCACGTGGAGGCGACATTTGGAACCACAAAAATATTGTTCAACAATTGGAACTAAAATATTATTGTGCATAATAACGTCACAGATTACCCTGGTGGCAACAATTGAAACTAAAATATTGTTCTGCATAATAACGCCACATATTAATCTGGAGATAAAAACTAGAATTATGGGATGTAAAGAGGAGGGCGGTGAGGGAATGGGCAAACATAGCTGAAGTATTTTTCTACGGTGTTTTCGGAATAGATATAGATTTGTAATGATTACATGCGTTTTTATAAACTGGGGAAGGTTTGAAGTGAATTGTGTGTGGAGAAGAGGAGAAAGGGGTGATAAGTCTTATATTCTCCGATCTCAATATTAATTTCATATCTAGAGATCTCGATTTACAAAATTCAAATATAACACTACTTTGTACCTAACACGTGATTTCTGTATCTAAGTGATCTCACAATTTCAATTTATTTCTCAACCATATCATTGTTACTCGTACGATGAACAGGTATTACATATATATATATATATATATATATATATATATTTCTTTTATAGTTTTCCAGATCTTGTCTGTGTCTAATTTACACTTTTTAATAGAAATAATTTCTACAATGAAACATCCGTGACGAGAATCGAACCTCCAACCTTCTGATCCGAAGTCAGACGTATTATCCATTCGGGTACTACATTCAAATGTATTTAAATATCTTTTATCACTCCCTCTGTGTGTGTGACGCAATAAGAGAAAACAGGAAAAAATAACTCATTAATCATTAATTTTAGCCTACTAGATTAAAATTTCAATTTCAATGTTCATTTTTTGAGCCTACTACAAGCGCAGGCCAGACGAGCAATAGATGCAGTAGCTCGCCCTCTGCGACAAAGTGAAGAGTCGTTACAGACATTTCTTTATATGAATGAAGAAAAAAACTTCGACTTAAAATACTCTATCTCAACTAAAAGCCGTCACATTGTTCTCCAGTCATTGTTGACGTGGCGTATACGGTACTAATATATAATAACAAACATATATTACATAAGATTTATTATTTTACAGTTTACTTTTCTGGGCTTTTTATGAATTAATTTTTACTAATTTGAAAGATTGTTTTCAATTATTCATTGCACTTAATTGCTTTGAATTTATTTAAGTTTTTTCAAGAGTTCTCTTACAGATTTTAATAAAAAGCATAGGATGTAAAAAACATCAAAAAAGTTGAGAGAAAACGGAATTTCATCATTTTAATTACTATAATAGAATAAATAATTTAGAATGAATGAATCATTTACTGATAGATGACGAAACTCAGAAGTTATGACCCAAATTTAATAACAGCAATATCGAACTTATCCAGGACTGCATTTAGAACGGTTAGGAAATTTAGCAAATATCATTGCAAAAAAATTCTATAAAGAATCTGTATGTCATGATACCAAAGAACCAATGATTGTTGCTTGATTATTTTAACTCTGTTTATCCAATATGTACAAGCAATTCCAAACAGCATTGCACTGGTATTCAATAATCTGCTCTGCATACATTACTTTTAGGCTTCTGATACCACGTATCAGACGCCTAATATCCCCGCTTTGTCTGTTCGTCTGTGGACAGGTATCAGCTCAGCAACACTCACAATAATCACAATCATCGCAACAATTGCGCCTTTTGCTTTCGCAACAATCACATTTATAATACTAAGGAAATTAAAGCAATATCAATTATATTTTCTTATAGTATCAAAGCCATTGCGAAGCATTGTGATTGATTTACTAATCGCTATCACTATCTTGTTTAAATTATAGCATTTACCAAAAAAAAAAAATTTTTTTTCTTCTAGTTTCGTACGAGTTTTTATGACATTACTAGTACTTACACGATTTAAGACTTACCGGTCATTCAAAGCAATCATTGTCTTTTGTTACTTAGGAAAAGGAAATATATTGTTTTTCTTTCTTACTCGGTTTTTTTTTTTTTCACTCATTATTTTGTTCTATTAATAATTAATAACATTTTCTTTCAAGGAATCAATACAAGGACAAAAGTACATAGGAAACTAAATCTTCAAAGCAACTTCACAAACTGAAGGCAGTAGAGTTCGTTCAATGAATTCGCTTTTGTTCGGATTTTTTTGAGAAATCTTGAATAAATCAGAATTCATAATTCGAATCCCAATGTAAAGAAACACTTGTTTACCATATAATTCTATTTTTGTTTAAAGACGAATTATTAGAAAATAATATTCTTTTTGTTACTGGTGTCGGATTTGCTCTTAATTTTTTAACATGGATCTCACTGGCTAAATTTATGTCTTTTTTTCTTGATCTTTTTTTTTTATTGTATGTTGTATATAAGAGTTAAAAATTTAGAGTTATTTTCTCTATCTAAATGTTTCCGGAAACTCTTTAAATTAATTTAATGTAAAGAAAAAAAGCAATGAGTATAAAATTAAAAATATAAAAATAACTCACAAGGAAAGTCTTCCAACTTGAAACTTCGTATTTTATCTATTGCAGGGATGAGAAAAAAAACAATGAACATAGTGAGAATTTATGCAAATGGACGTGACAACCACTAGAGGGGGGGGGGTGTTAAAACTCGCAGAATCAGAAAACGCAATATTTTGTATAATAAATCAGTTCGGCAGGTAGGATTTGCATGTTTTATGATAAAACTTAGCCGATCACAACTTAATAAAGACGATCACAACCAACGTAACTAATACAGAGCCTTATTTGAAGGGAAAACTATAGGGAAGACTTATCTGTTTTATTTATTTATTTATGTATTTATTTATTATTACCATTAATGTGGTAATCACTTTTTTTATCTTGTGCTTACTGAAGACAATAAGGTGAGTTATTTAGAAAGATTACTGTTGTATACGCATTTACATCATAGTATTTTGGTTTGTCTCTTTTTTAAGTAAGAAATCAAATGGGTATTTGTACTAGAAAAATATTCGGTCATACAAAGAAACTGATTGCATTAATTTCAGGAGAATGGGTTTGGGTTAAAGGTTAAGATAAAGATATTCTATTATAAGCCATGCAGGCCTTGGGTGCGCCGGAGATTTAGGCTCCCAAGAGCCTTAGATTCACGACCAACGGGGACTAGTTGAGTTAGGATGGTCATTCCAACGCCTGCATTGGAACCCCGACACCCATTTAACAGAGGGCTGGTTGAACCCTAGACCGTCTTGAGGAGTAACACTATGGAAAAATCCCCGATCACCCCCGGGCAATGAACCCTGTTTCTCCATTCCGCAGTCCACTGGGCCATCAGACCAGTTTTAAGTTTTAAGAACATTGCATTACCATTTACTGGATACTAACCCGTTTAGACATTACAATTATTAATAGCCATGTGTAATTTGTTACGCAAAGATCAATCAGCTATTAAATTATTTCTTCATTTTTAAAATAGAAAATGACGCGAAAAATAAATCCAAGAAAGAAAACTAGAGAAACAGAAATGAACAAGAGTTAAAAACATGGTTTGGAAACAGATAATAAATGCAATTATAAGTTCAAAGGAAGTCAAATAAAAGAAAATGAAGGAACCCTAAAATAAGAGACTAAATCGTTGAAACTTTGTAAATTAAGGTAAAGTTAATTCAAGAAAGATAATTAACAAAACTAAACGAATTGGAATAAAAAGCATTGTCTATATAAAAAAAAATGGAATTTATAAAAGAATTCCAAAAATAGAGCAAAAAAGAAAAGACTTATTGACTTATAAGACTCTATTGCTTACATGTTTCATTTACTTAGAGATGTAGTGGAAACCCATATCACCATTTTGCATCATTCGAGCTACTCTGAATAAGTAACAGTGGTCATATTGAACCGGAAATGATCACAATGGGTCTTACTGTATCATAATTATTCTCAGCATAGTCGATTCAATGTGGTTAGATACCAATTTTGTTTAATCACTACTATTTTCCTGACCCGGTCAATTTCAACGATTTCGGTCCCAAAACCGAAGTGATCTGGACCGGAAATCGGATTTTCCCGCAAACCTTCAGGCCATGAGAAGTCCAAGGAGTTGGACTATTACTCATACCTCCAATCCGGAGTTGGAGACTCATGAGCCACATCTCGTTGGATTATGGATCTCATTTGGGCTGTAGAGAGCTTTACATACACACAGAAAGATAAGGAATCCTAATTGCTCCTTCTTATAGGATCACTATAAATCTCATATCAACTGATATCCATTTTTAATGTAAGAGCCGATGGGAGCAGAGAGGAGGAAGTGAAAGAGAAAGATAATGGTGATTCAATATGTATTGATATAAATATATATATATATATATATATATATAGATCAATCAATGAAAAGAAACGGACAAAGAAATTACGGTGAGAGAGGTAGGATTGGTAGAACAAGCTTCGAAAAAGTGAAAAAAAAAAAGAGATAAAAAATAAAGGGAAAATTAAACTTAATAAAAATTGCCAAAAAAAAAGATGAAGGAGCTTTAGAGATTGACAGCGTGTGATCTACGTATAATTATAAATGAGTAAAATTACAGTTAAAAGCTGGTGGGGGTGGGAAAGAGGCGGATGAAAATGAAGGTAGAAGAAAGGAAAGTCAAGTATGATTTGATGCTGACATAATAATATAGTAAAATATTATTATTTTCTTCTTCTTATTATTATTGTGTTGGATGATGAAAAGGACCGAGGCTAGAATTCTTTCGTCCAAATGACTATGAAATGAGATAATTGTGGGTTGATGAAAGTTAGATGTGTGACTTAGGTCGATTGAATGGGAGAATGTTTTGAGATTGAAAGCTGGTTGATAAATCAGGAAAGGGCCCTTTTTGTTTAACCTATGTAACAGAAGCTGCAACTAGAGGAAATTTTTCAGACTTTTGTAGATGTTTAACTGTAATTTCACAGATTTTTAAACAAGTATGGTCAAACCCAGTTAACAGCGTAAATCTAGCTGACATCTTCTCAAGAACTTCTTCCTCTTTTTGTTTCCTTTCCTTTCGCAATTTTTTATTTAGTTTATTTTCTCGTTTTAACTTTTTTTTAATTCTACCCTTTCATGTTTTCTTCCACTCACTTTCACCGTAATTCGTTTGCCTGTTTTTCGTTGGTTGCATGTTGTATTTCTATACAGAAATCCAGCATATAAATACAGTAGGTATAGTTCTATTGGATTACTATTTCATTCTCATTTACTCCATCGTCTCTCCTTAAAAATGGTCATCAGTTGATTTCCAAAATGCCAGTTTTTATCCTTTTTTACTTTTTGACTTTTATCTGCTTTGGTTACATTTACTTTTCAGAACAAGGGCGTACAGAGGATTTCGGGGGAGGAGGGCAAGTTAAGACCAACAGCAACCAAACAAAAAATGTCGTTTTTAAAATTTTAAGGGGGGGGGAACCCAAGATCCCTTCAACTTACTATCGAACCAAAAAAACAAAACAAAATAATTGAAAGAAAGTAGGGCTAATCTATACATTTTGAGATTTCGAGGGGGGAAACAGGACCCCACTTTTAAAAGCCTCATGCTTCAGAAAGTAGAAGTTTATTATTTTATAAGTATGTTCTTGGTTATTAAACAGGAAAAGTATTAATAAAGTGGTAAACTGAAGCCATGAATTATGTTGCTTTGTGAAAGAAAACAAAAAAGAAAATGCTGAGTTTTATATTGATATTGATTTTCTTTTCAAACTTGTCTTTCTCACAAACATTCTCCATGACCTTTAAAAATTGACTATTCTAAATCTATTGAAGCAAAGGTTTTTCTCTCAATTGACGAATTTAATGCAGTTTTAAGTAAACTTGACCTGTGGGGAAATGCCTCATACACATACACATAAAAAAAAAATAATAAGAAAAAACGAAAGTATTCTTCTGTCTTATTTGTTACGGTCGGAGCGTGACGTCACTGAATTTTTTCATTGATATACAGAGTGACGTCAGTAAGCGCGGTTTCATTGATCATTTATATCTCTTGAAAAAAAAACAATTTCAGCAAAGTTTTTGAAGAAATTTCAATGAATTCAGTTGGATAAAGAATCCTTTAAAAATAGTCGAATTTCTTTGCATTTTAATGATCAGGAATGACATCACATGTGGTCCGTCTTGGAAAATAAAATTCAAGGAAGATACTTTAAAAGCTATGTTGTGAATAGATGTTCAGCAATAGTCTTAAGTGAAAAGATCTTTGGAAAATCTTGAGTGCAACGAAAAACTAATACCATTCAATCAAATGAATTCATGAAAGTAATCTATCATGGAAATGACATTCCGTTTTGATAAAATTTATTTATAAAAAAAATCGAGTACATCCTTCCAATTGAAAACACTTATTGTGCTCCCAGTGAATGATGGCCGCCCTGTTTTTGTGAGATCTGCGCATGTATCATCGATTACTCTGGTCAGGCACTTCCGTATGAGTTTATCACTGGACGTCGCCATTGCGGTAAAGGCTTGTTACTTTGCAAAAGAGCATTGTATTTATAAATAATATATATTTATTTATTTATATAAATACTTATTGTTAGCAACTGGTATTGAAATAACGGTAAATAGTCGAGAGAAGTTTTAATTTGGCGTTATCAACATGTCTTTCTCAGTGAAAACAGACGACGGGCGTCCATTGTGCCAGGAAAACATAATTGATCAGTTACCGGAAGGGCTGCGCAGTTCAAACTTCCGCCGGTCATCTTTCATTTTGAGGACAATAAAAGACTTGTGAAAGTCTATTCTGATCATTTAAGTTAGTTTTGATATTGACATCAGCATTTTGTTTATCAATGCTTATGAATTTAAAGGTCTATATTGCCATTTTTACAATGAAGATTTCTTAATTTTATTTCTTAATTTTAAGATAGAAAATTAAGTACAGAAATTATGATAATGCAATTTTACTTAACTTTCTCCTGTGAATTTAAAATAGCTTTTCTAATCCTAAAAGTACATCCATAAACATCTAAATATTAACCAGCCGGGGAAGATCTGTATTCTACAGTGAATGCCAGCAGATGTTGGCATCGTCGGAAATGAAACAGCTAATTAACCAAGATAACAGCAAGAGATAGACTTAGAGAAAAGCCAATCGCAAAAGGCTATCAGGTTTGTGAAATTAACGCGAACAGAGAGAAATTACTTAAACTATCACAAGATTGAGAACCTCAGAGGAATGAAGATGTATAGGGATGGAGCAAGGTCTTACCTAATGCAGAAATTGCGAGTGATTGAACTAAACCCCATCTTTAACTACCCAGCCACACAGAACCATAGGCGTAACTGGGGGGACCGGCCCACCCCAGAATGTCCATGGTACCCCCAGGGAAAAATACGTATTAGTGTAATTATTTTATATTTTAAATCTAAAAATAAATCAAATAAAATATTTTTTAATTTATTGGCATTGTATGCATTATTTTCAAAACAGTGATTTGCAAGACAAATTCTTTAATGCGTACATGCGACAAAATGGAATTTCCTATCTACTTTGCATTCCGAACACAAAAGGCCTGCTCCCCCCCCCCCCCCCCAGAAAAATTCTCTAGTTACGCTTCTGTACAGAACTTAGATGAATTTCCTTTTCAGGGGAAACTTTATACCTACAAGCTTCATACTGTAATTGCTAAAGCTGTTTTACATGTTCAGGATTCTATTTGACTTCTGGAGGACACGACACCAATCAACAAACCAACTACCATTATCTGTTCTAAGAAACTTAATTGCTTTACCTGTCTTTGCTTCTGTAGTTGTTTTATAATGTTTAAAGCAGTCTAGTGCATCTGACTTGTTTTTTATACAATAGTGTCTCTCTGGCTCAAATTTAAAACACAACATTTTTAAGAGCATTCCCCACTGAATAATGTATAACGTTTGCCTAATTGTAGGTATGTAATATGTATCAATTAAACAAATATTACTACGCCACTAACCGCACTTCAAGTAAAGTTTACCTTTACCCAAGACTTTTATCAGCTGCTTCGTTGGCTGAAGATACATCAACACCTTGTAAAGGTTTGTACTCATGCAAAACTTCTAAGTCACACGTCATGTGCTGAATAGCTCCACAATCTATGTAGAATCTTCATACTTTGAAGAAATGCGTTCCCTTGTTGCATTTGTTAGACAAGTAGCTTCTGAAACTTAACTTTCGATGACTCTCCTGGTTGTATCCAGTCTTGGCTTGTTTTGGCATCATTTGGAGATATGTACTTGTTGTCCACATTTGAAAAAAGAAACTTGATTTCGTTTTTCAAAGACATCGATTTTAGCAAAACTGTCACTGCCTCTATCCTTCCCTTAATTCGAATTTCCTCTATTACTTTTGGTCCGTAAATTATTTTTGTATCTATTACTGCATGTAATACCACTAGTTGGTTTAAAGTGGTCTTATTCACGTTGTCTCTTCTATCTGCTTTATTCAAGTTGACTCCACTTTATCTAAATTATATTCTACATCTGTAACAGTGTCATAATCATCACTAATGGGGCAAAACTATCCAGTAACCACTAAAGTGATTTGGATGAGTTCTGCATCTGAAGATCATTCACTTCCTGCTTTAACTAATTCTTTAATTAAGGTATTCACTAACTTCAAATAATCTCTCATACTAGATCCTTTTTCATATTTCATTTCGACCAATCGTTTCCACATTACATCCCTAATATAATGAAGTTGATCATCATTAATTATTAAGGTTACAATTCAAAGGGCTTTTCTAGTCTTTTCAACTGTCTATCTTCCTATAAAAGCATAAAGTGACACAGAAATGAAAAATATCTGCGCTTTTATTGGTGAGAGTCTAAGACGGCCGTTTTGTCCTTTTTCTGGACTCGTCAGCCGGACCCACTTACCAGATCTGTTTTGATCTCATCCAACCCTAAAATAATAATTAATTCCAAGATTTTATTCAAATTTACTACCAAAAATCTTAATCTTTTTCTTAATTTTTTGTATTACCAATTTAAAATTGAGATTTTACGTGTGTAAAATTGATATTCAATTTAAAATCTTGAAACAAAGCCAAAATCATCGAAATAAATAAATAAATAATTAAATAAATAAATAAATATAAAAACATGCAATTAACAACGGCAGATGTGTTGACGATTTATTGACCAAAAAACTGTAAAAGCAAAGAAACGGCTTAAGGTATTGAACCAAGTATTTGGCTCAATATTTTACAATAACATAAGGCTACTATATGACACAGGTCAAATGAAAGTCTATATAATAGACGACTTGGCAAAAGCAACGCCTGAAATATTGAGTAAAACGAACAAATGGACTAAGGAAAAAAAAAATGAAATTAATATGTTTTTCTATAAAAAGAAATTTATAAAACTCCAGACTTTAAATAACTTCACTGCTGTATTACCGTTTCCTACCATCTTTCGTTTTTAACAATTAAAAAAAAAAATTCCTAATATTCTAGAAAAATAATGTTGTAAAGAAATACTTAAAAAAAATTAATTTCATCTATCACGACAACAATTTAAGTTACTGTCTTTTATAATGTATCTTTTTCCCTCTTTTATTCCGAGATGTCGTTTCATGGAATAAAGGGATTTATTTGTTTAGAAATAAGTTTATTATTATTCATTTAAAAGAAATAATTATTAAAGATATATTATTTAAGATAGTTTTAATAAAAATGCCTTTTAGGATTATTCTGTAATGTTATAATTCAAATATTTCAGTCTTTCTGTTTCTCAATTCCTTTACGGCACGTAATTCGCATAATACTAACATAAATCATTAGAATTTTTAATTATTTTTATTGTTTCCATCTACGAAGACTTTCGAAGGCTGATTTAGCTTCTGACTCATCTCCTTAGCTTATGTACTTGTAAACTTCGGGATCTTTTATTTACATTTGTCAATTCATCGAATCTTGACCTTATCTGATTTAGACTCGTAATAATGACTTTTATAATTTTTATTTACGAGTTGACACTCTCATTTTCAAAGACTTGCTTCTGCAAATAAATTTTGTAATAAAAATTAGAAACTCCTATACTATCCAAATTACGCATACAATGACAACATTTACGAAGTGCATTTCCGTCCTGATTCTCATATCAATATCATTATTCCTTCTTTCCTTCCTTCCTTCCTTCTGTATTAGTTCTGCATTTTTCCTTCTTTAGTTCCTTCCGCCACTATTTCCTTGCATATAAATTAAACAGAGTGGCCAATCTTGTTGTATCGTATCTTACTGTCCTGTTGGTTTTCGTAAAACTAATAAATGCTTAAAAGCAAATATTCACCTTCTGTTTTGCAAACAAATTTTTCAATAAAAATCTTTTCTATCTCATCTAATATCGTACGAGCAATCAAACTATTTCTATTTTGAAATGATACCCAGAGGAGTATTTTCTTTCCAAATATAAATTAGTTCAACTAGGCACACGTCCACCTTCAAACAGACAAACAAAGGGAAAAAAAATGTTAATTAGTCCGGAATAGTCCGAGTTTCTTAGCAAAGCGAAATATGTAAATGTATATTTTGGAAAATATAGTTTGATACGTAAATGTACATATTGTGTTACTAACACAAGAAAAAAAGCGAAGAGTTTTCTGTGTGTAGAAGATATATTAGATTCATGAAAGCCTCGAGGTCTGTGAGCCACATTTATATTTGCTAATATCGTATTGAAATTAAAAAAGGAACATACAATTTAGAATTTAAAGACAAGTAATGATTTTTTTTTCAAGTTTGGGGAACCTAAACAAAGGACACTTGTATTCAAACTCCAAGATTTTGAGAAGCTCTGGTAATTACTACGCCCCTTTTAAAAAATGGTATTTTTTTTTCAAAGGGATATATTAATAAAACAAAATCATATAAATATCACTACACAACCTACGACAAGAATAACTTTGCATTCTCGTCTACATATATAGTATTTATCAATTAGAGTAGAGATAATAATTTTAGAATCTCACAAAAAGATGTTGTATAAATATGTGATAAACGCAACTCAAAGGCATAAGAAAAGCAGCAAGGATTACAAAGAGAAAATGCAAGCACAGAAACATAAACTGGCAAAATGTAACATTCTTACGAACATTTGATGCGCATAAGCTTGTAAACTGAGATATAGTTGTTCAAATACGAGCTACGATAATATTTTTTTAAACGATGATTAATGTGAATATATGATTGAATAAACATTCTTAGAATAGGATTAAGAAGTGTAAAATCAGTGAAATTATTTAAAAAAATAGTAAGACAAAGAAAAAAATGTGAATTCGGAATTTACTAAAATTATTATTGTTTTGTGGAAAGTTTCATTATACGACAAGTGTCTAAATCGCGCAGATCGCAAATACTAGGAACACAAAATTGAGTTTCAGTTTATTAATCAGCTTCGAATCAAATGTAAACTTTGCTTCAACGCAACAGTGTTTAGCAGAGAAGAAATACTTACTCATCATAACAATCAATGATAAGAATATTATCAACTCAAAATAAATAAATACATTGGGAATATTAGAAAGATCATTCGTTAAGACTCAGCGATCCAACGCCCAGTGGACACTGGACATGAACAGCTGGAGTTCAAAATTGAGAGTCACGGAACTGAGTGAGATGGAAGTCAAAATAATTGTGTTCATAATGAAGATTATTAACGTGCGGGGAATAAACAATAATAAAATGAACAATACCTCACAAAACATGTAAAAACTATTTAATAAAAATGACATGTTTCGAGATGCCCGAAGTAAACGGCTCACTTCCTCAGATATGTTGTTGTTTTGTATCTTAGGAAGAGAGCCGTTTACTTCGGGCATCTCGAAACATGTCATTTTATTAAATAGTTTTTACATGTATTGTGCGGTTTTGGTCATTTTATTTTAATTGTGCTCATATTTTAAGGTAGATGATAAATAAGCATTGCTCCAAAGGTATGTGAATATGCCCCAAGCACCGATATGGACTAAGCGCGAAAATCGCATGCGCTTACGAGTTATTACGGAAAAACCAAAAAAATGGAGTTTTTTTTTTCAAAACTTTTTTTTCAAAAACTAAAAATATGATTCAGATAGTTAAAATACGACAACATGATGTAGTTTATTTTATGAACAAACATATCTTTCGAACTCGTATATTAGCGGGAATTTCGGACATTTATTTCCGAAAATTGCAAATTGTGCCCCCTAGCAAAGCGCTGTACAAACTTTTAACACCAGATTTAAAAGTTCGGATTCGATTTAGTCTAAAGAAGGTCTTTTCAAAATTTTAAAAGTTTTGGAGCATAGTTAAAAAAATTTCTGAAAGATCCAATGGACGCCAGTTTCCATAGATTTATTCGTAAAAACCTTATTGAAGTCTAAGTTCTAGGTTTTTTATTACTGAATTCAAAACTGATGGCGTAACAAACTGCGATGTTCTTGATTAAATAAAAATAGTTTTTATTATAATCCAAGTAATCAAGTTTAATTACCAAGTAATCAAAGTTATAACTTAATTATTGACGATCGTGAACTGAACTGTTCAATTGATGATCGACAAAAGCAAGATTCTCGTCTCTTGTTAGCTCGCGCTAATCAGCAACTACAATGCATACTGAACTTATTAACAAAAAGTTTAGTAAGGGATGGGTGTTTTAGAACTCACTCTAGATTTATATCTGGCGCCCTAAAAAGAAAACAGCAAAAAGGAAATGTATTATAAATTACGCAAAATCCAAACTTTGCTCAGCTATCTGCTCTGTAGAAAAGCATTTGAATAATCATAAAAAAGCAAGTGATTAAAAAGTAACAATAAACTAAAAGGCATATCGAAGCTAAGGAAAAAAAAAATATTCATTATCTAATGCATAGTATTCATTAAAAAAATCTTAGAAGAAATGTTTTATTTGTTTGTACAGAACACTTCTAATCAGTAATCTTTGAATTTTTTTCTCTATATTAGAAATGCGTTTTGATAATAATATCTCCTAAATGGGACTGAGAATGCAGCGAAATTTAGTTTAAACTGCTCAGTCACTAATGGCAAAATTTAACGTGCGTGTGAATATTAGTAAGGAAAAATAAAGATTAAAAAGGCACGATTAAAGATTCACTGAGCTATTTTGGAGTTTTATTTTATGAATTAATCCTTTATAAGCTAAGCGTTCTGCTAGCGGGGATTGATTTACTGCCCTTTTTATTCTTAATTTGTATTTTGATGTTTTTTAACTGAATGGCCATTGTTCTGTTTATTTGTGCTTTGCTGATGTTGATTCCACTGAGCTATTGAGTACTGGGCGAATTCACTATGCAGCGTGAAACCAATGTGTTTTGCATTCCAAGTACGAAAACTCCAAAAATAGCTCAGTGATTCTTTAATTGTGTGCGTTTTTATTTTTATTTTTCCTTCTCAGTCAACGATTTCATCTAAACGGTTCAGGAACAGCCTTGTGGTCAAGGTAACTACCTGCTATGATAAGTCTGAACCCCTACACTGGGCATGGATGTGACTTTCGTCGTCTATGTTTCGTATCTGTTTCTAGGGTGTATTCTGAACTGACTCCTGTGGTATAACCGGGACAACGATTCTTCAGCTAAGTAGTTCACATTTTCTGCCTCTTGTTGAGGTCAAAGGCTTAAGGCCAGGAGCCATTGATTTTTTTTTTTTTTTATTGTTATTGTTGTTGATTATTACTCGAAATACTTATAAGTTTCCCGGGATTTCCATTTTTACATATTTAAGTTTTTTAAATTGTATTGTGAATCACAAGGAAGTATTATCTTTTTTTTTTGATTGGTTATATGAACAACTGTATATGCGAATTTTTATTATTCATCTTGAATATTTTTCTTCTTTCTTTTCTGTTTGGAAGCGCACCACGCTAAAACTACTTGACGGGTTTCCATAAAATTTGGTACGTTGCTTATTTAAGACCCTACGTAAAATATTAGCATGATAATTTTGATCTCCACTACCCATAATATCCCAAAATTGATCGCTGTTTGCTCTCGGATTCCTGAGAGTTTTAATGAGCATGGGATGGTGAGCGGCAAACCAAAATAATCTATCTAATGTTTTAAATTGGGTCATAAATAAATAAAAATTTAAGGAACCAAATTTTATAGAAATCTGTTTAGCCGTTTTAGCATGATTCATATTCAAGTAGATAAACAGAAAAGAACAATGTTCAAGTGAAGCACTAAGAGCTCTTTTATTCTGTCAATTGTTTCAAATCAAAATTACTTCGTGGCAAATAACTTCACATGAGAAATTTAATCTTATTCAACAATTTAAATATCGTGGGTTTTTTTTTTTGATAGTTAAAAAAACAAAGAACAACTTCATTGATTGTCTAATTTCAAAAACTTAACTCAAATACCGATTGAAAGGCATAGGCGTAACTAGGGAGAGACAGGGTGGGCCGTGCCTCCCCCCCCCCAGGGAAAAATATATATTAGTGTAATTATTTTATATTTTAAATACAAAAATAAATTAAATAAATATTTTTTAACTTATTGGCATTGTATGCATTATTTGCAACAATAAGAATGTCTTCATGCGACAAAATAGGATTTCCTATCTACTTTGCATTTCGAACACAAAGGGCCTGCCCCCGCCCCCCGAAAAATCCTCTAGTTACGCTTCTGTTGAAAGGTAATAATTTCTAAAATAACTGACATATCTGTAGCCCATTTCTAATATTGAACGCTTGTCTCTTCTTTCATGAGAGAAGAGTTCGAAACTTCTCATCTTCAAACGAAGGTAAAAATGCCGATGGTTGAAATGGCTTCATCAGTCGATCAAATTGTGGCAGTTCCTATTGGTTCAGGTGGACGCTGGCCTGGCTAATGATTGGCGTTTACTATAGCGTGTTGTTCGAGTTTACAAGATCTTGGCTTCGATCGCTTTACTTGTGTCCAATATAGGGACAGGAATGGGATAGATTAAAACACTGTTGCTCTGAAAACTGATGCAATGAATTCAATGAATTTTATAGAATGAATTCTTGTTTGCTTTTCGAGCTAGAGAACATTTGATTCTTGTGTGTCTTCAAATACCATCTTGTTTATCTTACACTGGATTTTCCCATTGAACTACAGCAGGAATTAAACCAACTCCTTCATCGAAGTCTGAAGTTGCCGTAAACAAGTAAGTAACTTTTAACTGACTTATTTTTGCTCACCGTTCTTATTATAAGAATTATAAACCGTATTTTCTTTTTTAAATTCCACTTTTTCCTTGCAAGGATTTAAGAAAAATATTATTAAACTTAATTATCCAAATGGCCCTGTTTAACTTTTTATTTGTGGGTCATCAAAGTAGTCTAAGAATTCAAGAACAATTTTCATATTTAAAAGTATGTAATGCGTGGAAGCGACTTTAAAAAAGTAAGAATTTATTTTATTATTCTATATTCTGCCTTTTAAAATGAAATTTTAACTGACGAGTTTTATTGAATTTAATAGTAAACCTAAAAAAGAAAAAAAAAATCAATTACGTCTTTGGTATCTTACGTGAAGATATTTATTATATTAAGTTTTTCTTTTTAAAATTTGGTGTTTTCGTCGTTCTGGCTATTTTTCTCATAAGCCAAACATTTTTTATGAGGATGTTTCTCCTTACTTACCCATATCCCCTAAGTTTCGTGTGACATTGTATCGTTGATCGTGACCGTAGCCAGGGCGAGTGTTTATGCGGCCCTGAAGAGGATCAATTGTTACCGAGGCGACTGCGATATTGTTTGGACGGTGGCCACCACAACAGCTGCCGGACCATCGCACAAAAACAGACCGGAGCCTTGTCACACTTTCTTTACAGTTGAGTCCCGCCCTGAACGCCTGCAACGGCTATTGGTAGGAGGGGAGACATAGTCTTAAGATCCGGAAACCACAATTTGCTTTCATTGGCAGAAATACGATAAGCTAAAGTTGTGCATGTTTACCTGTTGCTTGTATTTAGCCTCTTCTAAGGAAAAAAAAAAATAGAAATAAAATCTTCCAAGCCTCAGTTTATGAAATGTTAGTCAACTCACTTATGTATTAAAAGAAAATAGAAAATCTCAATTTGTGTTTCAAAAATAGTAAATTAAAAAAAAAATACCAGTACGCTGCCAAAAAAAAAGAAAAGAAAACATGAATAAAAAAAAAAAAGCGAAAATGGGAAGAAAAAAATAATTAAGCAGTAAAATTCAATCTACAAAATTAACCTTCTAGTATATTGAATTCCAAAGGTAAGTTGTACTTTTTTCAAAAAAGGCATTTTAGAAAGACCAAATTAATAAAAAGTAACATTAAAATAAAATCCTCTTTTCTCATAATTTTAAATCTAATATTTATTTGAGAACTAAATTTGTCTGCAAAAATCTTTGCTTATCGTAAAATTCCTAATCCTTCTTGATTATTACGTGAAATAATAATTATTCTACGCTTGAATCGTAGAACTTTTATTTCGTATTAGAATCGACTGATTTTTCAAGGTTATTCATTACGAGAAAACAATAGTAGCAAAAAAAAAAACAAAACAAACTTAGTCGCGAAGCACGGAAAATAAATAAATAAATTAGAGAATGCGTTAAAACATGTAAAGATCGAAGATTCCTTTACATAAAGTAAACTATTAAATAAATGAATAAATAAATAAAAATCCAGACTCTTTTAAGTTGAATTCTTTTTCTTTTTATGTATAAACAGTGGGTCAGTAGGTGGTCAAACTAATTGAAGAATTCTTAAAAACTTTTAAAGCGTTCATTTAATTTCCAAATTCAATGATTATGAAACTCTAATGATTATTAGCAATCAGTAAAATTTCTAAATACGTAATTTACAATTGAAAATTCAAGAATTCAGACTTCGCTTCATTGTTGTTTACATCCAATTATCCAATTATTAATTGCAAAGGGAATTATCTCAAACTTATCGGAATCTCGCGAATTTACGGTGATTGATTTAGGATATAAACAATTTTAAAGGATATAGTAATGACCAGTTTAGTAGAGATGGAATATTACTGTTAATTTATTTTCCTAATGTAGTTAGAGTCGCCTAATATTGACACATGGAACCGTTTCTTTCCAATTTTTTGAATTTGTAAAAAAATATCGCATAAACTTCATTTTCCATTAAGAAATAAGAAATGCGGAAAAAAAGGTGAGAAATAAGAAAAAAAAACTAGTTTCATTCAACAAAGCTTATTATATTCAAAGGATCGCAGAATAATTTCAATTCCGAACTGCCTCCTCGTTTTGATTAAAATATAATTTCATTTTATTTTAATCTATTTAACTATTTTTCCTAATTACTCTATGCATTTCTTTTCCATTAAAAATATTAATTACGTTTTTAATTGAAATATTAATACATTTAGATTGATGTAACTGCATTTACAGAAAGATGTAATTCTGAATGGTTTCCCAATATTGATGAAAAATTTCTCCTATATTTCGTAAAAATAAATCATTTCCCTAATTCGAATACCGTTGCTTCAATGGATTCAAACGTCTTTCAATTATTTGGAATGGAATTAATCATGTCCACACTCAGGTGTTGATGGCTACTTACCGTCAACGCAATGCAGGAAAGCCAGTTGTTTATGAGGCAGAAATGAAGTAAATCATAATGCATTGGCCACAAACCGTTAGCTTTGCTCATGAGAGCACGAATGGGAATGTCAACCTATTATTACACATATCTTAATAGAATAAACTTCCATTTATAAGCTAACGAATAGTTTACTATGTTCATAACTGACTTTCAAAATAAGGAAATTAATGTACAATTTAAAAATGAAAATAATATTATAGAAGGGATCAAATAATTTCTAAAACCACTTTAGTAATTTTAAAAATAAAACAATATAGAAACCCAAAAACAAATGTCAAATCTCAACTTTTAGACTTGAGTTCATAAGGCAGTTACGAAACCTTAGAGAGGAAAAATAAAAGGCTGAAAACTTTAATGTTGAATTAAAATTAAAATGAATAATAAATGAAAAGGAAAAGAAATGATTTACTGAGGAAAAAGAAAATACTAATACTTTATTTTAGAAAGTCTTTTATTATCAAGGGATCGGAGAATGATCTCAATTTCGAACTCTTTCATCCGTAACATCATTTATTTTATTTATTTTATTTCTATTTATTTTTTTCTAATTGGTCTCTCCATTTCTTAATCATTTTAACTTAATACGATTTATTTTTTGCATCATTTTTTTACTTATAAATTAGCATTTTTTTTATGACTTTTGACAGAAAAAGATAATATATCAAAGGTTCACGAAAAATAAACTCATTTAGAATAATAAAATAAATCAACTGTCAATCTGCTTTTTGATATGTCTCATGATACAAAAATAATTTTCTTTTTATAATAAAGTTATTAATGATCGGAAGTTTTAATACTAAAAAACTGAGAATCGCATGACTTTGAAAACTAAGAAATAAAGCAGAATTCTTTTTACTTCAGCCTCACAATTCACACAAAACAGTTAAATATATTAAACTTATCTACAAATAATTCATTAAAATAACCCTTAAACAATTAATTAATTGAAAATAAGTAAACAATGATGGTAATATCAGTCATAAAGTAACAAATTAAGTGAACGTTTCTCAGAAGATTAAGCTTGAAACATAAAAAACATTTTGAAAATATTTTTCTAAAATATTTGTACTTCTTTTGAAGAAAAAAGATCTTTCAGATTTCTATAGAAATGAAATTGTAAAAGAATTAGATATAAAATAACAAGAAACAAAATAAAGAAGACAAATTGTATAGTTTTCATTTTTTTATAATTCATCAAATCATTGTTATGTAGGTGGAATAAAATGAGGCATTTTTCACATTTTCATTACATCATTCATTCATAGAGATGATTTATTAATTTTAAGTAAATAACTGGACCTAGGCGGTTAAATTGCGTTACTGGATCCCCGTATCCACCTCCTACTGGGTGAGTTCATGTATTTGTCATCTGATTTCCCCAGTGGCCCGGAACTGGCTTTGATTGGGTTGACTCTCCACTAAAAACAAACTAGTTTCCGATGAAATTTAAGTTTAGTAAATAAAAGATAAGTCACAAGATTTAACAACGATACAGTCAATAGTTTGTATTTTAATTTATATATCTTCTAGAAAAGCTCAGTTAATTAAAACCAGTCAAGAAGTATTCACGGTAGTCATAAAATCTATACAAATATAAGAAAAGGAATTTGCTAATTGTTTCAATAAGAAGTTCTCAGTTTTAATTAAAGCCGTTTTTGGCTTTAAGTGAAATTGGAAAAAGGAGTAACGCCCTGGAAATCGAAAAGATTTTGTGAATGATTAATGCTATCCTTTTTTAATAATTAATTTATTGGAAACAAATCCTTCTTCTTTCCCATCTAAAAAATAAAAGAAAGGTTGCATTTGAATGACGTCAGTAAATTCAAATAAAACGTCTTTATCTTGGAGAATTTACTTTTTTCAATTTCGAAAAATAAGTAAAAATGCGTACATAAAAGTAGTCAATTCTTAGAAATGCAGTTTATTCATAATTTACCAAGAATTTAAGAACTATTGGAAATTTATATAGAAGAAAAATTATATATTTCTCCAAAAAGGAATAATTTTTGAGCAATTATATCTTTCGGGTTTGTAAATAGGAAGATGAATGAAATTTCACTGATCTCCGTGTATATTTCTTGGGTCCAGGAATAGAATAATTACTTTTTAATATCGGATACAATTATTTTGACCTTCCCAAAAAGTGTTGTTGAAAACAGCAGAGAAATCGTGTACTGGTTTTGATTAATTAGAATCATTAAGAATTATTAACTAAATATTATTTTGATTCATTCAAACACTACTTTTTACAATTATTTCTACTAACCAATCATTTCTTTCTAAACTTAACGAAATATACCTAATAAAGTTTTTCAATATGCTATTGCATATCTATTTCCTTACTTCTTTTTATACTTTGCTGTCAGGAATTGAAAAGCATTCCTGTCCACCGTATTCACATTCATTCTGTATTTGAACGTAACCAATTTTCATTTACGTAAAATTTACATAAATAAACAACTGGTGATCGTTGGACGATTGGTAGTTTTAGTTGTGGAATAAATCCTAAGGTTAGCTCCTAACTGAATGAGAGTAACTGCGCCTTGTCTTTCTTTGATGATATCTAGCTGTTGATGGTAAACTGTCAGGATCATTATCGCAAATATTAACTGAAATCTTTGAATTTCAGTAGCATTTTAACATTCAAATATCACGAGAAGTATTTTACAGTCAGATTCTACCACAAGCATAGAATTAGTATTACTCCAAACATATTGATACTAGGACGAAGGGCAATAAAATAATGCGAACAGGATTTTATGCGTTACATCTTAATGCCTTTAAATGGGCATTAAATTTAAAAATTTAATTGTAATTAACTATCTCTATTGACTTTCTAGGTAACTCATAGGAATTATTGACTGCATGGTTACTTTTCACAGGGTAGCCTCTACCATTTAAAAGTGATCTATTCTGTAAAAACATTTTTCGATGAACTCTAAATCGTAAAGCATCGTAAGGAGTCACAGAACTCAAACAACATTCTTTGACAATTGTGATACATTCCGTTTAGTTCCATTTCAACTATCGATTTTTTTATCTTTATTTATTGATTTTTCTTCATTATGTTGGAAGATGTTCAGGTAAATGTAGTTAGCTGTCACTGTGCCAGATCCTATTCAATGACCAGAAGCTATTTCCCAAAACGAACTTTGAAATCTAATGGATTGAAATCTATTTCTTTCAATATGAAACCACAAAAAAATAGAAAGCTTAAAAAAATCATCAAAAAAAGGTATTTCATCAATGAAATTCTAAATAAGGTTTTAATTAAGAACAACCAAATAACGAGTAATTATTGAAATTAGCGAATATCATCAACACCAGATATACATATCTCCGTAATGATACTTTCTTTTATTTTTTAATCTTTAAACGATGTTATTTATTTATTTAAAAGATTTTTTTTTTTTTTTGCAATCTTCGAAAAAGATGCTTTGCACTTAGAAAAAGTAAAGCTTTAAGAATGAAGTTTATGGAAATTAAAGAACACGTAAATGTGTATTTCATGAATGTTTGATTCCAAAGCTAAAGCGCAGAAGCGTCACGGAGTCTAATTGAAAAAGGAAATGATGGTAGTTATTTGCTGTGGCAGTGACTTCAGTTGAGTGAAGCAATTAATAATTGATGTAGTGGATGAAATGAAAATTGCAATCTCTCCATTGCATGTTACGCATTCAGTAAATATTTTAACCATAATATTGAATTGCAACTCTAGCATCGTTAAAATGAATTTTAAAAGCTACAAAGACTGCAAACACTATTAGCAGAGTTTAAAAAAACAATAAAAACTGTAGATCGAGCCACACGACGGCACAGATGTGTACTTCCACCTTTCAATCGGTCGATCACATTAATTCCAGTGCAAACATTGGCTTCTATTATAGAAAGTTTTAGAACACTGTCGGGAGAAATAATCCTGGAAGAATCTCCGACATTCTCCGCCGAAATTGATTCTGATTTTTAGATTGGTTTCTAAAAATGTAAGCAATCATTCTGGATAATATAAAGTACCTTTCAAGATAGCTTTGAATTAGGAGTATTTACGGCAAAGGTAGTAAATCCCAAAAGTCCTTTTCGAAATACAATTTTGTAATGCTACAGAAGGTGGCACAATGGGGATGGGTTGAAATGAGCTCAGAGGTTAGACAGAATTATTGATATTGTCAATTATCAAGATGGCTGTAATTGAAAGTCATTGAGAACTATGCTTGAATAGAGAGTCATTCTGGAAATTTCCAATTGTGGGAAATTTAAACTAACCTTCCCTTCCGCGATGGACTCCGTAGATTGATATTTTGGTCTTTGCCCTGTGTTTCAGTAAATCATACACTTCACATTGCCCTGCGAAAGAGTTCCAGATAAATCTTCAATTTTTCTTAAAAACCATTCAAAGAAACGGTTTCCATGAATATGATATTAACTCCATGATTTCGAAACTTTTCGTTACAAAGTAATGGAAATTCGTTTTAATGTCCTTTACCCTTTTCTTGTCTAAAGATTATTGCATGATGAAAAATTAAAATAGAATATTAAAATATGTTAATTAACTGAGAGTGATTTCAATCTTTGCTCATTAAAGACCCAATAACCGATCCCTTCGAGGTGCAGGTAATTTTAGATAAAGGTTGAAAATGATTTACTAGAAGTTTATATTGAATATTTAACAATATAAATCAATAAAAATGGTTTTTAAGCAAATGCAGAAACTGAGGAACAAAATTTGAAACTCGAGTCCAAATAAGTTTCCAGCCAATTTTAAAAATATCTTCAGAAATAGTGATTTCTATTCAATTCTTGAAAGAAGACACAGCACATGCTATGAGAAGAAAAATAAAAAATTCTGAAAAAAAATACTTTCAATTATTTTTAAATTACTACCAAACAAAAAAAAAAAAGAGACCAAATGAAACTATATAGTTTTTAGCTGATATTGGATTTACATTCAGAGAACAAAATTTACAACTCTGTGACTGACTGTACTTAATGATTTATGCAGTTCATGTATTGATTTTCTATCATTTTGTATTCTTACATCTCAAAACAAAAATAAAACTCACCACAGAATTCTCCCGCTCTAATTTATCGTATTTGTTTTTTCGTTTTTCTTTTTAATTAATATTTTTAACATGTAGATCTGGTCCAGTCCTTTCCGTTTAACTTTGAATTTCTTCAGAAGTTCTTTTTGAACTTTTTTTTGGGGAAAAACATTTAAAATTTAAAATTTAATGTTTACGTATTCCTTTAACAAAGTAAAATTTGTAGATTAATGGAATTTTATCAATGAAGATAACGTGAGTATGAAATTAGGCAACACTACTCATTAACTTCTATGGAATGTCCCTTATATGGAGACCGAGATCTTTTATAAGGATTATACAGAGTTCGGTATTTCTAAGTTGGAAATATCCTTGCAGTCTCCGGCAAACATTAGGTGGAAATGAATTGGGTCGTAATAGTATTGTTAATGTCTTGCTGAGGTTGCCCAATCTGGAAGATATCATGGACCACAGCACGCTCTTAAAGAAATGAGATTTAGAAATGGAAAACCATAAAGAAATGACAAATGGAAAAGAATGACAGAAATTACGATTTGCCCAACAGATTCTAAGAGAAATAAGTTAAAAAGCTTCAAAAAAAAGAAGGTAAATGTGGGAAGCTACAGACAATTAATTAACTACAAAAAATGTTAATATTCAGAATGGAAAAAACAGAAAGCTGAATCAAAAAAAAAAGTAGTCAAAGAAAATTAACCGCGGAGAAATATTGTTATGAGAAAAGTGGGCAGTGTTAATTTAAATCTTACTTATAGGCCTGAAATTTTCTTTTGTAATCAGTAATTTAGTAATTAAGTCGAAAGAAGCAATATTAAGGAAGAAAAACGTTTTATATTAATTGGTTCATTTAAGTGACTCATTAAAATTTCAGAATAAATTAAAATAATTAATAATTGTTCTAAATAAGAAAAAACAAATCTCTCAAAAATTTACCCCAATAAGAAAAGGAAATGGAAAAAACGAATGAATGTCTTAAAATTTAAAAGATCTAAATCCAAAATAATCAAGCGAAATTGTAAAATAGTTCTTTTAGTAATCTTTTATGAAATAAGTGAATTTAGGATTTTTTTAAAGTGAAATAGTTAAGGCAATAGAATATTCTTTTTTAAAATAATTGATATATCTGCGGATATAAATAAAATTAGCAAAAATAATAAAGCAGCTGCCAATTAAGTACTTTTTTATTAACATTAAAAAACATATATAAACAATACTTTTGCTATTATTATCTAGTATGAATTCGTTTGGAAAGTTGTTTTTTTTATAGATTTTATAGGAATTTTTTGTAAATATAAATCTTAGCTATAAATATATAACATAAATATGATCAAAAGTTTACTGTATAGGTCTGTAGAATAATTAAAGTTCTCGAACCTTAGAAGTCTGAGGGAAATAATGCTTTTTAATACTTTGTACTATTATTAATCAATTGACACACACTTAGGTTTAGCATTTTCTCCATATCATTCTGTCTTTTGTTTCCTTTTCATATTTGCACAATGTTTACGTAATGTAATTTAATTGCCTGAGTAATTAGAATAAATCACAAAAAAAGGATGTAAATCACAGAAAGCACTAGATTTATTTGCTGATTCATTCATTACTTAAGTTAATTTCAATTTCATATCTTTTATGATCAGAAAAAATATCAGATTTTTTTTCTGTTTGTTTCATCTTTAAAAGGTCTGTTGAGGTCGACGTTCTTCATTCGAATTTTACAGGTCTCGGAGACTCGTAATCGATATTTTCGTTATTAACTATACAATTAGTGAATGGATGCCCGAATCCTACTGAGGTTCGGAGTCAGAGCAAGCAATGAAAATCGCATGACCTTTACTTAGACAGTTGTTGAAACACGGAATTCACGTAATGTTCTGTTTGTGTGATCATTTTGTGCATGAGAACTCAGCTACTGACAGCGATTTCCTGATGATCAAGGTGAAACATTTCTTTCATTGTAGCTTTGCGGAAAACGTTTTGTTTTAATTGAAATGTAATACAATTTATTGAAAGTTACCTTAGCAAAGATCTGTAAGGCATTTCCTTCAAATTAATGTTTTTGTAATAGAAGAGTACCTTAACTCTTAATTTTAGCTTATTCTTTTTCCAAGTTTATTTAAGCTTCCGTTTCTTTTCCTTGACCTCAACTTAGCATCAGCGAGAATAGTAGTAATAAATTCTTCTAAATTGGTATGTGCACTTTGCTATAGTAACATTTTATATAGGAAGCACATTTTATATATGTAGTTTGCGAAATCAAACTGTAAGTCTTCCAATTTTTAGAAGCTTTTATACTGTAAGTTATGACTCAACAATTCTTTCATATTTTATGAAGAGGTTTCCTTTATTTCATCTATTTATTGTTAAGTTGATGTGAATGTAGACCTGCATACTTTCAATTCATCAGAAGGGCAGAGAACTGTTTTATCATTAAGTACTATATGTAGGCTTATATCTGCTCTCTCTATACTCCGTTTTCGCTATGATAATATAACATCTTTAACTGATTGATAATCGGTTAAAACTACTTTGTAACTAAACAAAATAAACTTTAATTTGTAGAATAAAGTTAAGATTGAATTAGAAAAAAGATCAATTAACTTTTTTTTCCATTATTTAAAAGTATGAAAACAAAGCGTATCTCTAACCTACAGGAAAGCATCACGAAACATGTACAGGTCGATGTAGCAGAGCAGTGATGAAGTCATAAATATCATGTAGATATTTATCAAATTTTTAGATAATACAAGATTCGGGAGTTCGCAGTGCTTAATTTGTAATACGAAATAAAAAGTCCATCTCTAAAAGTTATAAAGCATAAATTTTAATATAGAATTGAAAGAGTTATTGTTAGTATTAGTTTGCTTTGTATTATAAGCATTGCTACAATGGCTGATCCGAGACAAGACAATTAAAATGTAATCCACAGAAATATCAGTGACAGAAACTGATATTTCAGAAATTCTTAGAAATCCTTAGCAAGGATTTAAAGTAGAACAAAATACAAAATGAATTTCAAGAAAGGAAACTGAATATAAAATACAAATAGAAGTCAAAAGTAGGAATAAATATAAAGAAAATTTTAAAAAAATGTTTAAAATTTTAAATGTTTAAAAGCAAAGTAGAAAACATCTAACTGAAGAGAAAATAATAAACGATAATAGGTAAAAGATCTAAATTATGTAAAATCACGGAAATCTGGAACAGAATTTCGGTATAATAATTCTTAAAAATGTTGGCGAAATGACTTTAGACCTGTATAATAGCACAAATAACCAAAACAATATTTCAGGAAATTTAGATAGAAGATTTTTCTTAAGCAGTAAATGTTTGCTTTAATGAGTCTGAGACGTTCAGTATATATACACTTCAACAACATAACATCATGAAGGAAATGCAGTTTATACTTACAGGAATTTAAGCAGTTTATAGTTAAAGAATTTACAGGAATGAAAAGACGTTATTTAGCTTGTGCTTTGCTTTCTTGCAGAAAGAGAGACGTAAATAAGGATCCGGACAATTTAAAGTAGAGGAATAGATTATTCCTGTAAACTTGGTTTCTGGAAATCTGCAAACAGAATCATTGGCAGCAGAACATCATCGCAAATCATCACATCATCATGGCAAACAGAATCATCATTGTAGGAATTCCTACAGGATTAGGAAGCAAGTGATCCAGGAAATAATTAGAAAAAAATAGTAAAAAGTTGTGCTTTTTTAAGGATGTTAGGTATTCACAGGATATTTAAGAAATCAATATACTATTGCAATTACACAAAATTACTAATATATAACTCAATAACATTATTTAACGTGCGTAAATTATGTAATAGACATAAATTATTTGATAAACTTAATACAATTAAGCCACCGCACATGACTAAAACTACAAAATTACAAAGAGTTCACATTTCTGCAATCGATTTCGCCATAATAAAATGATATGGCATCA
>JAFIDM010009631.1:204724108-204744936 GCA_023159025.1 Thereuonema tuberculata
AATAATAATAATAATAATAATAATAATAATAATAATAATAATAATAATAATAATAATAATAGTCTCTATGAATATTATGAAGATGTAAATATAGTAAAAATAAACCGTAAAAACTCAGCACATTGCAATTCTTTTATATAGAAGGTTTATTAATAGATATAAATAGAATAAAATGGATATAAAAAGAAAAACTTGCACCTTTCAATTTTTGTTTTCTTTTTTGATTCAAGCAGAGCTATTTGTAAAAAGATTATAGCTAATTGATATACTCTTATCATAGTTCCCACTCCGGGTGAGGTTCACTTAATATTTCGGCCCGGTTCTTCAGGAGATGTTGAGTATTATATAAAGCTTGGCGCTTTAACTTTTGAAGTTGTTCTGAAGGAGAAGTCGGAAGAAAGTCACAGAAACAACTTCTTCGAGACATTTACAAAGCAAAAGCGCCAAACTTCATGTAATGATCAACATGTCCTGAAGAAGATTCAAGGAACCGGAAAGAAATATTGAGTTAACCTCACCTGAAGTGAAAAAATCTCTCATAGAAGAGTATATCCAATTATCATAGCCCACTTCTCCTTAAGAACCAAGTTAGATTATACCTAATAAATTAAGTTATTGGAGTTGTTATTATTATATAAAGAATGAGTCGTAAATTAAAATGCTCAAAAAGTTTGTATCCTACAATGAGATACCTCATTTAAAATTTACCATTTGAATTCAGTAG
Source organism: Thereuonema tuberculata (assembly GCA_023159025.1). Classification (NCBI taxonomy): domain Eukaryota; kingdom Metazoa; phylum Arthropoda; class Chilopoda; order Scutigeromorpha; family Scutigeridae; genus Thereuonema; species Thereuonema tuberculata. Next base: position 204,724,833 of record JAFIDM010009631.1, read on the forward strand.
TTCTTGTTTTATTTTCATAAAGTCTTTTGAAGTTTATTTATTTATTTATTTTGAGAAATTAACCGACATTTCCCTTCTATTTCTTTCTTAGAATGCCTTGTAAAAGCCGGTATCGTTCACGTCATAGAACCCCAATCGAAATGATGGTTGGGTATCGGTTAAGATTTGACGGCGTCGTCTAAGCCCTGGGCAGCCAAAAGCCTGCAACGCCGGGGGCCAGGGAGTCCCATGACGACCACCAAAATCCCCCCGCCCCCATGGCCTCCGATAGAGCGAGCAGCGCCTCGTCGCGGAAGGTCAATGGCGTGTTTCGGCCCTACATGCATGATTCGCAGAGGAGGTTGGAGGAGAAGAAGAACACAGTTCTCAAAGATTTGGGTTTCCTCCCCAAAAAGAAACCGTCGATTCCAGATGGTAGCATCCTCCCACACCGCTTCGAGCCGGTGCCCAAGTACCTGTATGGAATTCCTCTCGAGGAGATAGAGAACGGACTCTACGATAAGGTAAGAGATACATGGTTTAATTTATATTAACAAAGAAATAAAAATAACGTTTCCAGGATCATCAAGCCAATAACTGAAGATGGAAAGTAAAGTTATTTGCCAATTATTAAAATTCTAATAAAACAATAAGAATTAATTGAAACTGGAAAGAATTGAAAATAAAAGAAAATTTATTACTCTTCCATCATACTCTAATGAATTCTTAATAAATGTCAGCGATACCACTTGTATTGTAGCATCACGCATCAAGCATTTTAATTTCTCATTGATTTCAGCGCTGATCTCATTCAAGAGCAAAATAAATTTTATAAATTTAATTATTAATTTCAGTTTCTAAAAAAAAAAAATTCGATAATCACCTAACAGCAAGAGAAATGCAAATTATTCTCCAATTTTCTGTTGTACAAGAAAAGGGCACAGATTGACGTGCCCTATTATGTTAAGAAATATGTTGGTATAGGGCCAAATCTCCATCAATTTTGATCATTTTGATGTTGTTTTAATTTGAGTTTCTTTAATAACTTACTACTATTAGAAAGAACTAGAAGCGCAGTGGCAATATGACAGTGGATTAACTGTTTATGTGGTGGTGAATGTGGGTGGCAGGGAAGCTAAGCACCACGACCTGTAGGTGTATTATGCTATCCACTGAAATGAAGACAGACGGAGAGGAAGACTGAGAAAGTATGGTGGCAGAAGTGCAGGGGAAACGGGAGAACCCCGAGAAGACCTGTCCAGTGCGGATCGTTCTCCATCACGAAATCCACATGAGAACCGAACCCCGGTACTCAGAGGTGAGAGGCCGATGTCTTAGCGACAACGCCAACCGAGCGGACCAGTGGTTATAAGTACAGCGACTTATAATATATAAATTGTTTTGTTTTTTCTTTTTGTTTGATTTCTTTTATAATAAGCTTGAATCCAGAAATAATATAAATAAAATTTTTACAAGATATTATTTCATTAAAAAAAAAAAAATTACCTATTTATTTGCGATCAGATATTCACTCACAATTACAATTTTAATAATAATCTGAATAACCTGAGTTATCAAAATTACTAAGAAATTATTTTTAATTCTAATATCTTGGGACGTCTTCATAGGAACTTCGTTGCATCTTCTTTTTCTTTTTCTTTACAGTGAAATCCAATTGATACCTCGGTTCAATTTTATTCTATCAATGACTTTTATTAAAGAGAAGAAATTACTGAGTCTTAGTAGGTTTTTGTTTTTCTCCAGCGATGAGAATCCTATTGATATTCTTTCTTAGAAACAAAATGCTTGCATTAAAAAAACGCATAAAAATAATCGTGAAACGTGTATCTGTCGACATGACAACAGTAAAAATAAACAAGTTGATCGTCCTCGTTCTGTAGTTGTTACTTTTTTTATAATTACTTTCGTAAAATAATCAATTAAACAGGGAGCATCTCTTGAATTTATTTAACAATTCATTGAGTTCTATTCGATTTTCGCTGAATATGACGAAGTAATCCATTAGCTATAGTTTATCATTTTGTAGTTATCAAAATATATGATTATAGTTACTTAAGCTTAAACTTGTTATAGTATTTTTTTTTATTATTCGTACTGTTCTTAGATGATTTTATCCATCTGTTCGTTGTTACATATAATTTAGTTTTATTTTAAAATTACTATTGAAATTAATTAGTCGATATTTTTATTAGAGTAAATTAAGCAATAGTTATATTGTGGTAATATAATTAATAAATAAATGTCGTCATACAACTAGACATATTCAAAATACATAAATAAAACATAGCCTATATCTTAACATATATAAAAAGCCTAGACCAATTAGACTTCTGTGTATTAATTAAAATTATTTCAACAACAAAAATAAATAAGCAATTAATATTCAGAGTTGTTTAAAAATCATTTTTAAGTGTTTTGCCTATTATTTTGTATTATTTGAGTTAATGGAAATTATTCAGATTAAAAGAGCTTGATTAATAATTTGATTCTTAATTATTACTACCGAAAAATGAATCGGAAAACTATTATATATATTAATTTCAAAGGATTATTGGATGGGGAATTCACAATTGCAATATCCATCTAATTGTTTTCAAATTCCCATTAGGAAACATGAATAAATTAACTTAATAATACGTCATGAACATTACTATTATTAAAAGTATTGATTTTAAATATTTGAAATTTCATTATTGTCAGGATTTTAGATTGATCATTTATAAGCATTATTTGTACAAAGTAGAAATCACTGGTATTACAATAAACAAAAGAAAAACAAAAATGAACTTCATTGTAGCACTACTCAAGAATTTTAGAAAGCAGTGATCAATACTACTTAAGCTAGTTTTTTGAGGCAAAATATATATTTTTCTATATATATTCTGTGACATTAAAATCCTAGCATCTTTACATAGTAGATGGATTATCTCTAAGATTACAGTGTGGTGTCATACATTGTCACCAGTGCTGTATACTAATGCAATATATTTCTTGATAATAAAGTTTCCAATTGTAGGAACTTCGATGACCAGATTGTCGAATTGCTTGCAGCACAACTGGATGGATTTCAGAGCTGGTGTGCTTAATTTTGAACTGGTCGCTTGTGCCATTTCTAAATATTGAAGCCGACTGTAAGGACGATTAAATGGTATTGGTGCCAATCCTTCAAGACAATACATTTAATGGTAGCGAAGGGTCAGGTATCAGGCGGACAATAGCAAATCGGGTGATTTATCTGATTGATGCAATTGCAAGTTCCATTACCATTTAGTGAAATCTAACTGCTCCAGAATCTTTTGGGTTCTTTTGGACTGGTGCCGATTTAGCGCTTCTTGAAGAATAGTACAAAACAACGATAAGTTGTTATGCAAAATATTCTGATATCGTATTCCAACAAGATAATGCTCTCATACTTATGATCAGAGCATGCGTAAAAATTTTTGTAATTTGCCGCTTATCCACCATGTCTGGAATTTAATTGAATATTATTGTTTTTAAGATATTCTTAATTTGTTTACAGTTAAGAACATCAGTTTGCACTTGATTTCGTAATGAATACTGTCCATGAGATGGGATAAGTTCCTCCGGGCTGTAAGGAGCTTTTAATACCAGTGGTTCCCAAAAACCGCACACCGGAGACGATTCGTCACGAAGTTTCAATCGATTTGAAAATAATATGTTAATTTACCTTTTATAAATTTTGTGCTTACAATTATGTTTTGATCGTTTCAGATAAATCAATGATTTATTTTTTTACTATTAATAAAAATTCCTTCTGCTTTATTCTTCTTACAATAACTTCATACAGAATAAAGAAGAAGGAATTTTCTATCGTGAGTGATTATTATCTACTACATTATTCTTTTTTAAATTTTTCCAACGTATTTTAGTTATTATAAACTTCCTAATATGCATACACATGTTTCTTCAAAAACTGTTTTCTATGCCTTCCATCCAATTGCATTGTTTAGTTGTTTCTTTAAAATGTTAAGAGTGATATCTTGTAGTAATTTTAAATTTCTTATTTTTTTTTTCGATTAACATGTTTAACAGAAAAAGCAGAACCTAAGTAATAAAATTTCTTATCTTTTAGTAATAAGAAAAAGTAATTTCAAAATTTTAATAGTTCTTAATGAGAAAGTCTAATGAAGAACACTCGTAGTTTGCTTCTGTCTGCTTTTTCATTTTATTTATATTCAACATTTGTTTAAAAGCAATATTTTCGACTTAAAAAGCCAAAATTGAAATCGTATCCATGAAAAAAAAAAAAATGAGGAATTTTGTAGATCATGAACTTAAACAAAACAAGGAAAAACAATCAAAATAAGATATTTAATAAAAAGTAATAAAATAAAATACGAATACGTTCTAATAAGGCTAACTATGTAGAAATCGACTTCTTTGACCATTAGTTTGTTTTGTTTTCATTTAGCTAAATCAATTTCGCTCAGCACTTGCGTAATGCCTGAGACATCCATTTAAAAGCAATTTGTCGAGAACTATCTAGCACACATTCTAGAAATTTCCAATTGATCTTTGCGATTGGATGATAAAATTGAGGTTCTACAGTAATATCTCGTGGTCACATTAAGAGAGCTTGTTGAAGAATGAATGGAAAAATTCAAAAGCGAACTAAAGTCAATCGACGAATTTTTCTCTCGTCTGAGTTTAAATGAAAATGGAAATTTGTTTAGTAAATAAGAATAAATAAGTAAACTTTTTTTTTTAATATTGGAAGAAGGAAAAAGTTTTTCATGTATTTCATATTTAAAATCAATAAATATCTTAAGGAACTCATTCTTTTTCTTTAACCCAGTTGGAGTATCGATACCAGAATACTCCGAACTTGTAGAAGTATTAATTCCTTCTTTCCAATTTCAATGTTAGGAGAGTATTTCTCTCAATCAATGGAAAAACAGAAACTTCCAATAATGGTTAATATTAGCTGATCAAAGACAAACGAAGGTAGGTTTAGACCTGGGGATAAAAAAAGACCTTTCCCAGCCTTTCTATCTCTGGGAAATAAGGATTGTTATAACTTTCCATTTCCTTGTTCGAAATTGATCAACCAATAGCTATTAGCTAATTTCGCTTTTCGATTTCGGAGCCCATTTACCTTTAGTATTTCGTTTTTATATTCGAAAAAAATAGCCCACCCAGAAGCAACAATCGAATTGGCGTAAGCAATGAGAATAATGCAAATAACTGATTACAATATCAGAGCAAATGGGCCATATATTCGGGCAAAACTCTATAGGTCAATAATCCCTTGACTGAGTCATACCGCTCCTAGTGTGGATATATGCGGCGATACGGCTTGGTATGGAGATGTCTAATGCTATCCTGCGGAATATCCTCCCGTAGCTGCTGCAACTGCCGTTACAGATCTCTCATACTCATTGATGGCCGAAACTGCCGTTTCAGCTGGTCGCACACATGTTCAGTGGGCAACAAATCTGAAGACCTGGATGGCCAAGGAAGGGTGTCGACAGCATGGAGGCAGGAAACCCGTGCTACATGTGAGTTGGAAAATGAACCACTGAAGCTGCTCCATGAAAGTAAGCACATGAGGACTGAGACTCTCCTGAAAGTACTGCTGCGCCGTCAACGTTCCCCTGATCACTATCAGCGTTGGAGATCTTAGGAGTGATGAGTGATGACGCCATCAGTCCTGGTGGTGCGTCGCTCAACAATGAAGTCAGGATTTCTGCACTGCCCACTGCTCTCCATTCTTGAATATGGTGATTATACGTATTCAGATAAAACCTGGATTCGTCACTTTATAGATCCGTTGCCAGTCCATTGCTGTCCATGCCACCTCTCAATACAGCAGTGCAGATGACGCCGTTGATTATTGGGCGTTAATGGCAAAGCATAAGGGAAGCCGAGAATGCAAGTCGCGTTCTGCAACTCGCCTCGCTTTCGTGCGGGTAGACACATGGGTTTCTAGTGATGCCGCTGTATGTCTCTGGATAGTCGGACGCTGACACGATCCTCTCTTCTGGTAGTCTGTTTAAATCTCCCAGTGCCTTTCCCTCACATCTCCGCTGCTCCCAACACAGTGGCACAGTACAGTCGAAACGGCCAATTCGACGGAACGATCAGCAGTCCAACATTATGACCTTTATCAAACTCGAACAGTTGTCCAAAATTGTGTCGTCGAGGCATATTGAGGACTCAGAGATCTCCACTCCACAACCACACTGATTGTAAAGTATACAGTGGTCACATAATGGCCGTTCACATGACCACAGCTATAGCGATACGAACGCCCCTGGTGGCAGTCCTCAGCTATAGAACTGCAATCAGTGGCAAACTAACTGTGACGGTTGAGAATATCGAGTTTCGTCGTTCCCGGATCTTTCGTTCTATTTCTTTTTTTGGCAATGAGTTTATTTGTCCAATGTTTGTTATTGCATTTGAATCTCTTCAATATTTTTTTATCCTGTTTACGATTATCCTGAATTTGTATCAGCTTGTCTTAATTCGTCTTCAACGTAATTTAGTTAATAATTCTTTAACGGAATTATTTTTTGTCAATACAGTCTGTGTTTTTTTACTAAATATCTTTATGTTCCCTTGATATTTACTTGCCTACTTTCCTAGGAAAGAGAGGCTCATAAGATCAGTCAGTCTGTATATGTGTGTGTGTGTGTCCGTATGTTGCTCCTCATAACATTTGAACCACTGAATGGATCTTTCTGAAATTTAATATGCACATTTAAGGACTACAGACGATCATTGTAGTCCTTAAAGGAACATTTGAAAATATTTGAAATGGGTCCATGTTGAAAAATTAAAAGGAGAAACGCATTAGAAACTAAACAATGGATTTCTGTCGATATCTTAAACAGTGTGTTTGGTAATCCTTTCAATTAATCTAATTAACTAAAAATTTATGAATGATTTGATATAATTAAAATTAATCGACTTTATCCTATTTAAGTATTGTTTTAAGAAAAAGGAAAATTTCTCATTTGCTTGGATTTCTAATACGAAAATAAACACAGGCTTTACATTTGTATCGTTTCAAAAAAACAAAATAATAATAAAAAATAATAATAAATATTAAATTAACATTTCAAGGAAAATAGATTTTAAGTTGTTTCAGGAACTTCTTGTTGCTTATTCCATAAACAAGTGCCAATAAAACGAAAAAAAAAATACCTACATTTCGTAAAAGCGATGTGTCTTCACACGACAGTAAAGAGTAAGTAAAGTAATAATTAGGAGAAAACTTCTAATCACTTTTACTTCTCAAACCACTGAGAACTACTGTAATCATCAAAATGTCTAACTTCCGATTTTAACATTAATTCAGGTTTTATTTCATTATATTTAGATTGATTTTGTGGGGATGAGTGTGTGTAACATAAAAATGTAACTTAGCGATCTATGTTAATCGTCACAGTTAAGAGTTCAGTCGTAATATCTAAATCTGAATATATGTTGTTTGTTGAAACACTGAACAAAAGAGCCAAACCACTGAAACGTAAGTACTTTAAAAGAGTAACAGTTTGATCTAAATTAAACTTTTTATTTCAGAGTTTAATTTCGAAGGCGAACCGAGATTCTCCATTCCCAACTAACATTTGTGAACCGTTTTATTCAAAACCTACAGTAGCTAGAAATATGGCCCATGCAGGTCCTGGGGTGCGCGAGAGGTTTAGGCTCCCAGTGATTCTCGACCTAGATGAGGTCGGATTACCCACGAGTAAGAATCCCAAAACCCATTTGACAGAGGGCTGGGTGAACCCTATGGTCCGCCTGGAGGAGAAATAACATCGGAAAAATCCCGACCACTGCTGGTAATTGAACCCGGGCTCCCCAGTCTTCAGTCCAGCGCGTAACCCACTGGATAACCGGACCCACGAATACTGTGAGGGCATGCATAATTAATTATAGAAGATTCTGAAATGTAAAATATGATATTGTTTTTGACTTGTCTAAGATTCACATTGGAAGAGAGTACACATTTAAGGTGCAGTTGGGAACCAATTATGGAAAAGTCTCAACACGAGAGACTTGAACGCGACTGCTGTAGTTCATAACTAAATAAGTTTCAAGGTTACAGTAAGTTAAAATATAAGTTAATAGGCCCGTGTGGCCCTTGAGTCGTGAGAGGTAAGGAACCCTGACCAACGAGAGGAAGTCGACGCCTCCCCGCCGTTAACCCTAGAGAAAGAAATCCTCTAATCATCCTACAAAGACCTGGAGTAGAATTCAGAGCCGAGAAATGCCCACCCTCTTTAAAGGATTAGACCCCGCTTCTCCAGCTCGCAGTCAAGCATCTTATTACTTGGGTACCGGGTCCACATTCAAGATTATAATAGTGGTAAGAAATCAGCTACAAAATTATCAAGTTTAATTTCGTGTCCATAGACAGAAACGATTATGAAATTCATTGAGTAACTATAATATAGTTTGGGGATAGAGTTAATACAGTATTATATCTAAACAGTTCGAAATACGTGTATATAAATAGAAAAGAAATCTACGTATGGCAGTATATAGCATAAGCAAATAGCATATCTTATGTATGTGTATATGTATATGTACATGTATATATGCATATATATATATATTGAGGCTATGGATATTTATAGTTTATTAAATTTGAATTGGAATTAAAAAGCAAGGTTATTCTTATTTATTACTTTATTAAATAAATATACATAAAATGTACTGTAATTCAAATACAGACAATAAACTAAAAAAATTAGTTTTTTTTTTAATTAACAATGAATTAAGAAATGTCATTTTAATAAATACGTGTTTGAATATCATATTTCTTGTTAAAATATCCAGTTAGTTTTATTTCGTAATCTTTACCATTATAATAATATTCGCCTGAAAAAAAATGCATTAAAAACTCGAATCATTTTTTTTTCCTTTTAGTTAGTTTGATTTAGGACATTTTTTAATTGCTAGAAGTGGTCCATAAAAAAAAAACCCAACAAAAACGTCAAGCTATTATATATGAATATGAATTAGTCTTTTCTGCCAAAATTGAATGGGATGACAGGTCAGAGTTACAGCTAAAAAAATGAGAGATATGTTTGTTAAGAGTGTTATATTAATTGTTTCACAGATGGTACCCATAGAAACCACAAGTGTTTCGCGCCAGTTTCGAATTTTTATTCAATATTATTAAGTTGATATAACGTTTTGATTAACGACGGGATAAATACAGTAGAATGACAGAAAACAATGGCAGTTTGAATGAGTTTCCTACTGGGATGAATCTTTATAACTTGCTATATCAGCCTTTTTTTATTCCTTATATTATTTACGTGTTATTTAATCTCTTATTTGATTTAAAATTTTATTGCTTATACTAATATTTACTGTTACCCGTAATTTCCATGTTACTTCAGATTTTTGGGGGGAAAAACAGCTAGTAATTACTAATAAGAAAGTCGTATTCACTAAGTCTTACTAAAAATAATACTACGATAATGATGAAAAAATATTAAGAAAATATTAACAAAACATAGGAATTTGAATTTCAGTTTTGGTTACAATTGAGCCACCAAATGATTTGGAGTCTTCTCTTTTTACAGATTTGTAGATTTCAATTAAACCTACCTCTTACAGAATTAAAGGGTAATAGGAAACGCTTACTTGGCATCACCCATTATCTTTACATAATAGTGCAATCAATAACAAATTTTCTACAATTCTTACATTGCTGACAATAACAAAAAAGATAAATTGGTATTTGGTTTTAATAAGTTTAAAACGTAATATATGCTTAAATCCAAAATAGGAATTTTTGTAAAAATTATATATCTTTCCATATTAGGAATTCCCTAGTCTTCAGTTATGCAATTCTGTATATAAGGATGTGGTTCCGACAGTCAAGTGGTAAAGTGCTTGATTGTCGCATGGAGGAGCTGAATTCAATTCCAGACCCCGACGGAGGTCGAGAATTTTTCCACGCTGAATTCTCATTTAGATGGGTCCTAGAGTTCATCTAGCCATCTGTAGAATAGGTTTCTTTCCTGGGAGTTAATTCGGGTGGGCATTGGGCTGACCACGTCACCTCAACTTAGTCTCGTTAATCAGGTAACGACGGCAGCCATAACTCCATCGAGCGTCCCTCAAGGGAGTACTTAGATTTAACCTTCATTCTGGCAGAGATATAAACTACCAGTTAAGAATTAGAAAACAATAAAGAAAAGAAAAAAAAAAATAGATCGTTAATCTATTTAACGATCAGGTGATGGTCTGTTTCCCATCGCCAGACTATACATCATGGTCTGGAAACATAAATCTTCGCTCTTAGATATTTTGTGATTAATGTAACTGAATGTAGGCTATTCGAAAAACAATAAATTTTCTCCCTTCGTATCTTAAAGAAAGTTTATTGGATACATTTCTTTACTTTGAAGCAGCGTTTGAGGATGAGACACAGTAGGACAGACACATGTTCGCAGATGGAGAATGAAACTGAGGGGTTTTGTGAAGACGAACTATTTTTTTTTTATTATTAACATTTCTTTTTTTTTTTTTTTCATTGACACAAAATCGAGAGAAACAGTGAACAAGCAGTTTGGTCTTTCTTATTCACATTAATTTCTCATCAATGAGAAGTATGTCTTATTATTATATCTAATATTATTAACTTTCAATTAAGTTACAAAAGGATAAGACAAAGATATAATTAAAAAATAAAGTTTGCTTTGCAAGAAGAAATTGATAAACTTTATCTAAGTTTAAGTAACAAGCGAAGTTTCGGCCTGATCATTGAAAATATAATTTAAAGCTGAAACAGTAACAGTAACTAATCATGCTATTTCAAATAGTTACAATAATTTCATGTAGTTTACATAAAACATAACATTTTCAATATGAAAAATAAATTTAACGCGCTGTGAAAATAGTAACATTTTTTTCTTCTTTTGTTCAGGTGCTGTTTTTCTTTTCCTTTATTTATTTATAACACTTTCAATGTTAAAGACTTTTGACTTTGAAATATCTTCAGGTAAATCACTTTAGCAGTTTCAATACTATGCTCTCGCTTAAATACTGTGCTCTCATTAAACAGAAAAGCTATCCTACATTATACATGGTGGGCATAAAAGAATGGTGAGGTTTCAAAGACGTGTATTCTCTGTATTGCTTAACATATACAGCCATGACATATCTCGATTGGAAGTGCAACTGTCCAAGTTTGATATGTGTCACTCAAGGTCCCTCAACGTGAGCCTTTCGTCACCCGGCACATAACCAAGCGGTGGTCTAATTCCAAACGGTAATCGAGTCTGCCAGACTCTACGAAGCATGTCCGGTGTGATGGCCTCCATGTGATCCTTTCCTCGATAACATTAATGGATCTGGGCATTGAAGGTACGTACACCTTGTCTTTCACGTAGCCCCATAGGAATAAATCACATGGTGTTGTGTTCGGGGATCGTGATGGCCACCGCAGGAGGTGGTTGTCCGTATCTATAAAAAGTCCAATCCTGCGCTCTTGAAGTACACAATTGAAATGATGGAATGGGGGAGCACCGATCTGTTTGAAAATCCAGTCGTTGTAATCACTGTCCAAGATTGGAACAACTAGGTTTCCGACATTTCCTGGATCGCCATTTTCTGAGTCAACGCCGCTAAGTGGATATAAACAGAAACTTGAACAACTGAGTGTCGACGCATGTATTTCAATTCGTTACCGGACACGAACGACGTTGCATGTCTTGAAAACTCCACCATTCTTTTAAGCCCACCTTTGCGTATATATAATCACTAATGATGAAATCAAAAATGTAGTTAAATATACCGGTACCTTTAAGAAACTATTTTGCAACCACTAACCTATAATGAAGTATTATAATTCAAAATTTAAATGAATGTTATTTATATGTAGATTTTAAAGAAATTAATATTCACTCAACTGATATACTTAATCGAAATCCAATAATAGGGGAGGGTGGGTATGGTTGTAACATGTGTATGTTTGTAACAGAGTGAAAATCCGTTCAAAAAGACCGCTCAAAACTTAAAAGTCTCTGTTACCAGAGAGCGCTGCAGGTTGCCAACATTACAGCGACAGAGTAATGGTGTATGCCTCATTTCTGCCGAAAAGGGAGAAGAAAAATCGTTTTTCAGGTAAGTAACTAATTGTTTTCCTTTGGAATTAAAAACTTGTAGATCGCAAAGTACAGGGTGGCGCACATAAAACCGGCCCCAATAGGCATTTCTTTTTGTATTGTATTATAATTTTGGGACCAGCTTTATGTGCGCCATCCTGTATTATCGATGTGTTGATCATACTCAGTGAATTAAAAGTAGGTCTCCTGTAGTTACTTTTATTGTGAAAGTTGCTTTATTGCAATGAAAACGTGTTGCACAGGAAAGAGGACAAGTAACAATGGTGGTAGTAGGGATAGTTGTATAACAGGCTGTTACATCTATACCCAGCAGATGTTACAACCATCCACACCTTAAGGAAGAAAATATTGGTAATAAAAGTATAGCTGTAAATACTGGTAAAATAAATGCTGTTCATCCCTACCACCACCACTGCAGCCACTGGTCAGGGGAGTATATGGACCATTGAAGAAGTGTGTCAACCATTTGGATGAAGACACATCCTGGAAAAGCAATGAACATATATGACATACTGTCAATTGTCAGGGAAGCTTTACCAAAAGGTGTCACTCCTACGAACATCATGTCTGGTTTCTCCTGCACCGGAATCTATCCTTTCAACAGAGAAATCTTTCAAGACAGTGACTTCTTGCCATCGAATGTCACTGATCGCCCTCCGATTCAGCAACCAGCTACAGCTAATACCAGTTCCTCAGCTGCAAAATTTAGCAGAACGAATAAAAACAATGTAAAATGAGATTAACGTGGTCGGTGTCGAGACCGAATTGTTGCATATTTCCTAAACAATGGATGCTATGAAACTCAATCACCTGCTGGCAAATAATTGAAACTATTTCAGGAAGCTATCGTAAAGAACAGCTCTTGTTATCTGTTCATGTGTAGGTTTGTTACAATTTTACCCAAGCATGGGGTAGATTGTAACACTCAGCAAGCATTAGTTTCTGTTTTATAGCTTATTAATGGCTATTGTTGAAAGGGTGATTCTGTGAAACTAATGACTGGGCCTATTAAACAGTACTATTAAAACCTTTCTATTTAATCAGTGACAACGAGCAGGCTGAAAAAAAATGAAAAATGTTACAATTACTCCCTTCCTCCCCTACTTAAAAAGTAATATTAATTGTTTTCCGTCAAAAAGGTAGGCCTATATAATATATAAGGATTAAAAAAAATATTTAACTTCATTACTACAATGTGTTTGTTTTGTTTTTTTATTGCTGAAAAGTTTTATAATGAAAACTAATAAAATAAAAATATGAATTGCTTTTCTTCAGAATTCCTAAACTAATTAAAAAAATTCCCATTATATGACGAATAAAAGTTGTTAAATTTTTAGTATTTTAATTCCTAATGAGTAAAGAAAAATATTTACTGATTCTAATATAAAATAAAAATTAAATCTAAACAGTTATTCCTTATTTTAATTTGAAAGCTTTGAAATAGGCATTGAAGAAGTATTCGTTGACTTTCATTATTAATTCTGTTGAGTGGCTTTGTGTTCTCATCGGCTGTTTATCCACTCGTATCTCCTAGCAACTGTGACACAAAGATGATCGCGTCTGAATTTGTTTTGAAAACCTACTGCGGTAAAATAGCTACACAATGGACAAGGGGGATACTATTTCAACTATCGACAAAATGACATTTTTAAAATACATTTAAATATTAAAGAAAGGGACGCATTAGTAATTTACTAGAAGTACCGAGGAAAAAAAAAACGAATTAAAGTTTATAATATTTTTTTAATTCAAGATGGAGTGCTAGTAACTAGTTAAAAAAAAGGAATAGGGATTAAAAAAATAAAATAATAATTAGCATTAAATTTATACGCATATATTAAACTTTAGTATGCGTAGGCTTTATTACACAGTATTTATGATATAAAAGCGGTGTTTCCCAGAATTACCAAATTAATTTCGATACTTTTAAGACATATGTTTAAGAAGAATAATACAGAAGTTAAAGACAGAAAACAAAATCTGTAATGGTCCTGTATAATTTTAATTTTTGAAATAAATCTGCTACTCTTTTGGATAATAAGCTTTTGGATAATAATATTTTGTGCATAAAAATTTAATTTTTTTCCCCATCATGATACACAGCTTCTCTTAACTGGTTAGTGTTTGTTATTTTGTGTTTCTTTACAATCAGTATAAAAATACGCAGTTTCAGGATTGTTTTGCATATTCTAATATTGACTGTTCACTATTAATGAACTGTTAAAATGTAATTAAAAGTAAGTCACTCAAGAGCAGGTTATCTTTAGCCTGTAGAAAAATCCTCATCCAGAATGGAAGCAGTATCTCAAGAGAGATTTCTTTTTATAATTTTGGAACTCCGACAGCAGGAAAAGGCAGCTACGTAAAAAATAATGCCATGGAAGAATAGGCGAACAGGAATTTCCGTGATTGTTCAAAAAATGAGTCGAAGAATAGGAAGGGCGAAATAGATACGAATTTTTATATTCCTGTTTCTACCATTTTGCTTTGTTTAATGTGATATAGGAAGAGGATTGTTTTTATACACTGACCATCTCCCGATGAGATTACAATTTTAGCAGGCTATAAAGGATTTTATAAATGAAAATATTTTTTTTTTTTTTTCAGGAGGTATTTTTTTTTTCGGGGAAGACGGAAAGGAGAAGAGAATGAGTAATTCCTAGTAAACATATCCATCTTTCTTCCTTTTTTCTTTCGAGTGCTTTCTTGAACTTTATAATAAAAATTTTTCAGTTTAACCATTCTGTCGATATCTTTAAGAGATTTCCCTTTGTCACTAATTAGGTCAATATTAATTATAATTAATGAAATTTTATTGAACTTCACTCATTTGTTGTATGAGATATGAAATAACTGAAAAATGCCTGGGCTTTCCGAAACCAAGATTAATCCATCTCCCTTATTCATTAAGAAAAAGCTGATTGGTATCCAAATTATCACCGTTAAAAAAATGGTTTTAATACTTTTTTTTTTAATTCTACTTCCAATAGTTATGAATAGTTCAATGTCAAATCAAAATTAAGTAATAGACACAATAGTTAGATGTAGAAAATTATCTCTATTATTTTTAAGCAGCGATCTCTCTCTTGTTTTTCCTGATTTGTTTTTCCTTATTACTTTTTTCCCGTTAATCCACAACCTGATTAATCGATACATTATTGTTATTATATTTACTTAAAAAATACTTATCCTGTTCTGTTTTGATAAATTAGTCGCGAAACAGCATAGCTATGCATTCACTTTGAAGAAAGACATTCCGATTAATCTTAAATATTCATCCTTACCTCTTTAAAAATGGACTGGGGTAAGATTTTCTACGAATGCACCTTGAGCAAATGCTGGATCTTCAAACTAAAAGAACTTCCCTAAGTTGGCTTTCAAATATAATCAGATACTAAGGCTTTGTAGGCCAGTGCAATTTCCGTTGAATGTTTTGATTGAGACTAGAGGAAATACTTGTGGTCAGGTTTTTTTGGTCAGTTTTCAACACATCCTGGCAGCAATACGGATCTGCTACAGCACGACACTATGCATAGCACCGTACGAGGGCAGGGATTAAGAAGTATTGTGACTAATGTAAAGTTCTTATTTAACTAAATAATACTAAAGCTTATCATTGTTTGTCGCAGGGATGTCACGTTATTTAAATTGAATTTATTTTATGGGTAGACATCTTATCAAGACAGATAGAAGTGATGTTAGTGAAAAAGAATGCGTATTTGGATTTTTTTTGGAAAATAATACAAATTAAATTTTCTTTAGTTTTTTTTTTATATTATTACACTAAGTTTTAAATTATTTAATTGTAATAATGTAATATTGTTAATGACTGATATTATGCTACAGTGAAACTTGGATAATTCGAAGCTGAAGGGACCAGAGAAAAAGTTCGAATTATCCAAAAATTCGAATTACATATATTCTCTCAAACAGAAGAAATAAAAAAAAAAGATTAACTCCACGATCAAAGATTTAACACATAAACTTTATCTAAGAATGCTGCTATATTTTTTTTCATTAAATCAAGCATTTTTTACTAGCTTAATTATTCATCACTTTCAAAAAAAAAGGCAGATATTTTTAATTGCTTCGTTGAATGCAATCTTTGTGTCCTAGCATATGATTCCAGCCGTGCTGGCATGGCCGTGCAGTCTAGACGGCGGTCTGCCGTTGTGGCCAGTGCGCCAGTTCCCGGGTTCGAATCCCGTTAGTGGCATGGATGTTTCTTTCTTCTTCTGTCAGTTTCCGCCTATTCCCCTGGCAGTTAGGGTTAAAATACATCTCCCAACCCGCAGTTGAAAGTCAGCATGGGAGATTAGACTTTCATCACCCCGAGACAGTGAGCTGTCTGGAGGAGGCCTTTGTCCTGTAGTGAGCTGTTCACAGGCTATTAGATAGATATCTAGATAGATAGATAGATATGATTCCATCCTCTGGGTTGCCAGGTCCTCTCGTTCATTTTCTATTTTTTCCATTGCCATTTTTGCTGCTCAAGATTTTATCTTTGTTCTTCAAATGTGTCGATAACTTGTTGGATGGAATTCCAAATTCCTTGGCGATTTCCGATTTCTTTTTAAGGCCTTTTTCCACTTCCATAATCACCGCTACCTTTTCAGCTAATGTTAATGACTTATAAGGAGCTTTAGCTTTTGACAATGGCATAGTAAGAGCATATAAACAATACTTAAAGCACAAGCATAAAAACTAAAAATGCATATAACCGCATTAAATCAGTCACAGGAAGCGCACGTGACTCTAAGTCCGAAGGGGTGTGGGAAGGGGGAGGGTAACAACAGAGTGTGGACAGAAAAATCTCCACATAGTGACATTCCAACCCTCGCTTTTGTTTTCCTTAGAAAGACCGTTAAAATAAATAATGTATCTTAGCTGAGAAAAGTCTCAGGAACAATTTTTACGGTAATATTTTAAGGACAATCGTACGAAAAATTTGAATTATCCAAAATAAAATTCGAATTATCCACGATTTTTTAACATTATTTTAATACAGAATTCTAGCGACCTAGCAAAAAATTCGAATTCCAGAATTTCGAATTAAACAAGTTCGAATTATCCAAGTTTCACTGTATTTCTGTTAATACTTAGAGATAAGTTAATTTGCATCCTGTAGTAGCTTTCATGTGATAGCAAAATACATCTCTATTAAACTTAAAGAATAAAATTTGAAAACCTTAAAAAATTAATAAACACAATTCGAAGATCTTTAGAAATCCATTATCCTTTAAATTTAAAAAACGAAAACAAAAACAAAACAAACCTTGGAATTTTCCTAATTTCTCTAAAGATATCAATCTACAATAGTAGTTCGATTGAAAACTCGAGAAGCGGCAGCTGTGAAAATTATTAACAGAAATATATGATTTGAGATTCAAATGCGATTCCAAAGCCAGTGAAAATTTTTATTCCGATGCTTTGATGTTGATTTTTTTTCCTTTCTCACCCATCATTTCAATTTTGATTTTAGAAGATGATTTCATAAATGCTTCAAAAACTTCATATGTTGCTTTTTAAATAAAAGGAAATCATTGTTTGTTTTTGTTTTGTTTTTTCAGTTATCTTTTTCTTGTTTCAAGAACATTTTGATTTAAGTAAGATTAAAGAAATGAAAATTAACGTTAGTCCACTAACCTTTTCTTGATAAACTAGATAAGGGCAACAATAACCTACATTTGAAATCCTTTCCCGGTTACATCTCTTGCTTTTTATATTTTAATTTCAAATATTGAAGCAATTTCCGATTTTAAAATATCACTATTATAATTTCATTACGTAAATAGTGTGAGAAAGAAATTCCTTCAAGCGTTGTTTCAGTCCAAGTTCCTTCAATTATTGAAAATCGCATTCATTTCAGAAACAATCTGATTCACTGCGTTTCCAATAATTTTTATCCAATTTCTTAGAATTAAAAATAATTTTCGACAGGAAACGCACATACGCAATAATACATAATCTGATGAAATTTAATGCATTCTTCTTTGGATTTTTAGTTTTTCACAACCTAAATTGCACGAACAACAACATCATCAACAACAATAATAATATAATAATTCTAGAGATAATTCAAGCATTTTTTGCAGTTGTTTTTCTTAAATTCAATTCACATTTAATTTTGGTTATTTTTATCCTATTTGTCTTAATAAAAAGTTATTTTCCAAATTAATTTCAATAAATAAAATTTATTTTCATTATGAAGAATGTTGAAAAGCGAAAAAAGAGGTATCGAAATTCTATTCTCATTCTTGAACTGAATCAATCGATTCTAGAATCAGTTCTAGAAACCTTTGACTAGGAATTCTTGGCTAGAAATACAGTTAGCCATAAAAGAATGAATCAATGAATCAATATTGTTCTGATTCACTTTTTCTGATTCACTGAACTTATAGCAGATAAACCCTACGTTTTAGCAATCGATAACTACAGTTTATGAAAGCTGTGAAAAAATGTCTAAAGTAAAAGAGTAATGGAAAATCGCTGACAAAGTAATATAATATGTCTCTTCTCAATGTTGGAAGAATTAATACTTTCTAGTAAATTTCAACTAAAAATCTAGTTCCTAAAATGACTTATTTAATAAGAAATATAAATAGACCCATTGCATAAAGAGCAAATGCTCTACAGTAACAAACCACAAATTCTGATTCTCTTTTCATTCTATTAGCTTCTAATAGAAAATATAAGAATTTTACTGATTGGTAGATTTTACGTGCAGGCGGAAGCATTAATAGTGTATTAGAATTTTAGTTGATTCTACTTTCTATTATTCTACCTAAAAGTAAAACTGCTGACAAAATATAAATTATTATTATTATTATTATTATTATTATTATTATTATTGTTGTTGTTTTTGGAGGTGGTGGTGGTGTTTTCTTTTTCTTTTCTAAACGAATAAGAAGTTAGGATTTCTAGTCACAAAATAAATATTCTAAAATAATGAAGCTATATATGGCAAAATTTTATAAAGTTCCATGATTATGTTTACAGATTAATAAGAACAAAGAAGAAATTTACCTGAAACACTCATGTTTGACTTTGAAATCTAACATGTAGTTTCTTGAGGGCGAATATTTGATCTTTCCATATCTGTAATGTTAATTGTTACTGCATATCAATTATTAAAATAAATATACATCAGGAGATATGGATTAATAACAAATTAAATGTTTTACTGCAGTTCAAAGCTTGCACATTTTTTCGTATCCCCAAGCTTTAAGGTTAAAAGTCATGAAAATGTAGACATAGGTTTATTCAGTTTCAATATCCAACACGACAACTTTTTAAGTTATTGATAAAATTTCGTTATTATTGATCACATTAAATGGGTTTCCTGAATGCAATAATGTTTCTATGAAAAACTGAAAATTTAAAAATCAGGAGAATGTTGTTGGCATGGCTGGACAAAATATACAGATGGCTTAGGGTTAGTAATGACCTAAGTAGATCCGCAGTTACGTAGAAAGTCAATAAACATTAAAAATTGTTTGTTTTAGTGTTTGGGTAATTTATTATTAAGGATAACTGTTGGAAAGCAAAAGGGGAGCCATTTGTAATTTAATGTTGATGCTTTAATGCAACTATTTTTATTTTTCCGTCTTTGTGACATACTAGTGTAAGGTACCGACCTATGTAGAGTTTTGTGGAACGATCCATCTACGTAAATCGGAAAACGTCTGAATATCCAAATGCAATTGCAGAAACAAATTAAAGGTATTATTGTGAACATTAGATTTATCTGTGCCATTAAATGAGAATATTTGTACACATTGATCAAAATAATAAGCCTTTAAGATGATACAGGTTCCTATTATCTACAAATATCCTCACGTAAATTTCCAAAAATAATACAATCAGCTTTGCAAAAAAAAGAAAACAACTACAATAATAATAATAAATAAATAATAATAATAATGATAATAATAATAATTACAACACACTGGGTGCTATACCAAAAAACCTTGGTAAGCACTTACAAGATC
>JAFIDM010009631.1:204749936-204770691 GCA_023159025.1 Thereuonema tuberculata
TAGGCTGACTGGTGAGGTCCCCTAGGCTTGCTTTTACAACCAAAAAAAAAAGGAAATCTTGCTTTTACAACCCCCCAAAAAAAAGGAAATACTTGGGAGGATGGGGCCCCTAGGCTGACTGGTGAGGCCCCCTAGGCTTGCTTTTACAACCAAAAAAAAAAAGGAAATCTTGCTTTTACAACCAAAAAATAATTTGTTTTTTTATTTTGAGAGGTAAATTTTGAGGCCCCCTTGATTTTTGGGGTGGGTGATGAGGCCCGTGGCGCGCGCCTCCTGCGCCGATTGGGAAATCCGCCACTGATTAAACAAATAATAATTGTCAACATGTAAACGATCCGTATTATTAATTCAAATAATATGTATAAGATTTAAACATTACTAGGATAAAGAATTGACAATTAGATGAACCATCAATGTTTCTCTTGACATTGAAGGAACTTGGTAATTTGGAGATAAATGGGCTAAATATTGATTTATTTTTCAATAAAACATTTGTCCATGTTCCATCCACTTAACAGAACGTAGACGAATCATTTGACTAAATCTTTAAATCATTCCTGCATAAATAATTCGATATAACAAATGCAAAATTGGAATTTATTTTGTAATTTCGAAGTGTGTGTTTCAGTAATTGTCTTATGTTTCAGTATTTCTACGATCCGTAGACTATTAGTGGTAACAAGATCTTGACGAATTACTTGAGGCTTTAATGATTTAAAATACAATAAATACTGACGACACTCAACCAGTCCACTTCTGTTGACAAGGGCGGCTGATTTATACTGTGTGACATTTCTAATAATCGATATGCAGCTCTCAACTCCAATTGAAAACAGATTCAACTATGATATATGTTTGTTTTCTAATCCTACAAACACACTTCCATTTATTTCTGTTGAAAAAGTTGTGAAATTAAGATATATGTTTTTTTTTAATGTCTTTGGATGTTTGTGTCTTTAGGATAAGAAAAACAAATATATATATTTGTTTACAATGTATATATATATATAAATATTTGTTTTTCTTATCCTAAAGACGCAAACATCCAAAGACGTTAAAAAAAAAAAAATATTTGTGAAATTAAGTTACTCATCAGTTAACTTAACCGAGTGGGTCAGGGCGCTTGACTGCGGTTTGGAGGTAGCGGGTTCGATCCCCTGCCTTGGCGGAGGGCGGGGATTTTTCCACGCTCCATTCTCCTCCAAACGGGTCCTAGGGTCTATCCAGCCATCTGTTGAATGGGTACCGGGTTTCTTTCCAGGGGGTTAAAGGCGGGCTGCATAGGCCTGTAGTGGGACACTTTAATTTATTTTAAAGTTATTACAAACGATAAGCATCCCAATCGATTGCGCTATATGTCTGAATAAATATGTGTTTGTCAGAGTGCTTTGTTTTACAGAGTGCTTTGTATAGCAATTATATATTCTTTGCTTCTCGCAAGGAAAATCAGCAGCAAGTGTCTATACCTTCTGCAGATCGTTCTCCGCCATAACTGAAACCTACACACCATACAATGTCTACAAGAATATAGAAATTTGGTTGGGAGGCGCTTCAACATAATTCACAGCTTTCATCTGTCATTCCCAGCTTTGTATCTGATGTCATTAAATGGCAAAAATTTCATCTCAGATGGCAATGTACGAGCGATTGTTTTATAAAAGTGGAACCATCTTTTGATTTAACATTGAAAACAGTGCAGTAATCTCAGTTCTACGGTGACTTTCAATGGCTGATATAATCTGTGTGCGATCTTATAGAACCGACCATTTTATTGAGAAACCATCTATCGAGACTGTTCCAGTACAGTAGGATATACATTGGTAGTGCAATTTATTTTCAGCACTAAAAACAACAACAGTGATTTCAAATTATGTTCTTATATAGGCTTAGATGTTCTAGAATATTCAGAAGAAAAAAAGAGAAACTAGCCCTAATCCATTTAACGATCTACAGAAAGATTGGCCTTGAACTGAAAGAGAAATCACAGCTGGTGACTGTTGATAAAACTCCCACACAGACCACCAGCGTTTACGTTTCGCAGTCAGATTTCTACAATATCAGGAAGTTTCCTGATTTATTATGATTAACTTTGTCAATGATTTAAATACAAATTCGATCTTCTGCAAAAAAATCAAGATAATATGTAAACGAAAACAACTCTGTCAGTATTAAACTCTGCAAAGAAAGAAAAAGAAAGGGATATTGAATCCCGGCTTAATTCAATTGACAAAACTTCCTTCTTTATCTTTATGAAATTATTCCTAAATTTCTTCAGTCAATAAATAGTATTTGCGATTTGTTCAACAATTATTCAATGCAAGAAATAACATGAATAAATTTAAGCAATATCTGTCAAATATGTGGTAGAATGAAACAGATTGAATAAGGTTTTATAAAAATAACGTATCTTTATCAAATTTATTCTTGTATCTATCATAAAAGCAATCTAAACAGTATAAAACTCAGTCCGTTTCTAATGTCTATAGTGCGTTGTCGTATGGCTAACAACGCCATTGAAATATGCTTTTTTCCTTGGTAGATCACCTTACAAATGGAATTTAGTGATCAGCATTTATTGTTAAGATAATTTAATAGAAAGAAAGCATGAATCAATTTTATTATTAGCAGCTTAACAAATGATCCATGGAAATTTGAAAAGGACCATAATTAATAACCATAATCTAATATTGCAAATTTACAAATGACTGGAAAATCGGTGTATTTTGAAAAAAAGTATAATTTTCCGATTACATATGATCATTATTCAATATATAATTTGGTAATTAAATCTTATAAAGAGATAGAAATCGACAAAATTAAAAAAAATAAAAAAGTCAGTGAATTTTTATTCCAGATAGAACCGGAATTGTCGTTTGCTATTTAATCCCAGATTAATATTCCTATAATCATGTTAAACTTCTAATAAGTTTAAGGACTAAATTCACTAGAAATTTTTTACAGCAATATATTGTTTCTTTCTATAAAAGTGTTTCGACATAATTTCATAACAGATTCGAAAAAAAAATCCTAAATGGACATAAGCCATTTAATTCATTTCGAAGAAACTTCAACATCTGTATTGTCTAAAAGCTTGGAAAAATGCACAATTTAAAAAATACTAGTCCCTGTTTTTTTGTGCAGCATTAAAAAGAAGGAAAATAAGTGAATTAACCTATGATAAATTATGTATACTTTAACTGTAGAAATTTGTTGTGATAGCGTGGATTAGCGTGACGATATTTAGTGGAAAGTTCCAGGGATCGAATCTTAATGTAATAAAAACGCTTTATTAGTGGGATTTTTTTTTCCAGAAATGTATTAAAATGTAAATATAAACAAGGCATAACATTTTGTAATTATCCTTCTAAGCATCATGATTCTCTTCATCTAATAAATAATAATATCCTATTTTATATTATTGCAAATTTGCGAACGAACAAAAAACATTTCCCCCGAAAATTTGAAGGAATGATTTGATGAATCAATAAATGCAAAAAAATGGAAAATAGAACTAAAAAAAAATTGTATGATTCATATTCCAAACTCCTCAATAATCTTCTTTCTTTCCATTTGAAAATGTTAAATAAAAATACTCTCTTCTACACATGACATTAGTATTTAAAAATTTATTAAAAATTACAAATTTTCAGGAATTATAATATTCCTTTTTTCAAGTCAAAAATAATAATAGAAATAAAGTCACAAACAAATTAAGAGTGAGTATTGCAGCAATTAAATAAAAACATGGACATCAACCAATTTGATTTAGTATTTTTAATAAATTTTTAAATACTAATGTCATGTGTAGAAGAGAGTATTTTTATTGTATGATTCATTTTTAATCACCTCAATTTATTACCTATTCATTAAGGATTAAGTTTAAAAATATCTTCTACATTAAAGAGAAAAAAAGCCGTTCCGGCATGGCCTGGCGGTCTGCCGTGTGGCCGATGTGTCGAAACCTGGGTTCGAATCCCGGCGTTGGCATGGCTGTTTCTTTCTTCTTCTGTGTTTCGTCCGTTTCTCCCTGGGACTTACTATCTCAGGGTTATTTCTGGACGGGATGTAAATCTCGTCCTCCTTCTTGAATTTCCTAGCCTCACTCTGACGTTGTCAGGTAGGGCTAGCCCGTGGTCCATAGTTGGCCAAAGTCGATGAAAGGAAGGAAAGAGAAAAAAACTAAAAAAGAATAGCATTATCATTACTGATAATGCTTAAGTATTGGTAATAAATTAAGGTAATTAGCAGTAAATAACAATTTCCTTAATAATCTGTGAGCGTTTCAGAGTCAAGACATAAAAACATTTGATTTAAAATTTAATATGTATTGTTTGCCGTGCTGGCGTGGTCGTGCGGTCTCGGCGGCGGCCAGCCGTGGCGACCAGTGTGCCAGTACCTGGGTTCGAATCCCGGCAGTGGCATGGCTGTTTCAATTTCCTTTCCTGTGTTGTCCAGCCTCCTCTTCACTTTCTCTTCGGTCTGACGTCATTCCTTAATGGCGTCCTGGGGGCAGGCAACGGGAAACCACCCCCAGTATCTTTCCTCAGGTGTTTCTAGGAGATCCATGTGAGACCTCCATAGAACTGGGCCTGTCTTCGGACAGAAAACTATGGATGGATGGATGTATTGTTTAGGGAATTTAATGTTTTGTTGAACGGAGATCAAATAAGTTTGAGAAATTCAAGCTTCATGTACTGCAAAAGAAACGTCATCTTCTTCATTTGAAAACTTTTTAAGTTGTCAATTTGAAATGTGACATTTGCACTGATCGTCACATGATCGTCTGGTAAAGTTCCTTTTTCTGACATTCTCCACAAATGTTTTCGAAAAGCATTATACAAAAGCATAATTTTGGAACAGATTTGAACCTTTACTTGCAATAGATATCCAGAAGGATATGATACTATATTCCAGTTTAACTGTCCTTGGCTTGGACGGTGCAACAATATCTGGAGGCTAGGGAACCTCCCCAAAAATGAAAGATTAAACTATTTTTTACTTTAGAAAATAAACTTAGGTAATAAATTAATTTTCCCATTCCATTCCTACATTTACTATAAGTTATGCATCGTTTAGCCAATAAATATTTGAAAATTAAGGAAATTATGACAATGAAACTTTGACATTATTAAGTTAACAGCGCATGAAATAAGCTCAGAATTTCTTGTTTGAGTCTTCGTTATGAATCAATTTTACTTGTAGAAAATTACCATTGTTTTCGTTTAATATGTCGCTTACCTGCAATAACACCAGATTAATAAATTACTTTGAGTCTTTATGAAATGCTTCTTTGATGATCTAAATTTTTTAGCAAGGTAAATCTTATTCTATGATAACATAGAAAGCTCTAGAAAAAATATCTTTACGTTTTAGTGAAAGATATCGAATCCTGATTTATCACTTTTAGTCGGTTTTCTAGAATCTCGGAAGATTCCACATCACCACCGAGCAAAATCATGTCTGTTGCTCTAATTTAGGGAGCAACACTTAATTTCAAATTTAAAACATCTTTAATTCTCTCTGAGCTGTTCTATTAATTAAGCCATTTTTTGTTATTCAATTTGGTATGGAATTTTCATTTCTATCCAGCAATATTTCTTAATATTAATTTCATTATCATTTTGATAAATAAACTTTATACATTATATATTCAGAATTTCAGTTGTTTATTAAGAAATTTTGTTCTATAAAAACTATTATTGTTATATTTTTTCTAGACTTTCTTTTAGAATTTTTTTTTAAAACGTAGAAGGGAGCTGTCTATTATAAAACCAAAATAACAATAATGGGAACATTTTTTTTTTTATTTTGTTAAACCTTCAATATGCAAATTAAATTTTGAGACATATTCTTTAATACAGTACGATGCTAGAGACAAACATTTAATTCTCAGTTTATTTTTTTTGTTGGTTTTTTTTTTTTTTTTGTATTTGGAGATAATATTAATGCACAAAGAGACTTTAAGGTATCGTTTTCTTCAGATGTTCATAATGTAGACTTACAGTCCACTTAAGAAGGAAATCCCTTAAGCTGATTGAAAAAAAAAATTAAATTATTTTTAAAATTACTTCTAACTTAATTTAAAATAGATTACTAAATAAATAAAAAAATAAATATTTTTACTGCAATTAATTTTGTAAAATACTAAAGTGAAAATAAAATTTGTTTGAAATTAATAAGCCTATCTGGAAATAGCTCAGTATTCAGTTTATAATCATAGTAAATAAATAATTTTGATCAAATTTTTATTGAAAATCCCTACATTTGATAATACGATGTAGATTCTATTTATGGCATACAATTAATAAATTAAAGATTCATTGCAATTTGTACGTTACATTCACCTCACTTAAAACCATCAATTACAAATACTTAAAGCAGAGGTGCCCACCCACCCCTAGACCTTATGGCTCACCTCCCCCCTCCACATTCTTTTTAATTTTTTTCAACCCTCCCCCCAAATTGGTTCTCAAACTTTACTATTATTATTATTATTATTATTATTATTATTATTATTATTATTTTGCATTTGCCAAATGTTGCCTTTGGGTTTCATGGGTGATTCCGTAATAATCTACAGGGAATAATATTTGTCCAATAAATCATTTGGAATCGTCTAAGAGCAACAACAACAATTCATTTTACAGATCAAAAAATAATAACGAATTATCTTATTACGACCTTCAGATTCGGGTTATTTTATTAATTCATAAAAAGTATAAAACAAACTTTTCATTTTCTTTTTTTAATATAGCCTAATATTTCGAATTATTAAAAATAAATAAGACTTTATCATTTGTCTGGCTTTCTATGAACCACTAGTTTCACGCCACTGATATCCTTCGAAAATAAGGAACTGTTTTATATGAAGTACTTTGATCGACATGTATGAAAAAGTGTACTTTGAAAAGAATAAAATTTAAGTGAATAAACTCAATCATAAAGTTCTCAAACAATTAAGAAGTATTATTTAATTTTTCTTATCGTAAAAAGTTACAATAGGCTTTTTATAATAATAATAATAATAAATACACTGATCTAGCACACGAGCTCCAGAAGCAGTGGGGGCAGGACCGAGTACGTGTTGTCTGCCACTGGTCTGGTGCCTCACACATTGCATCACAGCTTCAGCACACTAGGACTTCACAAAATCACTTACGCACAACTGCAGAAGGCTGTGATACTCAACACAACACGTATAGTTAGGAAATTTATGGACACAACCACACATCCCTAATCATTCTTGCACACGTCTTTACACTTGGCAATATGTGCTGTGGTCCTTGACCCGCCATATTGTTTTTGCTGGGGAATCCCAAGGTTTGAAACATAAAAACATAATAATAATAATAATAATAATAATTGGGGAGACCGAAGGGTTCATGATCGCAATACAGGACCAAGTCATCTCCACACGCAATTACAAGAAACACATTCTACACGATGCAAACACACATGACGACAAATGCAGGAAATGCCACACTACGCATGAGACGATCGACCACGTAATATCAGGCTGTCCCCTTCTCTCTCAAACAGACTACCTCCACCGTCACAATCAGGTAGCATCGATCGTTCATCAACAACTAGCACACAAACATTCACTTATTAAGAGCACGGTCCCGTACTACAAGTACATACCACAAAGCGTATTAGAATCACCCTCATATAAACTATACTGGGACCGCCCCATTCACACAGACAAAACCATACATCACAACAGACCAGACATCACACTTGTTGATAAGGTCAACAAACAGACCTATCTAATTGATATTGCAGTGCCTATCAGCAAGAACATGCAGAAAACTCACGCAGACAAGATCAGTAAATACACTGATCTAGCACACGAGCTCCAGAAGCAGTGGAGGCAGGATCGAGTACGTGTTGTACCCATCGTTCTGTCTGCCACTGGTCTGGTGCCTCACACATTGCACCACAGTCTCAGCACACTAGGACTTCACAAAAACACTTATGCACAACTGCAGAAGGCTGTGGTACTCAACACTACACGCATAGTTAGAAAATTTATGGACACAAGCACACATCCCTAATCATTCTTGCACACATATTTACACTTGGCAGTATGTGCTTTGGTCCTTGACCCGCCATATTGTTTTTGCTGGGGAAACCCAAGGTTTGAAACATACAATCATAATAATCGTATGAGATTAGTTATTGTATTTATTATCTTAAATACTGTCCAATAGTTTCATCTGTTGATAATAGATATTATAATAAACATGGAAACTTTCTTTGAAAAATGGAGTTTTGATTGAGATCGAAAGAATTTTAAATTTTGGGCGTTGTTCCTCGTTATAAAATGCTGAAAATTGTAAACTATTCAATATTTCTGTTTGAAAGGCAACAATATGCTGTTTTGGGATTTTTTTTTAAGAAATGGTAGAGGTCATTCCGATGATTTCGATGTAAACTGTGACGTCAACCCACGTCAATAAATTTTTATTGAACAATTTACATCAAGTTTTCTTCCTCTTGACTGCGCATGATGTGGATATTATTGGAATCGTTATTGCTTCATTTATTATTTGTCAGGAACATTGTTGCTAGACCATAATTTAAGATCAAACCCTGATAGCCCGGAGAAGAAAACGTAATTATATTTGAGAGGGAAATATTGGTTTGTTTTCAATAATAAATAATAAATATTTCATTGTAAATCCTTACAAATGTGAAATGTTATAATCTAAAGCACATAATTTATTAAAGAAAGAAAACAATTTTCTTGATCCTCATTTATCAGTAGATTTGATTTGTCAAAACAAGTATAATATTCAAGATTTTCCAATTTAATAATAAAAAAAGCTTTTCAAACTAGTAAACTGTAAAAATCTGAGATCGTGTCTTGATGAATTATTAAATTCAACCGTTTTTTTCATGTCTTAATAAACATAAAACAGATGTTCTTGGAATTCACAATCTGAACGTGAGATGCTTGAACAATAGTTACTAGAGACCTTGTTTTTAACACTTGCGAAGGAACGTTTTTGCTTGTCAAAAGTTTCAAATAATTAATCATTTGATTTATGTTCTTAAATTAGCTGCCAAAAAAAAAAAAAAAGGAAATTAGTGAAATAAAGCAGGTGCATCATCAGCTGTTAAAGAAAACTCTGTTGCTCAAAATATTCAACCGGAAGCAAAATTCTTTTCGAATTAAAAAACCTTCAATATTACGTCTTTTTTTTTTTAGGCGCGTTTCGACTGAATGTACGGTATTTATTAAC
The DNA here is from genome assembly GCA_023159025.1 of Thereuonema tuberculata. Taxonomy (NCBI): domain Eukaryota; kingdom Metazoa; phylum Arthropoda; class Chilopoda; order Scutigeromorpha; family Scutigeridae; genus Thereuonema; species Thereuonema tuberculata. The sequence continues at coordinate 204,759,182 of JAFIDM010009631.1, forward strand.
AATCTGTCCTTACGGTTAAGAGTAGCCTCCCATTAAAGAAATCTCCAATTAACAAACCCCAAAAGTAAATGACTGACTTCAACTAAAATTGGATGAAAGTTAAATTACTCCTCTTCTCTTTTTTGTTCCTCTTTTTTCAAACAACTCAATTTCTACAACATGGAGTGTTTTTGGGATTGACCTTTTTGAATACGTATATAGACTATAAAATCCTTGGAAGTATTCATATATACAATGTAGAAATTACTGAATTTTTTTCTAAGAAAATTAAAAAGAAAAAAAAAAGCTTACGACAAACAATATCCATCTTCAAAGATAATCCAAGAAATATTGTTGATTTTTTTTCTTATCTTTAATACACTCTGTTGCAAAAAAAGACGCACCCGAAAGTGTTCTATCGCAATGAAACTTCGCCCACTAATGAGCATGATAAAGATAAAGAATTGTTGAAGCATTAATTTTCTTAAAGAAATAAAGATAAATATTTCATTGCAATAGGACTTTTTATTATAATGCTGTGGCAGCATAACTGTCGTATATTAATAGGTAGTAAATCTTCCTCTTGCGGCGATGGAAACCGATACATGGTGCGACTTGGAGATAGTTAATAGTTTGATATTGTCCTGTGGAAGATTTTGCCAATGTTCGTAATTGTTGGAGTAGTTCGGTTACATTCTGTGATGGCTTCAACTGCCTTCCCAGCATATCCCCAGCATATGCTTGAATGGTGAGAGGTTTGGGGATCTGGCTGGCGATGGGAGCCGTTTGAACCCAACGGAGGAATTATTGAGAGAGTCTCGCCGTGTCTGGCATTATCATGCTGATAAATAGCTCCTGAAAGGCGTGACAGCAGAGACAATACAATTGGCTACAATACGAATGTTGTTAACGTATAGACATGCTGTCAAAATACATTGTAGCAAAACTAATGGTGATCCTCCTCAGCCATTGCAACCGAATGGAGCGATGAGCACTTTTCCTCCACTGATCATCTGCATAAAGAGAGATTTATCGCTGAACACAATACGACTCCAATTGATACCGTACAAGATTACAAAAAAAACAAAAACAACAACAACTTCAAGATGGCACTTCTTCAGACGGTGCTGCTTTAGTAGGGTGGTCAGCAGTTCACGTCTTAAGGGACGCTGAGAATGAAGTCTCACTTCTTCCAGTCTTCGTCAAATAGTGTCCCCTGATATTACATGAAGCATAGAGGAAGTTAAATATTTTTGGAAGGTTGACAGGAATGAGCACTTGTTTCCCTGGAACGTCTAGATTCTTCATGGTGGTTATGTCTATCTTCCTCGACCCACTGCTGCCGACAGTGAATCTGCCTCATCGCTCTAATCAAGATGTCAGTTGAAACATGTGAATAATCACTCGACTTCTCATAAACCTATGATGCGACCTCTGCATCAGTGGTTGGTTCTGCCGACGGGTGCATCGTAGACTACTTAACGTAATGAATCAGCGAAACCAGTCAGATTTGTCCGTCCATGCGAATGTGGCTCCTTATATTGGCCCTAGAATGCACCCTTCTCATGAGCTCTGAAATTTTATTCATTTACATATCTAGCCGAAAAACATTTGCATACCGAATTCGTGGCTCTCGCTATATTTTTTAGGGGTTGGTGTTTTTTTTTTTTTTTTTTGCAGTAGAGTCTATTTGTCTCTCTTCCTATTTAATATAGTATATACGCCCCGTCAACAATGACGGGATAACAATGTGACGGCTTTTAGTTGAGATTGAGTATTTACCCGTCATTTGTAATTTCTTCATTCATGTTGAGAAATGTCTCTAACGACTCTAGTTCGTCGCAGAGGGCGAGCTACTGCATCTATTGCCCGTCTGGCCTACGCTTATAGTAGGCTCAAAAAATGAACATTGAAATTTAAATTTTCTTCTAGTAAGCTAAAATTAATGAGTTATTTTTTTTTCTTTGGCTCTTCTCTTATTGTGTCACTCACACAGAGGGATTGATAAGCGATATTTAACAATAATTAGAATAGTTATCTCCGTTAATGGATAAGACGTTTGACTTCGGAGCGGAAGGTTGCAAGTTTGATTCCCGTCGTGAACGTTTTATTGTAGAAATTATTTTTATTTTCACAGGAAATTAAAATTACTTTTCAAACACAGAGAAAGTGAGTTACGGAAGTGCGTTACCCACAGACAGATCTGGAAAAGTATATAAGAGATTTCGTCTTAATAATAAAGACTACTGTCCAGAGTAAAAAAACAAACTGTACTTTTTTTTTTCAAATCTTCATGAAACTCATGCCTAATAGGAATATAGATTTAGTCTATCGTTTCATCTGATATAAAAAAATATTACCGAAGTGAAAAAGATTTCAGAATACAGAATTAAGTCGAAATATGAATATTAGAACATATATTAGCTTTCTGAGATCACTACAGATTAAAAAGTGTTTAAAAGCCTAGGAAGCTGACATTTACTATTAGATTTAAATTCCTTAAAAGAAAGATCTCGAAAAAAACATAGCTGATATTTTAAATACAAGAGCTCCTCAATTATTGAGGGAAAACAATTTCCAGATAGTCCATTAACCCGCAGATAAACTATTTATATATATGTGGAAAAATAATCTTGTATATTTTACAACCAGTAGCACATGCGAATACTCTGTATGCGGGAGGATTCGAAGAAGATGATTTAACTTCCAAGTAATATTCTCAGCAATGATTAAGGAACCATTTTCGATCAGAGAAGCTTCTTCGTTACAGTAGAATTTTCAAAATTATGCTTCTGGGTAAAATTTGCTCAATACAATTAAAATGACTTGTAATTTTATTTCCTCGCTATCTTCTGTACAGTTATTACTAATTTTAAATTTATTTTTTTCAACCATGTCAATAACTTAAATTCTAACACACGATTAACAGTACTGTAGAAAAAAAGTTCGTCAATATTTCAGTAAGTGAAGAAAGTTTCCACGGATATAGGAAGTATTGCTGGAATAATGAGGGAGTTGAATTTCACATAGAATGTTCAGTTTGTGTAAATTCAAATCTTTTATTAAAATTATTATTTTTTTGTGAATAATTCAATTGATATTTTTTTTCCTGGAAACATCTTTGCTGCAAAAGGGCAGCGACTTGAATCAAAAGTATTTTCACTATCAGATGGAAAAAGAGTAAAAAGGTGGTTTTTATTAGAAAATAGTACAGAAGAATAACTGAATTTCCTATAAATGAACTCCAATGTAATTCTTTGTTTTCTTTCGCTCTTCTTGTGACATTCATCGTTTATTTACCACTTAATAAGATTGGAAATTTTACGTAAAAAATTCCAATTGATTAAAACAACTTTAACTCCTGTTTTCCTATCACTATTTTTTTGTTTTTGGATAATTAAAAGAAAAAACGGTTTATTTAGCGAACAACAAGCTAAGCAAATAAAAATTTAAAATATAAATCTTGATACCTCATTTGTTATAAATATTTTTATTTTTTATTTTGAATTTTTCCATATCAATACAAATAACGATCATTTTATCTGTTCAATATAAACCCTATTCACGCTCCACGTGTGGTATTGTGAAAAGAGTTGACGAGTAAAAACACTGATAAAAGATCAGGCTTGTTCTATAGTAACCTATTAATTATCTAATGTTTACGTCACCGTCATTATGAATAGCAGGAACCCAATAAGTCGATCTTTTCATTAAATGTTTGTTGTTGTTTTTTTTTTCAATATCCGTTCTACCAGTTTATCATTAGTTCAGCACCATAAGAAACTCTGACCTTGTAAATGTGATCGATTCCCGCTGAATTCCCCAACACCTGTTGCTAAGTGACATCACTGATGTTGACACAGACAGAGATAAACACCAGTGGAACGTTGCCAATACACTTAGGCTTCTTTTGAAAAAGATATGTAGGCCTTCCTACGCAAATTATTGATCCTAATTGAATTTCCCTATTTACTAAATATTTTGAAATTTCTATTTCAGTGAAAGAAAATTAAGAGTTAAAAAAAAAATCCTTAAAATTATAAATTCAGAAAATATTTGACAAATTAACATTGATTTTTTTATTTAATTAATATATATATAAAAAGAAATAAGACTATGCTTCTGAGGACACGCCATTTACCCACATTTTCCTAGTTGATTATCTGTAAGTTCTTAAAAAGATGAACAACAATTTTTGTTTTTTGGTAAATTTGAACAATGTATTTTTTTTTAGCCTTAGTGCTTTATTGAACTTTATTGCAAGCAAAATTACAATTAAGTATAAAGGAAGATCCTTTCTTTAAATCCAAAATGATTAAAACATATCAGAGGCACCTTAAGATGATGTTGTCGTTATTAGCTAAAGTTGAAGTCGGAGGCCAATCGACTCTGTCTATCTAAATCCAATTTAATTGCTTATTTAAAAAAACAATTCATCAAAACTAATGAAGAAAAATAATCAGATTTTACATTCTAATATATAAGTAATCAATATATGATAAATATTAAAAGTTAAAGCTGTCCCGAAACAGGCCATGCGGCCCAAGGGTTCGCGGGAGGTAAGGCTCCCGACGTTTCTTGACCAACGGGACTAGTATGAGGTCGGGTGGTCAGCCTGACGCCCGCCCGCCTTTAACTCCCGGGAAAGAAACCCGTTACCCATTCTACAGAGGGCTGGGTAGGCCCTAGAACCCGTTTGGAGGAGAAGGAGCGTGGGAAAATTCCCGCCCTCCTCCCTCCGCCGAGGCCGGGAATTGAACCCGCCACCTCCAATCCACAGCCAAGCGCTCTTACTCACTCGGCTACCGGGCCCACATATGATAAATGTACAATCCATAAATATATTTCTAGGAATATTAGGTGTAGTGACATTTTATGCACGTAATATCTTTAACCCCGCTTCCAATCCCCATTAGTTCAGTATAAAAAGATATTATCACTGTTATTCCTCACTTCAGTATTCATCAAGAGAGAAAATAATTCAAGTAATTTTCATTTACTTCAATTAAGCAGAAATTACCCCAAAACAAAAATGTAGATATTCACAAAGAAAAGTTTAAAATTTTTAATTCTTACATGCTTTTTTTTTATTTTTTCACTTCTAGCAAAAAAAAAAAAAAAAATATTTTGAGCAGGGAACATAACTTGAAGAGCCATTAGCAACTGACAGAGTTATAATATTAATTCATATAATTAGAGTTTTCAAAACATTAATAAGTTTCATTAGTGGTTATCAACTCAATCTAATATGAATTCATGATGCCATTAGGTTGTCAAGAATTACAATTTCAATATTTATTCATCGTTTTTTTTGTGTGCTTTTTTTTTGTACGTATATTGATTGATAAACACGAACACTAATGAGAAATGAGTAAATGGACGCAATGCAAGCAGCCAGAATAAAACCCAGTCAATTTCTGGGGAACGAGATTAGTGGGACGCAAGTTGAAGGTCTACGGTTGGTTATAAGGTCATTTTCGATCTCGAATTCCTTTATTTAAAAGACGTCAATAATTTTTCAACTAAGAAGTATAGCTAGAATGTCAGGTACACAAAAGATAGACATGTATAAAAGGCTATGGTGAAGACAAATTACAAATTAAATATTGAATGGCCGATCTTTTGTAGGGCAACTAAAAAAGACATACTACAAAGAGGACATGGCTTATATCAGACAAGGATAAGATATATGACAGGGGTGGTCAAACTTACTTAAAAGCCACATACGATAAAACTTCAGATGTTTAGGAGCCGCAAGATAAGAACAAATATTACATTCACATTTTTATTGTTACATGCACATTGTAACATATATTTTTACATTGTGTCGTAAAAATATAAGACCATAGATATTATTCCAAATTATTATCAGACTATTCATTGCTAGTAGAACATTAACTTTCATTTGAATCCCGTGGACTCAGTTTATACCCGGTAACTAATTATAAAGCTTGGGATTTTTTTTATTTAATCTTATGTTTATTGTGATGCAAAAAAAAAGTCAGCCAACATATTTCCCGAGCTGCACGTTGTAAGTGAAAGAGACACATGTGCCTTTGAGCCGCAGTTTGGCCATCCCTGATACATACGATGTTTACCATTTTAACTTATTATGCATTGTTATGAGATTTGAAACTTACATCTCTGTAATGCAGTTTGTTGTACTGCAAAAGAAGTGTATTTTATTTTTTTCATATTGTATTTAATTTCTCTTACAGTAATTATTTTCATTTCGATTTATTTTTATGAATAATGCAAATAATTACCGGTATTGATAATTATTTATCATTGTAACTGGGACAATAAACGATAAAATCAATTTAATATTTTAGGAAATAAATTCCTATTAAAAAACAAAAACGTTAAAAAAAAAAAAGAAGAAATAAGCTTGATTTAAATTAATAAAAACTTGTATAAAATCAACAAAGATCGTTTCTTTAAAAAAAAAGTGAAATTCATTGCTTAAACTGATGCAACTTTCTTCAGGTTTATTAATAAAAAAACCTTCCAAAATCTTTTTAGATCAAGTACAAAATCAGAAATGACAAACAGAGTTCATTAAAAAAAATTACATACAATGTTACGGGTAAAGTCCGACATGTGGTTAATGTCGAGATTACCTGGGGAATGACAACATTATCCAAGTGCAGTGGGTGATGACCGAAATAAAAAGTAATTTATCTCATAATCGTCTTTATCTGGACAATCTCGACGTTACCCAATGATGCCTGGATAACTTTGAATAATATTTGTAAAATTAAGCTAGCACGTTTAGAATTATTTTCTTAGGTAAAAAATACTTTTTTACAAAAAATGCAATATTTAATACAAAATTATTACGCGTATGTAATAGTGAATAAAATGTTGTAAATTTTCTAATTTTCTAAAAATTATAGAACAAAAATTAAACAACAAAAAATTATTCGGTAATTTCCTATTTTATGTCCCAAAAATCAATGGCGTTCGCCAGGCATCATTAACATAATTATAATTGTAATTTCGTTAATGTAGGGTAAATCCAACATTTTCCCTAATTTTTTATTGGCTGTACGTGATATCTATCCATTGTAAATTTATTTGGTAATCTCCTATTTTAACCGAGATAAGGTAATGTTTAAAATTTTTCAATATAAACATCCTGAAGGGAGTCATACATCAACTTACCTAACTACAGCTAACGACACACACGATTGGCTCGGGCGCTGTTGGTTAAATGTTTTCCACTCAGCTGTCATGAAATAAGTGGGAAAATATTTAACTTACTATGAGCTTAATGAGCTTAAAGCGAATCGTCGTGCTGATTAGCTGTAGGTTAGATAAGTTGAGGTAAGACGCCCTCCAGGATGTTTATATTGAAACAATTTAAAATTACCTTACCTCGGTTACAATAGGAAATTACCAAATAAATTTACAACGGTAGATATCACGAACAGCTAATAAAAAAAATGAGAGAAAATGTTAGATTTATCCTCACATTAACGAATTACAATTATAATTATGATAACAGTGCCTCGCGGCCGATCCACTCGAGATCTGTCTACATTACGTGGAACACTAAACAACTGAGTGTCACAAGAATATCTGGTTTAATGAGCTTCAAACGATGAACTACGCATGCCCAATTCCTTCTTCAATCGTAGAGTATTAAATTATCCAAGTGTGTCTGGATGATGTCATCATTATCCGGACAAACTTCGAAAAACTATTTTCAGTTTTACTTTATTCAACATTATCCACGTATTTTGAATAATGTCAACATTACCCGGATAATAGTGTCATTCTCCAAGGTCGGACTTTACCCAGAACATATATACAAATAAAAGTGTTTCAAAGTTTTTAAATTTGCAAAAACATGAAGAAAGAAAGAGAAAAAAAGGGATGGAGAAAGAATTGGATTTTATCTCTGGAATATTTTACAGCACATATCGTACCTTTCTAATAGACTGTAACCAAAACCTTTATTTCGGACTGAATAAATCAATGTTTTAATTAATGAATAAATGTTTTGACTCTGAAATCAAGGTTGTATTTCAGGAAAATAAAACTAGAATGCAATCACTCCTTAGCAACAACAGCCATCATTATTTAATGTTTGATAGGTCTCTCAGTAGCAAGGTTAACTTGTTTGCCATCGACACAGCTTCCTTGTCGCTTGTTTCTCTAAAAATGTTCCTCAATACTGACCTTTAGCAAAAATCTATTAACAAGCATTAGTTGAATTTCATAATGTGTTTTGAATTCAAGTACATATGTGTCAGATTTGTAAAATTAAGTTTTCAAAATTGAATTTTTCAATAATTAAAGAAGAACGTGGTTTTCTAACCAATGATGAATTTCTGTTCATTTAAAGATTCTTGTAGTATTGTTTCATTATAAATTACAGTACAGTCTTGCAAATTGTGCTTCAAGGTAATTGGCTGAACATATTACCTTATTTACTTTTTTATAAATACGATCTTTTAAACATGGACTCCGTGCATTTCTTTCTCACAAGAGATTTAGAAATACCAACAGTGATAAATTTTATTTTAGTTATTATTTTATTTTATGTAAATTCATTTAAATTTCAATGAAAAGTATTACAATTTCCTACCGGGTACGAAATTTCCAAAAATAGCTCAGTGTATCCGTAAATGTGTGTTCTTTTTTTATGCTTAATTTTCTTGTTATACAGTACTGCAGTTTTACAATTTCTTTATTGTAGTGCATTGATCCGAAAAAGTGCCCAAAATGCCTTAAAATGGTCCCAAGCACCATTTAATATCTTAAAATAATTAATAAAACATTTAACGAGTACGACTGCTTCTGGAAATAGAAAGGATTTTCAAAATTAAAAATATAAATAAATGGTAAAAAAATAAAATAAACGAAACACTTTAGCTTTCATTTGAATACTATGAAATTCAAAAATTATATATATAAAATTTCTGAGCTAAATGTATATTACAACCGTTAAAAAAAAACAAAAAATGAATTTTCAGAGCCAATTTTAGGAAACTTCTGACGTTTTCAAGGCAGTTTCATTAAAAAGCACAAAACAATTCCAAGAAAAATAACAATTTTATTTTTATATTTGAAAATATCAATGGTGCTATGATGAATCAAGGTGTCATTAGTTTAAAATTATATTTTCCTCCTAAAGTTTCAAATAAATGAAAAACGTTTTATATATATACATTATTATATTTTTATATTTATAAGTTATATTATTTACATTTGCTGTTATGTCTTAATCTTAATACATTACATAAACGTTAATTCTCAATCGGTTCTATAAATATTTGGTAATGTTCTTTGTAACTTGTTTTTTTTTCTAGTTTATGATTTTTATTTTGATTTGGAAAAAGAACAACTTAGAAAACTAAAAAAAAATTAACCTAAGTTTTCATTTTGAATTATTGATACATATAATGATGCAGCTTAGTTTTTTTTTTCTAAATTATCGTTTTAATGAGGCATCTATCTCAGATTTAAATTGAATTAAATTAAGAAATTAGGCTAATTCAGTATTTCTTTTTATTTCTTTATGAATTGATTTATATCTTAATTGGAAACTAAGTATAGAGAATCTTTTCTAATGCCTCTTTCCTCGAGATAATATGAATTTTATGTTGACATTGTTTAACATTTCCAAATTCTACATAAAATACTCGTAAAATTTCTTAGAAAATGGTTTTACTTTTTCCAAGAACCTTTACTATCGCTGTTGACTTTGAACGGAAATTCATTATAGTTAAACTGCTTTTATTTCATTGCTGTAATTGATTTTGTGATTCATTGCAGAAACTATTCAACCCCGGTCTGAAGAATTCAACTATTTTCAGACGTTTCTTTCATATAAATAAATAAAAAAAAAATCCATTAAACTTAACAAAAATAAATAAATCAAACATTTAATAAAAATTCAGTTAAAAAAAGTACAGTAAGCAAAGGTTTGTAAAATTCTACTTCGAAAAGAATGTGAATTTAGAAAACATATTTAGAAATAGATCGAATGATATTCAATTATGCAGCAAATGATGTACTTCATCACAGTAAATTAATTACGAATCAAATATAAATATGAATACAAATATTTATAGTTTCATCTATGCAAGATACTCTTAAAGTAGGTTAAATTTTAAAAAAATATTAAGTTACTCTATCTCTGTTAAAAATAACAAATTTAAATACCGAAATTAATTCCAAGTTATAGAAATATAAAATTAAACAAGAAGTTCCTGAAGGAACTTAACTCTACTTTCTTTAAAATTTTGCGGATTTTTTTCCCTTTGTTTTTTAAAGTGGTGGAAATAATACAAAGGAAAAGTATCCTTGTTTGTGTAAATTATAATATCTGTGTGTGTGTAGATCTTAACCCTGGAACCATCTTGGATCACAAGCTACGATGTGTGAATGTAATGCTGCTGTCGTTGGAGAAATATCCCGGAGGCACCGCTAGGTGAAAGTCTCCCTAAGAGAGGGACAGAGAGAACGACGATGAAATAAATGGTGGAAGTAGTGCAGAGGAAATGGGAGTACCTCGAGAAAACATGCCCATTGAGGATCGTCACAGCGCGGCCATTATGATATTTGCAGAATACAAACATTGTCTTCAAATTTTCTATTTATTAAAATCCGAAATACTTAAATTGTCGAAATTCAATTAATTTTTAATTAAATCAAACACATAAATAACTGAATTACTTATTATTCATTAAACGGTTCTTTATTATTATAATAATGAAGGATTATTATATATGTTGTTAGGCATGAGAAAAATTACGTGTTTTGCTCCTAAGGTTTTTCTAGAGGAATTTGTGTCTCCTCAATTTTTCACAAAAACATTTTAAAATACAAAATCCTCTAATCCATAAATATGCAAGCCACATTTAACAAAGATCCATTCACTGGTTCAAAAGTTATTGAGGAAGAGGACTCCCAAAGAACTCATGTTTCTCAGAAAACTAGGTTGAAAAATGGTCAGAAAATGGAAAACAGTTGTTAGTAAAATTGATAATTTTTTATCTATTCCTCAAATGAGGACAGTTTAAAAGGATGAATAAAAAATGTTTAAAGTGTTTTTTTATCGTCATGAATAAATGGGGTAATAAAACAATAAAAAAAATACATGCTTATATTGGATCGACTTACAATTGGCTTGAAAGTGGAATAATCTTTTCAAGATGTGTTTCATGTCGATATGACCCATTTATATTCAGTACAAGATCAGTAGGGAATGGGGTTAAAACGAACTGAATGTAATAAATTAGGGCAAATTAATCCATCGATTTTTGGAATATTTTTTCATTCATAGGAATTTCTATTAATAAAATTATTATATGTATCATTTCAGTTCTCATTAGAATTATTCAAATTCATCAAGTGGATATATGAATTCTAAAATAAGTTCTTATATTTTTTAATTATATATAATTAAAAAATAGTTAATATTAAAAACAGCTTCTGTTTTATTTTATTAATATTTTTTGTTCAGTTTTTGTTTCAAAGACTTTTTTAATATTATTATTAAAGTTATTTAATAATAATAA
>JAFIDM010009631.1:204771091-204897156 GCA_023159025.1 Thereuonema tuberculata
ATATATTTTTTTGTAATTTTTAACTTTATATATAAACCTATGTGCTTTTAACAGTTGTACATTTATTTTTATTATGATTTATAGTTAAGCACGTTAAAGTTCTTACTTATTCTAATTATTTAAATAATTAAAGTTTTGATTTTTTTTTAAATATAATTAATTATTTAAAAAATTCCATTTGTGATAAAGCGCTTAAAATAATCGAGTTTTTTTCCCTAACTAAATTTATCGTTATTATTTCAACGAAATCCTTTCAATTTTTTTTTTTTTCAAAAAAAAAAAAAAATCACGCTCAATCTTAACACAGGAGACATTGCTGAGAAGTCTAACAGCAAGGCGGTGCTTTCACGTCAATGATACGTTTCGATTAACTCAAAAGAATCTTTTATCCTTAAGATAATGGAGATAAGTACTGTAGTAAAAGACAAATCTTAAAATACTTTAGGAAACTTGATCTATAATTTTACTTAGAACTTTGTAACAGCTTATCTATAACTTATTAGCCACATTATATTTATGATATTAAGATACGTCATCGTTTCAGATACTTCATATTAATACACTAATTTAGGATTCACTTCTGCTACTAAGCAATTATTGAAATTCTTTCAGTTTCTTTGAATCAGATAAAAATTAAATAATTATTTTTGTTGAATAATCAGATATTTAATTTTAACTAATCTATAAGATTTTTTTTAAGATAAGTTTATCCTGAGTTGGTAGCGTCAACAAACTTCGATAACAGTTAATTTGAATGTCCTGGCGATTTATGAAGTACTGTAAAACCCCGTGATGATCTAATCGGCATATAATGCTTGATTCTCTTCTCTCCATTTTCTAATCTTTTCTAAATTGGAAGAGTCGTATCAAAAATGATTATCATTTCGAGTTACCTTGAGTACAGATAAATGATTTGCGTTTTTCGGATTAAAATTCTATTCTAAAACTTCTATGTTCTAATAATTTTTTTCCTCGGATGAAAATTAAAAGGTGATACAAACAATATATAATTAATATTTGAAAATTGCTTTAAATATATTCATAATCATACTGTGGAAAACAAGATACATTGATATCAACATTAGTGTTGGCATATTAAAAAATAGTCTAATGTAAACAATATACTGTACTCGTGTTATAATGTAGCGTGTATGCGATACACGTGGGAATGTATCTGATTGTTGTGAAGATTGGCAATGGCTGTAAATAAGTGATGATGATTCCGATGATCCCGCGTGCAACAAGTTTCGATGTAAATCAATATAAACAAAGCTTAGTTTGCATGAAATGTGTTTTTTTAACTTATGCATTCAGATTCATTTTTATGTCATATAATTTTAAAGCTTCATTTTACAATTTTATGGCAGCAGACCATGATTAATTCCACACATTAAATCAAATCTTTAATACCTATTGCATACTATGCTGGGATAAAAATATAGATTTAATCAGGGGATAGAAAAAACTATATTTTAAAGACTTTAAAAAGTATTTTAACTATTCGTTTCATGGTTAATTATCTTACAAATATTCAATATGACCTCCCAATAGTCTCTCGTTTTGCGCATTGTTTGCAGCTCATTGAGTGACTGAATATAAGATTATATTCATTATTATATCATATGGTAATAAATAATAATAGTACAAGCAGAAGTCACTCTATAGGAGTAAAATCAACATTAAAAAAATAAAAGTTTTAATCAGTAAGAATAGCATTAAACTTCTTAAGGACAGCAGCTGTGATAAAATATTAAAGTCATATACTTACTTTGACTTATGCATATATTTCACATGACAGTGAGGATAATGAGTTAAACGAAGTTGAAATCTGATTTGTTTTTTTAACTCTTATCCAATCTGCTTCTTCCTCTTCATTTGCCTTAATTACAAAAGAAATTAATATAACAAGAAAATATTGATATGTAATTTCGTTGTATGAATAATGGCATTCATTTTTTTATCCCCATTAATGTACTTTTTTACATCTTTATCTATGGCTCTACTGATCCTGACATAAAATTAATTTTGTATTGTTAAGTTTTCTTTACTAAAAAGTAATGCATTCATCTAATTTGAATCAGGGTAATTCCTTCAAATTTCGAATTTCTTTTTTAAAGTTCTTCTATTTATAAAATTAAAAGCGTTTCAATCAAAAAATCCATTCACTCATCCATTGAAATGGTTACTTTTTATTTCGAAAACAAAGTAAAAATTTTAAATAATTGAATCCTACTACATTCAAATTTTGTAATAATTAATTAAAGTGAAAATTATTTAAAATCAGTGGTTCCTACTTAAAGTTTATGAGTTCTTGTGTGGTCCAAATGAGCTATTGCGTTCGGACGAATATTGAATAAATATTTTCTATAGCCCCAACAGTTAAGACTTGTTAGTTGATGTTGGCAACATTGGTTTCTTTGTTTTCTCAGTTCAATCGATAACTCAACACATTATAAATTTATGCGAATTGTTTCTTTTCATGTCACTAAATATCTTTAAATAAATTAAGAATGAGCACTAAGGTGATTAGTTTTAAATTATAAAACAAATCCTACGCACCATCTTCATTGAATAATAAATAATAATATTAAATAACATTAGAAACATTCATTTTATTTTAACTAATGGCATTACTCCTAAACAATAATGAAATACGCTGCAATACAAACAGTAGTATTACTTATTTGATTGTTTACAATGAATGGAAACAATAAAAATGATTGGCACTTTAAAATTTCGTCAATATTTACTTGAAAAACATAAAATGCGATACTGATTAATAAAAATTTATAAATACAAAGAAAAGAGATACAAATGATAAGTAAATTTTATATAGTATATTTTTATACATTTTTGTTGTTAAAGAATAAATCAATGGAAGTAAATGTTACCGGTTAAAAATGGAAAATATCCTTTATTGAATAATGGCGTATTTCTTTTAGCACTAAGTGAAACTTATTTTATTTTCTAAACTTCATTAAGGCAAACTTTTCCCTTTAATACATTTAAATATAAAAGTATTTAATAGTAAATGATTAGTAAATCCATCTTATACAAATGTAATTTCCAATGCAAGACTGATTTTCTATTTGCTGTCGGTATATTTTTTTTTCTATCAATAATCCAGTTGTTGCTGAAGTGTACTTCATTCATCTGATCTGACAATATTCGAATTAATTATGCTCTTTTGTTGAACACATGTTTTTCCAGAAACATCTCAAATGGTTTGGGGAGATCTTGCTCTAGGCTTATTGTGATAAGAGAAAAATCTAACTGCAATAAATTCTTGCGTGATTTTGTTGCTACTTAGATTAAAGGTGTGTTATTCAGCCATTATGTTGTGCATTTTTTAATCGATATCACGGGTTTCGAAGTAAAGGGTCTAATATTAGGTTGTTATCATGGCAATAACGACTTGTCAACCCTTCACTCACCGATTGACAAGAATATACTCCTTTACACCTTGTGAACATATTTTATATTTGGATAGTGAAACTTCAATATTACAAAAAATTTCAATTGTACTCCTCTTTGAAGTAATTTTCCTTAGAGGATATATATCGTTAATCCCATTAAATTTTGATCGATGCCGCCATTAAAGTTAAATCAAGTTAAATGGTATTTGTGATGTTTCATCTTGATAATGTAGGATTAGGGTTTTATGTTCTATTTATAACATTTTTTTTATAATGTGTGACAGATTTAAAATTGTGTTTCAAGGAATTTTAAGTTGTTAACAACTAAAAAAATGTCACTCGGAGAAACAATAATTTCAAAGTGATGTGAGGCTATACACTAAAGAGAATTTTTAAATTATTGGATTATTTGAATGGTTAAAAATAAAAAATAAATAAGTGGTAACCATTCCATGGCTTTTTCCGTACTTATGTAATTAGAAATAATTTTGCAATAAAGTTTCAGTTATTCAGCTTATAAAATTTTCATCCCTAAAATAAAACAAAGCAGCCATTAATATTAATGTAGACATGAACGTTCGCAATTTAACTATTACGCTTCAGTATAAAATTTAATACAGAGTATTTCATTATTGGTTCACATAAGGGTACAATTGTTGAACCCCTGTAGTAAAGTGACCCTTTAATTTGTGTTGATATAATGTAGCTAGATTTAGAAATTATATAAACTTTTAAATATATATTTGATGTGGATATTATTTATTACCATAGTTACTTTAAGCGTAATGTTTTTTAAATTTATCAAAACAAAAATTTTTTTTTTTTTAGTTATTATTACTTATATTTATTACTTATATTACTTATATTTCTTTACTTTTAATTCCTTGAATTTTAAATATTTTATGTTGTCGGTCATGTTAAAAATTAGTCAGTCTCATCACAATGATATTGAGATCAATCTCAGTTCAGCAATTTAAGCATTTCTGTAATGGGAAATTGAAAAAGATAAAAATAAACGAAAAAAAAAAGTCTTAAATAATGCTTTTTTTTTATTTTTTGATTCCTTAATCATCTCTGAATTTTATTTCTTTATTTATCTATTTGTTCCTAAATCGTGCGAATGGCTGTTTCTTACCAATTTTATTATTTCATTTTTTTTTTTACTTTGCATTTCCTACTAAATCTGCAGCATGTGTTTTCCTTTTTTTTTTCTTTTTAAAGAAATATTCAATAAGCAAATGAAACCTAGAATGATAGTTTTTGACATTATTCCAAATCCATTCGATTCCATGTGTATTTTTAGATTCCATTTATTCATTTGTCCTAAAGCCACTGATTAAGCAGATGCACATTTCTTTATGCTGATTCGTGAAGAGGAAAGTCAAGCAAATTTACAGTTATTGCTTTTTAGAAAATAAGTAAAATTAATTCATTAAAAATATTTCACATTATCTTAAAAAAATTCTTCCCTTTGTCTTAAAGACTATAACATAATTAGAAAAACTAAATATGATTTAAGTAATGACGATTTAAGAAAATACAACAATACACCATCCCCAAGAAATATCGGATACTAATCATGAAACAAGCAAATAGTCCCAACTTGTCATTTCCGAATGAATCCTGATATAACCAAGGCCAATCCAAGCAAACATGGTCCTTTCCCAGGGTTCCACAAATAGATCAACCCTGAGAAATGCTAGGACCGATTGGGCGAAATCCCTGTATATAGAAGCATGCAGGGTGTAACAAGAGATACTATTCATGACAAGACGGACTTTGCACTATAGTTTTCTTTGTAATTTTTTTCCCTCAATATTACTGGTATCTGAAGAAAGGCTATTTTAAATAAGTAAAGGAAGCATTGAAAAGTAATAAATTATCGTAGTTTCAATAAATAACTAAAATAAATAAGATCTTCCTTTTAACACACATTATAATTTTGTCAGCAAGTAAATAGTAAAAGGTTATTAAACTGAGCTGATACTGAACTCACAATGAACTCAGCTTTAGATACTTTGTTTTTGCATTTTTATAATACAAATGTCTTTGAATTTTTAAGGAAAGAATACTTTAAAAAATTGAATATGTGACTTGAAACCTTGATAATATAATGCTAATTTATATTGAATAGAAATAATAAACATATATTAAGAATATTTTTCCATTCAAAAATGTTTAATGCTCAAA
Organism: Thereuonema tuberculata; assembly: GCA_023159025.1. Lineage (NCBI taxonomy): Eukaryota > Metazoa > Arthropoda > Chilopoda > Scutigeromorpha > Scutigeridae > Thereuonema > Thereuonema tuberculata. Next base: position 204,776,698 of record JAFIDM010009631.1, read on the forward strand.
TTTTATTTGTAATATTGCATCTCTAATTTCTTAACTCTGCAATTCTTGAAAGTGGTTTTTATTTCCACCAACAGTTATAAATCTTTTTAACATCATGCACATTTTCCCAGTATGAATTGAAGTGAAATATTCAGTAACAAATAGTTCGGTTCAATTCGCAGTAAGATTTTCATGTCTCTTGCTAGCCTCTTGCTAATTAGCAACTACTAGACATAGTGAACCAATGAACAAAAGTTTCAGCAATGGTTGAGAGCATAATAGAGCACACTATTGATCTATATCTCTAAAATGAATTCCTCAAAAGCTGTGAATATCTAAACCTCGGTCAGTATCCTTTCAGATACAAAAGGCATTTGAATAAACCATTAAAAAAAACAACAGATTTGTCAGTCACAATAAAATAAAGAGATTTTGTGAGCTATGAAAAAAAAATCCATTGTTATTACGCTTTATTATTTGAAAACTTTATTGGAACCAGCGATTTTCATTTCTGCATATTTCGTTTTTTAGCCGTGCTTTTTTGGGTCGTGCGAATCACCAAAGTATTTATTTGTCTTTTTTTTTAATGATCAGTTACGTGTTCTTAGTGAATAATTTTTATTTTTGATTTATTTCGGGGGGGGGGGGGGTTATTTTTGAATTCTCCTTTGTTTAGTGGTTCAAATTGAAGCAGTCTTGATTTGAAGATACTGATGTGCATTGATGATGTCAAAAGTGTAATACAGCAAATTTCGACAACAATCAAGTTCATGATTTCTTTATATAGACAAATATATGGTAGCACATGCTCAGCAATCAGTCGCATTGTGGAAACTAAGCATTTTGCAACGTGGCTTCAATTTTGAGGATTGAGGGAGAAGTTGGAGGTCAATTTATCATTCTTTCATGCTAAGTTGGACCATAAATAATCCTATCATCATATCATCTTCTCCATTTGAGATCTAATCTCAAAATAATTAAAGATCATTACTACATTTAATTATTTAAATAATTTATCAAATAAAATAAGCAATTAACATTAACAGAGCTTTTTTTTTTCGTCAATTAAATCGGTTTAAATGGAAAATCAATATTGAATTAGTAATTAATTATTACATATTAACAATTTAGGAAATAAATGAAGAGGATTATTTTAGTTAAAATAATTTTGATTGACTTTCCCTTATTGAAATATCTTGGTTTTTGTTTTGCTATAAATTAAGAGCTGCTTCCAATTGATTTCTCATTCGTATTTTTAATTATCAAAAATACAATTTTTTTTATTCTTGATATAAAAATAATTTCATCAAACTACGGACTGAAGCGCCTTTTCACAAGTGGGAAATTTTGGTACTTACAACATTTTTTTTCAGTTTATTACAAGTATTAGATTAAGTATTCGATAATAGCTATTTTTTTTCCAGGGTAGATATAAATCATGGCCACATAAAACCACCCTCTAAGTTGATGATGAATGTCATTCCCAATAATAACTGTCATTTACTACCGAGTGAATTTGCTCTCATAACGTTTTTAGTTTTCCTTTTAATAAAAATCAATACTAGTACGTTTGCCCAAATGATAGGCTTTCATTCTTGCTCTGAAAGGTTTAATGTACTTAATGTATATCTAGTACTTAACATAAAAAAAGAAAAGAAAAAATAATAAAAAGATTTGAACAATGATTTTTTTTTTTTTTTTTTCGTATTCAATAAGATTGGAAATTCCTTGTTGATATTCTTTAGTCTCTGATCGTTCTTTTGGGTGAATCCATTTTGACCACAACAGCAGATATGCATGGAGGAAATATACATTGAGGAATGCAACTGATCTCCTGAAATCTATGCTTTCTTTGAAATTGAAATTGTTTTTGAGAACTTATCTAACAAAAGTTCCACAGGGAAATTCAAATGATTCTGTTTACTAGGATTCTGTTTAGAATCCTAGTTATAGTCGCCCTCATTGTTATTAAAAAAAAATTACAATACTGAATTTCATTCATGATCTAATTTAAATTCTATAAGTTTATATAATTTTCATTCATCACTTCCACTATTAGTCACAGATGCATCTACATTTCTAAAAGCGAATCCGTTTGAAGTCTTGGAGATAAATCCATACAAAATCAAATCGATAGCTCAATTGAAAAACACAAGATTCTCTGATGATTTTTCATTACTCATAGACATAGATAAAAATTATCTTCCTTCTGACAACTGAAAAATTTCGATTAAATATGAATTTACATTTTTTTTTAACTATTGACACATTCTATTCCATTGAAGTCTTAAAATTAAGAATATTAGCTTTTATTAAGATTTATTAAGAAATTAATCTACTTTGTCTCTAACAAAACACTAAGTAATTGATATGTTGTATCCAACAATAAGAAACTGATTTCTTTTCTTTATTATTATTGATTGAGGACATGAACAGTAAAAATGAAATGAAAAGCCCTTTATTTTGTACGAAAGAAAAATGCTTGCTTCCGAATCCATTAAGTATCAATACTTTCTAACTTCTCCGTTTAGTGGAAGGCGAGCACTTACTCTTTCGTTGTCAGTCATTCATCACAACACAACAGTTAATGACTGCAAAATGGAAACAAGAATAGAACTTGATTTATGTTCACCCATTCTTAATGGATCAAATCCGGTAGATGAATTGCTTCTTATCGATGATCTTTACGTAGAGTCATGCTTTTCTTCTTAACAATTGTAATGGATGTCTGTAGTTGTAGTAACAGTTAATATACAGTCTTCGTTGATGATACTCCAACACTTTTACGCGTGTATTCAGTGCTGCAAAAGCCGGAAACTGACATTGAAATTAAAATTCTAATTAGGTAGAAAAAGAAGACAAATTTATATTAAGTAGCTCAATAATGTAAACTTTATATAAAGCAATAAGAAATTAATGATTTTTTTTAAAAACAAATGTTTGGTATTCCAAAAATCATTATGATATTCTTGCTGAAATCTGACTGTTCATTGACAGAAAGAATTTCAGCATAAGAGGACATTGCCAATGTTAAATGTGTATATGTTTCTTTAATAATATTGTTTGATAAGCTTTAGCTTATTGGACTTAGGACGGGAAAATTTTCGGACTCAAAAATCAAAATCTCCAGCCTTGACTGTTTACTATAAATATAGGAACTTACGAAAATATCACCATGTGACATTGCGATTGTGTTCTTGCTATTCTCTATACTTTATATTTATTAAACTGTGAACTAAGGATAAATGATGCTCGGTGCCACGATGATGAATGCCAGCGATTTTTCTACAGTTTTCTGCAGTGCCGGATTTACTTTCGAAGGGGCCCCAAGCAATTTAAATTTTTGGGGACCCCTTGCAACTAAAAAAAATGAAGTCAGAAGCAAGGTAGAAATTGAAGGAAAAATAAAAGCATTTATCATTAATATACAGTTTATAGTAAATTGTAAATGTAAATGTTTATTGCACACTTTATCATGTACTGCATATTACAACTTCTTCGATACTTCTCAGCCGACGGGGCCCCTCTCAGCGCGAAGCAGTTGCTTGTTTTGCTTCCTGTCAAATCCGTTTCTGGTTTTCTGCCATTTCTGGCACTCTAAATTCTATCATTCATATGACAATCAAACATCAAATTTCATTTCACATTAATATGAAATCGTTAATTTAAAACTTAAAAATAAATACAAAGCTGCTGAGAATAAATGCAGAACCTCCAGATGCCATCATATATATTGTCCTCCAAATGAGAGTTGGCCGGCGGAAGTTTGAACTGCGCAGCCCTTCCGGTAGCTGATCAATTATGTTTTCCTGTCAAAATGGACGACGGCGCGGCGTCTGTTCTCACTGAGAAAGTATAGTTAACTTATAATAGGCTAACGTTTAATTATTGGAGAAGTTGTAATTTAGAAAAATACTTGTTTATTTAGAGAATTTCATTTATAAATTATGTCTCTCAGATTTTAGGTTTTGAAAGTATCCCAACCCACAGAGGCAAGTATTTCTCTTGCTTGACGACGAAGAATGCTTCCAGGCTATTTTTCTCCGCCGACATGTTGATAACGCAAAATAAAACTTCTCTCTAACATTTAGCATTATTTCAATACTAATCGCTAATAATAAATATTTTAATGATTTATAAATACAATTCCCTTTTGATAAGTAACCAGCGATTAGCAGAAGGGCAGATTCCTGTCAGAAGATCAGACGGAAGTGCCTGACCAGACTAATCGATGCTAAATGCGCAGATCTCACAAAAACAGGGCGGCCAACTCTCATTTGGAGGACAATAAAAACATTTTTTTTCTTTTAAAAAATTGTATAATAATTTCTAATTTTATCACTGACCAGATTTAAAACATTTCCAAATGAACCAGGATTAATTCTAGTAATAGAACAAATTACTGCTCATTCAAGTAAAACGGAAAATTGGACGGAAAGCATTAGACCTATAGTATGTACGAGTAATTTACTTGTTAATTAAAAAATAACCCTAGCAATGCAGAGATTAGAGCCATTTTTTTTTTTTTTTAGGTAGCGAGAGAATTAGGGAAAGGGATAATATCACATTTTCGTTTTGTCAGCTGATTCGAACAAAAGCTCATAATATTAAATTATTCTTCATTACTGAGTATATCTTAATTCCGCAAAATTTTGATTACATTTTGAGGAAGGTGAATAACACAGCTGCGCTAGAAAATAGTTGAACCTCCTTCAGCTTTAATGACTCAGCGAACGCTATCAACGTATTTCTGACAGGCATCAAATAGCAGGGCCGTAGCTACCACCGGGGCAGCCGGGGCCCCGAGCAAAGGGGCCCCCAAACGAAGGGGGATTTTTTTTTTACGAAACCATAATCACTTGTTTCCTCTTTTTTTATTTTTTTGGTTGTTAAAATAAGAGGGTCAAGGGCCCCGCACTTCCTAGCGTCGGCTCTGCCCCGGGGCCCCCAATCCTCTAGCTACGGCACTGTCAAATAGCCTATTTTCATTCTTCTAAGATGGTTGCTGACGATTGACTTAATTAGGTGATCTCGCGACGACAATAGACCTCTTCAAATACCCAGACTTAAATCTTCTCTTTTAATACCATTGAAGTTACTGAATGCCATGAAATTCAGTAACGTTGTCACTTTGAAGTCTAAGTGATAGGCTTAATTACTGTAAATTTTGCTGGTAAAATTTTATATATAAATTATATATGAAATGAACCAGTGGTCAAATTATTTCCTTTGGAGACGTTTTAGTTTAATATCCAGGAAACTTTGTGAAATTACTGAATGATTGGCTATGGTGTTCCGGTAAAACAGACGAAAAAAAAAATATACCTCCCACTTAATGACAGCTAACTTAAGGAAAGTTGTTACTTGCATTGGATTTTTATTATTTCTATTCTTAATTTATGGAAGCATTTTCATACACACATAATAATAATAAAAACAAATTTAGATTTAAAATATTTTTTTTAAATGTTATATGTAACCCCAATTTAACTATTTATTCAATAATACAAGATAATTAGCTTACAATAGGAAATATCGATGATATAGCATTAACCTTCCAGCAGCTACTTAATGATTTACACCAATGGTCAGCACTTCGCATTGGAAGGAATGCCACGCTAAAAGCATTTCCCATTGCTGTCCCTGACATACTTCTATTTTTTTCCTTGATTTTTACAATTATTGCTATTAATGCGGCTTTCCCCATTGCAGTAGACCTTTCATAGTCAGTGACAATTCAATTTCAGAATTTTATTAGCTCTAAAACAAAAAGGTTTGAGTTTAATATTCATCAAAATAATAAAGAACAAATTATATAGGCTATTATATGAATTGCCTCAACATGATAATAAACGCAATATAAAAACTGCTCAATTTACTGTAATTTTAAAGAACTGCAATACTGATTCACCTGCTACATACCTTCATTAATGCTCTTATTTGTGTTATGAAGACAATATTCCGTTATTTTACTGAATGGTTAATTAACAAAAAAAAAAAAAAGAAAATAAAAAACATTCTTCATAAATTTGATTGGAAGTTGTGATTTTTGTCAGTTATTGATAGATAATAGAAGCAGCACAATAACATTTGTTTTTCCGTTATTTCTCAGACCTGTTTTCATCATACTCTTATTACGTAGCTTTTTTCGTATCCAAATAGAATAGTTCTCTAAGATCGTCCAAGTATAACTTGAAGAAATTAATGTTAAACTCCGTAAGAATACTTCAGTCTATTAATTGTTGTGACCAAGTAAGAGATTGAAAGCCTGCGTCAATCTAAGAATGGTTCACAGAAATCGGAATTCGACTGCGGAATCAGAGCTGAGAGTTAGATTGAGTAACAAGAACTCCTCTAGAGAAGAACCAATTTATCAATAATAAATTGTAAATCGAATGATGAAATATCAAACTTTTCTTTTCTTTTATCTTAAAAATAAAAAGAGTCTTGTGATTTTCTCATTCGTTTTAAGGTTTGGGATTCGTCAGCCGATTTCCAGTTAAAATGGTACAACTGACCATAACCCCACTTCTATTTGTTATTAAACAAAGAAGTGTCTTACATTTTCTTAATCGGATATTAATTAAGTGTAACTTTTGAAAATGCGGAAGCTGACTGCATTTCAGATTCCCATCCATGCAGACTTCACATCCAGCTTAACCCTCCAACCGCCCACTGGCCATCTGACTTCAGCTAGTATGGATGCAACAGCTACGAGAAGTTGAAAATTATATCTACTAAATTTGAAGTGTAGACTGCGGATCCGATGCAAAATAATTCCCCTCAGACAATGCAGTAGGAGATCCACTAAGAAGGATGACATTTCTAAATAGGAAAATAGAAAGGCTGCAAACGAGAAATACGGAAGCTTTTGATTCAAGGAAGCTTTTTGGCTCAAGCATCCAGTGACTTTGGATGAGCATTATTCGTTCACTACGCTTGGGCATCATCAAATAAATTGAATGGACTGATTTCGTGATTCTCATGTAACTCCTTGACAAAAGAAAATCGACAAAAAATGTTCTATTTAATTAAATAAATTACATCCTTATTGAAGTTAGTGAAACAAAATACTTCATTCTTTAATCGTAATTCAAGAAATTTGGGAGTTGCTGGTCAGCACACAATACAAACGACTCATTCAACCTGTCAGTTGGAATCAGTTATTTGACTCGCTTAACTTCAGTTTGCAAAAGAATTGTTTGCACAAATGAACTCAGTATTCAAAAATTGATAGGAAAAATTCCACTTGATCAAAATGTGAATGTGTGCACACAACCCTCCCTCTTATATTTAGTTTATATTTAGTTTTTTTTTCATTCATTTTGAATGTGCTTGATAGACTAGACTTTGCTTAAGTAATTTAATAGTCATCAAATGAAAATATAGATGTTGTTTAGAAGATCTTTAACGGTTGAGTTTTAGATGATTTATGTATTCAAATAGATATCAGACAATTAGTCTGATCTTGATAAACTCTAGAAACTAAGGTTTTAGTACACTAATATGCATTTGTTTTTGAAAACATTAAGCTGTTTCTCTAATTTCCCACGTTGGTGGGAACCACATAATTACTTTTCCGTTTAATTTAATGTAGACACGGAAAGAGAAAGACAAAAAGACCAATGAAAATAAACTGGTGTTCTGAATTTATTCCAAATAAAAATTTACTGTTGTATTTTATGATATTTCAACATCGCTTTTTATTCAAACAAAATAAATTTGTAGCAACAATTAATTGCATCTTTTAGGTTCTGTACAAATCACAGTAAGAAGCTTGAATGTAACTAATTTTATAGCTGTTTAAAACTTAAAGAAAACATGTTCTATTATCTATTTAAAATTTAGAAACGTAGTAAACGCTTTAATTACCGTTTTCACTTAGTCAAAAAAAAGCTCAAAGCATTGTTAAAGCATAAGTATGGATCACTGATATTCACGAAATTTTTGCAGTCAACAGCTAGAGACAATCTTTGATTCTGTTCCAATTGCCTTCTTTTATTCCTTTGATGAAGACATTTGTAAAGATAATTACTATTACATAATAGGGAAGTTATTGAAAAAATGGATTGAAATATTAAAAAAATTCCATCTTTGGATTCGAGACAAACAAGTTCAAAAAGATGATCAAAAATTTCTTACATCGTTCTTTTATCGGTCTTATTATAATACTGGCTATTAGAGAAGACAAAATGGCACTGCCAGGGGATTTCTTCTAAGTATTAGGGGTTAGATCCAAACCTAATACCTAATATACCTAATACCTAATATTCGTGTGATTCGACGACTTCTCAATTGCTCTAGAACATGGCTTTATCTGGTGTCATGTAGTAAATCGGTGTTAAACAAGAAGTTTGAAGAACTAAAAGCCTACTTTCCTTAAAATGTGCTTTCGTAAAAATTTCTTTATTCTTTTTTAGTCAACAAAATCATAAAGCCTAAGTTTATTTTGAAATTCTAATTTCTGCTAATTGAATAAAAATAAATATAAGAAGCAAACATTTTACAGTTTCTAGAAAATAAATTAATTAAAGATCCGTAATTCTTACTTAAGTTATCGAAATCGGATTAACTTTGCTCATATGCGCGCTAATTAATGGATTAGCAAAAAGGGGAATAAAAAGGGGAATTGTTTAAAATAATGAAGTATTCACAGAAATAGAGTAGAAATCCGTTGTTTAGATTTCAACGTTTTTTAAGGGAATTTTTTTGTCGCTCTGTTTTATGGTAAGAACCCATTTAGAACAGATTTCAATGTAAAATTTAGATCATCTCTTTTTCGTAAATATGCATACTAAGTTTGAAGAAGATCTATCCAGCAGTTCAAAATTTATTAGAGGGAGGAAACACACGGACTGTGTGAGTGGTCTGATAAGGTTTTCAAAGGAATTTCATAGGAAAGAAGGCGCACAATGTAAAGAAACATAATAACCGTCTTTTATACGTTTCACTATCAACATTCTTTGGCTTCAGCTTTAACAATTGTCAGCACAACGGTTTGCGTTGTCAATGTTCTGATAGTTCTGATTAAAAAGCTTAATGATTCTGACCTTCAAGTTAATCAATAATTTACTTTAAGCTTTAGATAAATGTCAAAGGCTGAAATAAAGTTATGTTTTTTAAGTCAGAATTTCCATTTTACTTACAATGCTTATACATTCATTCAAAAGTAATATTTTAAAACAGAAATATAAATGGGAAAATCAAACTTATTTTTTATTAATAAACAAATTATGATTTAAGAATTTTCTAGAAATTCAAGAGTGCATATTCTCAGGCAGATTAGTTAGCCAAGATCTGAGCAATATTAATATGGGAGGGAGGAGGAATTACACTACTAAAAAATAATAGTTTCTTTCTATTTCTTCTAAATTATAATTTTCATAATATTAACAGTGAGTAAATTACACATTAAATTAAAGGAGTTTAACGTACTGTAAAATAATTCAAATTAAATATAACAAGAAATGAAATTCAGCACAAATCTAACCAAATTGCCTTTCTGGGTCTTTTATCGGGGAAGGCAGAGATCGGGCTGATGAGTCCCAAGTAGGACGAAACGGCCGTTCCCGATTCCTTCCAAATAATCGAACCAAAAAGGCAATTTGGTTAGATTTGTGCTGAATTTCATTTCTTGTTTTACTTAATTTAAATTACACATTCTTTCCCAATTATTTTTTTTTTTTTTTACAATTATAATGTATGGCTTTTTCCAATAATCACCATTTATGTTTCCAATTATATTGACCGAAGGGAATTACAATTCCAAAGTATCTCCTTTTCTACACCAGTGTCATCAACATAATTTTCAAAAAAATTCAAAGTATTGAAGACAAATGAAATATTCTCATTTGTACATTAAGGTTACAGATGGCATATTAGAATTGAATTGAATATTTTGACGTATTTTTAATCTATTGTGCTTAAAATTATAAATGACTCACGACATATAAATACGTACTATATTCCAAAACAGACATATTTTTTTTATCTTATTACTGATTTTTATTTCATTATTAAATCTTGTTTGTTCAATTGTAGAAGACAACGAATTAGTCTCATAATGAAACATTCATGGATTTTGTGTTTGCCACTCATATGATAACGTGTTGGAATATGGTCTTTTAAATCTAAATTTCTCTTTTAGTAAATATTAACAGATGCGTAAAGACAATACGTAATCCCGAAAGCGCTAAAAAATGTATGCAATTTGCCTGACCAGCTTTGAAAATGAAGGAAACATTAGTTAAGAAATTTAATTAATTTTCCCTTAGTTTTTTCGAAGCCTCTTTTCTTGGAAGTTAAATAACAGTAGATCAGGATTGAAAAGGGAAGAGTGGTTACTCTTCAAGAACATTGATAAAACTGTGAATTCCTTAAAAACTTTAATTGTATAAGAGTAGATAGACATCATTCTAAATCAATCATCACTTAAGAAATAAATCAATTCTTCAGAAAATCTCGAAATGGGAAGGTTGCCAAAACTACTCCTTCCGTGACAGATTCAATGAAATCGATAGCAACGAAATTTACTCTTTGCATATCAATAACAAACTCGAAACTTCAATAAATGATCAACTTTTCATCATTTCTATTTTTTTACAACCCTTGTTTCTTGTTCAATAGATTTGAAGATGATTTCTGAATACATGATTTCTATTACAGAAATAAAATGTACAGTTATTCTAATTATTACTATTATTTGTATTTTAGAATTAAGAACTGTTAAGAGGTATACATTTACATGTAATAGTAATATTTTGGAATAAATGTTTATTTTTTGCATTTTATTATTTTATTTAATGCTTACATTGTCTTGGTGCTTGAGTGATTTATTTAATCATTCTGTTTATTTAATCATTTTGATGTAATTATTAGACTACTTTAAATTTAATATTCCTTGTTTTGACGTAAGCTACATTACAGTTATACCAGCGTAAAAATTGAAAAAAAAGTAAATCTATTAGTTTATTGAAAAATAAACATAATTACAGCGGTTCTAATTGATTGCTATAAAAACTGCACCATTGTAATATCAATACAACTACAAATCAGTTTTAATTTTTAAATAGTAGATTTAATTTAATCATTTATTTCTTATGTGATTCTTGAATTGTGTTTTGATAAAATTCTCTTAAGCTCATATAGTTCCTTGAATAGCTATTTTTTTTAAAATTAATAATTTAACTAAAAAAAAAAGAGAGAATTTCTGTTTACTTAAATAAGTTACTTATTTGTTTTTAATGTTATGTTTTTCTTCTCTTTTACAGAATTTTTGCGTAATATCGAAGAGATTCTCAAAGAATTACATCTATCGTTTGACGGCTACAAATTCCCTTTTCATATTTAGTCCATTAAATCCTATTCGTAGAGCTTGTATTGCCCTCGTCATGAACCAGTATCCTTTATTATATTTCTCTGAATAAAAAGCGTATTTTCTATTTTATTTTAAGTTATTTTCAGTATTTAATATAAAGAACATTTTCTTTGTAATATATTGTAGGCAACATAAATTTGATCCCAAACTTTAATTATCAATAATTTTTATTCATTAAAGTTATATACAGAGGGACAGAATTATTGGGCACCAACATAACAGTTTCCAAATAGTTCATTGTTATTTAAATAGTCAATGAACCTATAAAATATTGCACTATTAACATTAATCATAGTACAAATATTTTATAGTTTAAGCACGAGTACCCATGCGGGGGAGTTGTTGGTTGTTTTTTGGTTGTTTTTTGGTTGTTGATTTGGAGAATCCTGTTTTTTTTTTTTTTTGGTTGTCATTGAAATTTTTTGGAGGGGGGACGGGTTAAAAAAATTGAAAAGAGTGTAAAAGCGGTTTTTTTTGGTTGTTGATTTGGAGAATCATGTATTTTTTTTTTTTGTTGGTTGTCGATTTGGAGAATCTTTTTTTTTGCCCTAATGCAAATGTGGGCCAAGGCCTCCCCCCCTCCGTCAGATCTTTGAGGAGGGGTGAGCCATAAGGTCTAGAGGGGGTGGACACCTCTGGTTTAAGTATCTCAGTAAAGCAGTGCTTCTCAACTTATTTGCTTCACGTCGCACTTTTGTATTTCAAGAAATCCCGGAGCAAACGAAACCTTGTTCCTAAAATTCCGCGGCACACTAAACTTTTTCATTGCTTTAATAGAATCTTTTGAAAAACACCTGAAACTTAAAAATGAATTTAGCAATTTATTTTACGCATTTAAAGACCCTGAAATATATTTTTAAGCCTACTTAAATGTGAATTAGTACGTTATTATCCTCAATTGTTAGAATGAAACAGAATTTTGTTCAATTTCTGCTTGGTCATGTTATTTGACGTCTAGATTTTACTCTAGATACGAGCATTTGACGAGTGTGAAGCTAAATGTTGACTACAGATGCATTCTCAGAATCTTTTCGCGGCACATCGGTTCAGAAGTTTTGTACTCTACACTGAGTGGCCACTGTATTAGAGAAACCATACTAATGACGAATTGGTCCTCTTCTGGCTTTGATCAAAGCCTTAATTCTTGAGGCGTAGATTCTACAAGGTATTGGAATATTGGCCCCTGCTGCCAGAAGAGCAGCCCTTAGTTAACGGCGTTTCTAGGCTTCGAATGGATCTTTCCACCTCGTCCCACAAATGCTCGATGGGATTAAGATCAGGTGACTGAGCTGGTCAATGAAGCAAGTGGAAATCAGAGTCCTGATCATTGAACTAATCGGAGACCAATCGAGCAATATGACAGGGTGTCCTGTTGAAAGTGGTTATCTGCTTCAGAGAACACTGTAGCCATAAACGGGTGCATCTGGTTGAGGTAGCCCGTGGCATTAAGAGAGGTTTCCAGGGGTATTAGGGGACCAAGTGAGCCCCAGGAGAACATTCCTCAGGAGAACATTCCCCAGACCATTGTTCCACCGCCACCCATGGACGAGTCAATTCGTGCTGCCTGTGCCATATTCTCATCCTGCCTTGAGCATGGTGGAGAAAGACCCGAGAGCCGTCGGACCAAGCGACCTTTTTCCACTCATCACGTGTCCAATTACAATGCTTCTAGGACCACAGCAAGCACGCTTTCATGTTTTTCTGTGACAGCAAAGGCACCCTTGCTGGTCTCCTGCTGTTAAAACCAATCGTCGTGTTGTGCATTCGGATAAGCGTTTTGGTGCACCTGCGCCAATTATTTTTTTTTTTTTTACAATTATAATGTATGGCTTTTTCCAATAATCACCATTTATATTTCCAATTATATTGACCGAAGGGAATTACAATTCCAAAGTATCTCCTTTTCTACACCAGTGTCATCAACATAATTTTCAAAAAAATTCAAAGTATTGAAGACGAATGAAATATTCTCAAGTGCACCAGTTCTGCCATATTATTGTCCTTCTGTTCCCGTAGACGATTCGTGCCAGTTACCTGTTACCTCTTTCATCCACAAGCCTTTTCTGTCCATAATTGCGCTTACTGCTTGAAGTTTTCTGGCCTAACTGCCATTCTCTGAATACCCGGGAAAAAAGCTCGAGGATCTTCAAAGTTTCCGAAACACTGGAATCTTTACCCCCACGATCATGTCTCGTTCGAAGTCGTGTAAATCTTTTGTTTTACTCTTGTTCCGGCGAACTGTAATGATACACAATTCTCATGATATTGAGCATGCCCTTTATATGCTACTTGTTGCTGTTACGTCATCGTGCATCACTACATAACCCATTCAAGTCAGAGTGAAGGGTGTTTCTGATAAAGTGGCCACTTAGTGTAGATCTACGTGACCCTGGGGTCGCTGGAAGTAAGGCTCCAGGTGTTTCCTGATCAAAGAGAGTCGTTTAATGTTCCGACGCCTAACTTTAATCCCCGGCAAAGAAATCCGATCCAATTGTCTATGAAATTACGTAAACCAATCTCATAGACAATTGGAATCGGATTTCACTGAGTGGCCACTACACTGGGGATTGTGTGAAGGAGTAAAAAATCAAAATGAAAACAATGCCGACACTCCGCGGAGGAATCGAACCCAGCTCCTCCACTCCTTACCATTTATCTATCAGGTCTACCATTGTAACAACTGCTAAATGATAATTCGATGTTCGGAATTTTTCAAGAACTGTTTTTTTTTTTGGGTTCAAATAAAGTGCATTTTAATTTGACTAATTATTCTTAAAACTGAAAAGAGATGCTTATCATTTTCAAAATAAATCAATACTCTATCTAAATGTTATCTTCGATAAAAGTCCAATCTAATATCGGATCAAAATGAAGAACTCGATCAGTGGAAGTTTTAATAAATGGTTACACCATGTGATGACAACGACTGATGATTAAATAGAATGAATCGATATTCCACTCAGAAAAGTAATGAAAAAAAAAAAACAAAGCAAAAAAACGTAACTAAATATCAAGAGAATAAAATTTAATTTTATTGTTTTTAAATAAAAGTAAATCCATTTTATTTTTACGCAAAAATTTCTGAATTGCAATTGCAAAGTATAAGGAACAATCAGTTTTAGAAGAAGCAAAGGTAAGATTAGAAATTTTTTAGAAAGAACATAAAATTTATTTATTTATATATTTACTTACTTATTTATTTTCATAAATTGATAATATCACATAGACATGAAATTATGTACATATTATAATTTTATGTGCATATGACATACAGTATAAGTAAATACATTAGTAAATAAATAAATGTATTAAAGAAAAGGGGAATTACCCATCATGCACATAATGAAAACAAAAACATGCTAAGAGCTTGTCAATGAAGTGGAGTATGAAACGGCCGTACCATACTCCACTTCATTGACAAGCTCTTGGCATGTTTTTGTTTTTGTTTTCATTATGTGCATTATGGGTAATTTCCCCTTTTCTTTAACATCTTCATCTGCACGTTAAGCTTTATTTCTTTAAATAAATTTATGTTCTTCTGTATACGACGTACGTTATAAGAAATTATATATAAGTCGTGAAAATTACCGTATGTTTAGAAAATTAGATATTATATTATATCAGTTTTTAGAAATATATCTATAATATCATACATAGGCTATATCTCTATCATATCTCTATCTATTATTGTTATTACATATGAGAAGTTCTAGCAATCATTTAAACTGAAACACTTTTCCTCTTTTAGAAATACACTACTCACAAAATTTTGGGGATATTACGAAATGAATATACAGTCATACCTTGATATACGAGCATAATCCGTTCCAAGACCGAGCTCGTAATTCGAGGTGCTCGTATCTCAAATCATTTTTTCCCGTAAGAAATAACAGAAACAAAATTAATCCGTTCCGGCCATCTAAAAAACTCCCTTATTAGTGCTAATACTAATGGAAAAAACATGTTTTTAATTGCTATAGAGACATACACAAACAAATTATAGTATATAAGGATCCCTGTGATATAAAATAAAATGGGGTTTTAATTATGAGTTCTTACTGACAGACGATACAGTAGCGGCTAATGGCGGAGGAGGAGGGAGGGAAGAGAGTTGGCCCGGAAGGATTGACGTTCTTGATAGCATCCTTCTGCTTTAGGATGGTATATATCGTGGATGTACTGCGATCATACATGCGTGCTATATCACTCACGCGGGCACTACGCTCATATTTATCGACAATTTCATACTTTATTCCCATGGTCATCAGGGGCCGTCCATTAATTATGTGAGTATTTTTTAAAAAATTTGGACCCCCCCTCCCCCTTGGTGAGATTTCAAAAATTTTAACAATCAAAAAAAAAAAAAAAAACGAAAATCTTGCTTTAACAACCAAAAGAAAAAAAAACCCGGAAATCTTGCTATAATATATATTTTCTCTGAATGAAAAAGTTTACGTGAGATTTTCGTTGACCCCCCCCCCCCCCCCTTGGTGAGATTTGGTGAGATTTTGCCGGACCCTCCCCTCCCCCTTTCGACCTCATGTAATTAATGGACGACCCCTCATGCGTTACTTCTTCTAACTACCATCCTTACCACTCACTTTCTTAGGACTCATCCCTATTATGAAGAATAATGCACAAAATAGAGAGAAAATCACGTAGATACCGCAAACACTATACGGAAGACTCGCGGGGATGCATACGGTCGACGAACATGTGAAGTGAACGAGTGAGGTGGCGTGGGCTGCTCCGAGTGCTCGGTCATCTAGCGTCGGCGTTTGTAAGTGAGCTCGTATCTCAAAGCAAAAATTGCTCGAAGGCTTGCTCGTATCTCGGAATACTCGTTTATTGGGACGCTCGTATCTCAAGGTATTACTGTAATTCACCCAAAAAACAGAGGCATTTGAGTTTATTTATTAAAGAACATCATCAGAGAAGCAAATGACACGAAAATGGAAGTTGTCTGAATATGCAAATGAGGTGCAGAATCCATTTATCGGGATTGAGCAGGATGTGATACATGGACGGGGGTTAACATTGGCATGTCAAACGTGAAAAATGTGTCGCACATTGACTGTTCAGTAGGGTTTATGGTCATCTGAGACTGCTACAACACACTGACAGCGATGAGGATCAAATTGTCCAGCAGTTACTGTGAGATTCGTGGCCACTCGCGCACCAGGGCAACTTCCAGCTGAGGAAATGTTATGAGACTTGATTGGTGATCAGCAACACGTCTTCTAGTGCATCCCAAGCGTGTTCGATGGGATTCAGGTCTGGAGAACGTGATGGCCAGTCCTTACGTTCGATTCCAGCCTCTTGCAGCATGTTGTTGATGAGATGCGCACGGTGGGGGCGTGCATTATCAGCCTCTTGCAGCAAGTTGTTGACGAAATGCGCACGGTGGGAGCGTGCATTATAGTCTATAAAAAGAAAGTTGGCCCCAACTGCTCCAGCATAGGATACCACTATAGGCTGTAAAATTTTATCCCGATATCTTACAGCATTCCCCGTTCCATTTCTAAAAACGTGGAGATCGGAAAGAGCAACAATGCTGATGCCTGACCACACCATGATTCCACCTCCACCAAAGGAATGTCTTTCTTGCACGAAACATGGATTCTCCCGTGTTTCATGTTCACGCCAGATCAGGGCACGACATTGTCAGGCTGCAGGCTGAATCTTGACTCGTCACTAGAAGAGAACCGTGGACCACTCTTCATTGGTCCAAGATAGATGCATTTTAGCCCATCTTCTGCGGGTTCTGCGATGTTCAGCAGTTAAAGGAATGCATACCATTGGTCGCCGGGCATACAGTCCACAGAGACGGAGTCGATTTTGCAGGATCTGAGTACACACCCGTCGTCCAGTAGCAGCAAGAAACGGTCCCCGCAGCTCATTGCAGTCGCATTGTTTCGCCGGCTCCTTCGTGCTATTAGCGTCAAGTAGCGATCATCTCTTGCAGTGGTGGCACATGGGCGGCCCTGCCTTGGTCTTCTTCGGACTGTGCTAGTCTCTCTGAAGCGATTCCAGAGTCTGCTAATCACGCTTTTGGAGGTTCCAACTCTGCTGCCGCTGTCATCTGTGTTTGGGCAGCTTCAAGACGCCCTATGACTCTCCATGCTTCGGATTCGGGTAAATGACGTTGCAATGGCATTTTAGGTGACACTCAATGATTCTGCCACTTGTTGTTGTTCTAGAAAAGTGGAGATAATCCAGCAGCGCCAGCCTCTTTATACAGGTTTATGGGCAAACATGCAAATTGATGTTTTGCATCACATTTGCATATTCAGACAACTTCCATTTTCTTGTCATTTGCTTTTCTGGTGATGTTCTTTAATAAATAAACTCAAATGCCTCTTTTTTTGGGTGTATGATATTCATTTCGAAATATCCCCTAAATTTTGTGAGGAGTGTAGAAATTACTTTCTGTAAGATGTGGAAGATGTTAAGAAATTATCTGAAAATGATTTCATTAAATTTTTAAAGTTACTAGAGGAGCATCGTCCGAAAACAAATTTCATAGAATGGCTTACATTTTGAGAGTAAAACAGTAAAATTAATCTTATATTTTTGAACTCTAAATTGATGTTTTTGAAATGATTCTTAAATAACATAAATCTGTTTTCATTTCTGTCAATAATTATAAATTTCTTTAAAAAAATTCAATGTGTTTTCTTATAGTCGTTACGTTATTAATACTAAGAGTTTCCAGATTTTTTCTTATGTGTTTAAGACACTTAAGTAAAGCTTGGAAGAAAATTGAAAGTAAATCCTTAACAGATATTAGATATTTTGATTATTGTATGATATTAACCATAATGGTCAACTGTGTCTTCCTAGCTTTGAGTAATCCTGTGGAAACAGCAGAGTAAGTAGAAACGCTTTAATATTATTATGATTATTAAATACTCAGATTATTAAATTTAGTTTTCATTTCATCGACTATTAAATATTTGTATTGTATATTAAGATACTAAGGAATGATGTTTAAAAAAAAATCAGAAATTCAGTTGTGTCTTAGTAAAGTAAAGACTAAGTGGCACAAATATTAATAAAATACGTAATAAAGACTAGCGTAGGAAGGAAGCCAAACTGATCCATTCCTTTTAATCAAAAATAAATTGATTGCTACCATTTGTTGCATGGTCTCAGCAATTTTTGAAAATGTCTGGACTAAATGTCCATTTCTTGCAGAACTGTTTTACATTTCAGCTAAAGCTGCGTAACAAAACATTAACTGAAATTGACAAACATTTACTGTCAATGAATGCCAATTATCATTGAAATCTTATTTTGAAATAGCATCAAACTCGGTTTTTCCAATATGAATGTCCTGTGAGAAAAAATACACCCTTCAAAAGCAAAGAAAGCAAAGAAGTTCAAATCTTTAAATCATTTTGTAATTAACCGCGAAGACATTAATCTTATTTCAAATTTAAAAACTAAAGCAGTCATTTATTTTCGCCAATTTTGTCAAATAATTTTATTTATTTAGAAGCATAAAGAAATGACACATAAATGAAAAATATCTGAGCTTTCATCGGTGAGAGTTCGGGACAGCCGTTTCGTCCTTTTTGTGGACTCTTCAGCCAGACCCACTCACCAGATGAAATGCTCAGATAGTACAAAAGTGATAAGGAAACCACTCCCGCACCGGGCTGTGGTCCCCTTCAAAAGAAAACTCATTTTAAAAAAGAAACCAAAACAGGTACAATTTCAAATCCTGGCCTGTGGAACCGTCAGATAAAAAGAAATTTGAATATAAAGAACCAAGGCTGATCCCAACCTGGTTTAATATAAACAAAAGATTTAATATGCCAGAAATTAATATAAAAGTATAAAGAAATGACACATAAATGAAAAATATCTGAGCTTTCATTGGTGAGAGACTGGGACTGCTGTTTCGTCCTTTTCGTGGACTCATCAGCCAGACCCAATCACCAGATGAAATGCTCAGATAGTGCAAAAGGGATAAGGGAAACCACTCCCGCACCCGGCTGTGGTCTCCCACCAAAAGAAAACACATTAAAAAAAGAAAAATACAGGTATAAGTTCAAATCCTGGCCTGTGGAATGTCAGGCGCTAAAGGATTTGAATGTAAAGAACCAAGGCTGATCCCAACCTGGTTTAATATAAACAAAAGTGTTAACATGCCAGATATTAATATAAAAGTATAAATATATGAAAATAACTGAGATTTCATCGGTGAGAGTCTGGGATGGCCGTTTCGTCCTTTTGATGGACTCTTCAGCCAGACCCTCTCGTCAGATGAAATGTTCAGATAGTTCAAAAGGGATAAGGGGAAACCACTCCCGCTGTTGGCTGTGGTTTCCTTCAAAAGAAAACAAATTTTAAAAAAGAAACCAAAACAGGAAAAACTTCAAATCCTGGCCTGTGGAATCATCAGGCGTTTAGGAATTTGAATATAAAGAACCATAACTGAATCCAACCTGGTTTAATATAAACAAAAGTTTTAACGAGCCAGTCATTAATATAAAAGCATAAAGAAATGAAAAATATCTGAGCTATCATCGGTGAGAGTCTGGGACGGCAATTCCATTCTTTCAGCCAGACCTACTCACCAGATGAAATGCTCAGATAGTACAAAAGGGATAAGGGAAACCACTCCCTGCTCTGGTTTCCTTAAGAAGGCACATTTAAAAAGGAAACCAAAACAGGAAAAACTACAAATCTTGGCCTGCTGAACATTAGGCTCTAAGGAATTTGAATATAAAGAACCATAGCTGAACCATAGCTGTTTTAATACAAATAAAAAGATTTAACATCCCAGAAATTAACTATAAAAGCATAAAAAATTACACAGAAATGAAAAACATCTGATCTTTCATTGGTGAGAATCTGGGATGGCCATTCCGTCTTTTTTGTGTACGGCTCAGCCAGACCCATTCACCAGATGAAATGCTCAGATAGCGCGAAAGTGATAAGGGGAAACCACTCCCGCACCCGGCTGTGGTCCCCTCCAAAAGAAAACAAATTTAAAAAAAGAACCTTAATAGATAAACCTTCAAAAACGTGGCCTGCGGAACCGTCAGGCTCAAAGGATTTTGAATATAAAGAACCAAGGCTGATCCCAACTTGGTTGAATATAATCACAAGTTTTAACATGCTAGAAATTAATATAAAAGCTTAAAGAAATGAAAAATATCTGATCTTTCATTGGTGAGAGTCTGGGACAGCCGTTTCGTCTTTTTTGTGGACTTGTCAGCCAGACCCACTCACCAGATGAAAGGCTCAGATAGTGCAAAAGTGATAAGGGAAACCACTCCCGCACTGGGTTGTGGTCCCCTTAAAAAAAACACATTTTAAAAAAGAAACCAAAACAGGTATAAGTTCAAATCCTGGCCTGTGGAACCGTCAGGCAGAAAGGAATTTGAATATAGTGAACCATGGTTGAACCTAACCTGGTTTATTATAAACAAAAGATTTAACATGCCAGAAATTAATATAAAAGCATAAAGAAATGACACAGAAATGAAAAGTATTGACAAGGGAATCGCATAAGATTCCGAAAGCTCTCCTTGTTTCAGTATTTATTTTGAATATTTTATTACCATGGTTTTTTAAGAAATTTTGGTGTGTTGGTGATTTTTTATTCAATTTAATGCAATTTTAGAATGCAAGTTAAACTTTTAATTAAAATGAATTTAGCAGATTCAATTAAAATGCTTGAAAGGAAAGCCATAAATATAAGAGAGGGTGGGTATGGTTGTAACATGTGTATGGTTGTAACAGAGTGAAAATCCGTTCAAAAAGACCGCGCAAAACTTAAAAGTCTCTGTTACCAGAGAGCGCTGCAGGTTGCCCACACTACAGTCACAGAGTAATGGTGTATGCATCATTTCTGCCGAAAAGGGAGAAGAAAAATCGTTTTCCAGGTAAGTAACTAATTGTTTTCTTTTCGAATTAAAAACTTGTAGATCGCAAAGTATTATCGATGTGTTGATCATACTTAGTGAATTAAAAGTAGGTCTCCTGTAGTTACTTTTATTGGGAAAGTTGCTTTATTGCAATGAATACGTGTTGCACAGGAAGGAGGACAAGTAACAATGGTGGTATTGGGGATAGTTGCATAACAGGCTGTTACATCTATACCCAGCAGATGTTACAACCACCCACACCTTAAGGAAGAAAATATTGGTAATAAAAGTATAGCTGTAAATACTGGTAAAATAAATGGTGTTCATCCCTACCACCACCACTGCAGCCACTGGTCAGGGGAGTATATGAACCATTGAAGAAATGTGTCAACCATTTGGATGAAGACACATCCTGGAAAAGCAATGAATAGATATGACATACCGTCAATTGTCAGGGAAGCTTTACCAAAAGGTGTCACTCCTACGAACATCATGTCTGGTTTCTTCTGCACCGGAATCTATCCTTTCAACAGAGAAATCTTTCAAGATAGTGACTTCATGCCATCGAATGTCACTGATCGCCTGGGGAAATGTATTGAATTTTTAGAACATAGTCAGGGTGGTCGGTCTCTGAGACCAAAGGTTTTTTTTCTCTAGTTTGAACATTTGTTAAACTTAAGTAACTGTTAAGTACATTTAGAAACTACTTATTTTTTTATTTTAAAACATTTTTTTTTTGTAATATCTATAATTAGTTCATAGATTTCACATAAAAATAAACATCATTTTCTTTCTTTTTAAAAATCCTACAATAAATGTTTTAATAAATCAGTAAAGTAATGAGTACATATAATTTATGTCAATACAAATCAGTGGTTAAGTTGTAAAATATAGAATATTAAGTAAACATTTAAATTAATGAACAAAATTTAGTAGAACTAATAAAAACAATGTAAAATGAGATTAACGTGGTCGAGACCGAATTGTTGCATATTTCCTAAACAATGGATGCTATGAAACTCAATCACCTGCTGGCAAATAATTGAAACTATTTCAGGAAGCTACCGTAAAAAACAGCTCTTGTTATCTGTTCATGTGTAGGTTTTTTACAATTTTACCCAATCATGGGATAGATTGTAACACTCAGCAAGCTTTAGTTTCTGTTTTATAGCTTATTAATGGCTATTGTTGAAAGGGTGATTCTGTAAAACTAATGACTGGGCCTATTAAACAGTACTATTAAAACCTTTCTATTTAATCAGTGACAACGAGCAGGCTGAAAAATGTTTCAACTATCCCC
This sequence comes from Thereuonema tuberculata, assembly GCA_023159025.1. Classification (NCBI taxonomy): domain Eukaryota; kingdom Metazoa; phylum Arthropoda; class Chilopoda; order Scutigeromorpha; family Scutigeridae; genus Thereuonema; species Thereuonema tuberculata. The sequence continues at coordinate 204,799,235 of JAFIDM010009631.1, forward strand.
ACCTTCCCTATATACATTCTTTCATACCTAAAGTTGAAGCCACAATTTGTGTTATTCTAAGGAATAGCAAATCTGCAGAAATTGAATGAGGCCGTAAGTACAAGTTTTGGGAATCGAACCCAAAACTTAAGTTAGCAGCAGGAGATTCTTTTACAAGTATTTTAGATGGCGAGACTACGCAGCTGGTCTGCACGTTACTTCATTATCAAGGTCGACGACCACATCTTAGAATAATCCGATTTACAATGGCTTCGTAGCATGTAGCGAAGCAAAACATGTATTACACTAGGCATAGACTTAGCTTTCCATTGCGTAGCGGAGACTGAGTTTGGGTTTGGGGGGGGGGGGGGTCCGTTTCGATGATTGCGAACGATAATAGAGATCAAAATATTCGTACTTATTTTTTTAAGTTAGATCGTAATCATCGAATAAAAAAAATACGTCTAGCTATTTTAGCTTCATTACAAACAGACAAACAGATAATGGACAAGCATAGCAGAAAAATGTTCAAGTCGAATGGTAAGACTTCGCATGGAGTCATTGCTTCTTATTGCGCAATTCACATATGACTCATCAACAGTGATCTTTAGTTTAGTAAATGATTCAAGATAACAAAGAAAAACGTATCAAATTTCATTAAATCAAAAAATGATGAAGTAATTATTGACAAATGCATAATTGACCTTTTGACTGCTAATATCTTTCTTAATTTACTCATTTTAATATATATTTTGATTATTTCACTTAAGGCTGCTTTTACAATAACTTTGTAATCATTAATTATAATTTCTAAAAGTCATTTATTTATCTTAATGGAGTTCGAACAGATTCACAAGTAAACAGGAGACAGTTACTGACTCAGCTTAAAATACAAACAATAAGAAAAATAACATTGTTAATTAAGAATCATTAATGGATGAATGGAATTAGTCCTTTTTGCTACAGACTAATTGTATTCATTGTTAGTCTTTGTTTTATTTAATTTAAAACAGATTGTAATTGACTGATAAGTCTGTAAATAGGAATTTTATAATTATTGCTTTAAATATTTCTTCCTTTCAGGTACGTTTTTTTAAGCATTTATACAACAGAAATGATCATAAAATCCATCGGCAAAGGTTTTATTTTAAATAAATATTCCTACTTAAGGATACCATGGAACTGGTTAGACTTTGTTGTGATAAATTTAGGGTAAGTTTATATTTCATTCTGTATTTCAATTTTCATACAATTTGTAATGTCTATGAGGTTGATAAAGAAATTTAATTAACGATTCTATGAACTTCAGTTTTAAAATAAAATATTGTCAGTTTCTTGATTTTCAAAATTGTCAAATGTTTTTAACGTTTATTTTAAATTTAATATTAAGCTTTGAATTTCAAATATTTTAAGTTATAAATTTATAATTTTAAGACCATTCCACATTTAAAATTAAAAACGCCAAAAAAACTTCACAAAAAAAAAACTTTGTTCACTTCATAAACAAAACACCTCAATTTTGAAGTAATTCAGAATCTTTCATGTGGTCAGACCGACCCAACTTCTGGAAAATGAAGTATTCTATAATATTACGTGAGGGGAAAATGGAAATTGTGGCGTGGCGGGGTCATATTACATTAGATTGGATTTTGGGAAGTGATAAGTGATGTCCGAGTCATTATTTACAATGAGAACCTTGTAGAGCATCGATAAACACCTTCCTTATTGTGCTTCATTATTATTATTTTTTTCAATTAGTCAATGACAACAAAAATACAAATTTTATATGCCAGTCGTTTCTTTGATTTTTATAGAAGATACATTAAAAAGGGCCTGCATCTATTACTATAACACCAACTTGATAAAATTAGCTACCGAAGTAGTTGTGGAGGATTGGCTGAAGGAACCTTTTATTTGAAAGAATTAATTCGGAATTTCGAAATTTGGAAAGTCAATTGGAATTTTCTGCTTTTTAAAGAAATTAAATTTTATTTCTGAAAAAGATTTAATTAGCCAATCCGAGAATAACAAAAATAATAAAATGAAATAAAAGAAAATCAAAGAATAAAATCAATAAAATATTAGTTTCCTTTGACTCATAAATTAAGTGATCCTTCAGCTTTTCTAAATCAAATGCCAGGTTCTGAATCTAGTGCCTAAAATATTCATTTTGTCTTGAGATTCAATCTCTTCAAATTAAAAAAAAATAATTCTTCTTATTTACAGTTAAAACTTTATTCTCTTGCAGATTTGTAACATTATTTATAGATTTGAAAAAATTAACTGGCCTTCGAACATTCCGTGTGCTCAGGGCCCTCAAGACAGTCTCCATATTACCTGGTAAGTGAATCGAATCAAATATACTAGTTTCCTTTATGTTAGTGCCACGGCAAGTTTTTTCTTTAAGATTTTGATGACAAAAAAGAGAAAGTTATATATTAATTTGATTTATTATATACAGATCACTGACAAAGAAAGAATATAAATGCAAAAGTATTTATAGATTTGTTTATAAATTTAGAAGTATTGCAATTGCTAGAACCTATTGTATTTTATAGAGAACAATATTTCATTAAATGTTTTAGATAATCGTGGGAATCACAGTAGAGCCTCCAAAGCTTAAACAAACAATAAAAAAACTCACCAAAAAAATATAGGTGAGAAAAATTCACGTACTGGCATTGGCCGACCTCAATGAATTTTTTTCGAATAAAAAAAAGCGCATATAAATGTTTGATTTAGATAATGTTTTAAAAAATTTATAATTATATTACAGGGAGAAGCTTTTAAAATTAAAATTAATTAATTAATTTGGAATTAGTATTGGATGACTGCACAATTAACTTAGTAGATTATTATTACATTAATTATATTAATAATTAAATATGTTATTCAATTAATTAACTCCTTAAATAATTTGTATCATTCTATGAAATGAAAACTAAATAAAATTAATACAATTAATAAAAATCTACCTCTGTTTTAAATATTGCAAAGGAGTCAGACAACAGCAGTCTCTAAAAATAGATTCTTAATTAAATGTTTCTTCAATCCAATTTGAAATATTCCAATATGTTAATCGATTAGATGCATCAACTCAATAATCTATAAAATACATAAGATTCCACTTATAACCTGTTGACTTGATTTTATTATTATTATCTAAATAAAGTAAAAAACTTTACCCATTCATTTACATTTATTACCATTGGTAGTATTCTTCCGAGTTTAGGTTAATTTTGGAAAGGCCAAGATCCTTCGATTCCATTGAGAAAACATGGTTTTGTTTTAGTATCTCTGGTGTGTTTCTATTATTTTGAATTAAACTTTTTAATGCCTGTCACAATAAAGCACGCCTTAAAAAAAATTATTACCCTTTACAACGGTAAATCCTTTGGAAATTTAAAAATTCAAAGCTTTTCAAAAATTTGGAAGGGGAGTCCAGCCACCTTTGCCTTCTCCCTCTTTACACACTCCTATATTCAGCGAACTCACTTCAGTTCCTCATAGATGTAGCCTACAAATGTATCTTATTAGTCTATGTGAGAAAAAAAATTCTTGATTCTTGACCGTTTCATGAAATTTCTTTTAGATAAAATATTCTGAGTTATTTAAATAGCCTAACCCATATTTAAATAACCCTAATAGCTTTAAATAATATAAAGTAAGAAAATAATGTAAAATTAATATTAAATGAATTTGGTTCTTAAATTAACATGTTTTCCAAATCGAATTGTGCTAAAATTCCCTTTTTTAATATAAATTAAAAAAAAAAAATTAATTTAAATATTGATATATTTTTTTAACTGCTGCACTTCTTTATAAAAGTAATTTCTTATTAAAAGCAATTTTAAACTGCTACTTTAACTATTGACATGAAGATCCACGTTACTACTGTTCTGCCTTTGATTACCTTACGTTTCTAAAGAATATCAATATATGGGAGAGTGGCAACTATTCTAACGTAGCAACGCTATGTAAACGACTGTAAACAACCAATATCACAAACTAATATGTTATTCATAAGTTCATATTAAAATGTGAAAATAACCCTTATTATATAGTTTAGGAGCTACAAATTACAAATATCACAAAACAATTTTAGGGAAAGCAGAAAACTAAAATAATGGGAATAATGATAATTTAATATTTACTAATATTTAATGTTATTTTCTCTGAGTTCAAAACATTAATAAAAACAAATTATAGATTTATAAATTTCAGTTCAGTTTAAATGATCAGTTTTAAAATAATAATGTTAAAAGGTAAAATTTAATTTTAGTGAAATTCAAAAATTCTAAAGGAATTTATAAGTAAACACAGAAACATCAACAATAAAACTGTTCAATTTTAATAAAAAATAAATTTATTAAGTGAATAAATACTGTATGTACTTGGTAATTTTAAATATTCAAAGCAGTTAAATAAGTAATAAATTAATAATATATAATTCAAATTAATATATATATATATATATATATATATATATATAAAACTAAATATCATATGTTTTAATAACTAATATTTTATTTATTTAGAAGATTAATATAAGATATTTTAATGTGCATTAAATTAAATTAAAATATTAATTAAAAATAAGATGCCGTTGAGACTTAGCCAATCAGTCCTGGTGGTAGCTGTGCTGGAATAAGAGTCGAATACTAGGTTAGGCATGGATGTTTTCTTCTCTTCCTCTTCTTCTGTCTATGACTCCAATTCTCCAGAGTCTCTACAATAGCCTTACAAATCGCAGTACGGGTTGTATCCACAGCTCTTAAAGAAAAAAATGAATAAATAAATAAATTAAGAAGTAATTTTTAAGACAACCGGAAAACGGAAAATTTAACTCCCTTTTTTTAAATCTTCAGTTCTTTCAAAGCCTGACTCTTTTCAATATCATAGCTAGCAAGAAACATAAAATTCCACATCTCTTGAATTATATGTCTTTTACTTCGTCAATAGGGGAATAAATTCAAAGAAATCGGAGAATCGCCTTAAAAAGGTCTTCCTTCATAAAGTTAAAAAGAACCGTTGAAGCTGTTGAAATAGTTGTACAGCTTTACTTAGAAAACACCCTCCCTTTCGAATTCTCACTGCACAATTTACTTATTGCTTGTGTAATACTAATCTGTAACCATCATTAACATCTCATCCTAGTTTTGGTTTCATACTGACTTAATATATATTTGATTCAGAGTGTAATGAACAAAAGAAACATACAGGATGTAATTGAATACATATTACAAACTTCTAGGGCGAATGTGGGGGAGGGGAAACACGTGTTTGATAAGGAACCCGTGTCAGTTTTCTTGCTACAGACCTTCCTGAGCCTTTTGGAATGTTTTCCTTTTCACTAAATCAACTCAGCGGTGTTCTACCCCGTCCTTTGATCCTGGATAGAAAACTAACTTTTTTTCCTTTCTTTAGATTAAAAATCCATTTCATTTTTAAGTTTTTTTGTAGCCCATGAATATTATAATGTTGCTGAATTGAATCCGGAATCCAAGAGGGCCCAACTCCAATTTTTATTGAAATTGAGTTATGAGTGGCATGTTATTGTTTCCATTACTGCGCATCTATATAGCTAAAAGAGAGGCCCTACTATAATATTTAACCACAGTAAAGTGGTGCGAAAAATCACAGTAAAGTGATACGGATTCAAAGAGACCCAACTTCTGACCCAATTTCCCAACACCTTTGTTTCATGGACTTGGGCCTTTCTTGGAATCCGGGATTCAATTGGCTTCAACCTTCTGCAAATTCTCGCGACGCTTCAGCATTTTAAAAATTGATATTCTATAATTTCTTCCCAAGAATTTCTTTTCTTATTGAATATAGAAGTTGGGATTTGGGTTTGGGAAATACAAGAATAAAGTTTTTAAAAAGCGGCTTTACATATTCCCTTACACATCATTATTGTAGCTAATGTTTCGTAATTCATATCTCTGACATAACAACATTCATAATATAACTAGCATAACAATGACTCTTACTTCTATGAAACAAACTGTCCTTTCACGGAACGTAAGTAATTTATGTCACTTTTATTATTAAAAAAGTAACTACTGTTTTTGTTTTTTTTATTAATATCGAATTCGATTAATAAGTTCGGTACGATAGGAATGTGAAAATGATATTCATTAGATTTACATTACAACAAAATCATTTTTATTTTCTCTCGGCAAGGGAAAAAACTTAGCACTGTACTGTTTAATTCTGGACAGTTAAAACTGTCCTTTACAGGTTTTAATAGGCCTGTGTGATACCTTCAAACAATATAGATTCAAATTCGAGATTTATTTTGCCTATTAAAAAAAATCTTGAAAAAAAAATATTATTCTAAGCATATAAGTCTTTATTTATGATTTTAATAAATCATTATTTCTTTAACTAAAAAGTGGCTTCTGAAAGGCAAACATATTTTACGTTATGATAATTAATTTATTAAGCAATTCTTTTTTTCTTTATTTAGGCCTAAAAACCATCGTAAATGCACTTCTACATTCCATGCAGATGCTGGCCGAAGTAATGTTTCTCACCATATTTTGTTTAATGGTGTTTTCTCTCTTCGCTCTTCAAATCTACCGTGGAGTGCTCAGGAATAAATGCATTAAGGATCCTGAGGAACCTCTCTTCAATGCTAGTTATGACGAGTAAGTAGTCATTTTAATAATAATTAAAAAACGATCCATCGAAAGATCCATTATTTCATCTTGAAGTCTTTGCTATTTAGAATGTTTAAAATGTAATCAATTGTAAGTAAAAGTATTGAAGTATTTATAACAACATTACGTTGCAACGACTTGTAAATTTAATGATCTGTTAATTTTGTTCAGCTTTTGAACGAAATTAACTATCCGATATCTTTGATATCATAACGTAATATTGAAAGGTGACAAATTTAAAGTTCTTCTCTTTTGAAAGGTAACATCAACTTTAGACATGTAACATTTTATCACGCTCGAGTTGATTATTAAATATTAATAGATAAGGACGCTTCTTTACCTTTCTTTGACTGGTAACTCTGAGATCAGTTTAATTCCATAATGAGGAAGATCACATAGAAGGCTGCAGTAGAGATATTATCTTTGAACTGTTTCAATACCTTTCGTTTTAAATTTTTATTCCTTAATATTTTTCTTTATTTTTTTTTTGTATTACTTACTTTTTGTTATTAAAATTGTTCGAACCTTGCAACATTTGAATTTCAAGGGTTTTATGGCAGATGCTTGTAAGTTGTTTTTTTTAATCAATATTTAAGGTGGCTGCTGATTTTTAGATCAATATCATTCAAAGATTCTGTGCATTTTGAAATTTCTAAGTTGACTCGTTATTTTATCAATTTGTTGTTTTATTTTGTTGTCACTAATTGCAGTAAGTCAATAACATTTTTCAAGCGATATCTTGTTTCTGAACAGATTCTTCAGTCTATTTGTTTGTTTGGTTTTTTATTTCCTAGGGGAGAAATGTTTTCCTGCATTTTTTGCAATCTAAAACTAATTATCTACGGAAAAATAGGCCTAATTGTAATTCCCTTTGCAGTTTCGTTTTGTGTTGTTCTTGTTAGCAACAGATGTGAAAGATATCATAAAATTTCACAAAGACTGGGACTTTATGATTAAACTCTGCAAAATACTTAATTGTAACTGTAAATATTATTCAAATTTATTTCATTTAGTTGCTAATATAATCATTTTTATAAACATCAATGCTTTTGATATATTTTACGAACATGTGCAATAAAATAATTTATTACATATTATAAATTCAGATTGCTATTTTTAACTGCTACCCTGCCGTCAGTAACATTTTAGATAAGAATGAAACAAAATCAAAAGTTTTAAAATATTAATAACTGCTGCAAACCTTTTCTTCTTCCTCTGAAAATTGATTAGAAGTTGGCCATCGAACGGTGGAGTTGTTACCGTTGTTCAAGTGTTATGGCAACAGTAGCAACATTTAAATACGCTGTTCATCACACACAGGAAATAACATCAAGTACCACTGAAGGAAACAGAATTAGTGAAAATACTGGCATCTTAATGACTAATGTCCGCTCATAATGAAAAACAGCCATCGTTGTAAGCAGTTGATTAGGCAGAGGAAATTTGAATATCCACATCTTTCCTGTAATATTTCAACTCCTTTCTATTATTACGATGGATGACAATACTATTAGTCAAGCTAGTCAACCATTAGTGGAATTATACGAAAGCAAAAATAATGTGAAGGATTGTTTTCTTCTATTTACACCCTTCTTTTAAAACAAAATGCATCGTTATTTAATTAAAATGAAATAAAATGAAAAAGAATAAAATAAAATTTAAAGAATAAAGAATTTAAAGAATTTATTTAAAGAATAAAAAAAAAGCAGTTAAATTATTTTTTATCGCTATTTTTTTAACTTTGAAGCTGAATTCAAGATCTCTACAACAAAGTTTCAATTTTAGCTACAGTAGAGAAAGTCGGAAGTTACATCCACTTAAATGATACTCTTTAGCTTATTAATCACATATTAAAATTATTAAGGCTGTCGTCAGTATTTTTAAATAAAAACTATTATAAGAAAAATAATTATTTTTGTTATTTAGTCTTATTTATAAGAAAAACTGAAGGACCAGTGTTCTAGAATTTTGCTTTAAATTCTATGCGATTTCTTGTATAAAATAATTAGCACGTCAAACACTAAATTTTATAAATAAAAAATAGCTTAAAAATGAAATACTCTACATATAAATTTACTATACGTATGAGGAAACTGCGTTCTCTCAAATCATAATTTTAATTTTGTCCTATGTGTCATTATGTCTTCAAGAATAAAACCACATCGAATTGCGATTTGTATGTGTGTGCATGTTGTGATTTTACACAGAAAGTAACTGTTTCCAAAAATTTTTTAACAGTTATGAGAAGTAGTCATACAGTGCTAGCGTCAAAGTAGCAGAATTATGCTGAAACTACATTGTTTCATTATAAAGTAGAAATGATCTGTCTTCTCTGTCTTATCACTTTCTTCTCCAATCTCTAAAGCAAAGTAGATTGTTTTTGTTAGCAAAATATATATATATATTTTTTCAAGCGATCATCAGTTGTAACTTGCCCGTCAATACAATTACCGTAATAAAAACATATTAAGTAGAACAACTTTTATGAATTAGTATTTTTGAAACTGAATGTCTTTGTCGAAAATCGTTTGACAAGGGAAATCACATTAAACGGAGACGTCTTATTAACAACATCTTAGTTTACCGTAAAAATTTAACAATCATCATAATATTTGAGATAACTAATCTTTAATCCTCCTTCCGGCGATATTTCGTCCTATTTAAAGGACTTTGACGAGCCATTACAGGAATCTTAACAAAAAATACATCTCTTCTTAAATTCGAAAATAACACAACATCCAAGAATTTAAAAGCATGACTACTGCAACAAAAGAAACGTCTTACTTTAATTATTTCTGAGATGAAACAGTTTGAAATATTTTTGGGCGAGAAACAATTTTAAAACCGGTAAACCTGAAATTCTGAAAGTAATTTCTTTTTTATTTCAATTAAAAATGTATTTCAATAATTTCTTAAACTTTATTTCAGTATATTAAATGTTTTGAAGATTTTAATATTTATTCAAATTTAATGAAAGTCGATTTGTCTCTAAAATAGGCGATAAAACTTTTCAATTTATGTAAATACATATGTAAGAATAATTATGAAATTTTTCCCTGATTTTCATTAGCTAGCTCGTGGAAACTAAAGTTTCATTCAAATCAAACTCTATCTATCTATCTATCTATCTATCTATCTATCTATCTATCTATCTATCTATCTATCTATCGGTTTAAACTCTCAATTTTAAATAAAAGGAAAATAATTAAATGTTGCAAACAAACTCCTAAAACTAACTAAAAAAATACAAGTTGGTTTTTTTTCCCCTTGTAAATGAAAACCAGTTTCAAGAAAATGGACTTTAAATAATTATTTAAAAAAAAAAATGGTAATATATTAATTACTATGTTTCCCCCAGAGATTTCTGGAAGAAATAAATAGGCTTTTTTCTTCTTTTTCTTCCTCGAACGATATCCTACACTTTATTTTCTTATAGATTGAAATTTTCATTGAAAAAATAATAAAAATAAGTTTTCGAAGACAGTTTTGCCCAATTATTGTAGGATATAAGATAGCTGTAATTCAATTCTCATAAATGTACTTTCAAAACAAATCTTATTTATTATCATAGCTATAGAATCAAGCGCGATGCTAGCGTCACTCAGCGCCGGGATTTTGAACTACAGCAGGTTTAAATTATAAGCTTTGCTTATAAAGCTTTGCTTTTGTAACGATGCCTTTAAAAATGTTATTGATTGTATTGTCCTTTTTTTTTTATTTATATTAGAAATTTTACTCTCTTTTTTCAGGTTTGTTCTAAACAGCAGTAACTGGTTATTAGAAGCTTCTGATGACTCGGATTCTTTTGTAATTTGCGGCAATGCTTCAGGGGCATAGTAAGTTAGAAACTTAAATTATTGTCTCATGAAAATATGATTGATTGCAGATATATGTTAATAATAGTTTTTTAGACGGATATTGAAAGATATTTACCCAAATATTCCGCCTTACATTAAGCTAAGATTCCTATTTTAAAGCTTAATTATTTTATTTTTTTTTGCAATTTATTTTATTTCTACTACAAGAATAAAGAATTTAAAAAAAAATACATGTTAAATCATTCTTCTCATTTAATCGTAATTTAATGTACGATTAAATTAGAAGAAAAACCGTATATTTTAAAAGAGAGGGAACTGGTCTAACATTATTTAAACAGTTCTCAATATTCACTTTACATCATTATTTGTATTCCGTCTTCGAAATTTTGTAATTTAAGATTTTTGTTACAAAATATAGAAGCAGTTTCAAAATATTATAATATGCCCCTTTCTTCCTTAGTTCCTGTCCCGCTAATTCAAGCTGTTTACCAGATATTGGACCAAATCCAGATTTTGGATTTACTAGTTTTGACAATTTCGGAAGTTCGATGCTGACCACATTCCAACTTATCACACTTGATTTCTGGGAAAATATTTACGATAAGGTAAGAAATTGAACTTTTTTTTCTACAAACTTCTATTCTAACGGCAATATAAAGAATTAAAAATTTTAGTCTAGTCGTCAGTAATTTTGTTGTTCAAGGGCACAAAAGGTTCTCAAGCCATAAGAACATACCGTATGGGGGAACTTCGACACCCGTATTTTTAACGTATAATTTAGCTCTTTTTATTGTTTGTTTCAGGTTATTGATTGATTTGTTGATTTTTTGTAACATTTTACACTATTTTTGTTGATTAATAATAATAATAATAACTCATTTACTCTTGGTTTGGCAAGACAAAAAAGCTTAATGGTGACATCTTCTACCAGTTAACTACAAATATAAAGAATTGTTTTGTTTATTACAATGAATCTTTTGATTTTAAAATAGGCTACAGGAATTTTTATATTCCCATCATCAAAGTTAAACATTTGGAATTTCTGAATTCCTTAAGGATTTCAGAAACAGCGAAAATAACTGTTAACTGTAAAAATAACTGTGATCTGGTTTTTATAGATGTTGCATGGATTTGTTAAGTATCATTGTGCTGTTATATGTTAAATAGGGTTTGGGAAGATTTATTATTTGGTCTTTGAACAAAATGGCAACTCCTGGGAAAAAAAAGAAAAAGAAACCTGATAAATTTGTGCTGCTGTTGCTCTCAAGCATGACTCAACCAAAAGCATTTTTCAGTCTTTGATATTCAATTTTTTTCAAGCACTAATGTATGATTATTTCCATTCTATTTTCAGGTGTTAGCTGCTTGCGGTCCTTTTAGTGTCATTTTCTTCGTTTTCGTAGTTTTCTTTGGCTCATTTTATCTCATCAACCTCATGCTTGCTGTAGTAGCAATGTCTTATGAAGAAGAAGTGGAAGTTACACAATCGGTAAGGAAAAAAAATCTGGAATATGATATTTTAATTTTATAATTACATGCTTAGATCTAACTAGATTAAGAAAGTAATAAATGAGATGTAAACAGTAATATAAAGTCCTGATTTGCGAAAAAAATGCCAGAAATCAAACCAGAAGACATTAAAACTAAATGGTCTAAAGAAAAATGGTCCACCATATAAAGCCCAAAAACTTCTCCAAAAATACAAATGTTAAATACATGAAATAATAAAATTATAATTAAAATGTATAATGATAATTTTATTATTGATTTTTAAGTTTGATTTTTAAACTTGAAGAGAAGACTGACTATTGAGTAGGAAATGGTTGTAGGAGAAAGCATTCATTCATTGACATAAGATTAAGCTACTGTCCTCAATGCAGCTTCTACAAAAGTTGTTGAGTCATTTTAGTAATTTCCTCATTTTTTATGTCTTCTTGTGAGTGCCCAACTTCCTCCAATTAAGTATTTTTTTTTTTTCACTGGCAATTTTTTTATGCTTATAAATTATAAGATGACATTTTCATTTTTTTTTTTTTTTACTAATTTTTATCTACAGTATATAACTTTTTTCTAAATAGTGTGTTATCTCTATTTACTTAACCTTATATCTTGTTTGTATTAATGATCTTGAATATTCATGTTGTATCAGTGGTTCCTTTTTATTATCCTTACTTTAAATATTGCTATGAATGATTTTGAGATTTCACTTTTAAATTGGAAACCACTAATATGGGTATTTTGTCAACACAAAGTAAGTTCGAGTTCGCATCAGTGATATTATTATTTATAAAGCAATTAAAAGCAGCTGTTTTTCTATCTATTTTTATAGATTCATTTCTCTTTTGATAATCGCCAAAATATCCATTCAAAAAAAAAATCGGGATTTCGTAAACTTTTAAAATCGCTTCCAAGTGAAGTATTTCTCCCCACCGTGGAAGCAAGTGAAACATCCAAACAAAGTGAAATATGTGTAGAAAATTCAAGGTTTATATCTCAGTAGTATTAGAATATTAGAATCCTTTGTTTTAAAGGTTTTTATACTCCCTTAAAGATTTCTTGAAATAAATTGATGATAAATATTAAAGATACATATTTTTTTTATTATTATTATTATAGGAAATGAGTCAAGCTCATAACTCTGAAGATGCTCAGACGCAGAAGACTGGTAATACACCTGCTAAAAAGCCCAAAAAGAAACGCATAATAACTAGGCGAGGGGCGATCACCATCACAGATCCCATCGGTACTACCGAAGAGACTGAAGCTCCTCCGCCTCCTCCAACAGCTCCCGCTCCGACAGAGCCTTTGGTGGCTGCGGCTGTGCGCAGGGACATCCCTTTCTCACGAGGACACCTTCGCACGGCTGCAGGCGGCAGGCCAGCCCGACGACCTACCTTCCCTGTTGGCCCCATCATGCCAGGCGCGCAGTTCATGGATACCACGAGCCGCGTGCCGCCTAGGCCCCGACCACGTGCTCTAATAATGTGCGAATGCGGGTTAGAGATGTGCGAACAAGGGCCCCAAATGAGGTGTACATTCAGCAGAGGTAATTTAAATTCCAGACGAGGAAGGCCTGGTAACAACACGAATAATAGTCCAACAGACAGCGGTCTTGGAGAGGATAACACAGACATTGATAACTCCAAAGTACCACAAGCCCAGGTAAATAATACAACATTTAAAAAAAAAAAAAAAAAGCTGAAATTTCACATTTCTTTTTATTTTTGGGTGATTAGTTGTATGAGAAATAAAGCTTTATAAAAATAATTTCAATCGACTTTATTTTTATGAAATTCTTTACAATGAAATGCGTTGTTTAAAAAAGTTATAGGATTTTTAGCTACAATTATATTTGCAAAAAATTCATTTCACATCATTATTATTTTTTCAGTAGTCTTCCATTTAGACAGTCTTCCATTGAAAATTTAAAAATGGAATATTTGCAACAAACCTTAAAATTTACTGTTAATTTTAACATTAATTAATTGCTTTTTTATTTTAAAATTAATGCTAGGAATTAATTGCCATGTTAAGAATTAAATTAAGTTAAAAAATAAGTAAAATTAAAAAGGAATACTTAATCAGTTCAAATTATTCACACAAAAAAAATAATCTTGGATGAAACATTACTAGAAATTACTTACTATAAGTTTCTTGGTGATCCGTTTAACTTTTAAATACAATCAGTGACAATTTCTAATTTAAAATGGAACACGCTGCATTGTCTATAGCATTGTTCTCATTATTATGTGCTATTTTGCACTTAAAACAATGATCTTAAATAATGTATTTTTCGTCATATAATTTAGTCATTAGAAAAGCAGTAATGGAATTAATGGCATCCATTCATTCTCTTTATTCTTCAGTTGTCAGCTGATTCGACTATCTCCAATGTTACCATTCCCAGTGCCTTGAATCATATGTATGATGACAATATGCAGTCCGACGAGGCAGCAGACGATATGCATTCATCTGATATTGTCATTATTGAAGGTATTACATCGTTTCAACACTATTTTATTAACATACTGTTTGATAAAAATCAATATATTTGCCTTTACAAAAAAGTTTCTCTGAATCTTAAAAGTAATCAAAAAAGTTAATTAACACGGAACTTTGAACATTTTTTTTCTCGGTAAATTGAATTGTTTTTAAAATTTTTGCAAAAATAATTTTGCTGTATTTTTTGAATATTCATAAAATAATAAGTCTACATGCAATGCTTGTTTGTAAAGTTTATTGCTTCTGTTTGCTTTGTTTTGAATCTGATCCATACAACAGCTTTATTTTTCATCTCTTTTCAGAGCAATATCCTGATCGTAATTGCAAATACTGCAAAAGTTGCTGTATTTGTTTTCCAACTTGGCTGCGGACACAGAATGTCATCTACAACTTTGTACATGACCCTCTGATAGAGCTGTTCATCACTCTTTGCATCATTGTCAATACTATCTTCCTGGCGATCGAACATCATGGGATGAGTGCTTCTTTGAAACAAACACTCGACATTGGTAATAAGGTAAGCAATGTCAAACTATCTTTAAAACATTGCTCGCAGTTCATCGAATCTTGGTTCATTGTTTCACTAATGAACATAGGATCTCATACATCGTTTTACTGTCTCGATAAATAAGGATTTAAGGAAGTGCTGTCCATGTGGGCCGGTAGCCGAGTGATAAGGGCGCTTGGCTGCGGGTTGGAGGTTGCGTGTTCGATCCCCGGCCTCGATAGAGGCCGGGGATTTTTCCACTCTCCGTTCTCCTCCATACGGGTCCTAGGGTCTACCATGCCCTCTGTTGAATGGGTACCGGGTTTCTTTCCCGGGGGTTAAAGGCGGACTGACCACCCAACCTCAACTTAGTCCCGTTGGTCACGAAACACCGGGAGCCTTACCTCCCGCTACCCCAAGGACCACATAGACACTTTAACTTAACTTTTAAGTGTTGTATATGTTGCTCGGGCCGAATTCTATATGTGACTGCATGGACTGACAATAAAAAATTTTAAATCAAATATTTAATATTTGAATATTAAAATCAAGTTGAATCAATATTTTTTTAAGCCCGCATACCTTAAGGGTATTAGAAAGTTGGAACAGCAATAATGTATGTTGTTTTTATTTTGAAATGAAATTAAAAAACAATTTATCAAAAGATCTTTGGATGGGTTAAGAAAATATTTGATAGTGTCGGATTATAGCTATTTTCACTGTTTGAAAGATATTAAATTAGCTTTAATTCTTGGTTTGGAATTCGTCGATGATCTCCGACGACTTTCGAAACATCCTTTACCTATAATTCTGTATTCCAAAACTGAGTTTTAAGCAATTAATTGATCAACAACAATATATTTCAAAATTTTGAAATAGAGAATAATTTAGGACTTTCCATATTTCTTCCTAATATCTTCTCTTCTGGAACTATTATTATAAATCCACAACATACTCACATAAATAAATGCGATAAAACTTACATTTATTCAAAGAAATTTTCGAAGAGATATAACACGTCTCTTCTTCTTCAGCTTAAAATGAAATTGTAACGAAATAAAAAATTTAGGACTTTGTTCTTTTAATTCAAAAGCTTAGGAAACATTAAGATTTGATTAATTTGCTATTTAATTTCGTATGGATTGAACTTACTTTTTTTTTAACCTTTTTTTTAATAAATAGATTTATTTATCTATTATTTATAGATTCATTCGTTTCTGTACCATCGCAATACGGTACGATATCTACAAAAAAAAAAATAACCAACATTATCTAAGAACTAATCGTTTAAAGCGTTGGGTAGAAATAGAAAAGGAATAAGCACAGAAAAAAAAAAATAACCAACGAAAATTTATAAGTTTCAGAATTAGCAGCTGATCGCCTTATGAATGTAGCTTTGCACCTAGAACTCTTTTGAAGAACTCCTAAGGCTAGAACTCTTTTTTCTTCTTTCTAATAAGAACAAAGATCTACAGCATACTGACTGAAAACTAAGTTTGTTGATTGGTTATTTTATTTGAAATAACCTTTCTGATTGAAAGGCACATTTGAAGTATGCATCCAATGTATTTGAAATAATTAATATTAACTGTCGGAAGCACAAATCATCATCCTTAAAAATAAAATACAAATGATATATAGCAGCGTTCCTCAATGTTTTTACACCTGCGGACCGGGGAAAATAGAAGAATTATTTCGCGGACTGGCTGAAGGCTAAGACAGAAACAAAAACCAATGTAGCTAGTATTTTATTTACTAAATCCAATGTTATAAAATTACAATTTTTAGTTAATGCGACATCTGCTGCTGCTTAGAGGTTAGACAATGTGCTATACGTGGCTGGAGCGTTGTTTCTGAGAGACGAAGCGCTGCAATAACATCTATTCGATGTCTCTGTTGGTTTTTATCACTGACATGTCTGAAAAAGTCTTTTCACACAAATAGGAAGTCGAAAAAAAAGACCAACAATTTGATTCTTTAATAACTCAGAGATGGATATTCTTTTTCGAGTGAAATCCAAAATTGAGACAATGATTGTATTTTATGTCCGGAAACCAGAGAGAGATCAGAAGAAAAACTCGATCAGCTTTTCTTTTTCACGAGGATCAAGTGCGCATGATTTTATATCTTCCAAGAAGGAATTAATCCAGAGTTTACCATTACGAGGATCTTCATTTTCAAGGAAATAATTATTAAAGCTTTCAGCTAATGCCCTGAAATGTTGACTTATTATGTTGAATATGACTTTCTGGTTGACATCAGCAGCAATTAAAAATTCTCCCAAAAGTGGAAACATTTCTATATCTTCCTCTTGTACGCGACTAAAGAGTCAGCTTATTTTTGAACGCATCCATTTTATTTCTCAGTGTAAAAATATTTGTACAAGATTCCTGAAGAGAAATATTAAGTTCGTTAAGAAGGCTAAATATGTCCGCCATATACGCAAGTTTAGCCATCCATTTCTCATTCAACAAAGGCTCTACTAGGTCAGATTTTCGCTCTCGCAGAAACTGCTTTACTTCTTCCCTCAGTTCGAAAAGGCGTGCAAGAATCCTTTCTCTCGATAATCACATCACTTCTGTATGGAGAAGAAGATGTTTGTGGTGTGAGTCTGTACAGCGTCGTGAACAGCCTGGAGTTCAAAGCTCGACTACGAATTTCTTTAATGATCTTCATCGCGTCATTCATCACAGTGTTTAATTCAGTACAAAACTTCTTTGCAGCTCCCGGTGGGTCATACAGTGAGTGGACAAAACTTCTGGGTGCCGCGACTTCCTTTATTTTCGCAGCTGCTGCTGAGCGACGTCCAGTCATGCTCGCAGCACGGTCCGTTCACACTCCAACGCATTTACTCCAGTCTAAGCCCTGCGCTTGAAAATACTCATCAAGAGCATTAAATATCTCCGTCCAGGAAAGTCAAGGCAACAAAGAAGTTCTTCCCTTAAGTCTTCATCTTCACAATACCTCACGAAGCAGAGTGGGATAGCATGGTTACTCATGTCTATTTATTCATCAAGTTGAATCGCGAAACATCTCTATTTCTTTATCCCCTCTACAACTTGCTTTTCAATATCGGTGGTCATACCAACAATTTCTCTGAATGGTGGCGTCCGAAAGTGATATACCGTCCAGTTTTTTAGTGGCTTGAGGACCCAAAATTTCTCGTACGACATCTAAGATGCAAGGCTTTACTAACTGCTCACCAATAGTAAACGGCTTTTTCGTTTTAGCTATTCGAAGAGCAACTTAATAAGACGCTTGAAGCAGCGACTTGTCACTAGTCGTCATCATTTTCATTTGACTTTTTTGAGTTTTCATCTGGTCACGTAATCTTTGAAAAAAGTCCAGTGGCTTATCGTAAAATCTCTCTGCTTCGAATGCAAATGACGAACAAGTTTGGAAGGTTTCCTAGCGTCATTTGACAGAATTTCGGAACATACTACACACAAAGGCTGTGGCTGTAGTTCACTGCCAGGGGCTACAATGAAATCAAGCTTTAAATACTCCTTATCATAATATTCCTTACCGTAAGTAAAGGAACAAAGTTTTCTTTTCTCTTTTTGGTTTGTATTGCACATCCCGAAGTATCAACATATTTCTTTTCCCTTGTTTCTTCTTAACTTGAAGCACTAGTACTTGGTATACTTTGACACCATCACTAGTTTTCTCCTGAATATTGTCTTTGCCTCTACTAAAGATGGTTAAATGGTTTTTGCTCCTGGACTTTTCTTGTCTCCATTTTGTAGGGTTTCAAATTTTACGAAAGAAATAACCTATTTTTTCCGAAATACCACAACACAATATTAGAAAACAAATACGGATGAGCTCGATAAAATAAGAATTTTTGTGACGTGTTGTCGACATGTGAGCTGACGCAATACTGGCATTCGGTGGCCGCGCACTTCGCCTATACTTCGGATGCTATATTGTCGCGTGCAGCATCCCGCTCACCCCGTACAGTAATAATGTAGCGCCCGAATCGTATAGCCGCTACATGATTGGGGAGAAATTTTTGGCGGACCGGCAACGGTCCACGGACCACAGGTTGAAGAACAGGGCTATAGATCATTCTCTGGAATATTCTATAGAAAAAGAAAGTCAGTCTCACCCGGACCAAAATCAAAAGAAGTTGAAGCTTCCTGTTACTATAAAAGGGATTCGAATTTTAATGGCAAAGAAAATAAGATTTCATTCGTTTCTGAATCGTCGCTGTAAGGTTAAGATCAGCTAAGAACTAATTGTTTATGAAATCATAAAATTATTATAATAAATGTATTTCATTAATTAAATTACATTAAATTAAATATTTAACAAGCTTTTAATAAATAATGATATAATGAATATACATCACCGAAAACAACTGTACATGAATTAAAAAGCCAACCTAAAGTTAGTAGAATGGAATTAAATTTAAATAAGTGAATGAAACTATGATTACAGACAGTTATGGAATTCGTATCTTGAAAGAATAATGGAAAAAAGACTCTTAAAATTTTGCTTCGTGTAATTATGTTCCCCAAGGATTCGTGCCTAATTCTTTATCTTGATGAAGATGGTTTTAAAATCGTTCGTCTGTTAAAAATCATTAGTTATGCACAAATTTGAATCAATGAGTAAAGAAAAAAAGCAAAAAAGATTCCATAAATAAATTTTCTTGAAAAAAAAAAATAATAAATGCATTGTAATTCAATCATTTTGAAAATTAATTTCTTACAGAAGGCGTCTAGAAAGAATACAAATGTTGTTATTTCTGTACAATCCTTCTTTTTCTTTTTTCTACTTCAATTCACAATTGACGCGGGCTATCATATTCACGGCGTTAATATTATTCTTTTATTTATCTTTGTTATCACATTGACCCTGTTATTTTCAGTTCGTTTCCATGCACCATATTTTCATATTTATTTATTATGAAATCCCAGAGTCGAAAATAATTGTAGTTATTTCATTTTTATCTTGATAAGAATTCCTTCATATTTACGTTTTGTTATTGTCAAATCTACAATATGTTTTGATTCCATATAATTCAAATTTACTGCTGTTTTTTTTTATTTTTTTTTTATTTTTTGCAACTTTTGAGATCAATTATGTATATATATACACAAATAAAATAGTAAAGTTAAGTAAAGCCAAATTTTTTAAAATCAAGTAATATATATATATATGTATTACCTTGATCTTAAAAAATTTAGTTTTTCTTAATCTAATTTGCTCTACAATATTTATAGCCCTTACAATTAAAGCTAGCCAACTCAGAAATTAGTAAAAAAAAAACCGAGATATTTGCATAACTGTAGTTATGTATCACATTGTCTATTGAGACAAAATTAATAACCAAGTCGGGTTAGACTTACTTTAAACCAGTGAAAATGTAATCAAGTTTGCTTTCGAAAAAACATACTTTAAGCCTAATTTGAATATATATATATATATTCAAATTACGATTTAGAGTATCTTTTTTCCAGTGTATATATCTATACACTGGTGGAAAATGAAAAATGAACACTGTGCAGCCATGGTCCCAGGGGAGAATGAAATTTTATTCACACATTCTGTAGGTCGTACGGTTGTACATGATCATGCGCATGGAGTAAAAAGCCTATGTACAGAGGCTACAGTGTGTATATCAAAAGACCATGTCAGTACCCTGTGCACCCTCCTCCAGCAGCAATCTAGCCCTGCATTCTCGCATGGAGACGATCGTAGAGGTGCCGAATGCCATCCTGGGGAATGGAGGTCCAAGCACATTCCACCTGGTGGCGCAGTTAGTGAAGGTTTGTCGCCGTTGTTGCAGGCCGGGTCAGACGCCATCCAATCGAATACCATACATGCTCATTAGGGGATAGGTCTCCTGATCTTGCTGGACAGGGGAATTGACGAACGCCATGGAGAGCTCGTTGGGTTGCACGAGCGGTGTGTGGGTGGGCATCGTCCTGATGGAAGAACGCATCCTGATGTTGCAGGAATGTTGGAACGGGTTGGATGATGGTCTGGATGTAAGCTGCACTGCTCAATGCTCCCTGTAGGAAACCAGAGGCGAACGGTCATTATAGGCTACGGCTCCCCATACCACGATGCCAGGCGTTGGTCCTATGTGTCGCTGCCGTATACACTGTGGTAGGTTCCCCTCACCTGGTCGCACGCGGAAACGACCTTCTCTAGCGCCGAGGCAAAACTTACTCTCATCACTAAACACAACGCTGCGCCACTCATCCCTCCAGGTGCTTCTTTAGCTACACCATTGGAGGCGGCCTGCGCGGTGGCGAGGCGTGAGGGGAAGTCTGGTGAGCAGCACCCGTCATCGTAGCCCAGCTTCTAGGAAACACTTGCAGATGGTCCTAGCTGACACCCCGGGTGTGACACTGGTCCTAATCTGTGCTACAGTCGCCGTGCGATCCGCGATGGCCGCTTGTATGATGCTGCGGTTCTGGCATGCATCCGTGTGCTGCTGCCATCCGGAACCAGGCTAACGAGCATCTACATCTCCTCGGAACACCGACGCCAACACTGAAGCACATGGACACTTCATGTCCAACATGTTGAGCGATTCTCCGGAACCACCACCTGGCCTCGCAGACCCACAACACGACCTCGCTCAAACCCCTTTAACTGTGCTCGCCTACGCTGTCCTGGCTTGTCTTAACATTCGTCACCACTGTGGGACACAGTATAGTGCAGGAAGCAGCCGACCACTCTTGCGGCAGATCAGTAACTGCTGATAGGGGTTCGGATTGTCTAGGCCAGTACTCGCTTCTTAATTCTTCCACAGCACTGCACTTTTGATCATCGCATTTACTGTCTTCTACCAGTACCACACGCAAATACGATGCTTCCCATTCACTTCCTTAGGGGTGTTCATTTTTCATTTTCCACCAGTGAATATAATGAAATGAACCAAGAGGATTATTTTAATTAAGGTTCGGGTGAACCACTAACTCTTCAAACTTATTCATCATTGTTGTTATACAAATAAAAAATTGTGGTTTTTCAAAAAATTAAAAAATTTCAAAAAGTTTTATTGAGACATTATTCTTATGAAAAATAATAAAAATTTCAATAAAATAAAAAGTTTGGTAAATTTTCAATGCTAATAAATTATCTGAAAATAATTATAAATGTATAGAATTACATTTCATTGAACATTTTATTTATCAGAAGATAAATAAAATAATTATACTACTGTAGTTATTCAATGGTTTTGGCCTAAAACAAACGTAAAACAGACTAAAGTCACGACTTTAGCTGTTGGTTTTATTCTTTGCCATTTTGTACATATTTGTAGTATCATGTATATTATTAGTACAGTACAGAATTAGTTCTCATTAGTACAGTAAGGTTTTAGGGAAAAATAACGTGATATCTCTATACATTGGCTAGCGCTCATTTTTAAAATGCATGACATTATTCTTGACAGAGACCGACTGGGTTTAGTCATGTATTGGTTTTGTGCCTCGAACAACGTTAGAGCAATCTACATTAGCATCTCCATCAAAAAAAAAAAATTGTGGTATAATTAAAAGTTTTTTTCTTCTTCGCTATTTTTTTAAACTAACTTTGCTTTTATTAACCGACAGTGAACAGTACAGGGTGGCGCACATAAAGCCGGCCCCAAAATTATAATACAATACAGAAAGAAACGCCTATTGGGGCCGGTTTTATGTGAGCCACCCTGTATTTTTACGGAAAGATGGTAAGCTTAGTACTTGATAGCTTTACAGACGTCAATAGACAGCATATTTTTAACAGTCTATGGATTCAGACTGTTTTCAATCATGTTGCTAACTACGAGGTTGATTTTTTTTTTAATTCCTGGACAACCATTGTAAAAACCTCAAAACTATTAGAGGAATTGTAAAATGTTGTTATTGTAGTTCAAAGTAACTCCCATCTGCAGTTGCATATTTCATCAGCGATCATACAACATTCCAATACCTTCATTTCATTTCAGAAGACATTTAGTAGTATCTGTCTCAATGTTGCCTCAATAATCTCCGCACGACTGTTAATTCTGCGTCCTTTAAGGGTCCCCTTCAGAAGCTTGAGAAACTCTGGAGAAAATGCAGGGTTAGATAAAACAATGGTTTTCCATTTGGGCAAGGTATGATGTATCCGCAAATGATCGGTGAGCAGGTGCGTTGTCGTCTTGTAGAATCCAAAAATGTGGTCTCTCTTACGTCTTATGGCCTCACATAGACGTCTCAGAACGGAACAAATCTAGTGCCGTTGATAGACTGTTCCTGTGATATGTACTCATGATGGATCATATCATGATAGTCAGAAGAAAACAGAGAGCATTATCTTGCCTTTGCTTCGGTCACAGCTCACTTTTGTTGGTCGATTCTTACCAGGAAACAGCCACACCTTGGTTTATTTTTCGTCCATTGTAGGAAGGGTTGCATAATGGCTGCATAAATGGTTTTGTGTTAACTAGGAGGAGATCCTCTAATTCCTTTTTAAGGAGTATAGGAATCGACTAGGTAATAGCCTAATGCCCATTCCCTATCTTCACGCGATGCAGCTGTTAGTAGTCATATGGAGAACATAGTGAAACGAAATGGGATGGACTACTCACCAAGACTCACTGGCCAGCGTGGTGATCAATGGTCAACACCTCCAAGTGTTGTACTATGTATCCAAACAAGAAACCAAGGCCCTCATTCTCCGGAGGCTGGAAGGTCCCTTCATTCTCCGGAGGCTGTGGCAGCGATCAGAGGTACTTGAAGGCAGAGGGTGCAAAGAATCATCGGGTTACAGGACTAGGCTGCCGTTCGTTGATGACCTTGGCTACGTAAAACTGTCAAACGCTTTCGAGTGAAGTAAACTTGAAAGAGTTGGAGGAAGAGCTTGTGCCAAAAGCGATGTTATGGCACATATTGTTAGTGAGGTGAAAAGAAAAGGAGAAGAGTTGTTGTTGGAGTTGTTGCTGCAGAAAAAAAAAGTTTTAGTTCCGAATGGCGCCACCAGGAGGAAACTGGCTCTGTATGGTGAACTAATCAGACTCAGGAAAGAAAACAAAAGCGTACAATTGACAATAGGTTTTATTGTTATTCAGTTACACATATAGTTCAATATGTTGTCCTTACACTTTGTCCAAAATCTGCATTCTATGGATCGTAGATTCTACTGCGGACCGCAGCAAATCTCCAGAGATTTGTCTCAAGTGAAACAGTATTCGGCCCTTCAATATTGCCAAACTATAAACGTGTCTTTGGTAAATCAATGCTTTGAAGTAACCCCACAACGAAAAGTCACATGGTGTGAGATCATGGAACATATGGGCCACGTCGTCAGGCATGCTCGACTAATTTTGTGGTCGTTGGTGAAATTCTCACGTATGGAGAAATGCAGTATCAATCCTATGTGAGGGGGTGCTCCATCCTGCATGAACACAGTCATGTCAAGACATCCACGCAATTGAAGTTCTGGAATAACGAAATTTCGCAGCATCCGTTGATATCGCACTGCAGTAGCAGAACATGTCACTGGTCCTGTTGGTTGCATTTTTCGAAAAAGTATGGACCAATTATGAAGGAGGTGGTAAAACCACACCACACTGTGACCTTCAGTGGATGCAACGGAATCTGCTCAATTGCTGAATAGCATGCTCAGTAGCCCAAATCCGACAGTTGTGTGCATTGACAGTGCCGCTGATATAAAAATGCGGCTGGTATAAAAATGCATCACTCCATAGAATGCTCCAAGGCCATGCATCATCCACTTCAATCCGAGCTAAGAACAGGTAAGAGAAATGCAGGGTCGTTTCCGCATCCCCTTGAACCAGTTGTTGGTCTTGGCTAATCCTGTAAGGGTAAAACTTCAGTACTTGGCGCATGCATTTCCATACATATACGGCATATCCAGTTGCCTGGATATTGCCCCAGCACTGCTAGTTCCGTGTGCAGCAGTCGCTTCCACTACGATCGTTGCAACAGTTTCAACTTCGTCCCTTGATATCGATTTGTGTCCGCGTCATGGAGCTTGTAAAGATCCGGTATTTTCAAAATGTGGGATCATGTTTCTCAAATTAGTAATAGTCTTGGGACCTTTCGTTGTTCATTGTTCGGAATAACCGTAGTGCGATTGACGCATTACTATTATTTTGATAATAAAACCTTACGAGCAATGCACGATCACGTAAACACAGCATTGCGTATAGAAAAATTCACAGCACCTTCAAGCAGGTCGAACTGACCGATGCCACTCATGTTGAGGCTTATATCCGGACCTGATGACGTCTGTCACTGGGCGGCTGTCAGTGTACAGCGCCAGTTTCCACCCTGGTGGCGACGTTCGGAACTAAAATTTTGTTTCTTTTTGGGTTACTTTTTCGTTCATTTTTTTTATTTATTTATTTACTTTCACACCAAGCTATTGAGTGGTTTGGCAAGAGCTGTTTCAAAAACACCGTATCAGTTATCGGGACGCTACTTTACTCAAGATCTTCTCTAAGAAGATTATCTTAGAAACTAAATTCAAATCTCATCTATGGTCTTATCCCGTTGTTGTTTGAATCGTCGACGAAAAACACGATTTTAAATATACACTAGTGTGCAAAACTTAAGCAACATTGCTGATTTTGCTGTAATTTTGCACAAACTCAACTGGGAGACATGAAATCTATACTGCAGAGGCACAAGATAGTACTGAAAGGATGACGAAAGCATAGTAACTCAGAAATGAATAGAACGCATACAGTATGGAACGAAGCAGAAAAAGGCTTTATTGACAGAATGGCGTTGGTACAAAAACGCTATCTGGCCAAGAGGGAGAACAACAACCCAACGTCCCTTAGTAAGACCTCCCCTAACAGCAATGGTTGCTTGGCATCGTCT
The DNA here is from genome assembly GCA_023159025.1 of Thereuonema tuberculata. NCBI lineage: Eukaryota > Metazoa > Arthropoda > Chilopoda > Scutigeromorpha > Scutigeridae > Thereuonema > Thereuonema tuberculata. The sequence goes on from JAFIDM010009631.1 coordinate 204,825,018, forward strand.
GTCCAAACTCAACATCAGATTATCCAACAGTTCTTGGGGTAAGCGTGCCCATTCCTCGATGAGCACCTGTGTCAGTTGTCTGGTGGTCTCGGAGGATACGATCCAGGCATCCCATACAAATTCAACGGGATTTAAATCAGCGGAGAACGCTGGCCAATCCGTTCGACGGATATCTTCAGTTTCGAGTAGGTCCTGCACAGCACTGGTCCTTTGTGGCCTTGCGTTGTCTTCCATAAAAACAAAAGCCTGGACCAATGGCACCTCGGAACAGACGCACTTGGGGGAGGATTACTTCATCACAGTAACGATCTCCGGTAACTGAACCTCTGTTGAAAATGGAGAGCTCCGTCCTTCCGTTCATCATAATGCCTCCCCAACGCCAGGACCACCCCAACGGTCTCTTTCCCTGATGTTAGTGGGATGAAAGCGTGTTCCTATCTCTCTCTATATCAACTGGCGCCGAGAATCGTTTGTGAGACTGAAACGAGACTCATCGGTAAATAGGACGTGACTCCATTGATGAGATGTCCAGTCTTTGTGTTCATTACACCATTTGTAAACGGTACCGCCGATGGACTGTTGTCAAGGCAACGCAGCGTTCAGGACTGCGGGCGAATAGGCCACCTTTATGAAGGCGTCTGGCACAGTAAACGAGACACCTGTCGGCCGGTTGCAGTACGCAGCTGTTGAGCTATTTTGTCCGCTGTCTGGTTTCTTTCTCTTTTCCCCTGCAAGACGATATATCGGTCATCACTTGCCGTTGTTTTCCTTGGCCGACCACCTCCAACCTTTCTTACAGCTGTACCTGTCCTTTGGAAGGCTTTCCACACTCGTGAAACAACACTTTTGTCAATTCCAAACTCTTGGGCAACACTCGTCAAACTACGCCCCTCCTCAAGCTTGCCGATTATTCTACCACGTGTAAAGGCGTCCTGGTGGTGTCGTGTAGCCATATTGCACGTATGCTCACACTTTCACTTGCAGCGAATGTCTGGAAATGCGCCTTTCCTCCTTCATTTGAAGTTGCCTAGCACTGCGCTCGTAGCCTCCACGTGTTTTGCGTGCCCTCACGTCACCTCTGACGTCATGCTCCTAAAATTTGCATATGCATCATCTTTCTACTGCGTTGGCATTTCATTGTATGGAACGCAAAACGCCCTTTTCTCCAATTTCATGGCTGTATGCTGAAATATGACGTTGTTGCTTAAGTTTTGCACACTAGTGTATATATTATAAATATATATTACTGCCAACTAACTGCTCATTTGTTTGTGGTAACGTCATTGTAACCAATCCCTTCGTAAAGAACTGGTAGCTGCTTCCAAGTAAAAACTTTTTGAAGTAAATTTTTATTGGAAGTTAATCATTTTAAATGTGAAACTTGGCATTTACATTAATTTTATGGCTAAGAGGAGATCTTTCCGTTGAGAATTTCAATAACCCTGCATCTTAACGTGACTAAGCCGACGTTTCATTTGAATAAACCTAATTTGATATCATTACTGCCAATAAGAAAACTGCTTCTGTATTTATTTATTCCTTTCAGAAACATTTCTTAATTTATATAATAAAGAACTATATATAACACATGGCGTCAACTTTAGAGAGATTTCATTTTTCAAAATTGCTTTCATACGGATCACTTTAAAATATCCACGATTTGATATTCACGATTTTTTTTAAATAAATTTGAAAAAAAAAAATCAATAAACTTTAATATCAATAAATGGGAAAAGGAAGGAATGGAAAACCTTATGTTGTGTTTTAAAGGAGAAACAAACAAAAAAAACTTCCTCAAATGTGTTGAATTTAGATTTAATTGAGGGAAAAAAAAGGGGGGGGTTATGCGCAAGAAAGCATAATTCATCAAAAATAATTCGTTTTATAAAATATCTTATTTATTTTATTTTATTTGTAATTTTATTTTTGCAACTTTTGCATTTTTTTTATTTCAATTTAAGTAAATTACACAATGAACGAAACAAAAATGACAGCTTAAATAAATAATTTGGTAAAATAAAATTCGCTGCTAAGAAATTAATGAAACTTTTAATTTAGAAGTGCATTAAAACAAAAAAAAAAACTTAAGACAGTATCATTTAAAATACATAAATGCAAAATAATGACCCTGGATTATTTGATTAAATCGATTGGTATTTAATAAACAAAATTTTAGATTGCCAATATATTAAAAAAAATCGATTTATTCAATTTACCTTTAGAATTTGCAGAGGTAATCAATGTCTATTGAGACATTCTGAATAGATAGGTTTGCTCTGCATTTAATTATACATTTTTAAAATGTAGAACCCTTTTCTCGCGGTTATTTTCAAGACTTTTAAAATGGAGAACAATAAATTAGGATGAAAGAGATCTTTTCAGGGCCGTTTCTACCATTAGGCAAGACTAGGCGGCCGAAGGACAGATTCCGTTTTTTTTTTTTGGTTCTTAAAATAGGATTGTCGTTTTTTTTGTTTTTTTTTTTGGTGGGGGCGGCATTTGAAAGGGAAGGGGGCGGCATTTTTCAGTTCTCGCGTAGGGTAGCAGAAGACTTAGAAACGGCTCTGGATCTTTTGGATTTCTGAAAAAACAAAAAAAAAAATTCTTCATGGCAAATGTAAGATTGACTTGATATTTCAATGGAAAATCGTACATCAATTCATTAGTATATCATCTGAATTAAGAATTGGTTTAATGTAAATTTTCCATTTTTTTAAAATAGATTAAGCACTAACATTCATTGAAGTTAAACATCTAAACTAACATTCATCTGGACTAAACTCTTGACATCAAATTATCTACGCAAACATGAATTTAAACTACAGTAAAACCCCGTTATTACGCTTACGCTTATAGCACTATCCCGTTCTTTATGCTCCTTTCATACGGTCCCTGGAATTTTCTATATAACTCTGTATACTTTTACCCTCTTATAACGCTTCAAATCCCGCTTGTAGCGCTTTTTTTATATCGGAAATTTTGTATCGAAAAGAAATGTAAAACTGTAAAAATTCTTTTCTTTCCCTGGTAAGAGGGAATCTTTGAACTCTTTGAAGTGCGGGTCTGTGATACAGTAAGTTAGTGCAAAATGTCGAAGCGGAAATCTCTTTCTATAAGTGAAAAATTGCAAATTCTCCGTAAGTACGACGAGAATTCTACACTAAGTCAGAAGGATTTCTCAGAATCTCTAGGAATTCCCTCATCCAGTCTGAGAACAATAATAAAAAATAAGAATGGGATTACCAATGCAGCGAAGGGTGGTTGCAAACGTAAAAAAGTAAAGTGTGGAAAATATGAAGATGCCGAGGAAATTCTAATTGAATGGATTCATCAGTCCCGTGATGCATCAGTGCCATTAAGTGGCCCAATCATTCTAGAAAAGGCGCGTGAAATAGCGGGCAGTGCACTACATCTGCTCCGAAAATATATTAGTGTTGCTGCTAGTGGTATATCAATTGATGTTAATAGTTACTTGAACCGCATTGAAAATGTCATAATTCATAACAGTAGCACACACACACACGGCAAACCACAATCAAAGATTTTTGTAATAGCAAATAAGCTCATATTTGCACTGTATCTATTGCAGAATCAAGTATCTTTCCTGTAAAATGGTGTCTAAATCTTTCCCCATCTTATAAATCATTTCCCGTCTACAGCGCTATCCCGCTTATTAAGCTTGTAGGTCATGGTCCCTTGACGAGCGTAATAACGGGGTTTTACTGTACTATTCAGTTTCTTTCTAATAATAAACATTAATAAAGGATTAATTCCCATTTCAATTAGCTTAAAAACAGTATTTTTTCATCACATTAGGGTATTTTTAAATGCTAAAAATTGACTGTTATTCAAGTGAAAATCATGTTGAGGTTTTTCAAAGGATTTTGTTATGAATGTGCTGTGGGTTTCACGAAATGTTAAAAGTGCGCCAAAAGTGAAGCAAAAAACAAACAAAAAAAGAAGCTGCTCTGTAGTGCACTTAAATTAAAGAAAAACTCTACATAAAATTTCAGAAAAATAAAATAAAATAAATCTACACATTAATTTTGTAATACAATCAATCAATTTATAACATAATATGGCTATTACTACAGAGTTTTTAAAATATAAATTCTTAGTATGCTTTTAACAGAATTTTTTTTTTTTTTTTTTTGGTTGTTAAAAAGTAACTGTAACTGTAACTCAGTTACTTTTAAAAAGAACTTATTCAACCCTGCTGACATGTTACTATAACAACACGAAAACAACCACAACAATGTTTTTAATGGCTTTACTAATTTTTAAATCCATTTGTCAAACATTTCAGTTTTCACACAGCTCATGTGAGTAGTAGTCTATTGTTGTCAAGATTGTACTACACATCACATCAACCTCGTGAAAATGCAAAATAGCAGCAATTTTGCTTAGTAGTAATTATTTCTTTTACATGATTTGATGTACACAAAGGGCTACTGGACTCTAATATTTGGAAGGATTCAATTTTACTTTCGTAACCTATTCCGATCCATACTATTATTATTCAAAAGTCGAAGATATTCCAAATTGTTTACATTGAGATCCTAAAGTACTAAGGACCCATGATAATTTGACTTAATAAACACTCATAAGGGCTACCTCTGATCTTTCTTATCAATCCGACAATATCTTTCCGAATCAAGACTAACGATTATATTTTTATCAATAGTTAAATTAATAATACATCTTTCATACCAAATTCGAAATACCTTCCAATATCAATTCAAATGTTTATTACCGGTATTATTTTTATAATTTTATATTTGAAATAAGTTTCTAATATTATTTAATAATATTTAAGTATTTATCAGCTTTTATTAATTATAGTTTTGTAAAACAAGATTGGAAAAAGTTATATATACCCTTACAAAGATCCATGTTTCATGATTGATTGGGATTTTTTTTCTGATAAGTCTATAGATAAATAAGAAGACGCTTGACTCAACTTTCTGCTCCACTATGTCCTTGTCATATATTATAAAAGCGTTATTCTGTCTGTCATAAGACTTTACGTTTTTCCAATTTTGTGACCAAACTATCATATATTATAATAGCGTTATTCTGTCTGTCATAAGAGTTAACGTTTTTCCAATTTTGTGACCAAACTATAAGAGATAGATTGGTCATGTAAATGGATAAAATGTAGATCTTTTTAAGACAAACAAAATGCTACAAAAATCTTTCGAAAAAAGTTTTTGTTTTCCAAGATGGCGCCTTTTAAAGGGTCAAATTTTGACTTTTTCTCAATTTAAACGAAAAGTATAAAAGATGGAAGAGAATATTATATTGAGAAAATGTTGGTATTTGAAAGTTCTATCGAACGGTATATCAGTCATTAACAAACGTTCCTGCGTTTGGAAGATACATGCAAAAAATGAAGTGTTTTTGCGGCAACCCCCGTGTGAGTGCCAACGCGCAATGCACCTGAGTTAAGCGGAAAAGGTCACAACGAGCTGGGAAGTCGTGTATTCTCCGATCTCCATATTAATTTGCTAAATAAATAAAGGTTGTTTTTTTTTTAATGCTATACTTGCAAGGGTTCCGGAGCGAAGCGACGGTACCCGTCTAGTTTTCCAGAAAAGAAAAAAAAAAAGAATTTTATCTGTCCTAAAAGTTTTTAAGTGAGAACCTTTTCAACCTATTTCAGTGACAAAGCGATGTAAAGCATTGTAGTGAAACCTAAAGTGTTTGCAGTAATAATTTTAGAATTCAGTACAATTTCATTTTTTTATATTAAAATAAGTAAATAAATAAATAAACTGGCTCCATCTTTTGTAATAATATAAATAAGAAATCGAGCTTGGATGGATTCAAACGTGTCATCACAACTTTACTTTTAAAATCGCTCGGCCACTGAGAGACATTGTTATTTAAAAGCTTTTAATCATAGTAGGCTAAATATTTTTTTTTGTTATTTTCTCGGTTTCGCATGGTTTCTTCATTTCTCTACGGATTTACTAGAAAAATTCTCAATCAATATCAAAAGTCGATCTGACGATTTCTTCTTATTGGTAACCAGTATCAACTGTTATCCAGTATTGTGATGTCTTATCAACATGGCTACCATCCGATAATGTGATAAACGCCGAGTCTTGACATCGATAATAACAGGATTATCGCTAAAGTTTTACCTGTATGAGAATAGGCTTAGCAAATCACTTGTAGCAATAGGAAAGGTTTGAATTTTGTAATCATTCTATAAACGAAGATAACCTTTATTATTTATCTAAATATGCTTGCTGAAACAAAGGAGACGTTTTCGTAAATGATAATAGAATTATAATCGGCATACTGCTTTTGAGGAAAACTAGACTCCGTTCAGAACTTCTTGTTTTTCTGCTTCTTGCTTCCCACACTCGATTTTCTAGCCTATAAGCTTACGCTTAAAAGTAGTTATCCCTTTATCATTTGGCAAATCTTTTAATTACCTTATTAAAATTATTAGCATCTATATAAGATTCATTCAAGAAGGACATACAAATTTTGATATACAGTGTTACCTCCTTTAACGGACACTCCTAATAGCGGACACCTCTAATTAGTGGACATTATTGCGGGTCCCAGTCCCTTAAAATAGAACATTCCATATTATCCACTCCGAATAGCGGACACTCTGAATAGCGGACAGTTATTTTAACAGTAAAAAAAAAAAAAAAAAAAAATTTCGATTAACATTTCCAGCGATTAACAAACACATCATGGTTGTATTTACATCGGTGTCCCATACATTGATACATTGTATCGGTGTCCCATGATTCAATGCACGAATCTGAAGCAACTGCAGTTGCTTTGTAAATGCTTTGTAAATATCAATCCATCGAAAAGCTATCCTATAAACGTGTTGATTAAATTTAGTGCGAATTAAAATGGCGTTAAAAAGGAAGAGATTGACACTGAAAGAAAAAAATTGATCCTCTTGAAGTTGCTGAAAAAGAAAAGCTGAGTGTCTTGCTGAACGTTTTAAAGTTAGAAAAACTCATATAAGTGAACTTTTGAAGGACAACGATGAGATTAGAAAAATGTGGATGGTGAATTCAAATGAAAATTCGAAGAATTTGAAGTTTCGTAAAACTGAAACAAGCAAAATCGACGAAATGGTGATAAAATGGTTCCGCTCTGCTCATGCAAAGAACATTCCTATAAGCGGTGTTTTGCTTCAAGAAAAAGCCAGAGAATTCGGTCAAACTTTAGGATTGGACATGTTTAAGGCGACAAATGGATGCTAGAAATTAATTAATTTACTATATACTGCAATTAATTTTATCATTATTTTAAGTAAGACAAACGGATTAGCACTCATTTGAAAAGGAATATAGTAAATAATTTGCAATTTTTCATATTCTCTCATATTGCAATGATAATTGTAGAAATTTAATTAAGATTGTACATAATTTTTCATTAAATAACATGCTATAGGCTAAAAAATGAAAAAAAGGTAGTCCTCCCCAATAGCGGACACCTCCCAATAACGGACGAAACTTCCGGTCCCGTGACTGTCCGTTATTCGGAGGTAACACTGTAGTTAGGTCTCTTGTCACATTCAATTATTGCAGGTAGCGTAGAAACGAAATCCATATCATTTTATAAGTAGATAGGGCGATAGAATCAGGCAGAGAAATCAATGATTGTTTTCCATTTTTCTTCCTACGTCCTGTCAACTGACAAAATTTCATTCAATTCTTTTTTGAGTGACACTTAAAAAGGTTCTCTTCTTACTCTTCGATCGAATTTCCGCCTTCTCACCTTAAAGTGTGGCATCTATTTAAAGTGAACCGAAGATAACAAGGAGATAATAATAAGAGCTGTATAACAGCAAAATGGCAAATTTTGAAACTACAACCAACAATTTTTCATACGTACAGCATAATCCTCTGTAAAATTAAACACTTCTTTATTATCCGTCTATATTTCATCTTTCTGTGAGAAAGACATTCTGCAGAACATAAATTGAGAACAAATTTTATTCTCCCTCCTCTAAATTCGTTATGAGTATATTTGAATTAATAATAATGAATACATTGGAAATTAATAATTAGATATCGTCATTACAAATAATTAGATATCATCTATTATAGATAATGATTCCTTTTTAAATCAATCATTAGATATCATATACGCTTCCGGATTAATTATTAAATAATCTCTTTTCTCCTTTTTCCCTGTTTTCCATAGAATGTACAAAATAATTAAAAACAATTTTATTGACCTTTAATGTTCTTTCTCTATTAATGCACGGCTTCCAATTTATATAGGAGGCCATCCAAGTATTACGCTTTATCTGCAATGGAGTCAGGATTAAATTATTATTAATTCAAATGTATTCACAACGAATTTAGAGGATGGAGAATAGAATTTCTTCTCCTTCATTAATATCCTGAAGAAGTCTTTCGCAAAGAAAGATGAAATATAGACGGAAAATAAAGGAGCATTTAAGTTTTACAGAAGATTTATGGTGTGGGTATTTGATATTTATTATTATTATTCGCGAATAGGCCTCAACGGACCACGCGCTAGCCCCTCCGGACAACGTCAGAACAAGGCTAGGAAATCAGAGACGAGAAAGAATGCTCTTTCTCGTCGAGGATACACCTGAGAGAGTAAGTCCCAGGGGGAAACGGACGAAACACAGAAGAAGAAAGAAACATCCATGCCACTACCGGGATTCGAACCGGAGAACTGGCGCACTGACCACAACGACAGACCGCCGTCTAGACCGCAAGGCCACGCCAGCATGGCATTTGATATTTATGTTGATATTAAGAATTTTAATACGACTTTGTTAAAAGTTAAATGTATCAAATAAGGAATTTTGTTCGTAGATTCTGATCAGAGTCACCTAAAAAAAATACCGATTATAAAAAAATTTGGAATTCGTCTGTAATATATATTCACAAGTTTCTTCCAGAAAGTCCTTTTAGAGACTTATTAAGCAGATTATTTTATCAGTTTTAATTCTGGGCATTTATGAAAAAAAAATTAATGTTTTCATAATTCGACTGCAGCAGTACGGATCCGGTTCTGTATATCCCGAGTGTATATGTTCAGTATATGGAGCAAATTTAAATATCGACGGACGATATTTAAATTTTATGTGGTACATTAAAAAATATAAATAAATCAAGAAAAAAAAAAAATAATTTTGCTTTTACTTTTCATTCCTGTAAACAAACTCCTTAAAGAATGTAAAAGAACCTTTAAAATCAACCACTTAAATAAGCTGATTTTTGTTATTCAATAAAAGACGTCATTCAAGACTTTTCTGCTTGGTTGTGCTTGGTGCTGACACGAAAAACATTAATTGATTGAACACAATGAACCTTCAAATAAAAGCTTAATATGTATTAACAAATGTATAAGTATTTCCCAACAATATTCCAAACAAAATTCACAAGAATTTCCCAATTATGTCAAATTCTTTTCAGAAATGTTTGAATTTGGTTTTTAACTAAAAACTCTTGAGTTGTTTATTCTCTTTCTTCCTTTCAGTATCTAGTGGCGAGAAAGTAAAATTTCAATAGAATCGGTGACAAATAACAAAAAAAAAATAGAAAGAAAAACAGTTCTAGGAAATGGATTAGAAATAACTTGCAGCTTTATTGAAACTCCTTTATTAATCAATGAAAATTCAGCACCATTTACAAAATGCTTATTATGTTAAAAAATAATTGATCAAAAACTGGAAAGGAAGGAAAGAACTATCGAAAATTTTATTTACATTAAAATTATAACAAAAATAAATATTTCCTTCGCAGCTCAAGCTATTAATTATAGGCTATTATCATTATAACGACTTTGGTTGGACACTGTCTTTTACCACAGTATTTGGGTCATTGTATGCCATGTAACATCGATCCTGTTGCCAGTGAGATGGTCGATTACCTGAACTGAGAATAGAATAGAAACAACTTCAAGGACACAAACTATCGCTTACTGTTTAATAAAACCTAGCACGCATTTCTGATATCGTTACACAATCAAGTAAAAGCTGTAAGGCTAAAAATTAGAGAATAACATGTAGTAAAGATATTCTTGACTTGTATTAGCAAATAATTTCGCCTTCAGATAGATTCAAAACAATTTTTCTTTCATTATTTTGCTACTGTTTGTTTGTTATAACGACTTGCTGCATAAATTCAATAACCAGTTAATAAAATCTTAATGTTTGTTAATGTTACATAATGTTAAATGTTACTGTTAAATGTATGTCGTAAATGGATAAGAATACATCTTGTTTCGAGAATAAAGAGTTGCTTTCTTTATCATAATAGAACCACCTTTTTAATTTACTTAGTTACAGCCATTTCCAAAAGAAGGCAAAATCTAGAATTAAGTAAGACAGAAACAAAAATTTTTACATACAATAAAATTTTAAGACATAAAAATTGATTTTGTGTGTCTTAAAACACATAAAATTAAAATTAAAAAGTGAGGCATTTTGACGATTTCGAAAGAGAATAAGGGACAGTTTTGATAGAAAAAGAAGTTTTGTTATTCCTATATCTTCTAGAATTATGTCTATTTTCCTGAAGATTTATTTAAAGCTAACATTTTAAGTTGTAAAGAAGCGTGCACTGAAAAATACAACGCTTTTAATTTAAACTGGAAATTTATTTTACAGTAACGGCAACACCAAGATTTTAAAAAAGAAATATTAAAGTCTCTGCGAGTAAACAGGCAGTAATCAGCTAGAACAGTAGCTATAGTTTAAGTCTCTTAATCAAACTTAATCTTAATCTTATTCTAGAAAGAGAATAATAGTTCATAGCAAGAAAATTAAGTGATTAAATATAAAAGATTCCCCTATTCGTTATGTAACATTGATTTTTGTTAACACTTTTGCTATAGCATTGATTGTATAGCAGCAATGTCTATAGGATTGTTGATAAGCAAATCATCTTCTAACAATTAATGAGCTAATACATCAATAAAATCATTGGATCAAATATGTCAATAAGGTTTTACAGCTGATTTCCACATAAACACATGGATTTTCTTCGATAGGAGATTAGTGAACAAAGTTAACATGTTAAATATTACGATTGTTTATACTAGTACAAACCGTTAAATAATACACAAGCTTCGAAAAATTAAAGAAATTCAATATTTACATTACGGTAATTCACCTACGAAGTTGAATTTCTATTAATTTCATTTAAATAGAAGAAACAGACTTCAACTACAGCTTTAAATTGACATCAGTTAAGAAAAAATTATCAAAACATAAACAACACAATAATAGTATTTTCCGTTTTTGTTATTCATATATTATCCTAGGTATTTTTTATATTTATTTTGAGGAAGTGAATTTTATTCGAGAAATCTACTACTAAAGTGAAGATTTGATTACATTTTTTAAATGTAACTAATATATAATATTATCATAAAATTCTTGAAAAAATAATACGTTATTTCTGAGTATGAAGATTCCACTTGTTTATTTTTATTTTTTATGTAATATTAACATAAGTTTTGAATTTTTTTTCAGGTTTTCACCGCCATCTTCTGTCTGGAGACATTTTTAAAATTAATCAGTATGGCAAAAGACTATTTCAGTAAATCATGGAATGTATTTGATCTATTCATTGTAATTGGTAGTCTTATGGATCTCTCCCTTGAGAATGTCGGTGGTCTTTCAGTTTTGCGAGCGTTACGATTGGTAAGTTGTCTTTTAAATTTCTCTGCCTGATATAAAATTAAAGATATAAAATTAAACGCTTGCTTTTAGAGAGCAAACAAGTTATATTTCACTTTCGTAGTTCAAGACGTAAATGACTGCAAGAAAATATTGAAATACTGTACATTCATAGTGCAGAGCAAAAGGGTGGTCATAGTAGAGAAAAAAGAAACTCTGCTGTAGTTTCAAATGTGAGGACAGTGGCAGTATCTTTCACTGAAATTCCGTAACTTTTGAACCTTTCTTTACAATTACATCCCAATTCATTTTTGGTGAAGAAATGGGACAGCCACTGGCTGCAAAATGTCGGTAATACATCATTGGGCAGTTAAACAATCGTTGGTCTTTATGATGACCGACTCTGACCTAGATGTTCGACTTAATGAAACTCCACACCATCACAACAGGTGCTGGGCCTGTGTATTGCTGTCGCTCTGTGAGACGTTCCTTTCTTCTGGAAGGCGGCGAAACGTTGTATACTGTCCTAGTGATCAAGACAAAAATGAGATTCGTCAATTAACACCACGGTACACCACTCCTGTTTGCTCCAATTCTATCTATTCAAGGCAAGATAACTGAAGACAGACTATAAATGCAGTGCAGGACGATAAACTCTCATTGTCTTTTGTTTACCTTACTCGTGGTAGGTATTCGAGATGTTATCTGATGCCTGTCCTTTTGCAGGTGCATTGTAGCCACGAACCTGTCACGCAATGCCATGACTCGCAAATAGTACTGATGTTGCTCCATGGCCATACATAATCTTCCCGATCCCTGTCGGTGTGTGCTGGATCTTTTTGAACCTACTGGCGCCAAATGCATACGATGATACAGGGATTAAGGCCACTACAGAGGGCTACACGTCTTTATAAATCTGCTTCTCTAAGGCCAATCTGACATTGCGTAAGAACAATGTCCACAATGTTTGGTCAAACAGAGAGCTTTGGTAGCCTTTATCTGTGTTAAACACTCTGCACAAAACGATTGGAACAAATCGCTTCGATTGGCTCACAAACCTAATCATTGCATTTATATATACTACCGCTTCCCGACATCTCGTGATATTTGCATAACTTCTTGCAGGTCTTGCATTTTTGTTTTGTTTTAGTGTAGATAGCTATCTAAGAATTTGTTCAATTACTTTATTTGTGGGTTTATTTAATTTAATTTATTTATTTATTTATTTTAATTATTTTTGTTTGAAATCAGAACTTCATAGAATATTTGAATCCAGTAATAATTAATACAACATTTTCATTTTATTCCTAACAGCTAAGAGTATTCAAACTAGCTCAGTCGTGGACAACGATGAGAGTACTTCTTTCTATCATTGTTAGTACTCTTGGAGCTCTGGGGAATCTCACACTAGTGCTCGTTATCATCATGTACATTTTTGCAGTCTTAGGGATGCAACTGTTTGGTAAATACTATGTATCAAGTCGCTTTGATGGAGAAGAAGTGCCAAGGTAAGGAAATAATTGATAAAGCTCTGTTTACAATGTCTTTTCTTTATTGTTTCTTGAATAAGAATGACATTAAAATTTCAATTTAATGCACATTAATATTGATAGTATCAAGAGATCTCGCATTCATAGGCACCAACAAAAAAACATTTAAAAACTCAGCATTTATATCTTTTTTTCTTTATATTATAAAGATCTAAAATACTAATAGCTCTCAAACTATCATAGTGTTAGTTTAGTGTTACTAAATGCCGATACTAGATAAAGGATTATAAATATAAAATGCTCTTAAAATATGAACAGTGAGTAAATGATTATCGCCATTATTCCATGATACTTTTTCATTTTTCTTCAGTAACGCTTGTGAATCATCAGTTATATTTTGAATAGTATGTTCTGATCCCAAAACTCCCTCTTGCCAGTGCCACATACAGTCTGTTGAAAAGAACTGCAGCATATATTAGAACCTATTCTCTTAATGCTTCCTTTTAATGATTTCTATAAAAGTTATCTTATGATATATAGCTTAGCAAAAAATTAAAGCATTTATTGATTGAAAAAAAGAAATTTAGTAGCACTAAACTAAGTTACCATTTTTTCTGATCTTACGAATAAAGTAATTAAAACGTTAGTCCTAATGTGAATATCAATTCTATTAGGATGAAATAGTTTCTGATAATCAAATATCTAATTGCTTAATACAGAGAATAAATTAAATTCTTCAGCAACTAACTCTCATTATTATCATTATTATTATTAGTAGTAGTAGTAGTAGTAGTAATAGTAGTAGTAGTATTAACACTTTTTTATACTTTTATTGTAAGCTGTAATTCAACTTTTTAATTGCAAACAATTTCTGGCACCATGGAAAATTTGAATTGTTTTTAATGCGTTTAATTTTGTTTCAATTTGTTTACAGATGGAATTTCAAAGACTTCGTCCATTCGTTCATGATGATCTTCCGTGTATTATGTGGTGAATGGGTGGAACCATTATGGGACTGTATGCACGTGGCAGGCAAAAGTTGCATGGCTATCTTCCTCCCAGCTCTGGTCGTCGGCAATTTCATTGTTCTCAATCTATTCTTGGCGCTGTTACTCAGCTCTTTCAATTCAGAAGAATTGTCGAAAAACAACAAAAAGGCAAGTTTCAGTTTATTGAATACAATTGATTTGTTTCTTAATAAATTTGTAGCTCCGTTTAGCAGAATACAATTTTTTTATCCCTAAAAGTTTAAGTTTGTACAAGATTAGGGATGAAACTGATTATGGAAATTTAGAATATTTTTCTTAACAAATAATTATTATTTCCTGATTATTCTAGACATAACTTTGTTGGCAATTTTCTCTCAATTAAAATTATTGAAGAAAACCACAAATTAATTAGTCTTAAAGGATTATCTAAAATAAAGACAATAAGGAAGAAGCTTTTCCATAATTATTTAAAGATATAATAAAGCAATTGTTTTCTTTTATTTTTATTCCAGGACGAAGATGCATCTCGTCTTGTGCTTGGATTGAAGCGGCTGAAGCATCTGATTTGTTGCTGTCGAAATGCAATAACTCCTCTGCCCAGTGCCAGACGTCGACTGAGCCGGGAAGACTCAATTGAAATCGACTCAAATAATCTTAAGACCGAGAGAATGATGGCAGCATTTGCCAGCACTGTTTTTGTAGATACTGAAGAACTCAAGTCCCGTAAAAATGCTACCACCAACACCCCTTCCGGTAAGAAAAGTAATAGTAGCTAGCGCTTTTTCTGCAATTGTTTGACTATAATTTAATGCAGTCAAACACAGAATGATTCTCAGTTATGAAGTAGGATAGTGCAAACACATTTAGCTTCTGTTAATACAAGATAGAAAATTCAGAAAAACCTAAAAGGAATGATCATACAATAACCTTTACTAGGATTTACAAAGTATTCAGTATCCTTACAAAAGATATGATTAGAGTAAATAGAAAAGAGCATGAAAGTTAAAAAATAATATTCGGAATATAGAGAATGAAATTAATGAGAAATATCACCGAAAATAATGGTAATGGTACGTTCATGTCAGTAGAAGCATTACTACTAGAATAAACATTCCATTACAGAATGCACATTTTTCTAGGCTACCTATTTTTAATGAACTTACTTGATAAGTGTAAATTTACTCTGTGAAGAATGCAAAATGAAGTTTGCTTGTATATAGCTTTGAGTACCAGTCGTCTAATTCATAGACGCCAACGCATACGGGCAAGAGAGGGGCACTTGCCTCCCCCCCACCCCCCTAGAATTTGAAAAATTAATATAATCCGTGTAATTTGCTTCTCGTAAGAGAACTAACAGATATTTAGAAAATGGTAAGTTTTATTTTTATTTAATCTTTTTACTTCGCTTATTTTATGGAACTTTACAGGTACAAAATACATTGCCAAAATATTTTGACTACCCCCCCCCCCCTGGAAATATTTCTGCGAGCGCCCATGGTCTAATTGACAGTTAACATTGTTTATTTCTATTGTTATTAAAAAGAAGCTTTAAGGAAGCTGTAGGTCTTATTTTAATGGTTAACTCTTTAAAGACATCAAAAGGGTTGATTTCAAAAAATATCATCGTATAGTTGTTAAATCATTTTTAATCCTTCAGTTAGCATTTTTAATCCGAAAATCTCATCAAATACTATAACTTCTTTTGGTCTAATATTATTTGAAAGTCTATGACTAGGAAATTGGGATCACTAAAAATGATAAAATAAATAAATTATGGATGGTTTATCTTTGTTTCATTAAAAATGGATTATCAAACTCTAGAATTAGAGAGTCTTAAGATATATTGTTTGAAAAAAAGTGAAATTGAAAAATGCAAATCAAACTTGTTCGTGCAATAGAAAGATTCATTTTACGATACACAAAAGTGAGTAAATTAAAAAAACGGAACAAATTTTAATCATTTGTTAATTACCAATCAATAATCACCAGTCAATGTTTAAATTAATATTTATTGTTATTATAGATATGTCCAATAATGCAAACATACCTCGGCATGAAATGCGCAGGGCTAGTTGGACTCAAGTCGTGGATTACGTAGACAACCTCCGACACGGTTCTCAAGATTCATTACAGGTGTCAGACCAGATATTTCAGGTACTTTAATTCTTCCTCATCTTAAACTATCTTTCAAAAATTATGTATGATTACAGTTAATTCTAGGACACCACGATAGAAAAATATAAAAGAATTTTCTATCTTTACACAAAATACCTTGAAATATTCAAGATAGGTCATCAAAATTATTATAGTTGCTTGATCATTTTCATATTTTGAAAAGCAAATCATGTCATATGAATCAAATAGGAACGATTTTAATGTATCTATTGAGAATAGAAAGACTAATAAAAACCTCTTAATGTTTTAGGTGAATAACCCTATGAATCCCGGCTATGTTATCGTTCCGAACACCATGGATGCAGCAACTCAGACTCCGGACAGTCTATCGTTAAGTAGTCCGTCTCCAAACTACACACCACCTCCAATCGTACGAAAAAGGACTATAACGCCGAGTCGAAGAATACGAGCTGGTGCAGACAAACCACGGACGAATACACCACCCACTGAACCTAAAGAAATCGACACGGATACCATCTATGCCAAGGCATCGGGAGGCTTCTTAGAAGAAGTAGAAGAGGTCAAACCTGTAGTAGAAAAGGAACCCGAAGACTGTCTTCCCAATTGTTGTTATAAGAGGTAATATTATTTTTCAAGAAATACAAATAACTAGTTATTATTAATTATTGTACATTTCCAAGTAATAATTTTCACCCTATTTAAAAATTATAGAAATAATCTTAAAGCAATTTAATAGTTTAATGTTAATGACGTATGTTCTAAATGTTTCCAAAAGACAATGATAAATTATGCTCGTTTTATTTAGGAAGTTAATACTCGTAATTCACAATGAAAGAAAATTTCTAAACGCGACTATTATTATATCTGTTTTTGAAATCTCTTTGGCTTTTCATTTCAGCCTAAAATACCTTCAACGTAAAATCCATAGGCAAGCATTCTATGGATTAATACAGAAATAGAAATGATATTATAGTCTCTAGATACATCAAAAATATCGTAATTAGCAGCAGTGCTTAATACAAAGGAATGACTTCAGAATAGACAAAAAGGAAACCTTTGAAAACCCTGTAAACTCATATGATTTGGGTCATGCGGTTATTCTTGAAAATCTTTCTTTTTTTTTTTTTAGTTTCTTGTGTTTTAGTAATATCTTTATTTTACTTAATAATAAAAAATGTATGTTTTTTTTTCTCTCTTTTCTAGATTGATATGCTGTCGACTATTTGCTACCAGTTATTCACAAAATTGCTGGTACAAATTTCGAAAATTAACAATGAAGATTGTCGATCACTGGACGTTCGAATGGTTTATTGTCTGCCTTATATTTGCCAGCAGCATTACTTTGGTACGTAACAGCTTTTTATTTCAGTAAGAACTCAGATATTTTACTGCAATATAGAGTAAAACGAAAGACATTCGACAAAAAGGAGCTTATAAACATTTTTCAAACAAACAATAGCTTTTTTTTCTGATGCTTCTTAGTGCCCTACAATTGATAAGAAACAACTCAATAAGTACTAGCCAATCAGATGCAATCACTTATTTCAAAAGCTTAAAAGCGATTCAATTTCGTTGCTGAAATATCATAATTACATTCATTTCGTTTTATTTCCATCGAGAAAGAATTTATTTGAGGCGAAATGTATTCTTGTTCTATTCAAAATAGATTTTTCATAATACTTTATTTAATTGAAAGAAAATAAATTATAAATTTCTTTTTCTTTTGGAAAAAAAATATTGTTTTACATATAAGATGATATTAATAAACTAATAAGTCAGCGAGAAGGACGCAAACCACTGTAATGTTGTAATATTTTGTATGAAAGTTCATACAAAATACGGAAATACAGTCACAGATCAGGAGTTTTATATGTATTTAGGCTATTACAATAATGTAAACCTATAAGATTCATTCATTATTCGTTACAAATGATAGAGGGCAAGGCTTTTTTGGCCAACAGCCATTTTGGAAATGTTAAATTGTAAAACTCAAAATTCTAATAACAATATTTCAGTTTTTTGCTTAACATACACATTAATAAACGTACCTAAATAATATTAAAGTAGTCAAGATACGACATCTCTTATGCACTTTGATGAAAATTAAAGCTTAGATAGAGTCCTAACTATTATATGATAGCGAAAATTTGTAAGTTTGTTTGTTTGTCATTCAATAGCGCCTCAAGAGCGCAACAGGTCGGAATGAAATTTTACATGCAGATAGTCTAGGACACGGAGTACGACGTAGGCTACTTTTTATCCCGGTCGATCAAGTAGTTCTCGTGAGATAAATGAAAAACGTCCAAAATGAAAAACTTCCCAAAACTGTCCATAGATAGTGCTAGCGCAGTTGTCAATGAGTGCATTTAAAACATTCCCAAAACTGGCGATAGATGGCGCCCGCGGTTTTAAATTGCGCCACAGATTTAAATTAATAAATACTATTAATACGATACTGTTAATTAATACATTGGATTTCAATACTGTACTTCATGCATTGTTTCAAATTTAAACTTTAATTTAGTTTCAGTTCTACCTTTCAGTTTTTACTTTATTTGATGTAATTTGGTTTTTCGAATAACTAATGCAAGGCTTCCGGAACGAAGCGACGGTAGCCGGCTAGTTTAAAATATCTCTCTCTTCATAAGTATATTATAATTAAATAACTTACATAAACTTTTCTTATTTTTCACAGTGCTTTGAAGATAAATATCTTCAGGACAATCAGCAACTAGTCAAAGTTTTATACTATCTAAACTGGTTTTTCTGTGCAGTTTACACAATAGAAATGATCTTAAAATGGATTGCACATGGATTTGTTGTCTATTTTACCAATGGTTGGAGCATCCTCGATTTCATTATTGTTGCTGTAAGTTTTTTTTTTTTTAAAACAAACAAAAAAAATAGTTAACTTCTATTAACTTTTCTAAGTTTGTGATTTAATATAGATTGAATTTTAAGAAACTTATAAATAAGTACTGAATAATTTATTTTTATTTTAGGCTTCTATCTTCAGCATAGTTATCGAGGATAATAAAAATCTAATAGCTCTGAGATCAATGAGAACATTAAGAGCTCTAAGACCATTAAGAGCTATTTCCCGATGGCAAGGAATGAAAGTAAGTTCAATGATTTTGAAAGAATATTTGCTGTTGAGTGATTAAGTGTAATAGTTTTCATTGTGTCAAATTTTTTGACAGTATATAATCAACAATTAGAGAAAGTAATCTAAAATCATTCATAAATAGTAACGCCGCGACATTTTCTCGTTTCTAATTAATTTTTGTAGACAGAAACGATCTGATTGTTGACGGGAAGAAAGATAGAGATTAGTAATGTCGAAAGGGGGAGATTATGCACTCAAACCAGATAAATTGAATACAATGTTTAGACTCTCCAAGCTTGTATATAAAATTGGCAAGCAATTTATTAATTTAATAAAAATTAAGAATTGCAAGGAAGATACTAAATATATTAATATTAAACAGAAAATTAGTTTATCTTTCTTCTTCCTCGTCAAATTTCTTCATAAATAATATTGCACTTTACAGATATACGTAATATTTCGATTACAATATAATTTCACAATCTTTCGTCTTTCTGTGCGAAAGACTTCTTAAGGTCACAGAATGAGGAAATTCTTCCTCTTCCTCAAATTTTCGTTTGGATTACAAAAACGAACCCAAAAAATACCTTGAATCTTCACAGGCTCTTTGTGAGGTCCTTCTTCTCTACGATTTGGTTGTGATGGCGGTTAATTTCAGTGCTTTGATTACTAAATGTTCTAAACAATCTAACGTGAGATTAAATGATAGATTCAGCGTTTCTTTCATCATTTTAAAGTACAAATGAAAAAAGTATTTTTTTTTTCAATTTGTAATAGAAACCTAACAATGGTTAAAAATTGATCTAAATACAATTATTATAAAAGCTTTGTTCATAAATGTCTAGATATATAACTAGATACAAAACTACAATTCTTTAATTTTGTTTTCGTTTTGTTTAGATCGTTGTGAATGCATTAATGTCAGCAATCCCTTCCATCTTCAATGTACTGCTTGTATGTATCGTATTTTGGCTGATATTCTCCATCATGGGGGTACAATTCTTCGCTGGACGCTTTTATAGGTGCGAATATGATAATGGCACTAAAGTTCCTGCATCCATAGTTAACAACAGAAGTGAATGTGAAATGAAAAATTTCAATTGGACAAACGCTGATATAAATTTTGATAACGTTGGTCAAGGTTATCTTGCCCTTTTCCAAGTGGTAAGTGACAAACTTTTCGATAAACTGTTTTTTTTTTCTTTCTCTTAATTACTGAGAAGACTGTTTTTTTATTTCAAAATAATATGTCTTCCCTTTTTTTAACATTTTTAGCAATATGTAAGTATTAGAATCCGGCTACTAATTATGTGATCAAAATATTAAAAAAAAATTAAATACAAGTCCCCTATTTCTTTTTTCTTTCTTAAGATAAGCTCCTGTCTGATCGATTTCTTTATTTCTAAAAATTCGGTTCTGTATTAACAGATAAATTGAGATTTATGAACTTATTTTCATTCTAGGCAACATTTGAAGGCTGGATGGAAATTATGGAAGATGCTGTGGATGCCCGAGGTGTTGATCTTCAGCCAGATACAGAAGCAAATCTAATCGCATATTTCTACTTCATTATTTTCATCGTTTGTGGGTCATTTTTTACACTCAACTTATTCATCGGTGTCATCATAGACAACTTCAATATGCTCAAAAAGAAGGTTAGTAGAATTATTAAGTATGAATTCTGAAAACATTAACATGTTAATGAAAAATTATTGAAAGTTTAATTATAAGAAATTCTAAAGTAATATAACAGAAATGATGGAATAGTTTTGAATGAAAGATTTGTAAAATTGGCGAATGATTTTATGACTATATCCAGGAAACAATCTAAAAGCAAAATAATTGTTAAAGAATTGGCTGAATAGTTCTTAGTTATCATATTGTGGCCTTAACAATTGTAACAATTGGCTTTGTAGTGTCAATTATAGAATTGTATAATATGGTGATATTAATAGTTTTACTTCGTGTTCACCCATTATTATTAGTTATTACTTGAAAAAGAAAGGACGTAGTTTTTCCTTTCGAAAATTTGTATTATTTTTTATAACTTCTGAATAAATAAGATGGTAAGAAGAATTTTTGTATGAATTATGAATACTAGACAAAGACTGAGGAATGAATATGGATTTGATACGTATAATTAACATGTTAAACCGTCGTAAAATACAAATTCAATTGCCTACATTTTCGAAATTATTAAACAATCATTATATTGTAGACTAAACTGGTGTTTTTAATCTAAAATAAAAATTTGGAAACTTGTTCCAAATTAGATATACGTATTTCATAATTTCCTTAATTCCTTTAGATGGAAATAATTGGTATACTTTGGCATAAAAGCAATGCCAATTTACATAGACTGAATCACTGCATGATAAAGTAGTAATGCAGCAGCAAATAAATCAAATGTTAATTGAAACGGGGAAGCAAGATTTTTTTTTTTTTTTTTTTTTTTACATTTTAAGTGGGGTTTTTTTTTTACATTTTAATGTTTTATATTTTCAAAGAATTCAAGCAAGTGCTGGTAAGAAATTAAACAAATCAATCTCAAACATTACTTTCCAATTTCAGTTACATCTTGAATTGACTTCAATTTTTTAGAAAAGCTGACGAAAGATATTTTGAATTCTAATAATAACCTAGTGGAGACCGTAATCATATTTGCTGTTTTATGGTAGTTTTTATAATATTTCTCTCCCTCTTTTTCTCTCTCTAGTACGAAGGTGGTGTTCTAAATCTATTCTTGACAGAAAGCCAGAAGAATTATTATGCAGCAATGAAAAAGCTCGGTCGGAAGAAACCTCAGAAACTAATACCGAGGCCCAACAACTGCTTCCACGCCGTTTTCTATGACATAGCAATGAGTAGAAGGTAATGTATATTAGTTCGAACAATTTTTAACTGTTAAAAAAAATCTAAAGGTAATAAATACGATGACTTTTTTTTATCTTTTATTGAATGGCAGCTTATCTTAATCTTTTATCTTCATTAAGATAGCTTAAAATTTGATATTTAAATTATGTATTCCAAAATATCTACAACTAATATGGATTCTAAGAATTGCCAATATATTCAAACTAATTAATTATTATTTTCTTTGTATAGATTTGAGATGTTGATCTTTTTTCTCATTCTGCTCAACATGATAACCATGGGAGTGGAGCATTACAAACAAACTGTAGAATTCGAAAACACTCTAGAGATTCTCAACATTGTCTTCACTTCGCTGTTTGTCCTAGAAGCGCTAATCAAGATCATTGGCCTGCGGCATTGGTATTTCAGAGTACCATGGAATGTATTTGACTTTGTACTCGTTACATCATCATTATTAGGTAAGTCTTAACTGAAAGAATTCTAAACTAAAAGGATTAAAGCAAGTAACACAATTTCAAAGCTACATTATTGAAATTAAAGTTATATACAACTATTCAACATTATGCTTCAATCCCTATCGCAAGAATTGTTCATCAAATACAAATACAAAAACTTCAACAAAAATGGCATAATTCAAAAGGATTTAAAATAACTAATCAGATTTGAAGCAATAATTTCTTTAATTCAGATTAAAGCACACAAAGATTACGAAATTTAGTTCTTTTAGTTCCCTTCTTTAGTTCTTTTCTTTTGCCGTAAATCAATTAAACATCCTTCTTAAATGTACTAATCCACTAATAAAGAAGTGGAAAAAGAAAGGTTTCTTAGTTTAGTCATGTTCTTTTCTATTACTTAATTTTACTTCGAATATCGGAGAGCTTCTTCTTGACATCTCTCAACTTGATTTCGAATTGGTTTCATAAACTCCAGTAACTTTGAGCCATTTTGAGCTTTTCTACATTTATATTACGGTATATCAAAAACAATTAGACAAACGCGATATAAGTATTTTTGAAATTTAATAAATGTAATTCACTTTGAAGGTGTAGGAACATGCCTTTCCTATTTTTCATTTAGTTAATAATTTTACCTTAAACATTAAGAAATCATTCTTATCATTTACTTATAACAATTTTACTCAGGCTTATCTTAAGAAGTACCAAGTTTCTTTTTAAATTTTATAATTTTATACATTTCCATTTATGTTTGGCCAGAGTGATCATAATATACATTCGAAGTGATTTCGAGATCGTTCTCAAATTTCTAGCTTGAATTAATCACAAAGAACATTGAAATATTTAAATATTAGTGATATCAGAACAATTTTTAGGATTCCATTTTTTTTTATATCACACATTCTCATTTGAAACACCCTGATCTAGAAGAAAAATGGAAATGAGAAACTGTTTATTGTTTGTCATTATTAGAAAATAGATCCTATTAAGTTATATTCAGTTTTTTTTTTAATTGTTTGTAACAATTATGTGAAAAATTATACTAATTACAACAGATGCTAATAATATAAGGCGAAGAATGAGATGACTGTGATGCAGTTTTTAACCTTTATTAAGAACGTAACCTTAGATCTGCACATTTTATATCATTTTCCTGTTAATAATCTATAGGTTTTTTTTTTTTACTTTTCTCTAGAGCATTTATTTATATTTTTATTTATAATTACATAAATCAACATATATTTATTTTCCATATTAACTGACTAAATTTTTTCTTTTATATATGTTTTTTTTAGGTATTATTCTGAAGGACGTCTTAACCAACTTCATTGTGAGCCCATCGTTGCTGAGAGTAGTGCGTGTGTTTCGTATTGGTCGTATACTTCGTTTAATCAAAGCAGCAAAAGGAATTCGAAAGCTACTCTTTGCTTTAGTTGTCTCACTGCCAGCACTTTTTAACATAGGTGCACTCATCTTTCTCATCATGTTCATTTATGCCATCATTGGGATGTCATTATTTTCCCGTATAAAACACACTCAAGCCATCGATGAATTAGTCAATTTCGAAACTTTTGGTCGAAGCATGTTACTGCTGTTTCGACTGTTGACCTCAGCTGGATGGAACGATATTCTGGATCCTCTGATGATACAACCACCTCATTGTAATCCAAATATTGGAAAACTACCAAATGGTGATTGTGGAAATCCAACCATGGCCATAATATATTTGGTTTCATACGTAATAATAAACTTTATGATAATCATTAACATGTATATAGCCGTCATTCTTGAGAACTTTAATCAAGCCCACCAAGAAGAAGAACTGGGCATAGTCGAGGACGACATAGAAATGTTTTATATGCATTGGGCACGTTATGATCCATATGCCACGCAGTTCATCAGTTTTTTTGAATTGTCAGACTTTGTGGATAGTTTAGATCAGCCATTAAAAATAGCAAAGCCTAATATGATTGCCATAGTGAGTTTCAATCTGCCGATTGCTCGTGGCATGAAGATTCATTGTCTAGATATCCTCCACGCTCTCGTCAAACATGTGTTAGGTCACGTAGAA
This sequence comes from Thereuonema tuberculata, assembly GCA_023159025.1. Taxonomy (NCBI): domain Eukaryota; kingdom Metazoa; phylum Arthropoda; class Chilopoda; order Scutigeromorpha; family Scutigeridae; genus Thereuonema; species Thereuonema tuberculata. The sequence goes on from JAFIDM010009631.1 coordinate 204,849,786, forward strand.
GAAACTGACGACTTTCAGAAACTGCGTAGTCAAATGGAAGCAAAATTCAAAAAGCAGTTTCCAACTAGGAAGCAACTAGAACTGATTACCACCACTCTCCAGTGGAAGAGGGTGGACCATGCCGTGCGAATCTTGCAGCGGGGTTACCGAAACCATATGCGTGCTAAAAAACGGCGGGAGGAGGGCGGCGACATTCCGATTCCGAACAGTAGACCGACAAGCCGTCTCGGTCGAAGTTTGCGGACGCTGTCGCAGCTGCTGACCCGCCAGGGTAGCAGCAACAAATTTACTCTACGTCAGGCATCGCGGCCACCTACAGCCAAATCGAAGAAGGGAAGAAGAGGTAGCGATGCTAGTGTTAATAGTATATTCTATATTCCTCCAAAAACATGAAAGGTATGTGTTTATTTGTTTTGGATTAATGCAAATTGTGGCAAGGTTGCCTATAATCACTGGATGAAAACATCTGACAGTGATTGATAGGCAAAACTCTTTCCAGGAAAAACTGAAAGAAATAATATTTCTTCAGACTGGTCAGCTACATATGAAGCAAAAGCACAAATATCAAAGAATAAATGAAGAAAGTTTATTTATGAAACTTTTATATATTTATTATGTGCTTTCATTACAATAACTATCCAAATGTTTTAACAGTTTCAGGATTAATTGCTACCCAAACAAACAAATAATTGACATTTGTGGGTTTTCTGTTATATAAATGTGAATTTAAAAATTACCGCGACTCATTGACACAGTTGTACTAAGTTCCTAAGTTGTACAAAAGCTTTTTAAGTTATTTTTAATTCTTCTTTATTTGCTTGAAATAAGAATGATAAAAAAAATGCAAATTTCTGCTTTGCTTTCATATATGTCTTTTTTATTTATTTATTTATTTTCTTATTTCTTACATAAGTTATCAAGTGCTTCAACATATTACTGTCAAAAATGTATTAAAATGGAAGAGTATGATGTATTTTTGTATAGTTCCTATAATTTATATATGAATTTCGCAATTTCAAATTAATTTTAAAGGTTTTTCTGCATTCTATTAACATCCACAAGAGTAGGCAGGCTTATAATTTATTGATTTATAATTTAAATATTTTAGTTTGTTTGTGGATAACATTGCAGAGAATAACAAATTTATTTTGTAAAACTTAATTTGGTGATTGCAAATTATGAATTCTATTACTTAATGAATCCATTACTTTCAATGTTATTCCCTGTAGCAATTGCCAGTTGTGATGTAGTGGTAATGTCTTGTATTGGTATTAGTGCACTGAAGAATGATTAAGCTTACATTTGTGAAGAAGCATTATACTGCGTTTTAGAGCCTATGCCAAAACTGGTATTTAAAAAAAATGGCAAGTAAAATTTGTTTTCTAATATTATTGAATGTTACCAACTAATGCTAATGAGAATGGGCTTGAGAGACAGGAAAACAAAACACTTCAACAACCTGTAATCTTCCAAATCTACCAAAAGCAGTGAATCAATCTGAAATGAACAGATAATTTCAATGTCACAGATGGTTTGGTTTGGAACCATGCAAAAAAAAAAAAAAAAAAAAGCAATCATTAGAGCATATATCATTGATTATGGAACTTTTGACAAATATGACTCATCAAGAATCCATTTTTTTCAGAAGGCAAACGACTTGAAATTGAATGCCAAATGAAGTTCATCTAACTCTATTACAAAATAAATTCCCTAAAAAAAAAAAGGCACTCATTTAAGTCTTTACTCAAGTCCATTGCCAGCAGTTTAAGATTTAACTTCAGATTAATAACGTAATCATGTTAAGTTATTGATTGCAAGTCTAAATTTCCCTTTTCTGTTTTGATCAAAACCTGCTTTTTGCCTCTTTGAAGAACACAGAATTATTTGAGAACTGATAGTAATCTAAAATTTCATTCTTGTTGCCGTTTAAAGTGATAAAATACCAAGTATCATCGAGTAGATTGTATATAGAAATGTTTTGATCATTACTGAATTACTTGTATTTTATGTAGAATAATTCAGCAAAACAGGACCTATTTGGTTTTGCTAAATGTATATTCAATAAACGTGAAATAATTATCACTGAAAAATAATTTAATATTTATGTTTTGAAGCATCAATGAAATATATCAGTGAATGAAAAGTAAGTCATCATTTTAAGAATTACATACAAGAATTTTAAGGACTTTTTTTTATAAAGTTTTAATTAAACTCCGTACTTTCGAAGTAGCATATTGTTTCGTTATTTTATATCGACGTTTTGTTATTATACTAAAGATTAACATTATATTTAAAAAAAAAATAAACTTCCTATTGCAGTTAATAAGGTTTATTTGTAGTTTAGTTATTATTCATTAAATTGGATAAATCGTTTGATTTAATTACGTTAGGAGATATTAATTGAACAAGAATGATTTTTTAGAAATAACGATCATCAATGTCGAACTCTTCTGAATGAAACTTCATATTTCTCTCTTAATAAATTCATTTGTTATTCATTTTAGTGTAATTTTTATAAATCATTGGTATCTGTTTTAACCAAAAAACAATGTTATTTTTCTCTGCTTGAATTTGGTTTGGTGAATAAATCACCCGTGAAAGTACAATTTGTTCAGTTCCACTAGATTCAAATTGTATCATTGCAATGTACATATATAGTTATAAATATCTTTGTTAATAAATATTTTGAAAAATAAAATTGCTTTTCTCATTTTTCTAAAAGAACTAAATCAATAAATAAATGACTCTATGATAAATCATGAATTATTTATTTTACATTAAGTGTTTTAAACACGAAATTTGATGATTTTTTTTAACTTCAACTAAAATACTTAATTTTATTTGTTTATTATTTTAATTTCAAGAAGATTTTTAACTTGGTCTTTCTTTTTATTTGTCTATTTGTTGTTGGAATAAAGAAGTAATGATCTATACATATGATAATTTTTTTCTACAGTATGCTATTTAAGTTTTGATTATACAGGGTGCACGGGAAAGTACAGGGTGCTCTCACCTAAATAACTTTTAAACGAAGATAGCGAGAGTTAGGGAAGTTAGGTATTGGTATGTATGGCAGTACCCCTAGCAGCAAAATATGGAAGTCAGTAACCCTATCTCGGAAACTATGAGAAATACGGAAAAAAAAATGAGAAAGTTGTAGAGCATCACCGAAATAGTAGGAAAAGACATTTTACAGAAAAGAATCGTGTAAATAGAAGGCGGGAGACGCGAAATGTCATTTAATGCAAAAGCGGCCCCTAGAGTTCCCGCCGACTTCGCCGTATAGCAGCACCATCTTATAATATTCTTCATTCGAATAACCTGCCATGATCTTTTGTTTACAAGATACTACGTAGTCATTAACGGAATATTCGATAATCAACGATTCTTTGTAGACTGCAAAGCATGAGATTTATCTGCAGGAGTGGCTTCACGTCAAAACCATCATTTGCATACGGCACACAAAGACGTATGCTAGCGACACCTACCGCCTTCTATTTGCACTTTTCTTTTCTGTAAAATGAATTTCCTTATTAATTCGGTGATGCTCTACAACTTTCTCGTTTATTTTTTTCCCCGTATCTCTCAGTTTCCGAGATAAGGTTATTAACTTCCATATTTTTTTGCTAGAAGCACTGCCGTCAGTCTCATTTTAGAGTAATTTTTATAAATCATTGGTATCTGTTTTACCAAAAAACAATGTTATTTTTCTCTGCTTGAATTTGGTTTGGTGATAGTGCATGGTCGCATTCCTATACCAATACCTAACTTCAGCTATTTTTGTTCAAAAGGTATTTGGGTGACTAGACTTTTCCATACTCCCTGTATACAGTCCTTATGCCCATAAATTCTGGTCAGCATAAAAAAGCAGCATAACTCAAACAAATTTTCTAATATTTTTCTGAAAATTATTATAAGTATTTCAACAAAATTACTATAAATATAAGTTTTCGAGAAATACTTCATCGCCTTAATACAGGCCTGCAACTTCGGCCTCCAGTCCTAGATAGCACTATGTATGATGTTGATGAACATCTTCTTCTAGTCTCTGCACAAAGATCATTTAAGAGGCGATGCTTGTATTGGGTTTAGAGCAAGTCTTCAGCTCCAAGTTCGACAATAAGTAATAGTTCAAGGGGTTCAGATCTGATGACTGCCACTTGGCGCTTGAAATGAAACCAGGAATTTTGTCTGTCAACCAAGCTTAAGTGGTTTTCGCCTTTGGGGCTGCAGCGAAGTCCTGCTGAAATGTCCATGGGTGTTCATAATGAATGACTGAGTGGCTTGACAATTGGTTCCAGATAGCCAATTGTCAAAACCAAAACTTTGACTCCTTGTGTAATGAAATGGATTTCAGATTTGCCTAACCAGCTGACCTGCCAAAAACCATCAAATAATCTGGATCATGGACTCTCAGGGATTTTCACTTGCTTCGGAAATCTTTTATCAGATTTAGCATAAACGCGATCATTCTACTGGTTGAAATTTTCTTTCACTGTGAAATTTTTTTCATATGTGAAGAGAAAACCTTTCACATGGGCTGTACCATGTAAGAAGAGCCTTACAACGAAACAACTTTTTTTCCTGTATGTTCTTTAGCATGTGATATGTATTACATAGAATTCTTCCACCATTTCTTTTAATATTTCAAGTTTGAACTATTTTCATTGAATTCATCATGTTATTGTAAATAATTGCGTGCTATAACTATATGCTAGATTTAGTAACTCTTTGATATCTAATAAAAAATAAATCAAGGAAACCACGTCGCCTTTTATATTTCACATTTGAAGTGGTTTTAATTTGTATATAAATAGAATTTATGAATAAAAAACAATTTAGGTATAGATCTTCCCCTTTGAGCCACTACTGATCAGGCGTAGATTTAAGGGAGGGGTGGGGATCCCGTTGTGCTGGGGGCATTCCATACCCACCTGACTCTCCCCCCAGAATGATAACCACTGCCTCTCCCCACCCTTTGTTAAGCTTTAAATCTGCCCCTTAAATTTAGGCATATGCCAAAGATATAGTCTATGACCAGTCGGGACCTGTTGAGAATGGATGAAAACTTCAACACCCACGAAAGAATTCTAGTCCCCAATTTATAGAAGGCTAGGTGAATCTGGAGTCCATCTGAAAGATAATTAATCTGAGGAAATCACTTACTTCATCGATGATTAAATGATTCTTTAGTCCAGCGTCTATTACTGGGCCACCAGACTTGAAAAAAATTAACAACACTTAAAAATTATAATTAACACTTTTAAAAATATTAAAAAAAAAGCTTTCTTCTTCGTCTTTCTTGTTAAAGAAAACCTCAAACTACTCCAGTATTGTTTATAAAATTCTTCACCATCTGTTGGAAGGCCCCTGTGTGGTTTCTATGAAAGATATAAGGCATTGGTTCTCAAGTCTTAAAGAAGACATTCTGGCCTTTCAGAAAATTACAAATATGCCACAAAAGGATTTCACAACTAACATTTTAATGGGATTAAATTTAGACATCCAAATGGGCAAAAATCACCAATTTTTAGGAATGTAATATGAAAAATTCCCTTTTCTGTTGTCTTTAAAACCACACTGACTTTTTTTGTTAGAACTACAGCTGGAAATATTAACAGATATGATGAAATCAAGTTTAGGTTGGAAACACCTCTTGCCCTTTTTCGACTTCAAAATGGCAAAATTTTCAAAAATTACAAATTCAAGGTCAAATATTTCAAAAAAGGGAGCAGCTAACATTTTAAAACTTTTCCCATCTATATTCCTACCAGTGCCAAGTAAAACCTTCGAGCTTCATTTTGTGATTCATACTGGTGTCCATGTTACAGGATGTCAAATATTTGTGAAAATAACAATGTTAAAGCATGGTAATAAGCTTAAATGACTTTATTTCAGTATTTTACTTTCTATTAGTTTAAAATAAATGAAAAATTAATTTATTAGAAAATGAATAGATCATAATTTTGATGCAAAGAAAAATATTTATAGCTCTACTTAAAGGGTAAAGCAGACAGGATGAATAAATGCACAACACTATGTCTCTGTATAATTTAGCCACAGATGATGCAGAATCTCTTTGAATGGGTTTGAAATCATGGTAGTTAAAAAAACAAAATCCGCATTAGCACTCTTTATCATTTGATAAAATAGGAGGAAGCAAAGAAAATCCCAGTTTCAAACAAAGAGCTCAGAAAAAATATGATTTATCATTAAAGATTTGAACTATTACAACAATTAGAAACTGACGTTAACTGAAAGTAATGATCATCTGTCCTTTGGATTTATTCATTTAGCAAAGAAAATAAAAATGTTCGTGGAAAATTAGTATTTTGTGTTCATGTATGTTAAAAAGTGCCTCATATTTAACAATTTTAATACAGTAAAATTAGGTACGCCCAAAAAGGATTGCAAAATTAGAAATGATTACAATAGCTATTAGTAATGTTGATATCATACTTCACTATCTTTCATCAGATGCTTTTCAATTGTTTTTTAATATTTATAAGTCTTTTATGTATAAAAAGAAGTGATAATTTATTTTTTGTAATCCTAATTTTGTAAGAATCACAATTGAGCAAGAGAGATATGAACAGTCAGAGGCAAAAGAAAACTGAATTATGCCAAGATACAGAACTAACGCATTAGAAGCATGATAACTTTAATCTCACAAAATATAGAGGCTCCAGACATGATTAAGAGAAGACAACCATCCCAATCTCTACTTAGAGAAATATGGAGAGCTTTACAATAATATGCAAAACCTAACATTTCTTCTGGAGAAACAGAAAACCCAAGTATTCTAAGATCAGAAGGAGAAAAAGCATTAAATTTAGCCAAAACAGACAAAATGTCTTGCACTTATGGCATTAGCAGATTTATTAAAACAACAAAATATCAGTCTGGTTAAGTTATTTAATAATATCTACAATAAATGCATTCCACTTTAATTATGTGATAAAAAAAAAAAGCAAATTATTAGAAACTGCAGTGACTGCTGAGTGATCAGCTAAATAAGTCGTGTTTAATAATTGTTTTTGAAAATAATTCAAGAATTAAAAAAATGTGAAAATGTAATTAACAACATCCAATTTGGTTTTAGAAATAGCTTGGATTGAGAGTCATTTTAATACATTCAACATCTATTTCAAAAATTTAGAGATCAAAAGAAGGCATCTTCATGTGCTTCATTGATTCAAAAAAAACTTGACAAAATACAATACACAAAAATGGTAGAATAGTTAGGAAGAACTGGATTGGATGGGAAAGATATCAGGGTAATCACAAATTTATATTGGAATTAAACTGCATCAATTCATTTTGATGATGTTACTCCATAAAAAATTGACATCAAAAGAGAACTAAGCCAAGAATGTCTGTTAGCATCCCTTCTTTTTTTAATTTATACTGAGAAGCTTCGTATCAAAGGGCCTTGTATAAATGTAAATGGGGAGATAATCAACAGTAAAAGATGGGCTTTCTGAAATGATATCACAGATGATCTTCAAACTCTTCTTGATCTAAAGAAGAGAATTTAAAGATGGAATTTCAGGTTATTGTAAACAAAACTAACTTAATGATAATAAGCAAAAAATTAATTCTAAACTCAACAATTACTTCAAATAAAAGACTAAGTTTAAATAATAAATATTATTGGCTACTGGATAAATGAAGAAATGGAGATAAAATACAGAACTGAAAGAGCAAGAAAAATGTCCTCAACTTCAAAGCAATTTACATAATTTCTGATTTAAATCTAGAATTCTGATTTTTATGTTGTAAGTATTTGAAAGTTTGTCTTACTGTAAGGTGTACTCACAATCAGAATCTCATGAACAGCAGAAATAACTAATCAAGAGGTTTTGGAAAAAAACTCTTGAACACCATCAAGCAAAGAAAGACTGTTTATCTTAGGCATTGCTTCTTAATGATAAACATAAAAATTTCACAACTGATTCTAAACGGTAGATGGAGGAAGAAGATAGGGCAAATGAAGTCATTCTTGGTTGGCAGGTAAGGGACTGTCATGTTCTCTTTTTTGAGCTTTATTTACATCCTAGTAAGTTTCCTTTTACTATTCCTACAGAATTTCATCAACCTTCGTATGCTATCTGTCACTGAAAAGTATAACTGATGATCATTTTTTTACAATATTTATTTGTATTTACAAACTTTGCAACCATTTCATTAATGGTGACAATACAATGTAACATTGTTGTAAATAGCAACACAACTTCTAATAACATAGGCTATTCAATGACTTTTCAAGGATACCTCTGTCATGGACCACCCGAAAGCAATCTCAAGAGGATTTATGTCGCCCCTGTCATGGACCACCCGAAAGCAATCTCAGGAGGACTTTTCTCATTGAATTGCCTATGACGGACTCTTTTCGGGGCCAGGCCTGAGGTACTCATGGGAGTCTCTCTGATGGCGCAACCCTGGATTGAATGTAGAGGCAACCCGGTGTATTTGATGATAAGACTTTTCTCTATTCTCTTATCAAATTCCTTAATCTTTCATATGAAGCAAAAAACGTCCACTTACAGTTTGACCTTTTTTCATTTTTTGCTCAAATCTTTTTTTCCCTGCACTTTCCTCCACTTTGGATAGGTGTCATTCAATAGCTCTTAGGTAGGGTTATAAATCCCAGTAATCAAATTCTGGTTGGCTTTTGCCTCTTTAGGAGGGGAGGGGAAAAACCACTTTGTCCCATAGGATCACATGTTAAAATAACTCCTAGAGTACGTGGCCGAATCGGTTTGTTTTTTTGGGCTATAAGTAGCTGTTGATAAGGGTATTAATTGCTGTAAATTGTGTAATCCTCCCATGGCTAGAAGTGGGTCAGGGCAAATGCCATTATGTCATGGGTTATCTCCTTACAGAGAACCAGTTTCAATAACTTCTCTGCTGCCTGTAAGCTTGACTTTATCTATATTATCAATTCCTTGTTATCCTAGCACAGCTTTTATCATAGACTCCACCATATGCCTGAGGATTGCTAGTGATAGAGCCATTCATGTCCTGAACTATACCCTAGATGTCAGTGCCGATTTCATGGATCTGATGTTTAGGTTAGAGTTGTGAACAGTTTCTTGAACAGAGCCGATCAGGCAAGACAGAGCCAAAGTCTCATGCCTAAAGTGTGTCGATGCTACACCCACCCATCATACCAAAACAGCTGATAACAGGTTTAGCTAACCACACAACTTGGTGCCAATCTGCAGAGGTCCATTGTGATGTTCCCACCACTAGGCACGGCATAATGTCTGACGATGAGCAATCAACAGTGGCACAGTAGTTAGCCTACATTATGTAGTGTGCACCGTACCGTTTGCTCCCTGACGCTGCTTGGTGCTCTGACATTGAACCTGGATGTGATCTACAATGTTATTACTATTGTTTTAGTCTGTATGAGCCTGGACAGTCTATACTGAACCCAGTTATCAATGGCGTGTGGGTGGCCATCGCTTGCTCGTTGAGTGCTGGTACGTCCGCGAATAGTATACTCGAGATAGACCCTCGTTAACCTGCAAAAAACAAAAGCAGTAATTACCACTACAGATAGAATGATCCAATCTATCTTGCACCAACAATGCATCCACGATCAAACGATACCCACATTCGTTGACTGTGATACACTGCTGGGAAGCTCAAATGTCTGCCTATTTATCAGGTGCATTTCGTTTGGGTTCTCTATGCGCTGGATGTGCCAGTATCAATTTCCCATCACCTATGTCTCTAATGTTTTGTCAATTCAGTGTGACGCAGATCAACCGCATTTGCTTCACACCACAGGATTCCTCATTAAATACAATGCAAAAAAGTTATAAAACGTTTTTTGATTCGGACGTATACTTTTTGAGATAATTGAGGTTTTCTGAATCCAGAAGGGATTATTGAAAAGTGTTCCCACGTAGGAAACATTATTATTTTTTTCAACAGGCAATTCAGTGATAAAAATATTCTTGATGTCACTTGTAAGCTAACATTATGTAGATTATTTTCATGACAGCAACTTATTTGATTATTGCTTACAGAAAATTATAAAAAGCAATTCTTACATCGAGTGCGCTTGCTCTTTGCTGTGCCTCATATTGGAATTGAGGCAATTGTGCTTGGAGGGTCATACCGTTGCAACTGTGGGTTGGATTCACTTATTGCAATTAGCTTTTTTGTAGCTTAATAAATGGAGAGTCAAATGATGTAATGTTTTATTTTAAATACTCGTCAGTCTCAGACAAAAAATTAAAGAAAAGTCAGTCAAGGCCAATTTTTATCTTCATGTTTTCAAGTTTTTGATTTGCAGTCGCCCGTTTTCGATCATTCCTTCGAGCTGCAGAAAACCTCAATTATCTCGAAAAGTATACGTCTGATAAAAAGTTATTTATCTTTTTTGAAGCATATTTAATGAGGAATCCCATGGTGTGAAGCAAATGCGATTATCTGCAACACACTGTGTGTGTGTGTGTATATATGGGTCATTCCATGTCAAACCAACGCAACCCCCAACCTGACCATTTCAGATTTTTATGAAAATTTGTAAAGTTGTTTATCCATCCAAGATATGTAAAAGTCTAAAATTTTTTCCCTGTAGGTTCCATAGGTCCCAAGTTATGGGAGGTCAAAGTTGACAAAAATGGCCGATTTTCACACTACTGACCTGTACGTTTTTGCTAATATCTCATATACTAATAAAGCTACAGCATTGGGGAAGATATCATTTCAAAGTATACTTAATAAACTATTAAATGACATTAAATTTATTTTTTTTAACCAAGGAAAAAAATAATCCGGGACAACATTTAAACTTTGACCTTAAATTTCTAAAAAGTGGGTCTTTTTTTTTTTCTCAAAAAAATATATTATTTAGATTAAGGTGTCTTCTACTAGCATACCAAATTTTATGATGGGCCAACCGTGGGATCACGAGATACAAAATAATGTTTCCATGTAATACAGTAGAACCTCATTATAACGGACAGTTTTTTTAAAAAAATATAATAATAATAAAGGATGAATATGTTTATCTGACGAGTTTTACATTTCCAGTTCATATGAAAGCTTTGAGGAGACACTGAAGTTTTCAACTGCAGAAGCATATGAATATATCTTAGCATTGATATGAAATTTTCCATCAGGTGTAACAGAATGGATTTTCTGTGTCCCTGGTATTGTACGGGTTACAGCAAATCGTTGGGCAAGACACTCTTTTTCTTTCAAATGATTTTCCTGTGATGTGTATGCAAAATTCACTCCAGATATTTCTTTTGAAGCAAAGTCATACAACTGGCATGATGTCATTATTTGGTCATTAAATGGGCTTTGTAAACTTGCTCGGGCAGCCAAACGCTTCACAGTGCCTCCAAGACCATCACATGCACTCTTACCATGTTATGTGGCAAAAAAATGCCCCTCTGCTTGAATATTGAAATCCTCTTCATGGTAGCACAAATTGATAAAGTTCTTTCTGTTCTTATATTGGAATACAGCACCATCAGAAAAGTAAATAATTTTTCGGAACTGATTACTGAATTTTTCATTAAGAAAATTAATCAGTTGACGTTGAAACAAATGTACTGCAGTTGTATCATGTACTAAACAATCTGAAATCACAACTAAATTTGAGTGACAGAGTACTTTCTCAGCATTTTTGTAGTATATTGCGAATGGATGAATTGTAGCCTGTGAGTTATTCTAGTGAAATCCCTGTGCTGCATCTTGAGAATAAATGAATAGTTCTCTGAAAAATCACACACCACAACACATTCATCACTTAGTAGTGTCCTTTCGCTCACTGAAAAATGCAGACTGTTGTTCTGACAAGAACGAATGCTGGCAGAGAATCATAAGCTTTTCCATAAGGGTCTCCAAAAAATCTTCAGTTTTTTTTTGTTAAGGTTTCTAAAGTTGCACGGTCTGTAGCAATCCACTGCTTATACGTGATATTTTCAATACCATTAGTAGAAAATAAATCATCCAAGTAATTTCTGAATACATCTGGCCCTGGACACACCAAAATAACAATTAACATTTGGTACACTGCACATAACACAGCACAAACAGTCTTTGTATGAGGAAAGTTGTTTTTCAGTGTTAGCTGTGAGATTACTAAGTTTACAGGCACTTAACATTAATTTCGCATTTTGGTGTATCACGCATACACATACACTGTGTGTTCCACTGGCACCAGCAAGAACACAATTTTTTGGTCTCAGTTCTGAAAACTTGCTGAAACCTATGTTAACAGTCGGGTTTTGTTCTTTAAAATGAGCATATAATTCCTTTAAATTTCCAAGAAGAAGTCTTTTCTGAACATGAACCTTCTTTCCTCCATGCTTCATAGATTAAAATCTTTTTTTCCTGGCATTGCTCTGCTGCAGTTATCACATGTGTAAAATGCTCTAACTAAATAGCTAACATCTTCAGAAAGTGTTTTTCCAGGGCGAGGATTGGGTGATGACAGGATTCCAAACTCACGAACAAGGGTCTTTGCCTTTCGAATCATCCAGTCTGCTGCACCTGTAAATTCTTCTTGAATTTTTCTGTAACTCCAACTGATAGGCAATACTGTTAAGATATGTATCTTGAAGCTATAGTCTTCCGTTGTCTGGAATCTGTGTTTCAGCTGTGAAATAATTTCTTGTTCTGGATCAATAGGCTGAGTTTCAGTGTCCTCAGGAATATGCAAAATTTTATTCTTCACAGCAGAAGTAATCTTCTCCAATTTCTGTTGTGAATAATGTTTTTCATGCAAACGTTTCTTCTTAACAGGAGTCTCCCCAATTGTTTGAAGACTGCTGTTGAAACTTTGCAGAGCAACAGATTCTTCTATATGATCATAATCTTGTTGAGATGATGAGCAACCAGCTGAATTAATATCCTCTGATTCTTTCATTTTAAACTGAGCTGCAAGTGCCTTACGGCAGCCAACATAAATTTTATCGTAAGGATTTAGAAAAAAATTCTCAATCATCCATGATGTCACTGTCCTTAATCCAGCTCTGAAATTTGAATGCTGACTTCTGCTTAAAGCAGTAGTCGGCAACCTTTTGTTGTAAGAGGGCCAAATATTTTATGTGGGGATTACTGCGGGCCGCACTTGGGCCATACGTCACTACAATATAATATAGTAATAAGGAAAATCTTATTTTAACAAGCAAAAAAAAAGGAAAATCTTATTTTAACAACCACAATAAAAGAAAAAAAAAATATACTGATACTGAGTAAACCTCCAAGACGCCTCGCGGGCCGCACCAAAACGCTTCCCGGACCGCATGCGGCCTGTGGCACTGAAAAGTGCTTCCTTAAAAACTTTCATTATTAATTTACTAACCTGTCATCTAGTAGCAAGATAAAGAACTACATATAAATAATAGTACAAATTCCCTTGACTAATAAAGAGGCTGAGACTGTGCAACTGGCAATATTGTTGCTACACATTCGCCAATAGTATGAAGTAAAATATTTTTTATCTCTTGATCCCATGGTTGGCCCATTATAAAATTTGGTATGGTAGTAGAAAACACAACAATCTAAATAATATATTTTTTTGAGAAAAAAAAAATGACCCACTTTTTAGAAATTTGAGGTCAAAGTTTTCAAGTTGTCCGGAATTATTTTTTTTCTTGCTTATAAAAAAAGTTTTTAATGTTACTTATTAGCTCATTAAGTGTACTTTGAAATGATATCTTTCCCAACATTGTAACTTTATTAGTAGCTGAGATATTAGCCAAAATGTAAAGGTCGCCAGTGTGAAAATCGGCCATTTTTGTCAACTTTGACCTCCCATAACTCAGGACCTATGGAACCTACAGGAAAATTTTTTTAGACTTTTACATATATTTTATGGATAAACAACTATACCAATTTTCATCCCAATTCGAAATGGTCAGGTTGAAAATGTTGAAATCTGCGTTGGTTTGACATGGAATGACCCATATATATATATATATATACACACACACACATACCGGGTGGGCATAAAATAACGTGAGGTGTTCAGATTTGTATTACCTTATTTGTAATACCAATAAACGTTGTCTATATTGTTACGAAACTTGATGTGCACTGTCTCATTTGGCAATTATTCATTCATTACTCATATGTACTACAACCTTTGCAGCGCTACATTTTCCCCTGTTGGTGACTTTTGGTACTAATTTTTTTTTTTTTTTTATAGAAATCGAAACCACATGTTCCACTCTGTATGTCCACCGAATGTTGTTACGATTCGTCCAATACATTCCTCGCTAGAGGGCTGTGAACACCTCACGTTATTTTATGCCTATCTGGTACTTCTGATTATTAAAACTAAATTTATGAATAAATATTATTGCATACATGAATTTATTAATGTTTATCTAAAATATTTGTAACAAAATGTGCATGGAACAATAAAAAAGCATGTGTAATATTTGATCATGACTTACAGCTCTAAAGGGCCCCCTAGACGATCAATAATATTGTCAATATTCCCTTCAATATTGACGCGCTATATTGAAGTGCGCATCAAGATGCTTCAATGAAACGCATCAATATTCTCACCAATACTCATTCTGGCAAAAATAATTGTGCTACATTTCGGGGCTGTTTCAATGGTGTTTTTGTTGTAAATTTCGAAATGTTGTCCAGTTCGGATTTGGGTTTTTTTAGCATTGACTCTTTCACTGTGCAAACAAAAAAAATCAAAGAAAAAGAGAAATAGACGATGGTCCAAAGAGTGATATAAGCTGAGAAGCCGCTTTACACACGAACATTTCACGGTATGAAGCTATAAGCAGGGTTGTGAAATCCCGATCCCGAACGGAACCCTGATCACTAGAAGGAGAGCTCTGTGATTCAGCCATGTTTTCACTTCACGGTCTCACAGGCATCTGAAATATTGAAGGAAATATTGACAATAAACTCCTAGACATTCAAACGGTTCTGCAAATATTGACAGAAAATATACTTTTCTATCAATATCCGTCGATAGGACGCTTCAATACGTTCCTAGACGATCAATATTTCCATCAATATGGTCCTCCGTCAATATTGAAGCGAATATTGACAATATTATTGATCGTGTAGGGGCTACTTAAAAGCTGTCTGAAGTTTATCGTATGTGACTCTTACAAAAAAAAGTTTGGCCAACCCTGTCATTTAAGATATAATATTTTTGAAAATATATTTTTTATGAGCATTGTGATTTTTTTTTTTTTTTTTTTGTGTGTCCGACAGTGTGTTTTCGTAATAAACAATGCAACTAAAATTAACTTAATAAAATAGATTTATTACATTTCCAAGTGCTTTTCTTTTACATGAAATATTACATTGAATCCTTTTTCTTCATCTTTTTGTTAGCATATATAAAATATATACAATTTTAAAATTTGGTCCTGCACTAAACACAGTTCAAAACTTGAGAAGTTTGAAATTACATGCACACACACAAACAGATGGGCAAGCTGGGTAGAATACAGATATATTGTATTTTTAAGATGAAAAAATATTCATTAAAACCCTTATCAACTTTTCCATCCATTTATTCATTAAAGTACAAAATTTTTCTAAAATTTTCAAACATAGCTCATGGTTTAATTTAAGTTACCAAAACAAAATCTAAACTACTTAAAGAAGTTTTGAAAAATCAATTTTGGTGGAAAAAAATTAACACTAATTATTTATTTCTGATATTTTTAAGTTCCTCCGAAATTATCAAATCTTACAAATGTGATAGTTTTCAATGTTCTGGATAATTATTGTGATAATTATAGCTACGCACAATTTTTTCTCTTTCAATGCATATTCTTAGACACTTTGAAACTTGAAATAAATAGTAATTTAAAAAAAATAAAAATTAATGGATTGATTTATTGTAAATACATTTAAGAAAGTAATTTCCACCTTCTTGTTAAATCCCATAAAAATCCAAACACAATAAAGAGAAAGATGTAAATTTTCACTACAATAACTGCTAAATTTTAGAATACCTGTACTGCCTTTTATTAATGTATGCTTTCTTTCTTTGTTTTTTTTTACCTGCATGAAATTTTCATAACATTGACTGAATGATTTAAAACAAATGAATTTATGAGTTTCTAGAACTTAAAATTTAGCAAACGAAAACGAAGCAAGTAGACAGTTGATTGTAATGGAAACAATACCATAATTACCAAAAGTTTTCTTATGCGTACTCAATCTGGTAATTATTTCAGTGAAATTCTCACTTTTAATTTAAGACAATAACTGAAGTAATAGTATACAATAAAATGCTTGTTCATTTAAAACAAAACTTACAAATTTGAACTTTAAATGAATCTATACAAAATTTACTGATCCCAACTTGACTAGTAACAATTCTTTCATTACATTAAAAAATAAAAATCCCCCCCAAAAGAAACTACAGGCCTGTAGCTGCAGAAATTCCTGAGTGAACTTCGTTGTAAAAAGAAAAACAAAACAAAACAAAAAAATAAGAGTAATAGAAAAATCTTTTAACATTTTCATCACTAATTAAAATATTTTTTCAGTAATGAGAACTTAAGACAAATTGCAATTAAATTATCCATAAAGAAATAAAACAAAATCAATGAAAATAATAATTATAACCACCCTCACTGAAAGGTTTTTCTCTTCAAAAGCTTAAAGGCAACATTTTAATTCTAAGTCTTACAAAAATTATTGGCAACTCCTATTCATACTTTTTTTTTTACATTATATACAAGGGAAATCAAGTTAAGGATTGGTTGCAATTAACAGTTATAATTATCGTAAAATGTATCTAT
This sequence comes from Thereuonema tuberculata, assembly GCA_023159025.1. Lineage (NCBI taxonomy): Eukaryota > Metazoa > Arthropoda > Chilopoda > Scutigeromorpha > Scutigeridae > Thereuonema > Thereuonema tuberculata. The sequence goes on from JAFIDM010009631.1 coordinate 204,866,555, forward strand.
TTTCTAAACATTTTCTATTAATTATTCACAATTTAATATTTTAAATACAGTTACTTGAAATGTAGAGTACTACCTGGCACTAGAGTCCCAATCGACTGTGTTTTAATGCTGCATCCTGCACTAACTTCAATACAAAACTGAATTCTATGGCTCAACAAAAATATATTTCATTTGCAAGAAAATGCTAAGAAGCATTTATATTCATATGCTTGTCAGAAGCTTGTTCAGCAATTTTTAATATTTACAGTATCAAAATACAAATCTGTAATTATATAGCCTAGAAAAAATACAAAGCAAATAAAAAGCTTTGAACAGTTTGAATCATATAAATTATACTTCACTCTGCTACTATGTAGAAAATCCTTTATACATCTAAAATACACAGATAATTTTGTTCAATAGCTGTTTTCAATAAGAAACTGAAAGAAATGGAGAGTTACAGTATTTGATCAGCAGCAATTAGAATAATGCAGAGTTAATCTCTTTCTTGAAAGTTATCTACTACCCACAGTAGTGAAAAAAAGTATGATTTTTTCATTGATCTTAAGGCATTTTCTTTTATAAATACAATTTTTGATAACTTTTAATTAAAAATTTACAATTTCTTAGATAAATAACTTCAAAACAAAGTTATGGGGAACAATATCTTATTGTTAAAGAATAGCTAACATTTTATTCAAAGGAATGAACTGAAGGAATGAAATGACCTCAAAATCAGAATTATCTGTTCAATAAGCCTTCAAAACAATAAGATTTCTTACATGCAAAATGCTAATGCTTTTTTTCTTCTCAGATATAAGTTGATGCTCATAAAATGATAATAAAATTATTTGCGAATAATTAAAAAAAAATAATAAAAATTATATTATCTAGTACCAATTATAAGAATGAGTATTTTCCAAAAGTAACATCTCGCTCAAATGACTTGAAAGGAAAAATAATAGAAGATGCATCCTCAAATGAATTAAACGGTAGTAAGTTTAATTCTATAGCTTTCAAAACTGCTTAACACAAGAATAAAAGAAAACTTTATGTTTAAGGCTATTTTAAAGAAATTACTGAAATTATATAATGAAATTAAATTTTTAAAAAAAAATAGTAAGTGGGAATGTTAAGAAAATAAAGAAGGAAAAAAGGCAAAGCAATTAGTCTAATGCATAGGAAATTGAATAAAAATATTTCTATTAAAAAATCAAACCATTATAACAAGGTAAAGGTTGATAATGCATACTTATGAAGATTCCCCTCCCCCAACTGCATTTTATATCAGGATTACAAATGATTCTTTTATTATTGATAGGAAAGGATCCTTTATTTATTTATTTCCATGCAATTCTGAGTTAATAATGTTAACAATAAATGAAAAAGAAAAGTCCCTTGGTTATCAAGTTTATTTTACAAGAATTTTATTTCTTTATAGCTTAATGCTCATTCCTGATTTTTCCCAACATTCTGAATCTTAACAGGGTTAGCTGAAAGATGAACTACTTCAATTAGAATTTTTTGTCATATATCTCTATTCCACACAAACCAGTTGCTCTTTACATCCTAAAATGCTGTTTTCAATTATTAAATAAATTTCTTTTACTTATCTATGACTCAATAAACAGTAGTCCTTGCTTAATTCCCTTGTTCCCAACATCCAGCAATTTAGAAGAAATCTTTAGAAATATACATTACGCAAATACACACACACACACACAAAGAAAAAAACACAACATAGCTTATGACATCAACGATAAAGAGCCCGGTCAAACAGATGACAGTAGACAAAGATGAAAGCCTTTTTAATCGATCTCGAATTTCAGTCCTATCAGTCTTACGTTCTTGTGATAAGAGAAACATCTGAATTTTCTATATTAGCAAGCTAATGAGTTGGTGAAGATGTGTTGCCTCAGAGTTTACCTTCTGAGACAACCATTGAATTTAAAGAGTATTCCAAACCTCATCTATAAAGCTAGTGCATTAGTAGAATTTGCTGTCTGATAATCTGATAGGTTAAGTGGTGGCAAGAATAGTCAAGCAACTGCAATTTCCCTCAATTATGAAGAACTGATAAAAGTCTAAAATGTATCATCCACCTCATAATCTGCTAGTAGTAAGTGAATTTATGACAGACAACTTTTTCTTTCTGAATTGGATTCTGTCTTTTTTACTTGTAACATAGCCATCTAAGTTCTTAACAGCAAATGGAAATTTATATATTGTAAAATATAGTAACTGAATGGATTCTTTGAATAAAAATTGAATGCTAATACATTATAATGCAAGTACATTATTATTCTTATTAGTGAAGGAAATAGGAATTTCCAGTCAAATTTTATTGCACAGTTCCGTATTAAGAGATCAATTACCAAATGTGGCTTTTCTAAATTTTCCATTGATTTTTTTTTTTTTTTTATAGAAAAGCTATTTTCTAAAAATGATATTTTAGCCACAACATCTTTTACAGCAATATGAATATGAATCTACCAAATGAAAGATAAAAAGCATATTAACAGCAGAACAAAGCTTTTACCAGAAATAAGTGTCCATCAAGGGATGCTTCTATAAATTGATGCACACTGGAAACCATTCAAGACAAACAAACAAGGGTATTGTTGATTGAGATGGTAGTTGAAACAGCATTAATAAAATAAGCATTTACTGAAGCTTTAATTAGCATTAATTTTCAATGTTATAATAATAGCTTTTTTTTTTTTTTCCATCTATAAAAGAATTACGACACCAGGCTGGCACATTTATAATTTAATTGGCGTTCTAAACAAATCTTCATTACTGCTTCATTAGATAGCACAGGGATTTTGAATGTTATGTCATAGTAGTAGCAATAATCTAAAATCGTCCTTGCCATTTAAAACCTTAATATATAATTTACATTCTAAAAGTAGCAGATAGAAGGCTCATAGTTAACAACTGATCAGCTTTTTGTTGTTGTTGTGTCGTTATGAGAAATATACTCCCATCCAGATATGAAGCAGGATAAGAAGATAGTTACATTTCATTAAGACATTACATTTCACAGTGATCTACACCAATTAGTATTTCATTTATTTTAAAAAATATGACCAATTAAATATACTGAAACTTTTTAATGGAAATTTTCTAAGATAATCTAATGCTGGCATCAGCAGCGTATGTATTTACTTAAAAAGCATGGAAACTTTATTTTTTTTTTTTTTTTAGCTTCATTCCTCTTAACAGCTGTTTGTTACAAATTAAAATGAGAATGTATGATGGCTTAAATAATGGGAGATTTATTATCACCTTAAAATGTTAATGATTCAAAAATGATATTTAAAAAAATAACTAAATTATGATTAAGGCAACAACTATATTGGCAATAATTTATTCCAATTTAGTTAATATCGCTGCCTCTGATTCTTTAATTGCCTGAAAGGTCTTTTTATTCTCAAATGAGATGTAAGCTTTAAATTCCACATATAATACATGAAAAGTAATTGCATTTCATAAAAAAAAAAAAAAAAAAAAAAAAATTATAAGTCTATATGCATATACACCCATATAATAAAATACTGAAAATGAAATTTCTTCTTCTAACTTTAAACTACTTCACTGCTTAGCACTCAATTTACAAGCAATGGTACATCATTTACACTAGGTTCAAAATATGAAGAACATAAAACAAGAAAGAATTTGCATAATCTTTCAGTTTGGAGCCATCCAAAATGGCATGTTGGAACGTTGCTGGTAACTGGTTTCCTGATGACTATAGTGACTCACACTGTAACTTGATTTTACTGAAGCAAAATGAATAGTTGAATACTGTTGATTAGTATCAACAGGACCATAAATCTGAGGTTTTCCAGTATAATGAGTGAATGTCTTATATTTAGCCACCATTCTCTGAGTTTGGCGCATTGAAGATGGGGATAGACTTCCATTATCATCTTCCTCTTCATCGGAAGACCCGTATGCTGTAAAAATAGAAAGATTAAAATGATGAAAAGGTTAAATCTAGTTGATAATGACAAATATAAATACAGGAATAAAATATACTTATTGGGATTGATAAGCAGGGTTTCAATGCTTTCGATAGTTTTCGAACATAGTGTAAAATCTGTTCCCAGAGATAAAAGGGTAATATGGACAAAGAGAATAACAATCATGTGAAAGAAGTACAATTTTTGTTTTTCTTGTTTCAGTACATTTTGTTTTTGTATGAAAAGCTGTGAGAATAAAGTGACAAATAGAAATTATACAATTAGTGATCTGAATCTATTCACCTCTGTAATATATGAGGAAGGAGCAATAGAGGCTACAGTATATCATATATTACACAAAACACCTTCCCCTTTTGTCCAAGGTTTACAATACAAGCTACTTAAAGTTTTTAGTTCCATCATCAGTGGGTAACAAGTCCATCATTTCTGCTGAATTCACTGTCCAGTCCAACTTTTTCTCTGCTGTCTTTTCATTCCTGATGACAAGTGTCTAGAAAATACACCAAAACTGATGGCTAGTTTTTTTATTTTTACTTTCCTTATCAATATTCAGCAAGTGCATTTTATTCCTTTATTCTATCTTATCTAAAATTAAAGCAAACACAAGTATTATGCATTGTCAAATCTTATAGTGAACAATTACATATTCAAATTTAATAATTTTGAATAATACAAAAATGTAATAATTATTAAAGCAAACTTTTTTTTTCTTTTACTGTAAGCATATGTCGATATCAGAATGGTTCAGTTGGCAAAGCAGCTAGTAAGAATTCAAAGTTTCTTGGCATGATGAAAAAATTGTGACAAATTATATATTTTTTTTTTTATTTAATCCTACTCTCATTTTCAGCCTATCAGTCAGTCAATGTTGCATATCCCAGTAAAAAATACTAGTAGTATTATCTTAAAAATGTAATTCTGTAAGATTAGGATTAAGAGAAGTAGATCTAAATTAGATAACAATTACAATTCCAAAACTGTAAAGAAAATTTCTGAAGGTAATTGGAAATTTGTATAAGAAGTAAAAATTTGTGTATAAATTAAGTGGCAGAAATTTCTTTATGCATTATTTTCTCAGTTGGTTTTAGTCAATTTTGCTTAAATATGCTTTTAAAGTGTACATGGCAATGGAGCTTTATAAACGACCCTCCATCATCTTTAATCACTAGTCTACAGCTTCAATGTGAATTTGACTTCAGGCCAATAATTGATGATTCAATGCTTAAGTAGTTTAATTTAAGCTTAAATAAACTGAATAAAACATTAATTAACTTTTAATTTTATATTTACAAACTAAAAATATAAAGTAAATAAATAGAAACGATCTTAACAGTAAAAAAAAAAAAGTATGCTTTTTTTCAAAGAGCTATCTATAATTCAAGGGTTTAGGGCCAGAAATGCATATGTCCATTTTTATGTTTTTTGGGAAAATGCATAAAATAAGTGAAAGCTTTTATTTAAATCAAACTGGGATACGCATCAAAAAAATATGTGTCAGCATAAAAACTACAGGGATGGCTCCTTTAATGAAAGGGAGTTCATCGCTCAAAACATATTCATATTACTATGCTAAACAAATAATCGGCATGCACTACACATTTTTAGTCCAAAAATGCGCAAGTCTGTGCTACAGATCTAAGTAATATCGTTTGTAATTAATAAAAATATCACTAAACATTGGATTTAAGTCAGATTCTTATGGTGCTATTATTATAATGAATATTTATATTTAATTTAATTAAAATTCATTAATTTTAATTTAATTAAAATTATATTAATGTAGATGGTTATGATGGTAGCTAAAAATATTATAAATTTTTGGAGGGGATTTTCCCCGCCATCAATGATAGAAAATAAATGTAACAAAAATTTTGTAAACCAGGAATAACAGCCTAAAGCAACTACGACTTCAACACAAGATGATTACAACAAAATCAAATACTGTAAGCATACTGCAATACAAAATAATGTTAAGGATTATGGCATATTTTACCAAATACGCTATAAAAATATGTGTATTAATAAAATATGGATTAGCAAAACCAATAAAAATTATAGGGAGGATGCACCATTAGAAAAAACTTATCCAGGAAGAGTCGTAATTAATCTACATCCGATGCATCATTAACAACAGTTAACGATTTGAAAAATCGACATCCTGCATGATGAAAAGGAACACTACACAATAATTCTCTTACATCGTCCAACTTTTTCTTATTAATTCTATGTTTGCCATTGATTAGGTGTGGCTTGCATTGCTGTACCGAAGCTCTTCCTACGGCTTGTTTCCAGAGCCCGATTTTGTCAAGGAATGGGCCTTTCATTGTGTTCCGAGATTTTGGTTCAGATACGTGAGTAAACTGAGTACCTCTATTTTTGCTGTAGAGGAATCAAAGACTTCAGCAATGGGTCTAAGAACGTTTTGTGGTCATGAATGGGTATCCGCAAATGCTGCGAGTGAGCGCGAAATGGACAAATGCATTTCTGGCTCTGAAATGACACAGTATTATTGTAATTATGGCTGCTGAAATGTACACTTACATATTGTAATCACTTAAACCTTTGTACACAATTCTTGCCCTGAAATTGCCAAAACTGATCTTAACTCAATTTATCTAAAAATTGGACTTACGCATTTCTGGCACTAAGCCCTTCAATTTTAACTTTAAAACCAATTTATTATTAACAATCAATTTCAACAAATATTTTAAAAATCATAATTTAAAAAGAAACTGAAATGATATTATGAACTTCAAAGAAATAACTTTAACTTGAGACATAGAAACAAGTTATTAATTATTGTTAATACTTCTGATCAAGTAGAACAGAAGTTAAAAAAATATAAATAATAATAATAATAATAATAATAATAATAAAAGTTAAAAATCGCTTTTATCCATTATAATAAAATCAAATGGACAAAATTTAACAAGTATGATATGTTTTAAAGAAAGCAAGAAATATTATAAGTATTTTCTATTTTTATTTATGTACTGACCATATTTTACATATTTTTTTTTATTAATAGATTTAACAAACTCTATTAGACTTAAATGATAAATAACAGAATAAAAACTTCAAAAACCTTATTATTTTAAACAGAATTACTGGAAACATATGTTGATCAACTTGAAATGCAGATCAAGAAAAAAATATGACATCATGAAAATCCAGGCCCTAGTTATAATTTAAAGTATTATATTATAATAGCTTATGGTTTTTAAATTTTCACAAACAGCTGAAAGAGAAATTACAATTCTCTCAATTGTAATTCAATACAATCTACAGTGTAATTCTCAATACAGTCAATTATGACTGTACTGTGGTTAAGAATTTAATAACTGTTTTCTCTTTAATAAATAAAAATTTTAATGCAAATTTTAAAATTCATAAAAATTAAATTTAAATATATAAACAACATGGTTTAAAAAAGACAAACATAATTTTTATTTTTTTATAAAATTAATTTTATAAACAAATTTGACTAAAAAATAATAAAAAAATAATGAACTTAACTAACATGTATCTTTTATCTAAATGTGCATTAAAAAAAAAAACCTATTCAAGAGTTTAACAGTTCAATTACTGATGAAATTAGTATTAATATAATTGATTTTTTAAAATAATATTTAAAAAAAAAAAAAACTTTTATTTTTTTAAATAATATCTTATTTTCATTAGATTATATCTGGGAATCCCTTAGTCTAATTTTCTAATGTTCTAAGATTGATCTGAACACCACTTAAAATGCCAGGAGAACATTTTTGCCATCTACTGAAAAAAGGTACAAACTGGCAAAAAAAAAACAAAAAACAAACAAACAAAAAAAAGCCACTGCTGGTCAGTAAAATCAACACTTGATCACTGAAGCCTGACTCCTACTTAATGTCTATTTCAAAAATTTCAGAAACAACTAGATCTATTATTATTATTATTTACAAAATTTTAGAGTATGCTAAAACTGTTTATTCCAACTTGAATGATAAACAAATCTTTTCGTATCAGCCTTTATTTCTTAATCAACAAAATTGCAGATTTTGGAATGATTGCTAGATTTCATCTGTAGAATCGTTTATCCATTACTCAAGTTTTTAAATAAACTATTTCTTTAAATAACTTAACTAAGTCTATTAAGTTTCAACTTTTCAGTAGGGAATTTGCTTGTAGTTTTGATGGCATGTTGAGCCCACCTAACTAGTGATGTCAAACAAATCAGAAGTGTTTTTGAGTTACATGAAAACTTCACATTTCACACATTAAAAATTTATAATAAACATTAATTTTCAAGCTTTTTCTTTCATATTCATAGCCCTTTTCGATTAGAAGATACTCTTAAATTTCTCTCTTTCTTAATAATTAATATACCTTTCATTCCTAAGGATGGCTTAAATGAGTCTTTTAATAAGGCACTGTGGTCAGTAAATTTGACATAGAGCTGAGATGATCCAGTTTTAGCAAGAATGTCTGCCTGCTCATTTCCTCAAATCTGACAATGACTATAAAAAACAAAAAGGTTCATGTAGTCAATCCAATCACCTGTCTACATTGATGCTGTTCAGTTGCATCACAGTGAAAGGAGGAAGTAAGAAGATGGCCTTTGATAATCCTCATGGTTCCAATGGCTGCAGCAACTTCAGCATCAAAATTATCAGAGAGTTCTATCAGAATTTCATATTGAAAGATTATTAGCAGCTTCTGAATATAAAAATGCAACAAATCTCAGGAAGGTACCTCATTTGGTGTCAGCCATTTTAGATTTGCCATTGAAGTAAGCAATCTCCATGGCATTGTATGGCAATCGGCAGATAGTCAGAAGATAGCAGTCTTTGTTGTAAATCAGTACAGGATTTCTTCAATTTCATTTGTGGATCGGCAATGTGACACCAGAGGACCCGGCACTGAACTGTAGAACTTGTAATCCAATCGTATTTGTATCTGCTTAATCAAAAACACTGATAACAAAGTTGACATTCACGAAGAGAGGTCATCTTTTACAATATCTTCTTAGATGCTTCCAGAAAGAGCTACATAATTAACTAAAATCATACCAGAATTCTGGCATGAAAATCTGAAGAGATAGGCCAATTGAATTCTTGAATAATATATCATTGCTGTTTGATATTAAATGAGAAATACCAAAACTGAAAATGAACAAATTCAAGATGATGCAAAATGAAGTACGTATTTTCTATTTTAATTAATTAAAAACTTTCTCTTGTATATTCTGATATTTATATAAAAATTAGTGATTTATATTTAGTATAAATGCTTATTTTTGTATGCAAAACATCATTCATTTATAATAATTCAAAGTCTTCTTCGGCAATTGACAGGTATAAATTTTCTGCACTGATTAAAGTCACTGTGGAAGCATGAGAGACTGAGTTGTAAAGCTTCATTCGCATCTACTTTTTATACGGCAACTGGTATTGCTTCACTTCAATGGTAAGTCTAAAACAGCCTTAAGGCAACAATCTTAATATTGATGCAAGGTTGAGAGGTCTTCCGATTGGTCAGTTAATCTGTCCTGTGATTGGCTGATCGGGAACCAATCAGCTGAGTGTGAGCTCTGTCTCTCCAGAAGATGGACCACACACAGAGCTTCTGACGGACCGCACAGAGATCTCGAGAACATTTTGAAATCCAATCCCATTGGTATATAAACCTGTACATAATTGTAAATAAACGGTGTGTATGCTTTAGACTAAACCACGGCGTTAGTCTCTGTCATTTCGACCGTACACCAGTATCTATTAATGAAGAATCATTTTTGTAAACTTGAAATCAAATGAAGTTTTGCTCATAATTCAGTCTGTAATCTAACTGATCCTAAAAATTTTTGGTGGCATAAAGAAGATTTAAGAAAGACTGTAGTAATCTCCCATCTACTATATACTGATAATAGGACATTTTTCTTTATTTTAGTGAATCAATTAAGTAAAATGAGATTGAGAAACTATACCTTATGATAAACAATTGTTTGAGTTGTGGAACACTGATCTTATTTAAAGGTTATCAGAAATTAGCATCTAGTCAATAACAAAATTAATGGATATTCAACATGCAAAAGATACTAAGCTGAATTAGGCTGTTGCTAATTGATATAGAAATAAATTCTATCTTCTATCTTCTTTTAAAATGAATGCCATATAAGAAGCTTTAGAATTCCTATAGCCACTGACTATAATAAAACATCAGAAATAAAAACACCAATTTTTAAAATGTAAAAATGCTTACCTGCTACAGATACAAGGGCTCCTTTTAATCGTTTTCTTTCTGGTTCTCCATTTCTCAATTGGTCACCTAACAATTTGTAGGTAATATACATCAATAACATCAACATCATTTATAAAATAATAATAATAATAATAATAATAATTAATCATTTTTATTGTATGTTAATGCAGTCATTATTAAAATGAAAATTTTAAGTATAAGCCCAAGATGAATGTAAAGAAAATTATATCACCATTTGAAGAGAAGTCAATGAAGTATTGTAATACATGAAGAGTACCATGATGGCAGCACATGGAAAAGAATTGAGAAAGAAAATATAGAATTAGTTTTATAAATAATAGATAAATTTCTTTACTACTATTAACAAAAATTAGCATCTGATTTGGACTGAATAATCTACTGGTATTAAATAAAATTGTATTTAAAAAAAAAAAAAAAAATCCATGACTGAAGGGTGAAACAATCAATCTCTTCCGATCATGCTTCTCCAGTGCTTTTGACAAACTTTTGTTTTATTTTTTCTTTCCTATAAAATCCATCTCAAACCAATCATTTCCTTCTTCTGACATTGCACTAATTTAAGCTTCAAAAAATCTATTTATGAGTTGAATCTACAGTTTTAACTGTTGAAGTTTCAATATGTTGTAGAGAACGTCTAATTTCTTATTTAGAATGTACTATTCTTACTAAAAACGGGATTGAAAGAGTGAATTAATTAGAAATTTTTTAAAATTATTTTTATAAGTTGTAATATTATGTTTAAAAACAAAACAAAACAAACATATGAATGATTTTTACATGTTATTGATAATTTGAAGGCAAATTTATTTATTTATTTATTTATTTCAAATTTGGATATGTTATATCTCTCTTATATGCAAGCTGCATCTTATATCTCTCATCGAATTTTAAAGAAGAAACAAAAAATCCACCCATTGCAAGTAAAAATACATATCTTAATATTAATTTTTAAATCTAGAAAAAGCAGCAAAGGGAACTTCTGGACCTAGGATTTTCCAAAGATAATATTCATCAAGTTTTCGTTCCCATTGGTTTATAAATCAGGGAATCAATTAGGCTTGTCAACTGAAATCTATATATTCCAAATAATGCCAAATTAAGTAAAATATTTTCATTTTACAAGATAATCTAAAGAAACACAATCCTTAAACTGACAACAAAAATAAAATAATATTTAAGCAATAATGTAAACAATTTTAAAATCTCATAATTACAATATACCTAATGAAAATATAAATGGTAATCAAAAAATCTTAGAGAATCATATTAGTTACAAATCAATGTATTGATTTTTAGCATTAATTTTCATATTCAGTAACACAGCTTCCTGAGAATGCATCACACAAATCAAATTAATCTGGTATTTCAATATTTATACTGAAAAATAAAATTTATAAAATTAAATATGAAACTAGAATATATGTTTTGTTGTTTATATATATAAACACCTTTTAAACTGCACTGCATTACTTGTCTATTTTGGCTCAACATGAATTAGTAAATAATGAAATATGGAAGTGCTGGGAAAATTTCCTCACTACCATTTAAGTACGTGTATTTTCTCTCCTAAAAATACATGTATGTATTTCATTGCTTTAATTCATTTTCAGAGATGATGCCTAAGTCTTGTCAAAAATCCAATTAAAAAATTATCTATATAACATAAATTTTAATGAATTCCAATACGAACAGCGAATAAAATATAAATGAAGTACTTCAAAACATGAAGGTAATACATACAATATATACAAGGGTTGAATAAAAGTTAGTAACTAATTCTTGAAGGAGAACAGATAAATTATGAAAATTTATAACAGACATTGCTCATTCTTTACAAATGTAAATGCTGAAATGCACATATCTGCCAACTAGAATCTTGATATATATTTTTTAGTTTTGAAAAAGGTTGAAATGACCTGAATTGTAAATTGGACAGCATTGCTGTAACAGCAATTATCAAATTCTTGCAAATGAAGAAACTAGTCCCAAAGCAGATCTATTGAGATATTTTGGAGTATTAGGAGACAGTGCTTTATCACATTCCACAATCAAGAAGTGGGCGACAGAATTTCATTCTAGTCAAGAATACATTAAAGGTGAATGAAGAATAGAACTGTTAAATTAGAGAAGAACTATTAATTTAGAATCTAGGTTTAGTGATGTCTGACAGATATTTGGCCACCAAGTACATTGTAGAAGTTCGAGCCATCTCCCAGGAAAGTGTCAACAACATACTGGGATACCAAGTCTCTTCTCTCTGAACCCCTCCATCACAGAAAAATACAAAGAAGATGGGCACATTTGCAACACAGAATCTGAGTCTTCTGCTAGAGGAATGAAGAACAATTTTTAATATGGCTTTCCAGAGTTGACTAAATATGGATCTATCACTACATATCTAAATCATAAACTACAAACTGTGGATACTCTCCTAATTTTCAACAATAAAAAAGGTATTCTATCTAGTGGTAAAGTGTTCTCATCCTATTCTTTGATGCTTAAGGAATGCTGGGAGATTACATAAGGTATATCAGCCAAGGGACACAAATATGCAGAACTTAAAATACCACAGAAAGCTTCATGCTCTTTTGCATCAAGATGGTGTTTCATCTTGCCAGTTCTTGGTGACAATGACTGCGACTTTCTCACTTATTGCATCATCTACATTATCCACTGAAATTAATACCAGCATGTACTATCCATTTTCTAAACAGAAAAAGCATCTCTGTGGAGAACAATTGAAGAACAATTTTTAATATGGCTTTGCAGCGTTGACTAAATATGGATCTATCACTACATACCTAAATCATAAACTACAAACTGTGGATACTCTCCTAAATTTCAACAATAAAAAAGGTATTCTATCTGCTGGTAAAGTGTTCGCACCCTATTCTTGGATGCTTAAGGAATGCTGGGAGATTATGACTCCAATGACAATGTCATCTTCTGCTGCAAAAAAAAACAAAAACAAAACAAAACAAAAAAAAACAAAACTTTTTTTTAAATGCAGGATTTCAAATTTTGTGCTAGCAAAATAGGAAAAAGTAAGGATTGCTAGAGAAATTGTATTGTATTGTGGAAACTCACTGTTCATTCAACCATTGTATATACATGCCAAAATCAAAATACTCTATTTTGGCCTCAGAAAATGCAGATTCTAATAAAAAGACTCATTTAAGAAAATATGATAATGATTACCTTCATGCCTTGAAGAAAACAGCATTTATATTATTTAAAGTAAATGAAAAGTAATCTGAAACATAGATGCCAATCAAGTTGGAACAGTTACTAATAATAACGACTATAGAAAGATTTATGCAACTGAAATTTCAGTAATAAAACAATATTAATTTTACTTAATAAATCTGTTTCTCTCTGAATTCTGTCAATCCTCACAGTATTCGTTGACAAATCAGCATTTACATGAGGTTCAATTTAATCCCTCTCTGAGCTCATCTTTAATAATATGTTCGTTTTCTGAATACTGTAACAAAATCAATATTCATCTCCTGTTCTTATGAGAGCAAAACATTAAACAGAATCAATATAATTCCTGAAGACCAAACATTTCACTCGTTTTGTGACAGTTGAAAAATGATCAATGCCTTAAAGAAAATGGAATATGTTCCATCCTCCTTTAGTAGTGGATTCTAACCATATGTCCAATCACAGATTAAAAGCCTGCAACTGAAGCAGCAGCTTCAAGCAAGCAGTAGGCCTAATGTATGGAGCAGCAGAGGGACAAATGGTGTAGCTTGATAGAGGCAAAATCAGAGCAGAAGAAGTGAAAAACTACAAAGTAACAGATAAAAAGAAGCCGAGTGAAAGCAGTAACCGAGGAAATCAGAAACAATTTTTGGTGTTTTTTCTATAGTTAAAAAGGCGGGCTTAGTAATCACTGCCTCACATAGAACCTGAAGCCTACTACTTCCAAGAGGCTCATCCTATCAATGGACGAGCCATTACGGTACAGCAATGTATTTTCCAAATGAGTATTCTGCATATATTTGTAAAAGAAGACAACACCAATCTTCATCTTGTTCCACAATAATGGAGTTTTTGTCAAGTAGAATTCTGCTTCATTGAAATTATAATGTGGTTGACAAAGCAGATTGAGAGGATAGAACCCAATGCTATATCACTGTAACAAAAGAGATTTCAGCAAAGAGTGAAACAGTTATTCATTTAATGTAATCAAAACTGATATGAAGCATGCAAGAAAAGTAGTATCATACTCAAGAGTGATGAATTTGAATGGCATCTAAAAAAAAAAAACAACAACTAGAAACTACAAGAAATGAAGTATATTGTGAATATGAATGAGTAATCTAATTAGCCAGAGAATCAATGGAATACTTCAGGTAAAATGATCTGATGGAGGTGCAAATAAATCAGAGGTATAGCATTTGGTCAAGAGAAGAGGACAGATATTGAGAATGGGGAAATATACTAAGACACAACAATCAACAGGCACAGTTGGACTTAACAAACTGCAATGAAAAAAATGAATCTAGAAGTGATTCAAATTCACCAGTGGATACCTAAAGCATGTAAGTTTAGTAATTCAGTGATATTAAAAAGTGACTGATGAGGGTTTTAGAGATACTAAAGAAGTCTCCTGCAACATGAGAGACCTGCAAAGTATTAAATTCAATAATTAAGGCAAAGCAGCAATCCATTACTAATATAACTGATTGCTGTTTCCAAATTGAAAAATCAATAATCTATAGAGTGATTTTCTCCAGTACTGACAAAAAGATGTAATCAATGTAATTCATGAAAGCAATGGAAAATTTCTACAGACATATCAAGGAAACTTCCTAAGGCTGATTCCCTGAGGGAAATAAAAGAAGTCTGGGAGCAATAGATATATACCAACTTTATATGTTTCCAAATTAAAAAGGGAAAATGTATATAACTATATATGTAGTCAAATCTAATTTATAAAAATATAAGAAAGAAAAATAATAATATATCAAACAGAACAATTTATTGATTGTTTTAAAGAATTTTGGGTCACTTTACATAGATAAAATTTCACCTAATAAAATAACAACGAATGATAACCTGAAAAAAAAAATAACATGTAACATTAATGAAACTGTTTAATTATGAAGAGATCTTGAGCAGATGCAAACAACATTCCTGCCTAACAAAATCAAGATGCCTAAGAAACACAAAAGCACAGCAAATAAGATAATTATGGAAAAAACAGAATACATTCAATTGTAATTTTAATCTGAATTGGATTCAGAAAGGGATTAAATTTAAAACTGATGAAAGTGTTATTTATCATTGCCCACACAAAATAATCAACTAATAACAATTAATTTTAATTATTTATAATAGATTTTTAAAAACGTTAGATTTCCTTTGTTCAAATTTTCTTTAAATGGCCTTCATTTCAATGAAACATAATACTAAAAAACAAAATAATTACTAAATAATTTCAATATTACATTGTAAAGGCAATTAAAATGTAAGTAGATTTTCAAATGGATGCATAAAAAAACCCTCATAATCTAAGTTCAGGACTGTTATTAATTATTTACATTCAAAAAAAATATTTGTTTTTTAATATGAAAAAGCCTATGATTCTGTTTCAGACGATCTTCTTCTGCATGGCAGCAATAATAGTCTATTCTGCTTGTCTAAATTTAATTCAAGCTTATGGTTATTAATACTATTTTTAAATGATAAACTCACTTTTTCCCTTAAGCAATTGACCTCTTTAAAAATAATAACATAAAATTAAATCTTATTAATTCTGTAATCATTAGGATTTTTAAGAACAATGGATTTGCTCAGCTTAATTCCTGTAAAAACAACAACACATTAGCAGCATTACTAATACTAAGTTTATTGTTCACAAAAATGACTTTGAAGAACATGTATGAATATTTGATCAATAGTTCAGGAAAATTGTCAAATTTCATTAAGAAATAATAATAATAATCCTGTACAAAAAGATAAACAGGAAAATTTAAAATTTTATTTTTTAATAAGCTTTATATAACAATATCCTACAGAGGAAAAAAAATGTATGCACACTGAAACTATAAGTAGTGAATGCACAAGTAAATATGTACTGAAAAAATAAAGTCTATCTGATATTAAAAATTCTGACAAATATTAATTATCCCCAATATATTTTTTTATGAAGATTTTTTTTTTACAATTATTAAAATGCTAATCACTCAACCAAAATTTAGTAAACAGCAACTGACTAAAAACTATCAGCTTCAGTCTTAGCCAGCTATTGTTTGTGAATTAAGCAGAAGGGAAATTTTAAGGACACTTGACTTGCATTCTTTGCATTATAAAACTGAAATATATCATAACATCCATGTCATGTAAACTTTTGTCCATATCAAAGTGAAGCAGTATGACATATAGAATGTGAACTGTTAATAAACATGAGAAAAACAGTAAATAATACATATGCATTACATGTTGGATTTATAGCTGTTATATGTCATTTGGCCTTTTATGGATATTTTTGAATAACTTCAGGGCTAGCAATATTATTTTATCTACATAACTAAGGCTCACTGGCTATCATTTGAAATAGAATGATATTACAGTTAATTTCCAATAAATTTGGATAAAAAATATAAATCTAGCAGAGGGAATGGATTTATTTATCAGTATTTATATAAAACAACTGATAAAGATGAATTTCCAGTGGACTTGCAAGTGATCTTTCTCTGCTTCTGAACTAATCCGAATTTTCTCTTTTCAATTGAAAGCTGCTTTGTCAAGATTTTAAATTTAATTTATTTTTGAATTAATTTAGATTTATGAACTAATGACTTGCTCTGTAAATCAAATACAAATGATTGAATTTGAACCTACATAAATAAGCAAAAGTAAACATTTTTCTATTGTCAAGTATCCTAAATGATGCCTATACAAACAATATCAGAAATTCAAATTCTTTAAATTTCAGATTCCAATGCTTCTATGAAAAAAAGAAAAAATAGAAATATGGTGCAGTTGGTCACCTTTTTTCAATACAGGTATGCTAAAATTTAAAGTATTTATTCAAAATTATAACGGATAACAGAAACTTACCATTAAAGTTTCAGCTGTTCTATTTGATATTTATTTATTATGATGGGTCTATGGGTCTAACTTCACCTAAAACAAATAGTAAGATCACTTGATCCATTTACCATTAAAGTTTCAGCTTTTTAACCCTTTACGGGTGGTGTATGGATAAACTCACAGTGACAAGCTGAATGTAAAGTTACTTGATTTCAAATTTCTTGCAATTTTGTTGTTGTTGTAATTTACCGAGGATGTACTAGATGTCATTAGCAAACAATGACATTATTTTTATATAAAATATCTACCCATACAGGTATGATTTCTTTGGGTATTGTGATGATTGCAGGACTTAACAGCAATGACAGTTTCTGGCTTCTAGCCCCTTATCTGTAAGTCTGTAGCAAACTCAATACATTTTTTTTAAATAACAATCGATTTCTTTTAGTGAACTGAACTGATGATAGGTTCCGATGATCAATGGACCTGCAACTACACTAAATTTTGAATTATAATGCATTCTAAAACTTTTTATTAGAACCAGATTACGTAAGTCATTACAATATATAGGTGAACAATAAAATGCATTGTGAAAAAGAAATAAAAGATCACGTTTCACTTTAAATTCACCTCTGTTTCGAAGCAAGCTAACAGAAATTTAAGAGGGCTATTGTAAATAGGCTAATAGGAAAGTTAGTACTCCTTCCTCTTATAAGCTTTCCATTTTAAAAGAATTAATCTAATAATTAAGTAATTGCTTGTAAAAATCAACCTGAAATGGGTTATACAACATATGTACTGCCTTCTGAGAATGTCTAGAAGAACATTATCTGAAGACAGAAAAACAGATGCAATTGTGAAAATGGCAGGGCAACTTAGCTATGATTATCCATTATCAAATATTGTTTTGTTTTGTTTTTTATTTTTTAGTTCTTTATCAGCCACAATGCTTGTAATGGTAAAATTTCTCCTTGACCTACTGATCTTCAGACTTCCTGTTGGCATTCTAGAGTTCTTACTGAGAAATTTCTATAATATTGCAACTTAACTGAAAATTTCTTTGGTCAAAGACATGCAAAGCAGGAAAAACAAAAGAAAGAAACAACACTATGTCATGTGAGAAGAATAGGGGATGACCAAACCTTTAAAAAAAATTTCAATGTCTCATCTCTCTGACTAATATACAGATAAAAATTCCTAAAATGTTTAATAATGTTTAATTATTAGACATTAATAATATTTAATAGAAAGGATGATGTGATACAAAAACCACCATCCTTTTTGTATCATAAGGATACAAACAATAATAATAAAATAAAATAAAAAAATAATGCTGAAAACGAAAGTCTAATCTAGATATTATGTATAACTCTGCATTATCTGTAATACAAAAAGAATTCCTTACATCTGGAAGCTGGTGAGCCATGATAATCTAATAATTAAAACTGAATACAACTAAAAAGGGGATATTGTAGATGAAACATTCCTTTCTTTGGTTGATAGTTTGGAAAACTCAAATCAAAGTAGCTTAATTGTAAATGCAAAAAAATCCTAATTGATCATCTTCCTATTTTATCAAAGTAACAATAAAAAAAAAAAAAAAAGGAGTACTATCACAACTTATCTTATATCACAATTTGAATCTACAAAAATTATAATAAAAATCTGTTTCATGGTCATAAGTATAGAAAGTAATTCATCAAAGTCTATATATTTTGAAGAACTGCATATAGCTTTGGGAAGAATTAAAATGATGAGAAATTGATTCGTAGCCGTTTTTAACTTTTATATATGCGATCAGATTTTATTCCACTTTTTATTTATTTATTTATCTGCAAATTATATTTATCGTATCAATTATTTTTTTATTAACAATTACTAGATTTTTATGGTAAATGGTTAGTAATCAAGGAAAAACATGATTTAATAGGACAATGATAAAAAAATTCATAGCAGTACTTGAAATCAATTTCAGAGAGCTAATCATGGTACTTAACAAAATGGAAAAGATATTAGCATTTACAAGATTTTTGAGAGGAGGAGAAGATCAAAAATTATCAAATCTGGCACATCTTAAGATGTGGCTTGATCAGTTGAATTCTAGCACATGGGAGAACAGCTCACAAGAGCAATAAAAAGGCCATCAATAAAAAGGATTCCCATATCATAACAGCTAGAAAACAGATTTTTGCAAAGAACTGAATTAAATGATTAATCTATTGCTCCATCACAGAATGCACAACAATGAAGAATGCCAATATTTCAATATCAAACAAGTCAACAACACAATATTAGCTTATTCAATACATTTTCTTGCACTTCACTACGAACAACCTATCAGTTTATTTTCCAATGGTACAATTGTATCATTGTACCCAGAATACTGGGTTTCACATAATATTGGAATAAAGTTGTATTCAAAAACTGTCATCATAACAGTGGACAGAAGGTTTGGCATTTTTTAGATGAAAAAAATCTAAAAGATCCCCCCCCCCCCCACACTAGAATACTTGGATTGGAATGGTTTGTCTCATAGTAGAGGCAAACCATTCCAATCCAAGTATTCTAGAAGAGGGGAAATTGCCAAACTAATTGATCACATGTTTAGATTTCAACAGAGGATATTGTTTTTATTCATATATTATGAAATTTGTAGCTATACCTTCAATTTTTCAATAATGCAAGATCATAAATAATGTGCAAAGCACTATACTTTTTACAAGAAAAGAATCTGTTTCTCCTTGGGCTCCTTCTAATCGCCAGCATTATTATTTATATAACATGACCTTGATATATATGATTGCTATTCAGTATCCTCATATTTTTTATGGCTTTTTTTATTTGATAATTGGCACAGTAGCTTCCAATATATGGTTATGGAACACTATGAAGATATTTTATATCTGAAGTCTCTTGTGGAATCATACACTATCGAATTGAAGATATATTTTAACATGTATTTCTTATACAGTATTGATTATTTAATCATTAATGTAATCAGATGACTACATATAAGATGTTTTATAACATTAATACTTTGGTACCATTCTTTCCAAAAAGGAATTTTTCCTCTCACTTCTGTTGCAAAATATACATAGGATAACGGCATGATATTTAAAGAACTGTTTGGGATGCTGAAATAACTCTGAACTAATAAGGAATGAACCACCTTCTCTAAAGATAAAACAGTAATTGTACAAAAATCAAATGCATTTTGTTTATTTGATATCTACAACAAAAAATTTTCTTCTCAGAAATACAACCAAACAAAAATTCCTACACTATTAACAAAAAATCAATAAAAAGCACAAGACCTATTGAAACACATCTCATTATTTCAAAAGGAGCAGAAAGTTACAGTATGTCTTCAGTGATTTAGTTTTATATCAAATGTAATATTTGAATTATAGTTTTTATTTCTTAAACAGGGTTTTTTAATATTTTTAAAGTGGATGGGGTGGGAAGAACTGTTCAATCACGAGAAAAAATAATTCAAATAGCAAATAAAGCAATCAAACTTCATCTTTAATGGTTATGTACCCTCAAGTAAAAATCTTTTCAGTAAGTTTTCTATATACCACTTTCCTTCAAATTATTGTTATGATTAAATTACTACATTTCATTTAGGTGGATATTGGATTTCATTGCACGTACATACTTCTGCCATACATAATCAAAAAACAAACGTTAAGAAACATTTTTTTTATATTCATAATAATGTTTTATTGACATTTACAGGTTCCTTCCCCCCCCCCCTCTTTGTCATTTATATGTTGAGAAATGAAATAACTAACTTTTTCAATTTTCAAGTGTGAATCATTATCTGAACTGTGTTGGATTTTGTTATTTTGAATAACGATGCTTGCATTTCAGCAGTTAACACAGTCTCAAAGAAATATGCTATCCTCAAAACACTAGCAAACCCTTACAAAAATTAACAGTATCAGAAATCACTTGACAAATAATGTAACATTTCATATTTTCTTTACATTATTTAATGAATTACTATTAAATATTATGAATTATTTTGATTTCAATATCTTTAAAAAAGATAAATAAACAGCTGCTAAACTGTTCAAAAATGCAGACATTAAATATTATTCTGCATTAAATGTTTAATGAACTGCAACACCATCTATCAGGGAAGTTGATACACCTATCTAAAAGTATACACTGTAGTAGAAATAAAAGTTTAAAGACAAATACTGGAACACAGGCCTATATATTTTGGGGTTTTTTTCCACATACACCTTAGTAATAAAATAAGAATTTCTCATAACTTTTGTGTCAAAAACATGAAATAGGAATTTCGATAAACATAATATACACAAAATGAAACAGGGAAGGATCCTACTAAAATTCCAAAAGAATCATATGAAAGTATTATAAAAGATGAGTTTGTTTCCTTCTAATTAAAAAAAAAAAAAGTTGATAAAATAAAAATGTATGCATATTTCACAATTACATCAAAAAGCAATAAAAAAGAACAATGTATGACTTACTTGAATTCTGCAGGTTAAACCTATAGTAAGAAAAGGTATGGAATACCCTAAAAAACAATTTTAAAGTACCGCATTTCTTACCTGATGGCGATCTAAACATCAAGAAATTGAATGATAAGCATGTCTACATGTAAAAGGTTGTTTCTGAAACAAATGTGGTTTTGCAGCACTGTAAAATGGAGACAGTAAAGTTAGTTAGTACAATACAAACCTGTCACAAATGACTGTGATGGTGATGGAGGAGGAGGCATCAACTGCTTGTCCCGGTCATTCTGTGAAGAGCCTGGTGATACAGGTGGAGGTGGAGGGGGCGGCATCAGCAAGTTCGGTGGAAGATTTTCCTGCAACCTAGTAGACCATGCAATAAATTTAGTGCTTCATTACAGCTTACAAATCTTCTTGGATTATCTGCCAGTAGGACTACATTCAGTCAACACATCATGGCACTGCAGTTTTAATCAAGAGCAATAAATAGCAGATACTGGTCATAAATAGCAGCCACTTTATAAGGCCTATACACTCAAATGATACAATCAGAAATAAACAGCCTCATGCTGAAATCAACTCTTTACCTGGAAGCAAAATTATAATCAAAATGGAAAGGATCTCGACATTTCAAACACTTAACAGGGAATCTTACATGGGATTACTGATGAAAAAAACATTTAAAATCTACAATGTATCAACACTGTTCCAAATGAGGGGAGGGGGGAGAGGAAAGAAAAAAGAAACAACAACAAAAGTAAAAAAAAAAAAAATAATAAATAAAAATAAAAAATAAAAAAAAGGAAGCAAACTGAATATTTCGCAAAAATTCTTTCTACTTTCCAAGTTAGCATTTAAAAGGAAAAATCCAAACAAACTAGCACTGTAAGCATTAATACTAAAATAAATAAAATAAATAACAGAAGAAAATAAAACTCACCCTCCTTGTGGCGGCATGTATTGTGGTACACTGCCATTATTGTTATTAAGGTTTATGGTGTTGTGATTTGATGAAATATGCTATGCAAATAAAAATAATTACATATATTAAGGTTAAAACAATATCAACTATAATATCAATTTCAAAGTATATAAATATATACCCTGTCCAGCCACTTTATTAGGTACACCTACCTAATAGCGTGTTGGGTCTCCTTTTGCCCTCAAAACAGCCTGAATTCGTCAAGGCATGGATTCCACAAGATGCAGAAAACGTTGTTGAGGTATTGTGTACCATGCAGACATGAGTGTGTCACGCAGTTCCTGAAGATTTGATGGAGATGTAGGCCAGGAGTGAACAGTCCGTTCCAGCTCATCCCACAAAGTTTCAATTGGGTTGAGATCCAGGGACTGAGCAGGCCACTGCAGCAAGGAAAAGTCATCGTCATGTTCCTCAAACCATCCCATAGTGATGAGGGCTTTGTGCACTAGTGCATTATCCTGCTTGAAGTAGCCATTTGCATTAGGTTAAACTGTTAACATGTACGGTTACGCTTGGTCAGCTACGATGTTTAGGTATGCTCTAGCATCCTGACGTGCCTCCAGAGGTATCAATGGACCCAACATGTGCCAGGAAAACATCCCCACACCATGACACTGACCCCACTGCCTGTATCATTTGTGCGCACAGCAGGGGTGTATCTATTAAAGTGGCTGACTGTGTGTATATATATATATATATATATATATATATATATATGTATATTAAACAATAACAATTTGAGAAATTGTAAGCAAAACCAAAAATTTGTTGCTCCTATTGCCTTGTGCCTACAGCTATGAAAATTAAAAATAAATAAATAAATTCTCAAAATTTTTCATTTAATTTTAACAGTATATATAGAATGTAAATAGCACTGTGACTATGCAAAGCAAATTTTCATGTTAAGACATGAAATCAACAAATGAATTTAACCTAAAAACTTTCAAGAGACTGCTAAATAATGTTTGTCAAAATTTTTATTTTCATTACTGTCCAGTATCAGGGCTACTTCAACATTAATTGTGTTTTGGTTGGAAAAATACTGAATATAAAAACTGTGATGAATGAACAAAGGAGATTTTAGATTCAAAGCAAGAGGATCCAGACAAGTGCAACAGACCAAAAGTTTCCTTCTCCAAAAGCATAATCTTTTTACAGATCTACGAAATTACATCCAATAAGGTCAATATAATAAGAGAAAAATTTCTCTTTCATTGCTACTGAATTTCAAAGACAGTGAAATCGCTACAAAAAATCTTTGTCAAATGGAAAAGCCTATCACTGTGATTAGAAAACAGAATCTATAAAACTTTATAAGATTATAAACATGATTGTTTATAGGTGTTAAACATAATTTTTTTAAAAAAATAGAAAGCTTTTACTTACACGATAGCCCAATATTGAATCCTTAGATTCATCTTCTTTATGGGGCTCTTCAGTAAACCGCCTTTTTAAAGGTTGTTCAGCATAAAGACGATATGGAGAATACGATGCTACGGTATTTGTAGTAGTGGTAGCAGTTGATGTCCCTATATTGGAATTACTTGCCAACTGAAAGTAAATTTATTAAACCATTAATTTTACTAGATTAGTATAAGCAATTAAGAATTAAGACTATGAACTAATGAAAACTTCATGAATTAGTGATTTAATTGAAGTAAAGCACATTATATACATATATATCCACAAATGCACACCCAAGCTCAAACACCAAACGGAAGTATGAGGGAAAAAACCAGCTACAACATATGGAAACTTTTAAATGAACAAACACTGAAATCATATTTGTCACTTCTTATTCTATAGGGTGGGATATTCATGTAATCAACTTAAGATGATTCAAATGAGAAGGATCTTAGAAGAAGTGTTAGTAATGATTGCTAAGTGCACTCATTAAACAAGAATGACAGAAGAAAATTCATGGAAGTTTTATAACTGACAAAAGAAATTGAGCAGAATCAAACAGTCAAAACAACTCTGTGCAACTGTTACAGTAAATAGGAAAGAATGCTGGCATACAAAAGAGAATCAGATGAGAACAATGAGACTTTGTTGGATATTGCAAGGGCTGTTAAATATAAATCCATGTGTAAATGCAAACAACAATTCCTCTAAAGGTAGATTTTAAATAAAGTTCAATGCAATTTATGAACAGCGTTGCAGTGCTTGCATAGAAATTCCTATTACAACAATATAAGGACAATGATATACTTTTTAAATCTATACATTCCAAAATAATGCACAGAATGAGAAAATAAAATTAATATGACGATATTAGTTACCTGATAAGAATATGGAGAAAGTGGTTGGGATATTCCAACATTGGAAGCTTGAAGAATTGCTGGGTTTGTAAGATATGTTGTTCCTAGCTGTGACGTAATCAGTGCACCTCCGCCTCCGCCTGCCTGAAGCTGACCTTGCGATGCCAACAAATTTGAATTGGGTGCCTTAAACAAAATATAAAAGTAAAAATATTAATGTAATCAATGCTACATGCAATTCATCTTTAGCAACACATCCCATTACAACAATAGACACCATTCAATTTCAGACAAACAAAACAAATTGCTCATAGCAGTTCTATGTATTTGAGAGGAACTACAATAGAATGTTGTAATAATAAACTATAAGATCCCATTTTGAGCATGTGTTAAAGACAAATGAATTACATTTTACAAGTTTTGTTTAATTGATTTTATTTAGGCTGTAAAAATAGTTTCTTTTTAGAAGAACTGGAGCTCTAGTCTTTTTTTTTTTTTTTTTTTTTAAGGAACTGGAACTACTTCCTTTTTTTCATGGAACTTTCCAAGCACTGTAAATATACAGGATTACTACAATTGGGGTTTTAAAAAACTATTTCACAAAGTATTACACATAAAATAATGAATGTTACATGAAATAAAAAAAATAAAAAAAGAAATTGTCCAAGTTTTAGTCATAACACTACAAATGCTTGATGTGTGTTCCCATTATCACACAACATATGTCTATGCGGTAGTCTAGTTCGGCCCACTCACATTATAGCATTTCCCCGTTGATGGTCGTCAAAGCAGCAATAATGCAGTCTCAGAGCTTATGCAATGTTACTGGAAAAGGTGGCATGTAAACAGTCTTTCACATGGTCACAAAAGAAAAAAAAATCACAGGGCGTAAGATTGGGAGACCTGGGTGGCCATCTGAACAGCATCAAATCATCCTAGCACATTGCTCAATTCAGAGGTGTGAGAGTTCTTTGTTCAAGTAGCGATGCACTTCAGAGTTCCAATGAGGTGGAGCTCTATCTTGCTGAAATATTTAGTTGCCAGAATCATGTTTCAGTTGCAGAAACAATCACAACTGCAACATATCGAAGTATGGCCAGTGTTCTCAATGAAATAAAAAGGGCCTGTACACTTTGTTTTGAGATTGTGCATAGACGTTAAGTTTTGGGGAATTCCATTCATATTCCACAACAGCATGAGGATTTCCCATGCCGCATATCTGAATATTGTGACGGTTCACCTTTCCATTTAAATGAACTGTCACTGATCAGATAGGTAGCAAAATCGTTGTCCTGAAATGCTTCCTGCTTGAGATTACAAAATTCATAACGTTAGACACAGCTGTCCGGCTTTAAATATTGCAACAGCTGCAGATGCTATGGTTTCTGTTGTAATCACTGTCACAAAATCTTCCAAACAGTTGGCTGTGGAATCAAGTTCGTGACTTGTGCAGTAATTGACTTTCATGGGCTATGCGAGAAACTCTCCCTAACTCTCTCCACTGTTTCGTTAGAAATGCTTGGTCATCTGGTGCTTTTACCTTTACACAGGCAACCTGTGTCCTTGAATTGTTGATACCATCGCAAAATGCTCTATTCTGCTGGCAGTTCTGTTTCCTATTGTCTTCGGAATGCATGCTGCATGGTAACAATGGATAAACACTTCCCCTATCCCAAAACACAAAACGCTTTCTGCTGCACAGTCGCTATTTTGCAATTGCAGCTCATGCTGCCACCTGATCAGTCACAAGGAAGTCTGCATGTGCAAATTTTAAAATCTGAGATGTTGTCTTTCGTTATGTGATTATCACGAATGAGTGCAAATCATAGCTTGGAAGCTATAGGACTTTAAAACCCGATGAATCATTTGTAATAACCCTGTATATGAGTTATGGTGCTTCAAACAGGCCTTTCAGTAATTGTCAAAATAAATGAGATAATTTAATTTTTTAATGTATGGTTGCAAAAAATATTACTAGTGGGACTGTGCATTCTCTAGCTTCTTATTAAACTAGAATCTCCTTCAAAGTTATATTAAGTGTAACTTCAGTATATTAGCAGAAGGTATTATAGTTTAAAAAGTTTAAAATGTTCAATTCTAAGCAATTTAATGATAAAAATTGTGTTAATATTATAATTTGATAAACAACAATGCTGAAAAAAAATTAAAAGGCAATCATACAAGCTATGTAAAAAATGAAACTCACCTGTTGTTGAGCTTGAGAGCTTACTAAAACCTGACCTGTCTGCTGTACATTTGGCAACTGTGTATTTATCAGTGCTATCTGAGATTGCTGAGGAAGTAAAGATGCTTGAGATGATAATAAATTAGCTGCTGATGATGGAGGTGCCTTTTTTTTAAAAAAAAAAAAGAAAAAAAAGATACAAATTAGATTCTTTTCTTCTTTAATTAAATGTTGAAAGCTATGTTAATGTTGAAACAACAATCACTATAAGTACGAATAAACAACAATGGAAGGGATCTATAAAAATGATTTATTTAAACAAATCCCAAGGTTATAGTTTTTTCCTTTCAAGCAAAAATAATCAAAAGAATATATTATTTTTCTTTTACACACACACATATATATATTAGTGTACAGCCTAGTAATTGTAACAGCCAATAAGCAGTAAAATTATGATTTGAAATATATCCAGATATGGAAACTATTTCTTTCCTCAATATTAAGTGTTTCACTTTAAACAGAATATTTCAATTAATCAATGTAGTAGATCTATTGCATTATATCTACAAAACTGTGATAGATGCAGAGGATTAACACTCCATGCAGAAGTGAAAATTTTCTGAAACCACCTGATTACTTATTATCCTTAAGTATGATATTTTGATTTTATTAATAGGTTTTCTTTGCAAAGTATGAAACAAAAGATATAAAAATTGAACTATAGCAAAACAAAATTTCCATAAAGCAATTTTACTAATTAAAATAAAAAAATCCTTTATGGTGAATATTATCTTTCAAATTAAAAATAGAAACATTGAAAGGAAGGATACTGAAAACATGCTATAAAATTAGTTGATAGGATTCATATGAAATGAGAAAAAATAATAAGGTGAAGGTGAATTGTTCATCACTGGTTCAGCATTTAAGATAGGATTCCGCTGAGCTGCTGTGCAGCAATTGTTGCAGCCCTTAGGCAATGACCTTCACTGTAGCTCATAGTCCCTTCTATTTTCAATTCAACCGTTTCCATTAACTGCTGCATAGCAATTGCTGCAACGACTTCAAGAAGGGTTGTTTGCCAAAGTTAATCTTTAATGTTTTGAATAAAATTCATTTGTGTAATGAAATCAACTTACTTCACATAATCTTCTTGATGCAACGATCAAACATATTATAGGAAAACTTCGTTTGATCATTATTGAAAGATCATCAGAAATACATTATGGACTTAGAGAAATGGGAGTCACACCAATACTTCTTAAAAAGACCGGATTTCTATGGAATACTCCCTAAACCCCTAAATGTCAAAGTTATACAATCCATGGATTGTTGAACAATCCATCAGCTGAAGAATTGTTTTTGTAATCACTTATTATATGTCACGAAACAAATGTATTGTTTTTATGATTCCTTTGTAATGAATTCTACTGATATAGGATACGTTTATATTCCCATCATAAGTCATCTGAAGAAGTTTCTTCAATTAGAAGAAACAAAATATCATGAATGATTAAAAAGTTTTTGATTGAGAGTTATCCAGATGTTGGTATTATTTAATCAATGAAGTTCGAAGT
This sequence comes from Thereuonema tuberculata, assembly GCA_023159025.1. Taxonomy (NCBI): domain Eukaryota; kingdom Metazoa; phylum Arthropoda; class Chilopoda; order Scutigeromorpha; family Scutigeridae; genus Thereuonema; species Thereuonema tuberculata. Next base: position 204,895,314 of record JAFIDM010009631.1, read on the forward strand.
TTTCCCATAATATGACTACAGTGTCTTTTGCGGAAAAAATCTCATCTTTAGGGAAGAGTACAGAACCAAGCTAAATTTTAGAAAATACTTAAATAAAAAGATAAATATTGATAAGACAATACATAGTCACTGGATTTTGCAATGAAAGACAGATCATCTATTAGATCAGCTTTTAGGAAGCAAATGTAAAAATAGTATATTTTAGATATACGGTTATTTATTGCTATGAACTAAATATACAGTATGTTAGCCATGGAATGAGGCAAGAGAATGGCTAAAATTATATGTATGATCCTGAAGAAAATGAAGAATCATCAAAACTTCAAGCAAGAACCGAGTATGTAGCTTACCACTAATCATCCTGTAACTTGAAAACTAAATTAGAAATAACTACTCTGTGGCTCAATGGATTATCTACAGAAACTACCTGAAAGGTTAAGCACTTTCTCTAGAATTTTATTGCAAACTGCAGAGTTTAGGAATTTGTGTTTTCATGACAAGGATCATGAGGAATTAAGTTTTCACATTTAACTACTTCATAGGGGTCAAATAGATACTGGGAAATAAAGATAAGAAATGCAGGATAAATATGAAGCTTCAAAGAAAGTCTCTACTTTGAAAGGAAAATGGGTTTTGGAGTGCATAGAAGCATTGAAAAAAGTTGAACAGAGACTGAAGCCAAACCCAGATCTCTGATTAGGCAAATGATTGTAAAGCAACAATCTTCATGAATGGTAAAAGTTCTAAAAAAAATTGTGAAAAGTTCTTTGTGCTACTTAAACAAATCTGGATCATCTTCAAGTCCAGTTGTAAGACATGCATTTCAATGTTGTGGGATTAACAGAAGTGAAAGTAAACCAATGAATGAAGTTACAGTAAATATTGTTCTGCTCGTGCACTAGAACATTAAAAGTATTGAATCTTGGTTCTTTTTAATGACATGACAACTCATGTATTTCTTCCTTATACATTTGGAAGAAGTACATACCTAAAGTTGACAGTTGTCCAATTCATAAAAATAGGAGGGTATATGAAGGCTGTCTAGCATTAAGTGAGGTAATTGTTGTATCTTTAACAAATCAGAGGTGCATTTAGGAGTATTGACTGACAGAGATTGATTATCATTCAGTGGCAAAGATACAGTGTCCAGAAAATGAACTTTATCTCCAAAAGCAAAGAATGACTAAAATCTTTGTGATGCAAAAAATTTGGCAATGAAGAAATTTATGACCTCTGAGAAAAATACTATTCAAACACAAAGATTCCACAAAAACATGATTAGATAGTATCCTTGTGGTAACTACTAAAATTGTCTACAACAGGTTACCAGCATACTTAGTACAACATCAACCAAGCAGCACAATTCTGTTTCTCAGGATATCTGTTAAAGCTACTTTTCAACCTCTCTTTTATAAAGGGTTACTAGCAAAATCATTGAAGCGATGATACTTCTAGAAGTTCTTAGCTGCATATCAAGTTTGATGAAGCCAAAACAATTCCACTGTGATTGTAAACTAGTAAAGTTTACGGGCATTGTTCTTAGTAATTTTATGAAAATGATTTTATTTCTATATTTTTGATTTTTGTTTTTCCTCTTTTACAGAAGCTTTTAGTTACAAAATTTGATCATACTGACACATCTCAAAAGATCTGATAACTTTCTATTATAAATATAATATATATAGTAAATAGGCTTAACGTGCGTGGAATGAAACAAAATAAAGTGAAATAAATAAAACGCACTTACTTACAAAAAGTTGAGTATAAAGATGACATGGGATTAATCCGACAGTTTTGGAATACTATGCGTATTCCTTCTTCAGGGACGGCACAAACATATAGG